>OW119924.1:556774-1757607 GCA_933210815.1 Meta bourneti | reverse complement strand
GTTAAAACTGAGGACTTAAAAAGTCTTAACATTTCAAATTGGCGAAGAATCGAAAAACCTAGAAATAAAAGCAATAGGATAGATGTATACTATTATTCTCCTGAAAATTTGAGAATGAGATCTTTAAATGATATTAAAAAGTACTGTACTAAAAACAAGATTAGGTTTGATCCTGTAAATTTCAATTTTAAGCCAGAAACTGAACATCCTAATGTGGATATTTCTAATGTGCCATCTACTTCTAGTGATGAATCTAATTTTAATAATAATAATTCGTAATCTGTAGACCAACAGATGTACGACATGTATGATCAGTGTTACAATGTCGAAATCCCCAAAAGTTATGAAGAAACGCAAGCAAGTAAGGATAAAATTAAATGGAATACTGCCATGAATGAAGAAATTCAGATAATGAAGGATAGGCAAGTATGGAAATTAGTGGACACCCCCCAAATACAACCATAATTGGAAGTAAGTGGGTGTACAGCATAAAAATGGACGAAAACAATATACCTAAAAGGTATAAAGCTCGTCTTGTTGCTCAAGGTTTTAAGCAAAAACCCGGCATTGATTTTAAAGATATTTTTTCACCAGTTGTGAATTTTTCTATTGTTAAATTATTGTTTGTACTATTGATTTCTATGTTGGGTTGGTATCACTGTCAAGTTGACGTGAAAAGTGCATATTTATATGGACACCTTAAGGATACTATATACATGAAACAGCCAAAAGGATTTGTGCTGAAAGGATCCGAAAACAAAGTATGTCTATTGGAAAAGGCTATATATGGTCTGCATCAAAGTGGTAGAGAATGGAATTTGGAATTAGACGGTATTTTAACTAAATTAGGATTTTCTCAGTTAAATTGGTGTAACTGTGTCTACAAATTTAAAGATGTAATTTTAATTGTTTTTGTAGATGATATGGTTTTGTTTTCAAAAAGGGAACATTTGATAAATGAAGTAATCGAATTATTGGACAAAAAATTGGATCTTACAGTCCTAGGTAAAACTAAATATTTGTTAGGCGTAAACTTTCAAGAAATTGAAAATTCGATTTATTTACATCAAATTACCTACATTGAAAAATTAATGTCAAAATTCAAAGATCTTCCTAAAAGTTTTGTGAATTTACCTTTTAAAATTGGTTGTAACTTACCTGATAAGGTTAAAGAGGAAGAAATAATTGAAAATGATTTAATGAGGAAATTTCCCTATCGTTCCTTAATAGGATGTTTATCGTTTTTGTCAGATAGATCCAGACCAGATATTGCATTTGCCGTTAATATAATGTCTCAGTTTTGTAATGGTTATACTTACAAACACTGGTTGATATTATGAACTATGTTTTTCTTACAAAGGATTTTAAAATTAATCTTTCCAATGTAAAAAGTTCAAATTTGATTGCTTTTTCTGATGCAAATTGGGGATGTGGTCTCACAAACAGACATTCAAGCAGTGGCTATTTAATTTATTTTGGTAACATCCCAATATCATGGAAATCTTCTAAACAAAAGTGCATAGCTCTTAGCTCAATGGAATCTGAATTTATTGCACTAACCGATTGCACTAAAGAAGTTATTTGGTTTAGTAGAATTATAAATGAATTAAGTTTGTGTGATTACATAAGACCCCAAGTATATTGTGATAATCAATCTGCTATCTATTTTTCAAAAAATAGTCAGGAAAATCAGAAAACTAAACATATTGATATCAAGTACAAATTTATTCGTAAATTAATAAAAGATGAACTATTTAACGTAAATTATATTTCATCGGAAAATAATTTGGCTGACTTTTTGACAAAGCCTTTATTGTTAAATAAATTTAAAAATATTATTAGAAAAATATTTTGTTAGATTTATATATATATATATATATATATATATATATACATATATATATATAAATCTAACAAAATATTTTTCTAATAATATTTCTTTCTTTTTCTAATAATTAGAATTATATATATATATATTGAATTGTAATACATCTGCTGAGGTTTTACAACCGATGGGGCCGCATGTTGGAATTGGTCTCAAACCTCCAATTATAGTGCCGTGTGGGGCACATCAATATGGAAAATTGTGTAAATCTTTGAATGTATAAAAGAGAGGAGATAATGTGAAGAGTATTGGGGATCATGATCTGATCAGACTTCTTGTTGTTTTCTAAAAGTATGTTTTTAAACCATAAGACTTGGCTACGTAATAAAATTTATTTTTAATGTATAAAACTCTGTCTTCAATCGATAAAACCCAACAATAAGCACGGGTTATGCGCAACAGAAAGGGCCTCTGTATAGACAAGAGTGCTCCGTTGGGCCTTGGTTAAGTGTCTGCCCCAAATGCCAGCTCCATAGGTAAAAATTTTTTCCCACAACCATGGTATACCAGATTTTTTGGAGCCGGCCATTGACCCCCATCCCCTGTAACTTCGGAGAGGGAGTCTCCAATTTCGAGGCACTTCTCCTAGAGGGAGGCAATATGGTCACTCTCCACATGAGCCCGTAATCAATTGATACCTAGATATTTTAAATTCTGAGATATTTTAATTGTATTGCTGTTTATTTTAAAAATAGGATTCCTCTTTATCTTTTGAGAAAATGATGGACCTGCACTTGTCAATGGGTAGTTTTAGTTTTAACTGCGCTAGGCACGATTCGATGAAGGACATAGTTAAGTTAGTATTGAGTTCTAGGTTCCTCAGCGTGACGCTATCATCGCCAGGTAGTCAGCGAAGGCCTGGATGTAATTGTTTACATTTGGCAGTATTGGAGGGTATTTCAATTAACATCACACTGGAGCAACACAACGGGCTATTGGTGACAGTCCGGGATAAGTCCCAAAGGGAAAGATCGAGGACAACACCACGTAATTTTGAACCACGGTCAGATGACGAGGCAACACCTGAGCTGGCACCCCACTCTCCAAACTTCCACACCACGCCAACGTGACGACATTTGAGGCCACTGCAGATTTAACATGCACCAGCCCCCTTTGTACACGACGGTGTTTGGCTGGATTCGAACTCGCAACCCTTCAGTTGCTAGTCCGTTACTCTTCCAACCAGGCCTTCGCGGTATTGGAATTCTATTAAAATAAATGTTCCACAGAGGGTCAGTGCCAGGACCAAGTCCTGAGGACATCCTTTTGTTAAATTCCGAGTAATGGAAAAATTATTGTGGTTGTAGGTTATGGATCTATTTTCGAGGTAGGAAATAATAAATTGAACTAAAGTTAGGGGTGCAATGTAGGTTTTCAATGTATCCACCACCAGTGACCAGTCCATAGTATCAAAGGCGGCTTTGATAACCAAGGTGGTAAGGGCAGAATGACTGATCCCATGGTAGGAGTTAATTTTAGTAATGGCTGATTGCATGGCCTCCTCGCAAGAGTGCTGCTCTCTAAATCCGAAAGGAAGGTAGAAGCATTTGGAGTAAATTAACAGTTCACACTTTCAATAGACAAATATTACCTGCTCTGTTGTGAATACCTCGTTGAAGCTATGGGCTGGGGTAGACCAGTCAGTAGTCAAGAATTAGCTAATGGAGGGTTGCGAGTTCGAAACTCGATCCAATGTAATACCTTAGAGTACGTTAAATCTGCCGTGGCCTCAAATGTCCTTACGTTGGCATTGAGTGGAAGTTTGGAGAACAGGGTGCCAGCTCAGGCATTGACCTCATCTGACAGTGGTTCAAAATTATGAGGTGTTGTCCTTGGACCTCTCGTTGGTATACGGTGATTTTCAAAAAAAGTTGCAAAAAATTTGAAGAGGGGAGTTCTTAAGAGGATTTTGCTAAAGATATCCCTATATATATATATAGTCACCAAGGTTGAAATATATAGGAACAAAAAGTCGCCTTTTAGTCACCTGAGGATATATATATTTCAGAATATTAAAACCAAATTTTTTATGGCTTATAAATCTACAAGTCTCTTTAGAAGGCAATTCACTTAATGATCAGGAACAATTTAGAAACAGAATATATGAACATGTTCTAAAAAGTCCCAGTTTTGAATCAAAGCAGTGGGAACCATGGAAAAAATAAATAAAATAGAGCCACACAAGTCCTAGTACCAATCTCATTCTTGTTCTAGATGTTAGTTCAGAATTCAGTCTAAACCATTTGTCTTCTCACTAGCCCTTAGGTATCGAAAATGACTGTACAGCCACAAATCGAAATAAAAATGAACACTCACATGCAAAGACCAAAAGTCATCCAAACGCATCTTCGGTGAATGGGACTTTCCGGGATTTCCACCAAAAAGGTAATGAATCTAGAAGAAAAATGATTGTTAAAAAGTTTAATGGATGAAAATAAAGAATACAATGGAGCCAGTATTTATTTTTTATACAGATTGACCCATTTATTCCTCAGTTAAGAGGGAGGATGAAGGGAATAAAAGAATTTCTGGGAATTAGGTCAGCTTGGCATGTCTTAAAAGTTAATTTCAAGAATTCAAAGTTTAATGGAATGAAGAGCAATCAAACTTTCAAAAGTAGACCATTATTTCAAGTTTTGTTTTTAGCACCATTCCCACAAGTACAATCAGAGTAAGTACACAATGTAGTTACATCAGCAGTAAGATATTTTTAATATATTGGGTGGAGATAATTGACAGCAGAGTAATCATACAAAGCGATTCCTTGTCTAAAATCAACTCTAACCAGTGATGTCTGCTTTTGGATTGGAGTGCACCTACAACTGATAGGTTAACACACACATTTGGATTTGCACCTGGTGCTTTATTTCCATATCAATTTACTCTCAGCAACCCCAGGGACAGCAAAAGGATAGTTGCTGAGAGTACAGCTGGAATTTCAAATAAACGCCATAACATTTTGAACACGAATATCTTGGAAACGGATATCTCGAATATCTGATTAAAAAACGAACGACACTTTTAGGGTTGATTTTCGGCCCTGATTCTGACCACCCTGAGTATCGAGTGAATATTTTAATTTGTACATTTATATGCACATTGATGGTTAATTTAACCCTTTCGGGCCTAATGGGCATATACGTCCCAGAGATTAGATTGGGTAATTAAATCCCACTTTTGAATGGGTTTTTACGTTTTCAGTGTTCTTAAGGAATAAAAATATGACTAAATTGCAATACTTTCAGATTGCAAATGGCGGACCTATGTTTTTGAGCACGCCCATTCATTCTGATGAATGAGTGACCGTGGTTCGGAAAAAAAAAAGATGGTACAAAATTAGTTGCCTAGAAGCCATTTCCCACTACAATATGTTATAAATGGAGTTGACCGCTGTGATGAAATGGCTACTTTTTAGGGTCATGGCAGAAAATCAGACAAGTGGTGGAAAAAGATTTTTAGTTATGATTTCTGTTGTGAATGCATGGATTACAAAGTGTGATGTGGAACATAAAACAGAACCACTTTTATCATTCATGGTCCCCTTAGCTGAGCAACTAATAAATGTTGGAAGGGAGAAAGCAAACATAAAAAGAACGCGAAAGTACGGTCGTCCGTCAAAAAGCGCAAAAACTACTAAATTAAACTACTTTTCAGAGTTAAATTTTAATCATGCAAAAGTCGGAGCGAAAGGGTTAAGAGAACAAATTGTTCTTTAATGAATCAAAATGTTTAAAAATGTGATAAATTACCACATTTTATAATTTTTTGCTACTGTGCTTATTTTTCTTCAATCCTCTGAATTTTTATTTTCTGAATTCTTATTCCTTGGTCCCTCATATCTTGGTGAATAAACGAGAGATTTTTCTTGTCTTGTCCAATCCTTTTCCATTCAGACAGTCACATAAATGGTCGATTGTTTATGGTTTTATGGTGCAAAGGCCATATTTGGCCAAGCTGCACCAAACACAAGTCAGACAACGTCAATTAATTGTGAAAAGATAGGATGGAGAGGAGAATGAACAGAAAGATCGCTTGGGCATCCTGGCAAGACCAGAGGCAGTAAGCCACATGGGGAAAGAATAGAGCACAAGAAAATATGCTCCCGAGGGGGTCACAGAGATGGATTTTTTCTTTGCTTTAGAGCAGATTGCTATACCAAGTGACTATTTAATCTGCAAATATATTTTTCGTTCACAATTCTTCTCATCATAGTTAAAACTTCAATTTACAGATTCAAGATTAATTCTGTGACATCAATAACATTATGATTATTTCCCGAATTGAGTTTTATTAGAGGCTTAAGGTATTCGTGGGCTGTACCGAAAAGTACTTACTTTCTGAACATGATCATAGACAAGCTGATGAGCAAACCTAGGACATGGCTCAAGAGGTTGATCTGCCTGGCTGGTACTGCTCTCTGGTTCTTTGTTTTCATTTTGATAGATACAAGACCTGAAAATCATACAATTTTCTGAAATCCCATAAAACAACTTTTACAATGAATGGGTGAATTGAAAAGCTTCTCGTACAATTGTAATTTTTGTGCTAAATCTACAGGGTTCCCTTTTCAAGCTTAAAATAAATTATAGCCAATTTAAGGCTACTTTTTTATTTTCAAAGGATACATTGAACGTAGACTGCAACAGATTAACTCGTGAGTGCACAGGTCAAATAAAAACTTTATAACAGAATTCCCAGAACTTTGGAAACATCCCTTATAATTTCCCGAAGTACAGAACATAGTAAGGAGAATTTTCAATGAATGATTTCTCTTGTATTATATAGTACTAGGTTAAAAACGAGTTCTTTTCAGAATGGATATTTGAATTTTTTAAAAATATTAAATTAGAATATCAGAGATAATATAAAATATGTTTTACCATTTGTTATGACTGATGTCATACACCCAAAAGGAATTTTTCACGTACTCCTCTCGCTTATCCTTGTTTGATCCCTATAAAATAGACAAAAAGTAATGTGTAAATAAAAAACTACTAGTGAAATTGCAATTTCTATTTTTCATAGAGATTTATGAATTTTTTCAGACTACTTGCATTAGCTGTTAAAAGTAAAGAATAAAGGAACAAAGAATTGAAAACTTATTTTAAACCACCTTTGCATTCCTATTGAATGCTCTCATTGAATTTGGAATAGGAAAGAACTTAAAAAAAGTAGGCAAACAACTTACGAGTCATTGCACATAAATATTGCACCAAACATTAACAAAGCATCTAAATTAATATGTGGCACTGATCTTTAGAAAATCTCATTCCAGTACTGGAAAAGCTTAAATATACCAAAGCAATAAATTAAACTGTGATTTTCAGCTAGCAATAGTAACATATTATATTTATAGTATGTTTGTACATGTTCATAAACAGATAGAAAATTTCAAAATAAAGAATATTCACAAGTTAACTTTACAGTTATTTAAGATTGACAATTTCTTTGACAACTGCTACTGATCAAACTGTGTATAAAAATCCATCTTTTAATAAAGATGGATATTCAGAGATCCATTTTGTTCTCTTTGTAATTATTTTCAATAGTAAATTAAAAGTATGTTACAATCAAGTATAATATTGAAAGTGAATGCTGTTTCCACATTTCTTTTTGTCAAAAAGATTAGGGTTTGGTTGGTTTTTGATACAGAAGTAACAAATATTCTGATCACTTTGAAAAACATTATTACACTCAAAATGAAATATTTTACCTTTAATAAAAATTTGCAAAAATGTTTGAATTATGCAGATTTGAAAAATAAGTCCACTTTAAATGTGTTTGCTTAAAAATACACAAGAAACCTCAGATAAATCTTTTAAGTCATACATTTTCCAGAAAGTCAAAAATGCACTGTTGGGTATTTGTTGTACATAAATTCATTTCTCCTTAAAGCCAAACTAAATAGTATAGTTAATCTACATAATGGATGTTGTTGATGTATAACCCCAACTAAATTTTGAAACAGCATTGCATTCATTCCATATTTTTTCATCCTGCAACAATTTGTACTGTTTCCTGGTGAATGTGAAATTAATAAAAGCATACATCTATTTCCTTAGTAAGATACAAAAACATGAAAGTACTACAATCACCAAATAAAATTATGAGTCGTTCTGTATGGCAATTGGTTTGCAAGGCAGATACTTTTGAGGAATTAAACAGTCATGCTTATTTTGATATTCCATTCTTAAGTATAACATGACATGCTATTTTAAGAAATGGTAATTCTACCTGACCAAATGCTATATACAATGCATTAAAAAATATGTAACATTTTTATGTAACTTAAATATAAAAATTGAGAAAGAAATACTGAAAACAAAATTGAAGACTTACTGAAAACACATGAATTTCATTGAGTTCTGGATCAATTGTGGCTCTTTGGGTGAATCCAGCAGGTGGAACTGTAGAAAATGACAGAAGAAATTGGGATACACGTTAATAAATGTTATACTGATTCCAATTATTGAAAACTTTCATACTACACAGACATAGGAAACAAATCAAAAGTTTAACCAGAAATGTTGAAGAAAAGTATGAAAAACTTTCAGATAAAATTTACATTTTATTTGAGCTTTGTGAAGTACTTCAGTCATTCTTTGAGTAAAATAAAAATTCGAGCCATTTCAAAGCCTTTTCATGGCTATATAACATTTTTAAGGCTACATATCACATAGATCAATGGTTCGCAAACTTTCCAATCTGAGGTCTCCCTTGACAATTTAAAATTCTCACGGACCCTTTGAGATTACAAAATTAAATGGGTACATGAAACCTGCATAAGACAGCAGTGACTTATATTTTCATCTTAATACTAGAAGTAAAATATTTAGATTTGGCAAATAGATTATAAAACATCAAAACTTCACATTAAGGATAAGTAGTGGCAAGTTTAGAAACAGAAAAACTGAAATAAAATAAACGGTTAATATTATACAAACTCTTACTTATTAATTAAAATGTATCAAAACAAAAAATTTTTTTAACTTGTACAATTATAATGTAAACATCAAAATATGTACTTTAATCTAAATGCGATCAATGAAGCTGCTGTTCATCAGTAAGCCCAGAGTTGTTTCTTCAATAATAATCAGTAATAAGATCTGGCATTACAATATATTTCAGTATGCTATGTTCCTATTTTAAACAATTGATATTTTAAGTTTTCTCATGATTTGTCAACGGAATATATATCCTTACTTTACATTTTCTGTACATCAAAAGACATTTATAGGAAGAAACTCACCCTCAACATCAGTTCCATCACAAATTATGTCAATTCTGTCAGTATCCACATTATATGTGAAGAAATCACTCAGATACTCTTTTGACCTTTGACCAGCAAAGATGTACAACAAACGAGTTTTCTGAAATCATACATGAATTAGTTGTACAACTGCTTAAATTTATACTTCAAATGAGACAATTTTTAAAAAAAATTGTGAAATAAAAGATTTTGCTACTTAGACTTTATGCTTAAGGTACTCTATCCTTCATAAGTATTTGCTTGACTGTTTTTTCTATTCTGCTAACTTTTATTTTTTAATACCGACAAAATCTGATTATATGTATGTAGAAATAAAAAGATTAATTACTGCTTATCTAATGGAAATGTGTGACTATTTAAAACTTTAAAAAATAATTTATCAATCTTATATTTTGGGCATTTTTCAGTTTGCTGATGGGAATGGTGTTTGCATGGAAAGTATAATCAATAACAAAAATGTTTTCTTCGGAAAAAGTATGAACTCTGGCAGCATACAACTAAACTGAGAATTTCGTTAACTAATAGAGCAACAAGCCAATTGCCTTAACCACATTGAAGAAATACAAAAAGGACAATGTATAAAATTTATATTTGTTTCAGTGATGCTAACGAAAGAATGAGTTTCCATTAATGAAAAAACATTTCATCATACATAAAATCACCTATCATTGTCACAGAAATGTTTTCCAAACAGAATTAAATTGTTCAAAGATAAAAACGTTTTCAATCTCATTTTTATAACAATAGCTGATCTATAATTTTGTAAAAATGAAACAATATTAATGCTACATTGCACAATAATGCACATTTGTGCTATATGAAGAAAAAGAAGAGTGAATGGTCGGTAGTATAGTTACAGTCGAACTCAGAAGATACATTATGGGGTATATTATTCTTTATAATCACTTTCAGTTGAAGATTCAATACGGAGATGAATGTTCAATCCAGAGGAAAACTACAAATGAATATACAAATTATTTACTTAATTTTTCTTTGGGCATACATCTTCCCCCTTTTTGTTGGGTGAGAGTTTAAGGTTTAGTTTACCTATCTATGAACATATTTTGTTATACGAAGGTTAATTAGATAGGACTTATGGCTTAAAGTGGATTCCGAACCACTAGGAATAGCCATGCCTGGATCGGAATTTGAACCCAGAGCCTGTTGAACTGAGTAATTATATGTTGCTTATAAGTATGAAAAATTCATGACCATCTCAACCACTCACCAGGGCAAATATGAGTTAATTAGTTATATCGTGAGTTTATATTATAACATTTGTAAAAAGTATGAAAAATATGTCGACTAAGAGCAGAAACTCTAAGTGACATTTTTCAGAGACACTGAATGTTTATTTTCATGAGAAATGCATTTTCATGTTGTAATCTGTTAAAAAGATATATAACACGCCAAAATGTTTACAATTTTAATTTTTGACCTAAAAACTCTTTAAAAACAGCTGAATAGCGACAAAGTATCAAATAATTCATTTCTTCTGTTGATATGTATTTAAGTTACTTAAGTGAACACAAATAGTTTCACAACTTCACATTATTAAATGTATCTTATAATTGAAAAGGTGAAAATTTTAACAAATTCTTGCATGCAAGGATGAAGGGGACCATATAAAACTTTAAAATTACTGAAGTAAATCTACAGTTAAAAACAGCATAAATCAGAAAGAATGTCAAACCTACTTCATGGAACAGCATCGAATGACCAATTCTGGATTTGATTTCAAGATCATGCACGTGAGGCTTAGGGTAATCATCACGAAGCTTACACCATGTATTCGTAGGAACATGATAAGAGTAGAGGCCACTGAATCCAGGCTCTGCACAGAGACTTTCTTCTCCAGCAATAGAACTGATGCTGCAAATGGAAACAAAATAGTCACATCCCAAATAGGTACAATTGGAAACATCGTACGAACTAGAGAAGCAATTTTCGACCTTTTTCATACATGGCACAAACTAAATTTCTGCAGTACATCAAAAAATATATTACATCTTTTTGCCAATCTGACAAAAAGGTATAGTTTTGCTCAATTTACAAAAATAAATAATGATAAGATACATTAAAGTAATCAACTTTTTTTTACTCCTGGCTTTAAAAAATCTTTTAGGAACAATTAATTTAATGAAAAACAAATACTCAAAACTATTTACAGATGTTACTTGAAATTATTTGTCAACACATTTGTCAAAAGTTCAAAGCTAAACCCTAGAAAACAAATTTTACACAACTTCAAATGCTTCACCATTTGTAAGGCGCACACATTCATGTGTCACACCAGTTAAAAATTGCTGAACCAGAGCATTTCTAATGACTCCAAGTGCATAAAAGGAACTAGGACTTTAACGTTAGAATAAATCGCCATTTTGATGGTTTAACAAAACAAAACTAAATTTAGTTTATTAGGTACAAAGGGAAAATGCGTCATGCTACATATGGCAAATACATAGTACACCAACTAATATGCAGGATGGTCAGAATTATATGACTGCACAATATTCATACCATGACATTCCTTGTCGAAAACCAATGCAAAAAAGTGTTTTTTCATTGGATGTGGCATTCTGGAAAGAATTTGATTCAGTTAAAGGTTTCTATTGTTGACACAATTTTCTGTTATTCCTCATGTATGTGGAAAACATTGTGAAACCTGTGTCAAATTGTTGTGAGATAAGAAGTAGTAAAAATTTACCAAGTGAGAATTCTGCCACCAAAGACATAAATGGTGTTTCTTTTGACATCCATGCAAATCTGATGGTCAAATACTAGACTTGGCCCTCCCATGGCAGCAGTGTCGTCTGTGATTAAAGTCCATTGATTGGAATCAATATCATACACAAAGAAATCACTCTGCAAAAATAGTTTCATTTCAACTATCAATCTTAACAGTACATCATCATATATAAAACAAGGTGCACTCGAAAGTTCTGGAATTAATTCCACATTTTAATAATGCAAAGGTAAAAATTTCAATTGAATATAGCTTAAAAAATTAGATTTCCTGCTGATACAGCACTGACATCTTTAATTCAAACTTTTTCATAGTTTATAAACGCATTTACAGCAAAAGTTAAATTCACTTCTAACAATTTCCCAATTACTCCTTCCCTAATTAAGACAGATTTTTAATGTGGTTTCAAAACCGCTTTAAAAGAATGTAATGTAAACCACTAGTAGCTATCGGCTGCACTTACTTTTTACAATGGGTATCGGTTTTCAACTATCAAGGTTTCATTTTCATAAAAAGTTTAAATTTTCTTGACACAATTTTAGATCAATAAATGTAACAAAACAATACATGGAATCAACCAGAACTCTATAAAAAAGTATAATAAATAAATCCAATATTATCATTGGTGTAATCTGTGTTAAATCAAAGGAAATCTCAAATAGTGTTTAAAGCCAAGACATTCTAAGTGTTTGATATAAATCAGTGTTGAAAAAGGTGTAAAGTCTTTATAGGGCTGAATAAAACTTTTATACCAAACAAGAGAAGAAAGTAACATAAAGTCATTACCAGTAACTAAATTCAACACCTAAGTGATGTTGATTTAAACAAGAGTTGTAAACATAAACCATTTACAGAGATGTCAACCCTTGGTCGACCCTGTCAGGAATAAGATGATCGATTTTCAGTAATGATTATATAACATGTGATTTAGCTTTAACAGGCATTAGATTAGATAAAATGCTGAACACATTAAAGAAAATTTCTCTGTGACTTACTTTACATTACAAAAAGTTCAGTACATACACGATTTATCATTGATATAAACCAGGGGTGTCAAACTCAATTAAAACACGGGCCATTTAATGCAACTGGTAAGATTCACGCGGGCCACATCACATTTACAAATTTTCTTAAAATTATATTTTGAAGTGAGGATTCAGGAATAGGGATAGGACAATTAAAACACATTATGTAATTAAGTGAATTGAGGGTAATAATTTATAATATTGATATAGAATTGATTTTATTTAAACGTTTATTTAATTTAATGTATTTATAAAACTAAAATTAATTTTTCTTACCGGAAACTGCCAGCGCTTTCCTCCTAGTTTTCCAATATTTGGATTCAAAGACTGAGAACAGGCAATCTTCATTTTGGCAGATAGATGTTTATCAGTTAGTCTTGATCTGTAGGCCGTTTTATTTCATTTCATGGACGAAAATAGTTGCTCACACAAGTACGTACTCCCAAAATAGCATAAAATTTGTGCAGCAAACTTTTTAATTTCCAGGTATTTTTCACCTAATTAAGAATATATTTTGGGAATTCCTACTTCTCGATATTTGTCTTTTAAAACCGAATCATCCTGGAAATCAATTAATTCCAGTTGTATCGAAGTGGGAGCATTTTCAACTTCAAAGGAAAAAGGCCTAATAAAAAGAGAAAAAATTTTTGTAACTCTTTGAAATCATTAAAACGTTTATCGAATTCGTTTTTGATTTCTTCAATTTTACTACAATGTTGTGAAAAGGAGCAACATTTGAACTAGAGCATCGTGGGCCACAAAAAATTACCTCGGGGCCATATGTGGCCCGCGGGCCACCAGTTTGACACCCCTGATATAAACATGCATAGATTCGATCACCCATGCTTATATAACCTATCAGCTCCCAACTACAATCAATATGGAAAAATCAACAACTTCCGATTGATAACTCTTTGAAATCATTAAAACGTTTATCGAATTCGTTTTTGATTGACACCCCTGATATAAACATGCATAGACCAGTTTGACACCCCTGATATAAACATGCATAGATTCGATCACCCATGCTTATATAACCTATCAGCTCCCAACTACAATCAATATGGAAAAATCAACAACTTCCGATTGGTAACTCTTTGAAATCATTAAAACGTTTATCGAATTCGTTTTTGATTTCTTCAATTTTACTACAATGTTGTGAAAAGGAGCAACATTTGAACTAGAGCATCGTGGGCCACAAAAAATTACCTCGGGGCCATATGTGGCCCGCGGGCCACCAGTTTGACACCCCTGATATAAACATGCATAGATTCGATCACCCATGCTTATATAACCTATCAGCTCCCAACTACAATCAATATGGAAAAATCAACAACTTCCGATTGATATTTCAGGAATCTGTGACTTTCAAAACAATGTTCTGTTGATAAATAAGATATTTTAATCAAGATCAAAGGTATAAGGTAACTGTAAACAATGCACATAATTATATTTTTTAGTTTCGTTGCTTTCTTGGCTGAAATATTTCTTAATAGAACTATTCTCGCCAAAATAATTCAATGGTTATTTAAAAAATTTCAATATTCTTCTACCACTGAAAGCTTTTTTCAACACAATTTTTTCCTGGCTTAGGTCTCATAAGTCAATTATAAATAGTAACACCAGCAACATTTCAACTTAAATACATCTGTAATGAGAAAAATGTTTCGTTATAGCATTAAATATTTTTGATAATTTAGGAAAAGCAAAAATTGACTAGACTGCAAAAATTAGTAACAAAAATAGGATATGTTACTTAAAAATCATAAAAATTTGTGATTCAGAAGTAATACAAAAACAAGACTATATTCTGTTTACTGGTACATTGGCTCTTGTAATGAAATACAGGAACTGGAAAAATTCTTATTCGCATAAAGGACGAATGAAAATTTGTTATGTTAAATTGTATCAAGTATGTATTTTCCATCAGAGCACTGAAGTCCCTTTTAGCCATCGGCTTTGTGAATTTTTAGTTAACTCAATTGTTACTTGTGCCAAAGTTTTTCTTTTTTCACCTGAACTTTGTGGTAAGATCCGAATGTTACGGCCTTGGCACAATATCAATTTTTTGTCACCAAGCCACAGCCAGATGATAATAATGGGTGGAAAAGAAAGTCACATTGGCATGTAATGTGAATAAAACAGATTGGAATTTTCAGATTTACAAGCTGCCAACCTGATGATTTTTTCGTGGAAAAAGACCAAATTAGCACACACGACCACATTGTTTTATCATGAAGTAAGATTTTCTGCAGTAATTTCACCACTCCCCATAACAATTACAGAATTGGTTGGTATCTGCATTTAACACTTAAAAAATCCTTTCACTTCCACCTAAATTTGGTTGTATCACCAATATTAAGCATCCATCAATTCTTATTTTATGCAACATTAAGAGACGCCAACACTGAAATTGAATTTCATTTAATAAACAATATAAAAAATGTGGTTAACATTCACTGCCTGAAAGTCCGGAGATAGAGATGAATTGAAACTGGTTTATGACGTCAAGTACCTTCATGTATTTTGGCACCCTCATAGCAGAGTCCAGGTAACGGCCGATGGTGAAGATCTTTTTTCTCTCAGGGTCGAGGCACATTTTATGGCAGGATCGAGGAGTTGGTCCACCCTGGATGGGAACATTGACATTGGATAAACTAAAATATCAAGAGCTATGGTTCTATTAATATTATCAGATTAATTTTCTTAAAAAACTTTTACAATAACCTACAGTAAGCCAAAACACGATTGCTTATTTGTTGAGATATAATAGAAAGGTTTATGGCCATTTTAGACTTGAGTTGGGAATAACCAGCTCAATTTCATATTCAATTAAAATTCAGATGGAATATTTAATAATAATTATACTCACTGTTAAAGTTTTCATTAAAATTATAACTAAATCCTCAATTGAATGAAAACACTGATAAAAATTACATACTTTTTAGCCCAGACTCAGTTATCAAATGCAAAAAATTTCATGAAAATTGCAACTTTGAAACTTTTGATGTTTGTAGATGAATAGGAAGTTATGGGGAAATTTCCAGAAGGGTGAGCCCAAGTACCACTCTAAAATCAGAGCCTATGATTAAACAAGTTGAGGCAAATTTAATGGAATAAGAAGCAACATGAATACCTGAACTGTTGTATCCCTAGATAAGCAGGTCCAGGAACCTGATGGTATGTGGTAACACCACAAATCAGAGAGATCCGTCGTGCCATCCCATCCACCGAACAAGTATATATTCTCTACAAATGGAATAGGGAAAAACAGTTTTATTAATGAATTCGATTAGCACTGTTTTTATCACAGTAGATATTTTTGAATTGATGCAATTTTTAACATTGAAAGATTCAACTACACCAGACATAGGATTGACTAGGTGAGAGTACAGAATCTCCTTGTGTTTTTCAAACTACCCCCAAATTGTAGTTTTTATGGAAGCATCAGTCCAATGGAATAACATCAAAGTAATTACAATGAAGGAAAGGAATTGCACGTCTAATACACTGCAGTGCAAAACTCAAGCAACGATGTATTTTTAACCAGACAGCCATGAAATTGTACAAAAGGGGCTTGTTGTGTTCAGTACAATGAACATCCAATTCAGTAGAAGGGTGATTTGTATGCAAATATCAGGAACAAGAAGTCACAGGTGACGTGAGGACACGCAAAACGCGTGAAGTCAGCGTGCACAGTGCAAGAGTACACTAAAAAGAAGGACGAAAGGCGCTATTAAAGGCATTTGCTGCAAGTTCAAGTGAGTTCGTACGTGCAATATGGCTACAAGAAACCACCTGGACGACTTTACACGTGGTAGAATGATTGGCAAGCTTGAGGAGGGGCGTAGTTTGACGAGTGTAGCCCAAGAGTTTAGAATCGACAAAAGTGTCGTTTCATGAGCTCGGAAAGCCTTCCAAGCAACTGGTACAGCTGTAAGAAAGGTTGGTGGTGGACGGCCAAGAAAAACAATGCCAATGGATGACCGATATATCGTCCTGCAGGTGAAAAGAGATCGATATCAGTCAGCGGGCAACCTGGTTCAGTAGCTGCGTGCAGCAACGGGACGACAAGTGTCACGGTTTACTGTGGCCAGACGCCTTCATAAAGGTATTTGCCCGCCGTCCTGAATGCTGCATCCCATTGACAGCTGCCAATCGGCGACGACGTTTGGATTGGTGTAAGGAACACAAAGACTGGACATCTCATCAATGGAGTCACGTCCTCTTTACAGATGAGAGTCGTTTCAGTGTCACAAGCGATTCTCAACGCCAGTTGATATGGAGAGGTAGGGACACTGTTTTATCCCACTAACATCAGGGAAAGAGATTGTTACAGTGGTTCTGGCGTGCTCGTCTGGGGAGGCATCATGATTAACGAGCAGACTGAGCTCCAAATTTTGACAGAGGTACTGTTACTGGAGATCACCATTGTAAGCAAGTGATCCTCCCCCACATACGTCTGTTCCGAAGTGCCATTGGTGCAGACTTCGTTTTTATGGACGATAACGCCAGGCCACATCGGACTCTTGCTGTTGAGGAGCTGCTAGAAAGTGAAGATATCACTAGAATGGATTGGCCAACATACTCCCCTGATTTAAATCCCATAGAACATGTGTGGAATGCTTTGGGGAGACGCCTTTCGGCCCATTATACCCACCGGAGAACACCCAACTGAAACAGGTGCTCATTGAGGAATGGGCCCTCTTACCTCAACTGTTGGATAATCTTGTGTTGAGTATGGAGAGACGGTGCCAAGCAACCATTGCAGTTAAAGGAGGTCATTTCCCTTACTAAGGGGCATCTGTTTGTTGTTCTCCCACTTGGGCAGACAATCATTTGTACCAACGCTACTCTTTCAGTAAAGCCTTTTTTGTTTGATTCCATACTGTATGCGTTCAATTCATTTTTGCGCTAGTATGCTTTCTTCATCCGTTAAGTAAAAATACTGTCTCTGTATTCTGAATTACATCTCTCCCAGGTGATTTCTTGCGGAGTTACGGCAAAAAAAAACCAGTCGTTGCTTAAGTTTTGCACACCAGTGTATAAACAGTAAATGTTTAGTTAATATGACAGACACGTTAAGAAAAATCTAGAGGACAAGCAATCACACTATTTGCACTTGTCAGTCATAAACTGATCCCTCATTCATAAACTGAGTATTGTTTACTCATGAAAAATTCATTTTCTCTAAAGTAGAATCAATAGTCCCAATGCAGTGTTTTCCAACTCCAAGAGAAGTTGCAAGTCATACATATTAAACTTGAGGAAAAGCTATATTAGAGACCAGTCAAAGCTAAATATAGCTTTGACAGGTCTCTCCTTCAACCTTCCACACTGTTCTATTGAACTGGTTAAAATTTTGCGCCTCTAGCACCAGTAGAACTCCATGTAGTGTTGCAGACAGAGAAGTGCTGTTGTCAAATACTTTAATATGTTTAAACTTGAGTATTATCATAGTTCAATTTTCAAAATATTTTTGTTTTCGAAGTTGGATCTGCATGGGAAAAAATTACAAGCTATGAAGTCATTTCTGCAGTTTTAAGTCATTTTAAACAAAAATTCAGATTCTTTTAGTAGTATAAAAATGAATTAGCTACTCTAAAAATGTATTGAAATAAAGGGTGGTTATATTGAAAAATAAAAAATATTATTTGATTCTATCACCTTTAATCGCCTCGGGTTGGAAACTTTTGGACCTTAGTATGGATATATATTCCTTTCCAACAAGGTGCGGTTGATTACGTGAAGAGACAATTAAATCTAACAAGCAAATCGGAAACCATAAATCACACAACATAGTTGAATGTAATCCAAACCTAACATAATCCAAACTATAAAGATGGTGCAGCTGGTTCGATTTTGGACAGTGTGCCAAAAAAACCTAAAATCCAATCTGTCCAAACCATAAAAAAATATTGCAGTATTTCAAAGATATATTTGAGTGATACAGGATCCGAAATCATGTTGCACAAAATAGCTTACCTGTATGGACATCTATACACATCTGATGGCCTCCTCTCATGCCTGGCCTATTTTCTTCATTCTCTATAAAAGGAAAGTTTAATATTTGTAAGAAATCCATGCATAAAAATTGGAGGTAAGTGAGACACAGATGGCACACTGGATAAGATGATTCAGTAGCTTTTACTTAGATGCTGAAAGAGAAATTGTTGAAATTCTTTTTTCTGCATATTTAGTAGCTTCAAAAGATTTATAGGTGAAACTTGTGTTGTGTTCTTATTTAAAATTTAATAAATCTCCAATAATTTCTCCACATTTGCACCACTGCATCCCAATTAATGCTATCATCTTTCCTAGGGAATCCAGTTATTTTCAATTAAAAAAGGCCATTCTTTAAGTGTCACTGAGAAGAAGCAAATTTTTAAACGTATTTGTAAAAAAAACATACATTCTATCCCAGGTTATTTTATTTTTAATATCATTGTTAAACTTCAATTTACAAAAAATCAAAGTTTGATTTAAATCATGATTTTTTAAAATAAAACTAACTTGATTTAAATTGGCACACCCTGTCATGAACCTACATGAAGTGAAATCTAACAGGTACATGTGATGTTGGGAAGATTATAGTTCTATTAAAAAATCTGTGATTGTATTAAATGTGCAAATTGAAAATTACGATTCCATGGAAGTTGCACCTTATATAGAAAATATTGTACTGATTGTGGGAAAAAAGTGCAAGAAAAAGACCCATTGTGGTCAAGTTACACAAGCATAACCTGGAACTGATAGCTCAAAAAGGGTTCTAAACTGTTATGATCATACAAGTGCATACTGCGATTTAAATCTAAAATCATATGCAGTAAGAACATAAACTCCTCATCCACCAAGTCAATTTTGAAACATGACTTTTGTACTTCATAGATGCAATACATTAAAAAACTTTTACACACTTTGTTTGAAACTTTTGCATGATTCACAACATTTTTATGCATATGACCATAACATCACTTCATCACTTACAGTATGAGGGATGTTTTTAAAGTTCTGGAAAGTGTAATATGGCTCAATACTACAGGGCTAATTGCATGCCTCACTTGCCAAATCGATTAACACCATAAAACAAAAAGTTGAGAAAATGATAAAGTAATATACATTGTTTTTAAAAATTCTTTTTAAATTATAAATTCAAATAAACGATGTAGACTGTATTACTGCAGATGTATCTTTTATCTAACGACATATAGAAAGTATAAGATAAAATATCCTTGGAGTAATTGTTATTATTACTACAATTTTTGCGTGATTAAGTGAGTTAATCAATTTGGCAAGTGAAAGAAAATTATTAATTCAAATTCAGTCTTCAAATTATTTTTTTTATTACAGAAAAACTTCATTCTATACATTTTTTATTAAACATTTTACCAAAAATGAATAATAACTGTTCTGTTACATATATTACGAGTATTATTACTTTGTTTCAATTGATTCATCAGCTATATAAATGTCTTCGTTAGCTGTATTTGAGCTCCCGTCATTTTTGTGTTTGTTCAGACTGTATGTACAAATTCCTTTCATTTTCTTTGGTGTTCGGTTTTTACTCTGACTCACTGTATATAAGTAATCAATTGCTTTGCTAAAAAGTGTTTTAACTCAATTTTTATTACGATTTACATTAGAGTATAGAGTTAATCAGATTGGCTTCTGAAATAAATTATTTATTATTCAATGGATATTTTTGTCATTTAGTGGTGTTGATACTTATTATTAGAGAAATTTGTTTTGAATATATACAGTTAGGAGCAAATCAAATGCTTTGACATTAAAATTTAACAAAATTCAGAAAGTGGAGTTAATCGATTTGACAAGTGAAGCATTCAATTACTAATGCTTTCAGGTACAGACAAGTTCCGACAGTTTTTCCCAACAATGTTAAAAAGTATGATTTAGCCATTTGGCGAAAACAAGATGCATTTTTTAAGTGTTCATTTTGCAACTGGAAATGCTGTAAACTATCAAAGAGCTACTATTTTCTTTCGATGGAAAGAGGGTGTTAAGAGGGGGCATCCACCTGTTTCCAGAATTGAAAAACCTCTATGTGTGCAATTTCAGGACAAATGATGAAAATGGTCCCAAACTAATGGATAAAAGACTTATTTTAAGTGGTCCACAAAACTAACTTCACACTTGGATGAGTGCATATAGTTAAATGAAATTAATAACAGAAAATTTCAATGTAATATAAACTAAAAATTCATAAAATAAAAACTTTTATAACACACTCTCAGATGTGCACTAATTAGCACAACACTAATTATGTGCAAGGAAACATACCTTGCACATAATAAAACTTCCTCATACAATTTAAAATTAAAACAGTTTTTAGAATTGATATAAAATATTTTTACAATAAACATGAAAAACATACCAGAACTCTTTGGAGGAGGTATTAAAGGTACCCATTTAGCCTTGTGAGTTTGCTGTTCAAGGTAGTGATCTAAACAGCCATCTGATGAAAAGGAAAATTTCATTAAGAAAATGCCAGTTAGAAATTAAGTTGTAAAACATTTTTCAAAAAATGTTTTTGATGATATATATTTGAAGAATCATTTTAGAATTACTCAATTGAAACAATCAAATATGGGATAAGGTCATATATTATAGTTATATAATTATACTTATTTTATAGTTATATAATTATACCTCTTATTATGCCTTAGTACCATTTTTGTAGAACATTGAATAGAAAATCCATTTAACATTATACTCATGATTTTCTTTAACAGATATTTATTTTTTTACAAAAAATACCATTTTGGTAACACAAATTTGAAAAAGGCTGGATAAATATTAAATTTAAGCCCTTAGTTTTGCCAAAACTAACTTGCAAATATATTTTGCATTATTTAATAAAGCTTGAAAAATTGATGGAAAGCCTGGAAAACATAACTAAGATCTTCCTGAGATTTTTATTTAAGAAATGTGATGTGAATGATTTTTATCCAACTAAGAGTTTACATTTAAATAATTTCCAAATCAGTAATTATTTAAATTCAAAATTGGAGATACAAAACTGCAAATGATGTATACTGGACATTATCATGGCATTCCACTATTCAATAAATATTTAGGGAAGAAATGTTTTAGTATCGGGTGTTTTCAGTAGTAAGTTAACAGAAGTATTACATGGCAGTAAAATGACGTAAATTCAAGAAAAAGTGTTATATCTTTACCTCGAGCAGCATTTATCAGGAGTTTTTCTGCACCAGCAAAGTCACCCTCCACCACCTTTAAAAATGTAAGCGATTTGTCACACTTTCAACATTTTGGTGTCTCGGAAAGAATAAGATAACTAAGACATTCTTACCAAACACTGGTGCAATTGAGTCAGCAAAACATCTTCCAACTGAACACGTGTTTTTTTCTGTAATGACTCAAAGGCTTCTGTGTAGTTGTGTTGTCGGAAGTGTTTTAAACATAATCGGATGGCTTCTTTTTCTCGATACTAAAATGATACGAAATAAGGTTTAAAATACAACCACAGCTGAAAACTTCTTCAAATTTTATATATCTGTCTTATTTTCAAAAATAGATACCACAAAATCTGAGCATGGCTCATGTTAACAGCCATTGTTGAAGCATTCTATAAGCAATATTTGGGCAAAAAGTACAAGCAAGAAGTCTACGTAAATGAATTTATAGTTGGAAAAGTGCTTGTCACGAAACAATCCATGCAGATGACAAAGTTTTTAGGTTTTTCAAGAGTTTGCTCTCCTTAAGCAATAAAAAATAGGACTCTTTCAAAGCAATTTTTATTTTTAAAGGCTACATCTAACACAAATTGATCCAAGCAGATGACAAAGTTTTTTATTTTTCCGAGTTTGCACTCCTTAAGCAATCAAAATAGGACCCTTTCAAGGCAATTTTTTATTTTTTAACCCTCTGGATACGGGACCAAAAGAAATTGGCTGGGAGACTAGTTCCCTCCATACAGCTGGCTCAAATTCTTTTAGACCTCAAACTCCTGAAGAATCGCTGAAGCCCATTATGATTTCCATCCCCTCTTTTCTGTGCAACAAAGAGACACACGTGTGAATAGCCTTATCTCCGTTGATAGGAATGTCGGGGTTCTCGATGGGGGCCCTCGCAAATTGTTTCTAATCGAGCATCTAGTCTGTGAGGTTGAGTAAATGAAGAGATTGGAAGACACACAAAAAAAATCAAGGGAAATTTTAGTTTAGAACATGCAAAAAATCATTTTGTGTCCAGTAGTGAACTTGTGAAACCTATAGATAATTTCGTAATAAACTTAAGACACAGATAAAGGAATTGTATAAAAAACTGTAAAGAAATTCTGTAAGGAAAGTAATACGATGTACAGAAGTCAGATATACATTGCAAATATAGAATTGAAAATTTAAAAATCCTACCACTTGAACAATTTAAAAATTAAAATTTATTGACTGAAAGGGTTCTAATTTTAGGGGGCCATAAAGGTATATATTTGTGGTTATATTTGTTATATTATCAATTTCACTTGTTGATAGATGGAAATAAAATATATGTATATGTACATATTTTTTCAAATTGAAAATAAAAACATAGAAAGATTTTACCAGTTTTGTTAAAATTAAGTTAGCACCCTCAAAATTTGCACTTTATCAACCGTAATCATGTAGATTTAAAATTTGTAAGAATTTAATGCTCTCTTTCCTGTACTTTGTGAACCTTTTATACTGTATGACTTCAATTGGACAGATGAGGTTTATATCAGGAAAGTTTCAACCTATTAACTACTGCTGGATTTTATGAGCGAAATTTATTTTTCAAAACATTTTTCTTATTCTTTCCACTTTGGAAGAATAATTGAAGAAATGTTTTTTAACATGCTTAATTCAGTTTATCATTTTCTTCATTTCTAAGATTAATTTTAAAATGTAGAATGTATTTTTTACTTTAAAAATAATGAATATTTTATACATTAAGCTAAGTTTGTATATGTGCATAAAGCCATAAGAAATAACTTCTAATACCATACTAAAAAATAGAACTCGGATCCCATTAGCTGGAGTTTAGAAAGCTAACGGCTATAATATAATTCATGCAATGTCATCTAAAATTTATGAGAATTTCATGGAAGCATCAGTAGAATGACACATCAGTAATATAGCATTTGCATCAAACTAATTTCCCCATCACCTTGGAAGTATGATTTATTGATACATTACCCCTTTTGCAATCAGCAGGGCGGGTTCCCAGGCACAGGATTTTTATACAATAAACCAAAGAAAATAGTCTTGATAAAGACTTTTATTTGAAATCAAAAGAGAATTAGATAGGTATTGAAACCACAACCTAAAAGTAGTGAACGATGGCAAAGCTTGTCTGATTAGTATAAACTGAGTCAAGAATGCTGAATACAGCTGTGAGGAAGCAGGTTTCTTATGTTGTGATGAGAATTGTGTTTCAAGGTACAAGAGGGGTACGTTAGCATAAAAGAAATGATTGTGAAAGTTTTTGTACTCGATCTGTCCTCGTAAAAACGGTGCCAAAGACAACTTGTGGGTCCTTCGAGTGTTAATGACCATACGTATTGAAGTCACCGCCGCCCTTTCTGTTTACCCAGGAAGTATCTGTACCTTCTAGTCATACCCACAACCCAACAATAGAAACTGTAACATTGGGTGATAATGGGACGACACACATTCCCTCTCCTCCTAGAGTAAAGCATTGTAAAGGCCGGGTTCAGTAAGTTTCCTGCAAAGCTGTTTTGGCCAGCTGTCGTAACCAAAGGAAACAATATTCTGCACGTGTCGTATGAGTAAAGAGTTAAAGCTACCTAACATAAATTGCAGATTAACTTAATAGTGTACAGGAAAAGAAACATTCATGAATGCTGGGTCTTGGACCTAGTTCTGAAAACAAATTCTTGGCTAACCTATATATAATCTGGGGAGTTTCGACCTGAGATAAGTCATTTCGATCTGAATTTTTGAATGCCCATGAAATAAATATGCAGTCTTTTTAAAACATAAGGATTTCCAACAAATATTAAAACTTTTTAAGCATCTTAAAAATAAAATGAAAAATCAGGCCTGTGGGAACCCTGGTTAATCAGAAGTTCCCTTGCAGGATATATTACAGAAATTAAAAAAACGTTTGAGGCATACTTACATAATTAAACCAACTAACACAGGATTTGACAATGTTCCAATCATCAATGCCTTTCAGTTGTACATGCCAGATGCTAAAATTGAAGCTCGGACCCCAAGACTGGATGGGTACTAATATGGGGAGAAATGACAAAATTATACGGCATGGATGCTCAATATATATTAGCATGTAATGCAGGGTGATTAAGTATAATGTTATGGTGATTATTGTCAACTGTTTTGCTTAGAAGCATCCCCCTAATTAGAAAGTGTTAAAATACAGGAGGATTATATCCTTTTTATATCAGCTGAGTATACAGAGCGGCAACAAAGTAGTCAAAATAAGTTTTATGCTATGGTACTCAGAACTATAAGAGTATATAAAAGAGTATAACATATTAAACATATCATGAGCTACCATATGAGATCGATCAAAACAAACGTAGAGGCAAAATTTGATAATATCTCAAAACTAAAAGAAAGTTATTTTAAAATTTACAGAGAAAAACATTGAATTTGTAAGAAACGATGACACATTCCATTGAATAAAAGCACTATTTAATTAACTTACAGTCACACTTAAAATACATTTGATGTCTATAATCAATATACCAACAATTTGAACAGCCTATTGTGCTTTTTTGACATAATACTCATCAAAGTACTCACACTAAATGCAATGCCATATCCAATACTGAAGACCCTTTAAAAAATTGCCTTGCATATTCTACTTGCAGGAAGGAATTATTGCCTTACAACTTTCAATTGCATACAAGCTATATTCCTATCAATAGTTTATGTACAATTTTTCTTTTCCAATTATAGTGTAGATATCAATCAGGTATTCAGAAAAACAAGCCATATTCAAATATTTAACATATCAGCATGACTCGTGGTCAAGTGTCCTACGCACACAAACACTTATTGAATTAAGATTGAATGCATATAAAAAACTATTAATGGTAATTTATGCATACATTAGCATTCGAATCTCAAATGAGTATAACTCGAAGCATTCTTATTTTTTGTACTTAATGATGAATCTTTAAAAAAGATCTACAATATTCTGAAGCAGCTTTACACAATTAAAAAATTAGAAAACATTCAAAGTTTACAATGTCTGTTTAATGCATTTACTTTTCTAATGACAAAATTAATTTTGAACTGAAGATATAGTCAAGAAATTGTGATATACGTACCAATTTTAATATATCTACAAGCAAACATGTTGCCACCAGCCATATGCTTCAGTTTAAAAGTCTCTGTTTGATTATTATTCTTCAATCCACTATAAAGAAAGCGATGTGTTTCAACACAAGTCAACAGCATATTACAATTTCAAGCAATCTTATTTTATATGCATCTGTTTTAATCCTCACAAATTTGTTTTAAATTAGTATTAGTCTGTATAGGGAACCAGAAATTTTTTCTTTCAATTGGTATGCAAAATTTCAGCTGCTCATGCTTCATTGACATAATAATTATGAACAAAATTATCTTACCCATCAAGCAATTCAATCATGCTATCATCTGTTAGACCTCCATACACTCTAAATTTTTTCATATTGCACACATGACTCTTCTCATATTTCCCGAAACTGACTTCTTGTACAACAGCTGGGTTGTACAATTTCAATACCAGAAACTAAAAATAAAAAAATTGACTTAAATAAATATACTACACAAGAAATTGCAAGTGATTCTCAACCATTTATACTTTACATACCCCTGGAAATGCGTATGTAACTGGCGCAAACTTTGTATAGATAGATAAAACTAATCATAGTACAATGGGGGAAAATGAAACGAAAAATACGCATATTAAATTTCATATTCATAAATTACATGTATTGATAAACATAAAAATGGCGAAAACAATGCAATGAATTTAGCAAAATTCCAAACATTTTACTCGGTAACCAGTGAGACAGTTGCGCTTGTTGATGTTTGCACTGTTCATCAATGATTGGGGTTATCTTGTCAAGATAGTCACAAATAATTTTCAACATAGCTTCTGTTCCTAAATTTATTTTTGACATGTATTTAAATGAAATCATGTATAGGGTTTTTTACGAAAACCAAACAAATGGCCAGATTTGTCACTCTTATATCTTGTAAAACTATAAATAATAATCTAATGATTAAATGTTTGTTGTATAGAGGGTTGTGTCTATCTTAACTGGTGAATAATGTGGTATAGGGTAGCACTTGTGCATTAACACTGAAAATGGCAAAGCCGCATGGTGTTTGGACAGTAACTTGAATTGCGAAGAGATAGGACATTGAAATTAGTGTTGATTTGTAGAGAATAACTGGATGTACTAATTTTATTTAATAATAACTGATAAAATAAAATTTGTAGTTATATGCCAATAAATGTGCTGAGTTGAATAAAATTTTCATTTTCACATTGCAAAAATTACAAAGGAAATATGTACAGAAATGCAAGAAACATATATCATTGGAATAAAAAATTTGAAAGGAATCAAAACAGGTCAAATTGACTAATGCCGAGCAATGCAGATTGTATAGAGCATAGGAAAGTCAAACGTGCAACGCTGACAAAGTACTTGGAGTGCGCAGCTGTCTGGACTGATGGATATTGACTTGGAATGTAATAAATTTGAAACATAAACTATGAAATGAGAAGAAATGACATCATTATTGTCTCAGTTCATTCTGAAGAGTTTGTAGACATGGTAATCGATCGATTTTTACGAATCAGTGTTTGTCAAGAACGAGTTGGATTATGTTATTTATGTAATATTTGTGATTGCTTATAGTTTATCAGACATTTTGCTTTTTTAAAAGAAACATTTTCTGAAATGCTTGTGCATGAACACTAAAATAGTGTGAGTGTGAATAGCGTGTGAACACTAAAAAAAGTGAATAGCAGGATCTATATTATTTAACAATAACTGATAAAATCAAATTTGTTACATAAGATAAGTGTGCTGAGTTCTGCAGACTGCTGACCTCTCACTCTTAGTGTCACAATAGGATGATGATTGAAGACAATTATGTTGGTGATGTGTAGTTGATGTGATGGTATGCAGTGAATCTCCTTTCCACCTTGGTTCTATCTACATACATTCTAATATGTTAACTTCAATTGAAGAGTTTCTCTTGCAAATGCTATGTGAATTTTTAGATTCTATCAAGAAAATTGCATTCGTTACCACCGAGATAACAAGGCCAGACCGCTCTAACGTTTCAATCACGTGACTCGCTAATTAGTAGTCATAACAAACATCGCTGCATGGCCGGCTACTAATGGATTGCCTTTAATGTAGCGTAAGAAATTAGTTTTTTTATACTATTTTACCGGAAAGTAAGTGCAGTTGCAGTTAAATATTGTTATATAACATTTAAGGAACATTACAGTGTCAAGATGTTAAAGGCTTTCGTCAAACACGTTTAACGTGTGTCCAGACCGATTTCTTTAGGCTTAACCACGAGGCTATCCAAAATGCCCTTTAGATGCTGTGTACTTTCTTGCTCTGGAAATTATGGATATGGTGATGCACCAAAAGTGGCGGTTTTCTCCTTTCCAGATATTAGAAAAAGATGGCTCATGGTGATTCCACGAGCCGACTTTACACCATCAAAACGCAGCAAAGTCTGCGAACTTCATTTTCAAAACGATGACATTGTCTGGAATGTATCGAAATTCAATAAAAAACACTGGTGAGTGTTCTACCTTTTCCATGAACGTCTCCGTTTAAAAGTTGGTGCTATACCAAGTATATTTCCGAATTGCCCTAAATATCTCTCGAAAACTTGTCCCACCATTCGTAAAAGCAGGAAAGATAAAATTCATGAAACTGAGGAATCCAATTTATTGAGAGCTATCAACGAAATCAAATCTGAGTTCATTGCCCATCATGAATCTATTTCTTTTCAAAATTTTAATAGGCTACTAGAAATTCTGGATTCATTACCCCCATAAACAAAATTGGTTTAAACTAATTGAGAAGTCAAAATTTGTTTTAATCCAGGACCTGCTACAAATTACACTGTTGTAATACATTCAAATCTGAAAATGGAAACATTTATATGGCCAAGAAATTTCTGTAGATAACATTCAAATCAAAACACCCTGTCACATTAATAATATGGAAGTTATTGAAAATTGTTTGAATTTTATAAATGAAATATCAATGAAAAATTCTAGACAACTATGATAATAATCGCTTCAAACAAATTATACATCATTTAGAATTGTCTTGGTTAAAATAGAGTGTGATGACCTTGATAAACCTGTGCTTCTCTCAACTTTCTTTCAGAACACTTAAAACTTCATGTTACTCCAAAAGAGAGATATCGTTATTCTGCAAATACAATGATTTTTTCATCCGTTATGCACTTAATAAGCTCACATGCATACAAATATTTACGGCACTACAGTTCATTGATTTTACCTCATCCATCAAAAATAAAAACTGTTTGCAATAAATTTTTAACTGATCCAACCGATGAAGATAGAAAATTGTTTCTCGTGTACGCACGTTCTCTTTTCAGACTTTTAGAACAGCATGAGAAAAATGTCATACTGCTTATGGATGAAATTCACATTCAACCTTATTTGGACTTCAAAGGTGGAAATATTGTAGGGAATGCATTTAACGGCAATTCTTTGGTTACATCCGCTTATGCATTCATGATATCCAGGGTCACATCAAAGTTAAAAGAAGTTATCCATACATTTCCAACTTCAACCGTCAGCAGTGACTCTTTTTTGATTGTATTCGAACAATTGTCACTAAATTGGAAGAGATAGGCTACAAAGTATTTTGTATTATCAGTGATAACAATGCACTCAATGGCAAAGCTATGAGGAATTTTTCACCGAAAAACCAATCAAGTGTAGTTTATCCACATCCATGTGACAACATGCACCCTATCTTCTTCTTATATGACTCTGTTCATCTACCAAAATGTATAAAAAATAATTGGTTGAATCCTAAGAGTAACAAGATCTTAACCTTCCCAGACTTCGAGACAGGTGGGAAAAAAATTACAAATTTCAATTCCTTAATATTGTTACATCAATTGGAGCATGATAAATTATTGAAATTTGGGTATTTATCGCTGAAAGCATTATTTCCAACTACTTTTGAACGTCAGAATGTCAGTCTATCTTTAAAAGTTTTCAATTCGTTTGTGAAAGAGGCCCTATTGAAATTTGGAACGAAAATAGAAAATTCTGAAGAAACAGCTGAATTCATAGATATTGTATCAACCTGGTGGAAAATTGTCAATGTGAAAACACCATTGAAAGGACAGCGACTTAAAGATCATTTCCAAACACCTCTAATCGAGAATCCAGATGACCCTAAATTGTTATTTTTGCAGAAAATGATTCTCTGGCTTGATACTTGGAAATCCGGTGATTTTCCTCATAAACTTTCACCCCAAACTCATACTGCTCTTTCTCACACAATTCATGGAATGTTGGAAATTACCCAATATTGTTTACAAGAACTTAAAATGAATTATGTCTTGTTAGGAAAATTTCAAACAGATCCTTTGGAATATCGGTTTGGAAAATATAGACAATTATCAGATGGTCAGTACAACATATCGATCAGGCAATTATACGAATCAGAGAAAAATTAAGAATTCAATCTCTTTTGACATTGTCATCACAAACTTTCGGAAATGTACCCATAACCAGTTTTTCAGATTGTCTTATGAAGAACAAAAACAGTGGGACAACTCATTTAATCTGGACATACATCTAGAAGAAAGTGAGTTTCAACAAGTTGAACATCAAATGTCAGTGATAACTTATTTGGCAGGCTACTGTTGTTATAAAATTTTAAGAAACATAAAATAAAAGAAACATAAAGTAATAAACATAAAGTTTAAGAAACATAAAAACAGGGTTGGTGTATGATGAGCAAATGGTTGTTGAGGAAAGTTATGATTTAATAAAAATTTGAATCGAGGTGGTTTGTCGTTTCTAAAAGATGGTGCTGTTCGTGTGGTTTTAATTAATTATATATTGTTCAACAAACTACTTAAATATTATGAGGATGAGTTTCTGAGCATTTATTACAAAAGACATTTTATAACAAATTTTGTTTTTAAATACTGGCACTGCATGAATCGGAACATTACAAATTTAATACATGTGCAAATCATAAGCATGAAACCATTTTAAAATTCATTATTAATAGCACTACACTCTATTGAAAAATTATTGTGGAAAATCCAATGACAGATTGGGCAAAAATAAAAAAGGAAGCTGGATACAGTTTCTAATAAATAATTTTATTTTTATCTGTATTTTTGTCATTTTCTATAATGGTTTGCTTTGAAATTTCGTTTTCCATTTTACTAAAAAATCGAATGGGGTGGGACTGAGGGTTCAGTTCACGTCTGGCAGCCCCATTTAAACAGGAAACCCTCATTTACAATGAAATCTTTTTATAATAGAAGAATCAATTTATTCAACTTATGTACAGTTTTTTGTAATACATCTGTTACTATCATCTGTTATTTCTGATGTTATATTGATATTTTTGAGGTTAAAATAATGTTGACTGGTGATTAGGTTAGAAATGTAGGAGAGCAGAAAGCTAAAGCTTGTTATGAGGCTCTCCTCCAGATACGTAACATATTACATAAATCGTATTTTACAGTTCAATTGCTCTGATTTCCCATTTTTACAGATTTAATGAGAAAGGGTTTTTCTTTTTTTTTTTTTGATTTATGGTCGCATTTGAGAAACTATGATATTGGGCGGTATTAAGCTTGATTGACATGTGTATTTTAATTAATAAAAGTCATAAGCGAGTTTTTCACTATTTTTAATTGAATTTATGATATAATTGTGGCTGGTTTTTTAGTAAGTTAATGCTTTTACTCATACTCTCTGTTATCGTTAGTAAATAAGGAAGAAAGACGCGAGGATGTGGAAGCTTTATTCTGAGATTATCATAGTTTTGACTAGGGAAAAACCATATTTACAAACTGCTATAATAATTTGCAATAACGTATACCAATATTTTCCTGTGGTCTCGACGTATATAGAATATATTATGTATCGTTGTAGACAGATTTCACTGTATTAGGCTTCAAATATTCCAATACGGCAGTGGTCATTTGTATCGCACGTATGACTACTAGGGAGATGCCATGACGGCAGCAGTCAGGCCTTGTTATCTTGGTGGTAACGACCTAATACGATTCCAGATACCCACTTACCCATTATGCTTACCGGCGATTCCAATTTTGATGTTGGTAAGAAAAATCCTATAGATGATATGCAATGTGAATTTTTAATTTGAAATACGCTTCTACATCGCAAACTAGCCTGAGCAACACTAGTAAAGATTTAAACTTTGTAAGAAATATTGATGTAATTACTGTGCCATATGTATCTTACTTTTTCTATCATCAGCCTTTGATAAATAAAATTATATTTCACTTATAATCCCCAAGACTGTTCATTTACATCTTACCTTTCCTCTGATAGCATAAAAACAGATTCACACCTTCAACAATTGTGGAGTTCCCATCCCATTTTTCAAAACAATTGATGTTGTAAAACCAGTTTCATATCAATAAGTTGAGGTTGATTGGATGAGTTTTATAGTGCAGGGCCCACGACCAAGCTGCACCAAACACAGGACACACACATCATGTAAATGGACCTAACATAAGGAAAGTTTCACCGATATGGGAGAAATATGCCCAGGAAGAAATTGAACCTGCGCCACACAACTTGCAGGTTGCTAGTGCAGTGGGCAGACCCACTGAGCCACTAAATCAGTTGTGGAAGGTAACAAATATGCAATTCTTGACCAAGTTGGATATTCCTTCTCCACTCCAAAAACTAATGAATAACTTTTTGGAATGAATGCTTTCAAATTATTGTCACAAGATTCATCAGTACTAGATCTAGCAACTTTTGAGCTTTTGGTATACTCCCAAACTTTACCACATACCCACAAGGACTATTATACAGATCAAACAAATCATTGCTTAATGAATTCTGACAAGCCACATATACAAAATTTTTATAATTTTGTAGAAATAACTTATATGCTCTTAACAAGAAATGGTAAGACAGGTAAAAGTAAACAAGGAAAAGGTCCAACTAAAGATTTAATACCTAGAAGGAGGTAATCAACTTAAAAACTGAATGCACCAAGATTAATGAACTGAATGTCCAATTTGGGTATAAAGAAAAAAAGAAAATTCATAACTACAAGATACTGAAGAGTAAGTGTAGGCTATAAATAAAGTAAAGCAAACAACTGCACTAGATCCCTTCCCAAATGTAATATATTTTACAATTTTACTCCTCAAAATGTATTCTGTTTTTCTAATGCCTGGCCAATTGAACATAACTCATTACAGTACTACAAGGGCCGATATTTGTCAACAACTCTCCATGTTGCACCATAGTTCCCATTCCACCTAACACATATTCAAGGCACAACCCGATTTTAGAGAAGCAATACATTCATTCCCGACATCCATGCCTTAATCCAGATTTGAATCTGGAACATTTCCAGCACCCTGACACAAATATATAGAAATTAATTTTTGAATTTTTATTCTGACAATAAATACTTCATAATCTTGATACAAAATTTAAACTGCAAACATAAACAGAAACATACCTGTGGTGGATTATTGGATTCAGAAGACCACCTGGAAGTCCCATCATTTGGGTTATCAGTTAAAATATTCCTAAAAAATGGTGCAAAATACTTAAATTCTGATTGAATAATGTACAGTAAAACATACTATAGACAGGTGGATAATGAAAAAGCGCACCATGAATCTAATACATAATACATTTGAAAATTTGTCATTGTTTGTTTTTTTGCATTTGAATCCAGAACATGTTTGCATCCATATATATAATTAATTGCAATAAATGCACTTTCAGAGAGCATAATATAGGCATCTATGTATTTCATTAATTGAAAATAAATTATATAAAAATGCATGATTTATTTTTTGAATTGAAGTGTTTCTTGTGCTCGTGTATGAATTGACACTTGTGCAATCCAATATTCATAGATTGCAATATATTGTCACTATAGAGTAGAAACTAGTTAACTCACAAAGAGCAAGTAAATATTATAAGCATGTTGGTAGTGTTATATTTTTCAACTAGATTAGAATATGACAATGTATTTCTCATGAAAACAAGCAGTATCAAAAAATATATTGAAAAATATCAGTGAATTTCTGCTCTAAGCTGATGATTGTCGCCTTAAGTAGCATGACTCAATGCTTTTCTTCAAGGGTTTGATCATTTTCCTCATTGCAATACACATTGAGGATGTCTACAGAAAAATATAAAGTTAGAGCTCATAATATTCAGTCCATGCATGACAATTTTGCAACAGGATACAAAATATTGCATAAAGCAATGCATCAAAATCTGAAGATTATTGCAGGAAATAGATGCCGAGTATGTGGAAGAAATCTCTATAGAAATAATAATAGGTTGGTTGATTTTTTGGGTTTTATGGTGCAAGGGCCATGTTTGGACATGCTGTACCAGACACAATACAATATCAATTGACACAAGACATACAATATCAAGTAATTGACAAACACAGTGAAAGCTGTACTGACACAAAAGAGAGAAATACACCCAGGGAGGAATGCACCTGGCAGAAATCGAACCTGCGTGCCTACAATTCGAAGAAATAATATTAGGAATTGTCGAGATTTCAAAATATTTATTTCAGTTACGTAATGATTGCCAGATTGCTTTTGTGGTATTATTACCAACTATTCTAGAAAAACAAGATCACTGAATCATTAGTGTTAATTTTTTTTGCAGGATTTTGCAGGCAATCTTAATACATTTTGGGTTTCAAAGTTTTTAATTTCCTTAGTGATAGAACAAATATTTGCGACACACAATTTCTTTTATCCACAATCGGAGAATAAAATGTAAAATTCTTTATATTATATAGACCTAACAGTTGAGTGTAGTTGTAAAGAACCAATTTAAGACTGGCATACAAACCAATTTACATACTTGTTTCTTCCAAGTTTGTCTCGTTTTTTTTTACTTTGAGAAAGATTCAAAAAGTCTGGCACACAGTGTAGTTTAAGTTGTGATGTTGACACATAAAATCCAACAATCCAATTTATTAAGCATATGGGATTGATGGATGTATGTTTCTTTCTCAGTAAAATGTTCATTCTTTTTATTAAAAGTATCGTTATCCCATGAAATACCAGGTAATTCTGCAAGTTGCTAGTTTTAAAAACTAGCGACACAAATGCAGCTTTAAAATAAATATGACCGTGCGTATAAAATAACTACTCCATCAAATGTCAAATGAAACCAACATTTTACGATAAAGTACTACAGTATACAAAGGTTTACATGCCAACACATCAAGATTTTAAGACAAAAAATAATGAAAATAATATGATCAAATATGTTACAAGTAAACATTTGATCAGGAAAGATGTAGGATATTTTAATTAGCGCATTAGGAACACTGAAGACATGTATTGTCAAGACTATAGTTTTTTGAGCGAAAACTACCTTCATTCCTATAAATCAATGAAAAATGAAACAAAAAGTGTAAAATACTGAACTGGTCACCAAGTACTGTTTATAACCGAGTTGTATTAGAATTCCACTACAATCAGAAGATATGGGTCTAGAAATAAAACACATTTCTCATTTAAAAAATAAAATCACTCACTCGGGTACAAATGTGGCTGAATGACTGGAACATTGAGAAACAGAATACTTTAATGTATTTGGCTCAGCCATTTCTGTTTTGATTTTGACAGTTGCCAGCCCTGAAATTTCTATCTTGTTTTTCTTTAGAGCGGTTTAATCTCTACTCTGTGGGTTTAATGATTTAAATCTATTTTCTACTCTTTTCAATAAAATTGCTTTTTCTAGTGAAATTATTCTGCTTCTCTTTTTTTGTTTTGATCCTGTTGAAAATACTTATTGCATCTAATTTGTATTCCATACAACTGCTCATGTGGATAAACGCGACTTAAATACACCGGGAAACAATGAACACAGATAATGACTACTTAAATCAGATTATCCAAACAATACGTTCTTCTCTCTTGGAATCCCCGTCCCATTTCCTTTTTAAATCTAGATAGCCTTGCGAAAAGACCTTCATTTGTTATTTCTTGACCTGCCGAAACAGGAATTGCTCAACACAACGCAGCTCAAATAGAATTTATGTGTTATCAAAACATGGCTGCTGGTTAGATGAAAAAATCAGCTGCAGATGCTTTTGTAGCATCTTTGCTGATTTTCTTCGACTTATAATTACATATTTATCACCGAGCAGTATGAAACTTTTGGACTTTCGCTGCATTAATCAGTATAGGAACTTTCAATACCCTTAATTGTTTCACGATGTTACAGTTATCAACCTTTGAAATCGTTATTATCTTATTTACAGTGGTTTATAATTTACATAATTGTGAGTGCCAACTAGTGATCAATGTAAAAAATCAAGGAGGCGATATTGTTCAAGAATCAATAGTATCCAACATTTCCGACGACACCATCACGTTGGAGTTCCAGCGACCAGAAGGGACCTTAATAACTCAATTTGTAGACTTTAAATCGGTAATGCAGCTCATGTTGCTTGTTGAATTTTTTTAAATTTCTTAGAATAGTTCGTTTTGCTCTGAATATTTTCGTGTATTAGTATTTAAGCATAATTTGATGACTGCTATTTGCTTATTCAGTCTTGAGTCTCTTATTCCAAAACCCTTATCTTAACTGATCTTGACTTTGAGCTTTTAGTTTCTGCTGTGTCTTGGCTTTATGTACGCTTTTATTATTAAATAGGCATCTTGTGTGGAAAGCAAAAAGTATACTTACTCTTTTTGAAAAGGTAATGGAAGAGAGCCTGCACCACTCAAAATGTTATTGATACAAAAATAAATGCAAAATTTAGCTTAATCATTGTAAATCAGAGTTTTGTTGAGCCCATGCATTGTAAAGTAAATAAAGTTGCGCATAAAGTTTGAAATGTTGAAACATTTTCAAACGAAATGCTCATATAAGTATGGTAACTGGTAGTTAAATGGTAGTCAGTAATTGGATTGGTTGATAAAGCAAGTGAAGAGCCCATTTATGTGCTAGCTGACTGAGTGAGAGACGGGGAAAATCTCTTGTCTATTCCCTAAATGGCAGTGACCATGGCATATTTAAAGGAGAGCCAGCAGGCCTCCCTGAAATATTGTAAATGTAAAAATATAATCAAAGCTGTAGGTTTTATTATATACACTACAGCTTATTTAAACAGCATAAATTAAAATTTTATTTATCTCACAGGTAACATGTCTGGAAAACAGTAAAAAACAATTCAACCTGGTGTTTGTTTAGTATTGAACCCTTAAATTGGTATAGAAAACAGGAGAGAATATTGCCAGTCCCAATATTATTTTCTGAATACGTGTTTTAAAATCGCCACTAAATGTTGTGAGCAGGTTGGACACAGAGTAAAGGAATATATCCAAGTGCATAGGTTTTCAAAGACATTTACATTTAGTAATGTTAATATATATAATTTATCTGAGACTTCCAAAATGAGCAGTCAACTCATCACATTACACATTGAATTCTGAGTGCTTTATAGAGTTTTTAATGTCTTATAGAAGGAGATCGCTTGCAAGCAGAGTAGTTATGGTGCCGGTCTAACTGCATGTTTATATTAACAAATTGTTTGTGAGTGGAAAGAAGAATTATGGCACCTGCCTTTGCCGTAATTTATTGCTGAAATGTTATAGTTCTCTTCAATGATTCTCTTGATCTCAATTGTGGCACAATTATTTGTATGTTCTCACAGCAGGGTTGTCTTTGCCTACTATAACTCACTACAAAAAACACATCAAAAGCATTGACATGAAAGGAACAGATGTAGTATAGATAACGTGACCAGACGTCCTGTTTTGAACGGGACTGCCCCTTTTTTAGATTACCTGTCCTGGTGTCCCCAAAATGAACTCCGGGACGCAAAATTGTCCCGTTTTCGGAAACCGCGCGAAAATTGAGGAGCCGGCCGGACGCGAGCGGTGTGCAGGAGCGAGACCGTGTCATCGGTCGACGCGACGATAGCCGATACGTCATCGCTCGCTCGCGTTATTGGTTGACTATTGTTTGACAGATTTATCGCCCACTTCTCGCTATTATTTTGTTGTTGTTTGATGCTCGTGTAGTAAACAACTTGAAGTTCTTTTGTCTTGGAATCATAAGTTAATATGCCGAAACGCAAGTGTTCGTTCAATGTTAGCTTACAAGCAAAATATCCGTTTATCAAGCAAATAAATACTCCCTCAGATGTCAGATGCGAAAAGTGTCGTACAGAATTTAGTGTTTCCCACAGCGGCGCCGGTGATATTGAACAGCATTTAAAGTCTGAAAAACATAAAAATGCCGATCGTGCTGCCGCTTTGAGTTCTTCAATGTTAAACTTTTTCAAGAAATCGGACGCGCCAACATCAAAGGATTTGGATATTGCCGCGGCAGAAGGCGTCTGGGCTTATCACACGATACAAGAAAACCACAGTTTTCGCTCTAATGATTGTGCTTCGAAAATTAATTCAATCATGTTTTGATCCCAAATTTACATGCGCACGTACGAAATCAGAAGCTATTGTAGTAAATGTTTTGGCGCGTACAGCGATGAAAGAATTAAAAGATAACCTTGATAAGTCCAATTGTATTACGATTCTAAACGACGCTTCAAACCACGGTAACAAGAAAATATACCCTATTGTAGTACGCTTTTTCAACCTTACGTAGGTGTGCAAGTAAAAATTTTAGACCTCCAAGACCAACCAGGTGAGACTTCTGATATCATTGTCAATTATTTAAACCAAGTGTTGACAGACAATAATTTGACAGCAAAAGTCGTGGCATTTTGTGGGGACAATGCCAACGTAAATTTCGGGGGCGCAACTAGGCGAGGAACTAATAATGTGTTAACGAAATTACAATCATCTCTTAAAAAGCCATTAATAGGTATTGGATGTGGAGTCCATGTAATTCACAATGCAATAAAATCTGCTGCAGACGGGCTATCCTTAGATTACGAAAGCATTATTGTGAAGATATATTCATTTTTTTATATTTACACGGTTCGAGTTGAAGCTCTAAAGGAGTTTTGCACTGAAACTGAAAAGGAATGTCAACAAATGCTCGGCTATAGCAAAACCAGATGGCTTGCTCTTATGCCTGCCTTGGAAAGGGTTTTAAAAATGTATCAGCCATTAAAAAACTTTTTGAGCATTGAAAAATGTCCCTTATTACTAAAAAACTTTTTTGAAGATCCCACATCAGAATTGTGGCTTTAATTTTTACACGCTCAGTCATCAAGGTGTATTGAAGCTTGAAGGTCAGACTGTATTGGCAACTGAAGCTGCAAAAGAAATCAATCAACTAAAAGACAATTTGACTCAAAAACAGACCAATCAGTTTCTTCCATTTACAGTCCGTCAATTAATGGTGAAATTGAAAGATAATGGTACTGATATCGATGAAGAGTTTGTGAAAAGGACGGCTACAGAATTTTACAAAACAAGCCGTGAGTATCTAGAGCAGTGGACTTGCTTCCTTACCAAAGAAATGGAGATATTTTACTGGGCAGATTTAAAAAAAGTACCCGCATGGGAAGACATTCAAAAATCTCTGGATGTATTAATTGAAAAGGAATATATTGACTGTAATAAAGATACATAAGTTTTTGACGAATTTTCATTAATTTCTAACTACATCACGTCGTAAAAAGTAACCGAATGGAATAATCTAAATGTTTCCACAGAAACTCGTTGGGTTGAAGTATTCAAACACTTTCACTCTAACAATTTTCAGCATGAAAACTTTTGTATTTTAATTGAATATATTTTATGTTTGCCTGCTACAAATGCTCCAGTAGAAAGAGTATTTTCTATGATGAACAAATTGTGGACATCTGAAAAAACCCAGTTACAAATTCCAGTTCTAAAGGCGATGTTGATAACTAAGGTGAATATAAAAAAAACATGCCAAGAGTTTTATTCTTACTTAAAATCATCACCAGATGTATTAAAGCAAATTTGTTCCTCTGATAAATATAAATATACTGACTAAACATTTTGGATATATTTTTTAATTTGTAATAATAGCTAACTTTTTCTAAATATAACTTTAAAAAAATGTTTTTTTTTCATTGACTACCTGTTAATTGACCTAAATAAACCAATGTCCCGTTTTGAGTCAAAAAATAAATGGTCACGTTAAGTATAGACCTCCCAATCCATTTGGCGACTTTATTTCGTCGCCAACTCTCAATTTCGATTTATGTGGTTTTTGGTAACCCCCACTTATTTCCACTCCATTCTAGCAACCCTACAGCGTCCCTATGATATGTATATATAGACTGCGTACCATAACCATTTTCATTTCGTTAACCAGTAGCTATTGCAGTAGGATGTGATTAGGATCCAGGGATTTCGAGCCAGGTTGTAACGTTTTAATCTTATTTTTTAGTTATAAGTATTTTTAGTAATCTTATTTATTAGTAGTCATGTCTGTTGATAGTACTATTTCAAAGTTTCGGGAGTTAATTGGGAGCTAATTTAGTTTTAAATTTTCTAATAAAAGACATACTTTTGGTCGCCCTGGCCTGGCTAATCGCTTGTTTCTAATTAATTTGGCCCAGGAAAAAAATGATTTTGGATTTTTTAATGGAGGCGTGAAGGCAATAGGCAAAGAGAATTTAAATTCTATTTGGGATATTACATGTTCTTAAAATCGTGCACGGAACAGAATACATCTGTTAATAACTGGCAGCCCTGTTTAAACAGGAAACCTTCATTTACAGAGAAATCTGTTTATAAGATTAGAATAAATTTATTCAACTTATGTACAATGTTTCGTAATACATCTGTTAAATAATGTCGCCAAGTAACGACAGGGTTGGCGACGAAAAAAAGTCGCCAAATGGATTGGGGGTCTATACTACATCTGTTTCACATGAAAAATCTTTATCAAAGCTATACCGTCTGTTCCAGTTCTATGTGTGCAAAGTGAATGCTTTTCATCACTCCACCTTCAGAATATAACACTTAAAAATCATTTCTTTTCATGTAGCCCTTTGCTATAGTATTTCTATTCAGAAAGAATATAGACAAAGCAATGGAATTCTTGTCCTACAAATGTCTGGAGATTACTAAACAAAATGGTAGCATCTTTTCTGTCCTAGAGACCCATTTACAGTGCTCATCCTTTTGCTAGTTTAAATGCATGGCCAAGAAAAAATTACAATCTAGAATTAATATTGTGAACCATAATTCATTAAGAAATTAGCATGACACTAGTTAGTATATTTTTACCTAATTATTTAACCAAAGATTGGTGTGTTACGTAAAATTTACCCAAGTACACATTTATTACGTTACCAATCAAGGGTTAACATAAAATAATCTGGATCAAGCACTAAATAATATACTTTATCATTACTTTAAATATCACATTATGTTTTGGATGGGCCAGTTTGATGAGGATCAGCATTTCCGTAGGCTTCCAAAAGTCTAGCTTCGCCTCTGCATATGTTAAAATTTGAAAAGTCATTTACAAACAATATCATAAACAATCAACAATTTTTGTATGTTATTAATATTAAAATTAAATATATACTACAAAATAGTTTAAAACAAGAACTGACTAGTAATGCCATCTGTTGGTAGAAAGAGGAGCTTCCTAGTGTATTTTTTGATTGGGTTCATTAAGATTGATTATTCATGGATCCATTGATACCTCAAGCAAGAAACTGGGTTATAACAATCTGGTTTAAAAATGTTACATGAACATTTATTTTCAATAATCAAACAACAAATTACAATCAATTCATGTAGCTATTTTATTCACCCCTTCAGTTTTTGTAAAGCACATTTCTATGTAAAAAATAATAAATTGAAGATTTGCTTTAAATTTCCTTTTATTTTTAAATCCCATAAAAAATTGTTTACGTGGCCCCCTCAATAGGAATAACATTTGTTATTTTTTTTGTTTTTATCTGTATCTTAAGAGTTGCTTGATAAACTGGGTTACTCACAATATATTTAAGCAATTTTGGAGTCCTTTCTGATGGATTGGTTTTTAAAAATCAGAGTAGTTCTGTTTTTCATTAATTTGCCTGTTGTTTTATTTGAGTCATTGAAACTCACTGAACGTGGAACTAAAATATGTTTCGTGAATAATTTGTGCATAAAATATGCTCAATAGTTTGTGATAATATTGCCTTAATGCTGACAGTGGTTTCTTTTAAATAACCCATCAGGTCCAGAATAGAACCTAAGATAATCTATTGTTTACAAAAGATTAGCAGCATTTTAGTTGAAAGAATGATCTCTACTTGATGTAATAGAAAATTTAAATTTCAGGAAGTGCAAATTTTCCGCATACTAGTACTGGGGGAAGAAGAAAGAGGTCAGAGCCAGTACCAGGTGTTGTGCTTTGCTACACAGCTGAGCAAGAATGATTTTATATCTGCAGATGCCATGTCCAAGCTAAGACAGGTACTATGCTTTTGGTATTTTAATTTGCCAAGATCCACAGTACAGGTAGCTGATATGTCTGAACAGTATGTAAGATATATCACTAGGGTCTGCATATTTTTTTATACTTGAAATCTTTTCCTAAAGTATATTTGGTAAATTTTTTCTTCGGAATTACAAAAATTGGAATTTTTCCAACCACAGGTGTTAACAGAATACGTTAATTTTTAAATGAGTAAAAGATATGCTTCAAAGAAATTATATTGTGACTAGTTAGTATAGAATAAATTGTTTTTCAGGGAGGATAATTGTGGTGTTTATATATTAATATATACTAGAGGCTTGACTATGTATGAATGGAAATATTACCTGGTGTATGAAAATGTTAGCTGATATCTTATGCAATAAATGAAGTGATTTTCATAAGTAATTCTAGTCCAAAAAAAACCAAATAGCAAGGATTTTTAATTTCAAGGTTAAGTATTTTGTAATTTTGGTTTGACCAAAATTGAGATTTTATGGATGACACTAATTAAAGTTTTGTATATTTGCCTTTATAAGTAATACAATAATAGAATTTTATTAACTATAAATTAAAATTATATGAATAATACTTATGATACAATTCAAATTTGATACTAAAGTACAATTGCACATTGACAATTAACTTTTAGGCTGCCTTTTTCCGCCACTCACTTATTTAAAATATATATGTAGGTTTGACGGTGTCTAGGGGTTAATTTTAAAGTAAAAACACAGGGAAACCATAACAAGAATTTAATAAGGTTGAGGTAATTACACAACTGATAAAACTGGTCATTTTCTTTCACATCACTTTTTGAATTTTCCTTGAAACTGCCACTTGCATGAGAGCTGTTACTTAGCAGCTTTATGATGTGTTATTACATCATAAGCCTAAGTAGCTTCATCTAGTGGCTAAATACACAATTAGCAGTTTAATATTTAAAATCCTACATATATATCAGGCCTTTACCACTAACTACTTGTGCAAATGTGTTCAAGAAACACAACATGCTGTTCAATATATTTTGATAGTTTGTTCAAATTCTTGGAAAAGTTTAATAAATTTAACATTTTGACTGCCATATTGTTTTCGAGTAAGCATATCTTCGAATCCATCTGGGTTTTGACTCAATAATTTCGCTTTTCAGTTAAAACTTTTGCTTGCCAAAAGAAATACAGGGACTACAAGCTTATATTATTTGTAGCTTGAACAACCCACATAGAAAGCCTGCATGATTAAGGTATATATGCACTAGAAATCACGAAAATTGACCAAAATATCGATCTATTTTTTTAATAATTCAAGATATTGTCCAACCCCTTAGCTTTCAAACGATACCAAGGTCTTGTAAATATTCATAATAGTTTTCAAGGTACAAGGGTTTGGGTTAGGTACTGTCACCTTAGACAAACATGTTTCCAAAACTTTAAACTCGATTTCTGAAGAACTATGTTTTTGCAATAGGATGCTTCTTTCAAACAGTGATATCAACAATGAATTGATCTATTATAATTACTTTTGTGTCATTATAATCTGTGTAATACAGTGGATGTTTTGACCCTCAGTTGAAGTTATTGGTTAAGAAATGAATTTTTAGTTGAGTTTTAAATGTTGAAATTCCTGAAAAAATCTTGATTTTTTAGACTTCCTGTGTGAAAAAAGTTGTATTGGGATGTTGAATAATTTCTCGCTGTTTTTTTGTGGAAATTAATGTTATATTTTAAAAAGCCATTAAAAAACATGTTACTGAAAGTATTGTCCATCGCTAGCTACTACTTTTCCCCATCTTTTTGGCAGCATTTGAATTCCACGTCGGAAAAACGACACGTCTTTTGAGGCTATCCAAGAGTCGACCCAATTTTTTGCATCTTCATAAGAACGGAAGTGCTGCTCAGCCAGGCCATGCGTCATCGACCGGAACAAGTGGTAGTCGGAAGGGGCACTGTCCGGTGAATACGGCGGGAGGGGTAGGACTTCCCACTTAAGCGTTTCCAAGTAGGTTTTTACCGGTTTTGCAACATGTGGCCGAGCGTTGTCATGCTGCAAAATGACCTTGTCATGTCTCTGCTCGTATAGCGGCCGTTTTTCCTTCAATGCTTGGCTTAATCTCACCAATTGTAGTCTAGCGATCTCCCGTGATGGTTTCATTTGGTTTGAGCAGCTCATAATAAACTATACCCAGCTGATCCCACCAAATGCAAAATTACCCCACGATTTTCTACGCTTAGGGTTATCCATTTTTCATCGCCAGTTACGATACGATGCAAAAATCCTTTCCTTTTCTGCCGTTGAAGCAGTTGTTCACAGGTGAAAAGACGCCGTTCGACGTCTCTCGGCTTCAACTCGTACGGCACCCAATGACCTTGCTTTTGAATCATTCCTAATGCTTTCAAACGTTTCGAAACTATTGTGTGATCAACTTCTAATGATTCTGCAAGTTCAGCTAGTGTTTGACGTGAGTCTTCATGAAGTAATGCTTCCAATTGTTCGTCTTCAAACTTCTTCGGTGCGCCAGAGCGTTCTTTATCTTCAAGATCAAAATCATTATTTTTAAAGCGTCTAAACCAATCTCTACAAGTTGTTTCAGACAGAGCATGGTCGCCGTAAGTCTCAACAAGAATTCTGTGAGCTTCAACTGCAGATTTTTTTTGAATAAAATAGTGCAGTAAAATTCCCTGCAAATACTCTTTTTTTGGCACGAAATTTGACATATTTAACGCAATGAAAAATAAAGTTTGCACTTCCGCGAAATAACATACACTGGATTTCAAGCTTGCTTATAGTACTTGTAAATAGATGCGTCACTATCATAAACTAACGCAACCAGTTCCGGTAACTCCATCTGTTGGAAAACAGCGAGAACTTATTCAACTATCCAATACAAAATAACCTATTCCTTCTAGCAACTTGATGGAGGGTCAAAACATGAAGAATAATAATAGGAATAATTTCCAATAGGAATTGTCTTTCTGAACACATTAGAATTTGAGATATCACTGTTCAAAAAACATGCTAATTAGCTAATTATATCTAAATTAGATAATTAATGAATAGCTTAATCAGAATTTTTCACACTAAAATGAGTTTAAACACAAACCAATGACCTATTGTGAAAAACTGGATTTTTAAAGTCAAAATTTAAAAAAAAAATGTTCTAGTGTATACATTCACCTTAAGCCATGTAGAGTATATACACAAAACAGCAAACACTGAATCACATTATTTTTGTCCTGGAAGTCCAGATTCCAGAGCTTTGTGTGTGGAAAATAATTTTAAGTTGCATCATGGATGTATATTATTTACATGCTTTAAAACATTACTTCATTATACTTCATTATAATACTAATCCTCTTGTGTTATTTTTTGTGAATGAATGTTCTGTTAGCAGTGACTCCTTGTGCTTACTTCAGACACCCATAATCTAACTTTGCAGATAAAATCTACGATCATACTCAATTGGCACTGATGGAAATATATTGGTTTACGAGATTACTCGTATTGGGTGTCTTTGGAAAAAACTGCCACTCATGGTAGTAAATGTGTTAAACTAGGATTTTTAAGCAACAAAGAGTAATAAAAGTGAAATGACGTAAGCAAAAACAAAAATAAAAGTTTTTATTTATGGAACCCTTGAAAGTGTTGCACAAAATTCAGTTTGCATATCACTGCAATAAAGTATTTACCTGGGGCCACCCATTTTTAAAGTGACAAAGAAAAGTTACTGCACTCTATTTATACTAACTGCCAAGTTTTACTGCTTTGTAGCGTAACCCTGGTGCTGTTCGGCAGCCAGAGGAGGACCGTGGCAAAGAGAGTTTAGAAATGGACCTGAGTATTGAGCTCGAGAAGTCTTCCGTCATATCTCCACATCTTCCAAACCTTTGTGATGAGGCTGCTCATTCTGCCTATGCCAGAGAAGTGGATCTGAGGGCATGGGCAAGTCCTAAAGGTACTTGCCTTTTCTTTCTTTGAGATGCCATAATTGCTCTACACATGGCTTTTTAGCATGCAAAATTGTATGGTCCTGCTCTGGCAAATTAGCATTTGATCATGTGGTTTAGAGGAGTATACGATTTCAATCCTGATTTAAATCAAGGGATTTTTATTAAGAAAATAAGGATTAAAATTTTTTCTCTTAAAGTTTAATTGGTAATATTGAAAATGAAATAACACCTTGGACAGGATACATGTTATTTTATACGAATGTCAGTTTGCTTCTACTTAGGAATGCCTCCAAAAATGACCCTTTAAGTAAAAGTAATTGATTTCCCTATTTTGAGGGGACTAAATTGATTTGAATACCTTGGCATCAACTTGGGGAATTATTCTGGGCATCCAAGTAAAATATCACATGCTTCATTTATAAGTAAGTTTTAGGACTATTTTGTTTGCTTATACCAGTACTAGTATTGGTACATTTGAAATGGGTGTCTCAGGTTGGAGAAGGCCAGGTCCCCAACCCTAAAAGCATTAGGTTCCAAGGGTCTCTAGGACTTTGTGCCCCTTCTGATAAAGTGATCATTAGTGAGATTGAATCACTCTGCGTAATTGGTTACTCATATTACTTGTAACTTATTCTTTGTGGTTGAGGGTCTTAGGTCTGACCTTAAAAATTTTAAAGGGTTCAGGCTTCTAGGACATACCATGCCTTATGTCAGGGGTGTCAAACTCAATTAAAACGCGGGCCACTTAATGTAACTGGTAAGATTCACGTGGGCCACATCACATTTACAAATTTTCTTAAAATTATATTTTGAAGTGAGGATTCACACAGGAATATGGATAGGATAATTAAAACACATTATGTAATTAAGTGAATTTAGGGTAATAATTTATAATATTGCTATATAATTTCTTTTATTTAAATGTTTATTTATTTTAATGTATTTATAAAACTAAAAATTTTTTTTACCGGAAACTTGCCAGCGCTTTCCTCCTACTAGTTTTCCGATATCTGGATTCAAAGACTAAGAACAGACAATCTTCATTATGGCAGATAGATGTTTATCAATTAATCTTGATCTGTAGGCCGTTTTATTTAATTTCATGGACGAAAATAGTTGCTCACACATTTTTAACATGACGAAATTGTGTGTACAGTATTGCCTCGATCTCCCCTAAGTGCTATTTTCATCATAACATATTGTCCTATTTTCATTTTATTTCAGAGCATCGTGGGCAATAAAAAAATTCCTTGGGGGCCACATGCGGTCCGCGGGCAGCCAGTTTGACACCCCTGCCTTATGTAGATATTTTTTTAAACGTATTTGTTTACACATTGGAAATATTTTCCTTTCTCATTTGGGGAACCCAAGGCATTTGAACCCCTTGGAGTTGGCACCTGTGTTGGAATGACAATAGCTGATAAACAAATATCTTTTTTTAATCACTGAAAACAAGTGTCACTCATAAATCTATTATCAGCATAGAGCGAGTTTTATACATATGGGGTCAGTCCATACATGCACTATTGTACAAAGTGGTTGCATTTAATTTTTTCATACAATTCCATATGGAAAGGTTGGGTAGACTCGAACCGATACCCATTCAAGAGGGTGTTTGTTATTTCTGATAAAGGATTTTGTTTAGCATTTGTTTTTACTGGAGCACTGTGTTTCTCACTTCCTTTAATGCATCCTGTATAAAATTAACTGAGTTTAAATTGAAAGGTGACTCAATGAATATTTGGTAAAGCAAAATATTCATTGAGTCTCATACCTGTAATTATAAAAATACAAGTTAAGCAGATATTTTTTGGTTTCCCCTTTGCAAAAACATTTTAACCCAGAAATCTCTTTTGGAATGGGGCAAACTTATTTAGATTTTAGTGTATGTGTAGAAGACAAAGTCATTCACAAAGCCATCTGAGTAATGAAAGAAGGGCAGGACGATTAATTTATTTAATTAGTCTAATGTATAAAAATTTATTAAAAATTTTTTTAAATTAAATCATTTCCTTGTTGAAATATTAAGTATCATTGATTTGTACCATCAAATAGAACTCAAATGAAAGAATAAATGCAACAGCAATACCCTATAATGATTTTAATTGTTTTATTTGGCTTTACTTTATTTTCCAAACCATCATATATATTAATGTGTAACCTAAATTAATACTATCTAGAAACCACTGATTTGCATGTATGATATTCATGTAGTTTAAGCTTATAGCAAATAATAATACAGGTAACAAATCAATTAAAATCATAAAAATTTGATTTAAATAAAAATAAATCTGATTTTTTAAATTTAAAAAATCATGATTTTTTCAATTTAAAAAATCATGATTTTTTCACACCCTGGTTAGTCACACCTGGTTAGGGGGCTAAATGTAAACATTATGCTCTCCCACAATCAGTGTTTTAGTAGGGTTTCTGACTCCAAGTTTTTTTGTTTGACACTGACAGTGATAGCACTGATTATGAGTTGCTGAAACAGATAATCACCCATGGTCGCGCCACCTGATCCTGGTTCAAAATTTTGTGGTATTGTTCTTGGATCTTTCCCTTTGGGACTGATCCCGGACCGTCACCAATAACCCGTTGTGTTGCTCCAGTGTGACGTTAATTAAAAAATACCTTATACCCATGGTGGTCACTATACCTGGTTTTGAATATGGCAGCCCTTTTCTCTGGCAAGCTTGTACACCTTGGTACAAATGGACTTCTGCCTTAACGGAGCCAGATTTATTATACTTATCAATCAACAGAAATATTTTCTGGGGTCATTTCTAATTTGAATTCTGGGAATTTGAGTTAAACAGTCTTTTACCATTCAATATAGTCTTTTTACCTTATTCAGTTTGATGATTTCTTTAGTGACAAATTGCTGTTAAATGATAGGACTTTCTTTTTACTTGCAGCTTTAAGTAGAGACATTGTCACCTTAACTTCTGCTGTAAAGCGATCTCCTCCACCTAAGCCCGTCCGTTGCAATGAGAACAGTAACCTATGGCAACCTTGCCAGTGTCGCCTCGAGATTTGTGTTGGTTGGTATCCTTGCGGTTTGAAGTACTGTCGGGGAAAGGACTCTTCTGGCAAAGCCATCAGCTATCGCTGTGGAATAAAAACATGCCGCAAGTGTCGAGCATTTGAGTTTTTTGTTCAGCAGAAACAGCAGTGTTTGTGGGATGAATAAATTGAATCATATCCATGGTCAGCTAGCATTTTCCAGATTGTCCGATACATTCTGAACATTCAGCCTTCTGTGCTGCTGACAATCGTAAAAAATGTGCTGCCTGTGACTATACCAGTCTGTTTTCTGGTGGCCAAAGAATAGTTGATGTCCAGAGTTGAGCTGATGTCTTCAACAATTGACCTACTGATTCCATGTTGCCTACTGCCATGGATAATAATCATCCTAGTCTAGAAGCTGTTGACCATGGGCAGTCAGTATCCTGATCTGCTAATCTATGTCTAATGGCTCAAATTTTGTGTCACATTTGACCATGTCTAATCAGAGTCTAAATGCTAATTTGATAGGTATGTAATAAGGTCCAAAAGTTTCTAACCTAAGGGCATCAAAGAAATTTTAGAATCAAACCATTTTTATTTTTCCCTTTATTTCAATACATTTTTTAGAATAATAACTAACTTTTCTGTACTATTCAAAAAATAATCTGAATTTTTGTCCTTAAAATGGTCTAAAACTGCAGAAATGACTTCAATCACTTGTAAATTTGTTTCCACTTAAATTTAACTTCAATTTTGAAAACTAAGGAAATTTGAGAATTGAGTGACCCTGTGATACTCAGGTTTAAACATTTTGAAATATTGGAAAACTGCATTTTTATCTGGGATGTTAACTGTAGTGCTACTGATGTAAGAACAAAATGTTAACTACAGTACAACAAAACGGGAGAAGAGGAGTTAGACCTGTTAATTCTTGTTCTAACATGTTCAGGATATAAACTTTTGGACCCTACTATATATATACCTTGAGTCATTGACAACCAGTTTTTTACTGTTGACTGATGACTATATTTCGAGTCTGGATTCCAGTATCATTTGTTTGTAACTACAGGCTGATGCATTTGGAATAAATTATGGTTCTACAATGAAGCCATCTGGAGCCGATACCCTGTAAATATCCCAACCAAGAGCAGCATATTGTTTTGGTTTAAATTGGCATTTAGACCTACTGATTCACATAGTCAAACCTAGCATTGCTATTCAGATGCTGATGATGACCATGGGCAACAAGTATTTTCATTCATATTTCAGCTGTCAATGGCAGTGAGCATTTAAATTTAGAGGCAGAAGGTTTATTTGATCATGAGTATTTTTTAATTATATTTTACTCATAATAATCATCATACCTGCCAACTGCTGTAGAAAATTCAGTTTCTTCATATCCTAATATCAGATCTCAAACATTCTAAAGCTGCGGATTCTAGAAAACTAATATTGAAAATTGGATGTTCTAGTTTAATTTTGTTATTTGTATATTATAATTTATTTTGTTATCGCTTGTGTCTGATATTTTAAATATCGTTTTTATGTAGAATTTTGTTTGATTTAAAACGAAATCTTACTCTTTCAAATTTACTCAAACAGGAAAGATTGATTTTAATATTTTTTTCCATTGAACGTTTTTTAGATTAACAGTTTAGTGCTGAATATGAACTTACAAAAAATGTTTATTTGCTAGAGTGTAGATGTTTATATTTAAAATGACTGGTAATGAGGCTAATAAATGTTGGCTGGTATGTAATAACACAACTGTAACATTAAAATTAGTTATGAAAGAGTTGATGGAAGTCACAGATATCTAAAACAATTTGTTTTTAAAACTTGTAAAGAGATTAAATGACGAATTTTACCATTCCTTTTTAAAACATTTTTATGCATGCTAAAGTTCTTCATTGCTGTATTCTGTTCACTGAAAGGAGAAACTGGAAGAATATATTACAACATGAAAATGATGTAACAGTGCACAAATAAAAAAGTGCCATGGATGCTGAACAGGAGCATTGTTGATTTTGTCCTCGAGCAGTTTTGATAACAAAGAGGCTAACTGTTGTGACAAGCGGAATGGCAAAAATAAACGACCTAAACATAAAATGTTGAATGAAATTTTAAAATAAATACTAACACAACACAAAACATGAAGATTCATGTGTAGTAAAATATCCTTTTGCAGAAACAAGGTGTCTTATTTCCCTGAACAGACTATAGTTTAGATATTTTTGTGTTAATTACATTTCATAACATTAATTGATTTGAAGTGCAAAGTAGCATTGTATGTGTTATTTCATCTATTTTCTTGGTCATCAAATGAAATGCAATCTAACCTTACCCTGACAAATCTAAAAGTTTACATTTGAAATTGATTTCCGGACATGTATTTTTATTGATATAAACATTTTGCATTTATACATATATGTTAGTTACACACATCCTTTATTTGTATCTTTATCCACAATTTTGTGTTTTTGCTGCTCAAAATCCAAAGCTTTAAACTTCCAATGATTCAAGTTTGTCTTTAATTCATTATGTGCTGCAAAGTAAACTGTTGTCATAATAGATCAAACAGTCTGAAAGTAACAAATTTCTCACGGTGTAGGAATGAAGTTGAATAGTGTGAAGTACTCTTATTTGTCATGGTTATGTATCCAAACATGATTAATACCGGTGAGACCTACAACATTTATTTTAGTTCAGCTGTGTTTGAGTTTGTGAAGTTATGCATTTGAAGCGTAACATGTTTGTTTCTGTCTGATAATGATGTTGCTTCTGTATGTGTCTATGTGAGTTTTGAGGGAGTTTTCCTTGTTATTGCTTTGATACACAATGATTGATGTATGTATTCTTGTTAGAATGTCTGTTATCCCATTCAGATTGTTTAATTAGATTTTAATTTTTTTTGTTTGGGGTGCTTAGGGTTTTGGAATTCTCATACTTGATTTAAGAGGTAATTTAAATGGGGTGAAAAGAAATCAAACTTCATTGTATAAATTTTTAAAATGATAGTAATATAAATAGATTTCTGTTAAATTATACTATCTTTGGGTTTCTGAACAAACCAGCACATTAAAATGGATTGAAAATTTTATTCAGTCTTGAAAGCATTTATTCATTTCTCATCTTTATTTTTATGATTTGTGATATCCCTGCTGAAGTCAGCAGCTATGCTTGATTTTCATCTCTATTATTATTCAAGCAATGATATTACATTTCAAGGAAGATTAAATCCTAATTCAGAAAGAATAGTGTCCTGTGTTTACATTTATGGTACAGTTGAACTCTGTTTATCTATAATTATAATTTTAGTAATTTAGTTATCTGTTGGTGTATCACTTATTTAATGCTCAATGTGGTTAGAATCAATTGCACAATAATGATACTATGCAATTCCTTGTCAAAACCAACCTATAAAATGTTCTCCATTTTTTGATTGCGTATGGCGTCCCAGAGATTTTTGTGTCGAAAGTTTTGTGACATTCCTTTATGTCAGGGGTGTCAAACTGGCAGCCCCCGAGATAATTTTTTGGGGCCCACAACGCTCTGAAATAAAATGAAAACAGGACAATATGTTATGAAGAAAACAGCACTTAGGGCAGATCGAGGCAATACCGTACACACAATTTCGTCATGTTAAAAATGTGTGAGCAACTATTTTCGTCCATGAAATGAAATAAAACGGCCTACAGATCAAGATTAAGTGATAAACATCTATCTGCCATAATGAAGATTGTCTGTTCTCAGTCTTTGAATCCAGATATTGGGAAAACTAGTAGGAGGAAAGCGCTGGCAAGTTTCCAGTAAAAAAATTAATTTTAGTTTTATAAATACATTAAACTAAATAAACGTTTAAATAAAAGCAATTCTATAGCAATATTATAAATTATTACCCTAAATTCACTTAATTACATAATGTGTTTTAATTATCCTATCCATATTCCTGAATCCTCATTTCAAAATATAATTGTAAGAAAATTTATAAATGTGATGTGGCCCGCATGAATCTTACCAGTTGCATCAAATGGCCTGTGTTTTAATTGAGTTTGACATCCCCGCTTTAAGTCATTGTAGCCATCGTGGCTCAGTGGGTATGTCCACTGTGCTAGTAACCTTCGAGTTGTAGGCAACGCAGGTTTGATTCCTGTCAGGTGCATTCCTCCTTGGGTGTATTTCTCTCTTCTGTCAGTAAAACTTTCATTGTTTGTGTATGTTCAGTACTTTACGTTATCTGTCTTGTGTTTGGCACAGCTTGGACAAATGACTCTTGTCCCCTAAAACCCATTCAACCAACTTTTCAGTGAGTTAAAATTTCAGTGCTAAAGACACCAAATTATTATTTTAAATCAATCAAGACAACAATAAAGCACCAGAGATAGATATGTAAATTTGAATGCTGCATTAAAATATTAGTTGTAAGTATGGTATCAGTTCAATGTAAATATGTCAATGCCACGTCCCATTGTAAAATAGACAACACATTTTTAGATTGGTTTTCGACAAGGAAGCGCTTGATATGATTATTGTGCACTCAATTCTGACTACCTGTATATAAATTCAAAAACTAATACCTATTTCATGGTTTTGTATGGTTTTTAGCAGCCAAGCTATATAATCATTTGGATCGATCAAAGTTATTGGAATTCCCAATAACTAATGTTGCAAAAGCCCTGGAAAGTAGGAAATTCAATGGTTTCTTTTCTGTCCTGCAGAAGCTCTAAGTTCATGTACAAGGGTATTCATATCTTCCAATGACAGTCCCTAAACTAAAAATTGAAGTAAGTCTTCCTCCACATCGATATGGTGGTCTTAATTGACACCAGGTTCAACTTATTTTAAAACCCAATGCATTTTAGTTCAGTTTTATTTAGAAAAGGCCAATATTTATGCACTTTTATTGCATTTGTTGAACTTTAGTTTCCTATATTTTAAGTATTCAAGATCCCATTTTTGAAAATATAATTTTGAGAAAGTTTTATGAAAGGTTTCTGCTGTTTCTACCATTGTAGTCTCAAGAAACTCAATTGCTTCTCGTAACAATTTGCATTATCTTTTCACGTAAAGTATTCTATTAAATTCACAGTATAGATGCTTGGTATTGTGAAAAGCATTTGATGTTGTCATTAAGATTAATTTCTGATTACCATTTGTAATTTAAATTTATATCCTTGAATCATCCTAACAATGTGGACACTAATAACTTCCCTTTTTTCTTGAATTGCATTTTGTTAGCTTTTTACAGACCAGAATTATCATTTCTTTCGATTTAAGGAAACTTCTTTAATTTTAGCATTTATGAAATCTTTACATACGTCTTAAAAGGTTTTTAAAAAGTTCACCATCTGTAACTAAATCTAATTGAAACAATTGTAAGAATAAAATCCCTCTATGCTTCCCACTTGCCTAGAATCTGGCCACGAAACTATTTTTTCTTCATACCATTACAGTTGTGTTCGGATCATAGATTGTATCTTTGTTTTCTGCTTGTTTTACTTCTTCACTTGTGTGAATGTTGAAGCCTGAATGTGCTGTCTCATTTGTCAAGTATAATTGCCCTTTCCAGAGCACACAGTGTGTACTTGTCATTGTAGGATTGTTGAAAAAAGAATGCCATGTTAGTTATTCCATTTGTAAATTTACTGTGTTTGGCCTCAATGAGCCATAATTTTTATTGCTTTTTTGCGCCACTGTGTCAAATGTATTCATTTTACTGCATTTATATTTTTACTTCAAACATTGAGTACCTGTCCCGAAGATTTTTGAAACAGGTTTTGCCACGCATGCTTCGAGTCGAGCCATTTCGGGCAAAATCCGCATTTTACATCAAGTGTGCAAACTGCACAAATTTCGTCTGGTCAGTTGTTGCTGTAATTTTTTATTGATTCATTATTGAAAAGCATGGTTTGGGAGTTTATTTCTTTGTTGATAGTTTGAAGTTTAATGAAATGGAGTGTAACTTATATAGTTAAGATTTGTGATTACTATTTGTAATGGACATCCTAAATTCAATTTAAATAACTTATGAGTTGAAACTGAATGCAGGGTTCTCTTAGGCCTGATTTCATTTTTGTTTTTAAAAGCCGTTAAAAAGCTGTAATATTTACTGAAAGTCCTTCAAAGCATTTAAAAGGCCTGAGTATTAACAAGAAAACTGCATATTTTATTTCACTATCTTTCAAAAACCAAGGTCAAGTTTCATTAAAAATTGAGGGCATGATATTTATTGGAACCAAAAATTAATGTTTTCAAAACTAGGTATGTGAGACTCAAACCTACCACCAGTAACAGACAGGCCCACTGGAAAATCAGGAGGATGGTGCTTCCAAAAGGGCCTGTAGGTCTTTCAATAAAAATATAATTAAAGTAATCTGATTTGGCAGGAAATTTATTTCATGCAGTAATTAAATGCTTTTTCAATTAGAAAGCAATGAAATGTTAAAAGAATTAATGAAATCTATTGTATTATAACCGACAATAACAAGGATTCTGTATTATGGTTGGTAGTAATACTTAATTCAGCAGTCCAGGTGTGCCTGGTTAAGCCTCGGTCCAGAAAAAGGAGCATGCAAAGGTGATATGAGAAACCAAGAACTGGCCTCACTATTTGAAATGACAGTTTATTTTCAACATTTAAAAAATTCTCAATCCCTGAGGCTGATATATGGTTCTATTGCATAGGGCGATCATCTGAGCCAGTCTGTCATTGCCTAGCTCTTGTAAAAATTTCTTCACTTCGGGTTAATCTAGTGTGATCCTTGTGAAATGTATCTTTAAAAAATGAAAAATAGCCCTGATTTTTCTTTTGAAGAGTGGGAACCCTATGAATAATTTACCATAGCAATTCATAACACAGTAGAGTAGTAAGTAACGGCACTAGTTTCCAAGGCCTTGGTTTCCTTCCTATTTTTTGATGGCTGAGTTCGCTTAAAAGTGATTAGTAGTTTAAAAATGCAGATACAGTCAAACCTCATTAAGACGAATTCACTTAATACAAATTACTGGTAGTATAAACTAAATTCCAATCCCCATCAAAATGGATATTCAAATAATATTAACTCATTCGTTTAAGAATTCTTGTTACACTGATCACAGGTTAAGATAAACAAATTTTCGAAACTTAAGGGCAAACAGATTCTTTTCAATCGCATTACCAGAAACATTAAGTGACTCAGAAATTATGGAAGAGAGTGAAGAAAGAATAAATGAAGAGTCTGAAGAAAGACGAAGGAATAAGTACCTTTAAAAGAAGCTACTGTTGGCTTAGAAATCGTTCAATGCTTTTTGTTTGGCAGTGAAAATTAATCTGCTTTATTAAACAGTGTTGACAGCATCAAAGATTTTCTTAAAGATAGCAGAACTATTTTAAGAGAAAAATTGCGAAATCAAAAAATATCTAATCAATAATTATCTATGTAATCAAAATTCATATGTATAATCAAAAATCATCTATCTTTGTGATGAATCATTTATCTGTGAACCAAGAATTGCACATTAAGTAATGTACATACATTAATATTTTATTGAAATGCATATTTCTGAATTCGGATAACACAAACTATGGTTAATACGAATTTTTTTTATGGTCCCTTGCAATTCATCTTAATGAGGTTTGACTGCATAATGAAGTGGGTTGAATCAGTTTCTAGTGTAGGTTGCATAGATGAATCAAGTAAAAAGATTAAATATACCAATAACAAATTCCATTACAAAGTGAACTAACTCTGGCGAGTATTAAAATCACAAATTGTTTATAAAATAAGTAAAAGAACAGCTGTGTGACAACTGAATCAGATAACTCGCATAAAAAAGTATCATGTGGACTTGTGAAACAGAATTGTTTTGAAAGAAATGACTCGACTAAATCATGAGCCCTTCAAACGATTTTTTTATATATCTTAGCAAATAACTAATGCCATTTATGATTTCATTTATATTCTTGCTATTACAATATCTCATTGTTTTGCTTACTTTATCTATGGTGTATCTTCAAAGCCAAGGTATGATTTCATTCAGCCTTGAACCAATTTTGCATTATGAATTGAACACATATCAGTAGCAGAAAAAAAGGAGTTTTCGACATTTATACCATTCATGCATCTAATGTAATTATTAGTAATGTATCCTATAAAACTTTTAATGGTGCAAAAACACATGCTCATAGCCTAAGGATTAAAACGTTCCTTCAGATTTAGAGTGCTAAGCCTTCCACCTTGACTGTTTCATCAGTTGCGGATTTTGATTATATGATTTTAAGATTCCATTATGAATTAATATTGCATATGAGCAGGTATTTTATAAAATGATTGAGATATAATGGCTGCTGTCTAAATCTTAATTACAAAATGTAGTTAATTGCATATCTTATCATGCACTTTGCATAGTTTCAAAAGCAACGAATTTTTAGTTTAAAAAATGTCTGTGATTTTTAGTGTTTTCATCCTCTATAATGTATTAGCTTTTGTGCAGTAAAAATGACCATAGTACATCAAAAACCATCTTTATTAACATGAGCTATGAGATAGGGGCTGAGAGGTTAGCGCTCTAGCTTTAGATTAGTCTCAGTCCAGTTATGGAAGTTTGTAGTGATTTCAAAACCATTTTAAGGTTCCTATATAACTTGGCTTTGTGGAGCAAAATATTACTCTAGAGAACTAAAAATCAACCCTGAATTGTGAGGTATGCTCCTTTAATTTAAGTTGCTTGTTCTAAGCGCATCTTGAAGCTAAAGTTATCTGATAGTTTGATAAAATTTAATAACTTTCCTGAAATTTATACAGAAAGGTGCATATCTAAATTAAATAATTTACAAAATATTTTTTAAACCAGTGATTCATTTGTTAGAATTTGGAGAAAATCATTGTCAAATTATTTGCAGGAAAACGGATTTCAAAAATTTATATTCCGATTGCTATGGCACCATTATATTTCAAATCCTACAATTTATGAATAATCTGGTTCTGTATGCGAAGTTTCATCTCTCATTGCCTGTGTTTTGTTGGGAAATTTTTGAAATCTTATCTTTATTTAAGAAAAAGTTTTGAATTCTTGTTTTTGTAATATTTTTACACTTCAACTTGTATGAAATCCAAGTCTTCCACTTTGTACACTTTTTATCCCAAAATCTTTTTACTGTACAAGTTTACGCATTCCATAGTAAGCCATTTTTTAAAAGTCCAAATATTATGGTATTGATTATTCTAGATGGATTTTAACCAGGATTTGAAATTAGCAATCTAGTCATATTTTTGCACCTGTAAATTTATTTTTTCACATATAAGTTTCGGTCAATTTTTTACGCTTCATTTTTCTGATTATCCTTTCTAATAATACACTTACTTTTAAATAGGCACATCAAGTCTCCAGGCCCTAATCATGACACTGTTCATACACATCCATGGAAACAATAAATTTGAATTTGCACCCAAGTAAAACATTTGTGCAATGGAGGAAAATGTTAACGTGCCACTTCCTCCTAATTTCTAACCCTGGTTTTAACTTTTAAATTATTTTTCTTCTCATTCAAGAAGTGTTTGCTGCATTTGTAAGATTATCTTAAGTTTATAATTCAAGTCAATTTCATGAATTTTAAATTGGGTGTTGGTATAAAAATTATTTATCTACACACATCTCTCCTCTTCCAATTTTAAATTAAACACTACAAAGCAATTTAAAGCTGCACAGAAAAAAACAGCTTCTTTGCTGGACAAAATCTTGATATATTTTATTTCATGTCAGAAATATCCAGATAAGACCAAAGTTAGTCTTATCTCATAAGCTTAAGGAGTAAAATGGTGAGTCTGCTAATTTGATTTAAAGATGTAATCATAAATACTCATGTACAGTTAAAAAATATTTTAAAATCCTTGTTCTGAACAATAGATATGCCTATGCTAATGCATTATTGCTTTGTGTTCACATTTGGTTAGAATTTTTAAATTTTATTTAAAGAAACCGCACACATTAAGATTTTTTAATGAATTTGTTTACATTTTACTAGTTTTCTTAGACATCTAGGGCCATTCAAAATTGTGTCTCCAAAAATATAAATTTTTCTTTCCAATACCAATGGCTATTTAAAAAATTTGATGTTGCGTTATTTTCTATTCTAAATTTCGATGTTATCTTTATATTTCTTTGAAAAAATTAAAAGATATCAATTAGGTACTGCATTTTTCAAATTCCATTTGATATCATCATTTTTTAAAGTTATTGTTGACATTGGAAACTAAAATGAGCAAGCTTCATCTCTCATGAATGGTTAAAAAACATTCTAGAGTAAGTTTGAACAGTTTTAAACAAAATCTTAGTTGAGTAACATGTAATGTAAACATGAATTTCAAAGCAATTAAACTGATAATGCTAACTTTATATTAACATCATTGAACTTTCAATGGTGAAATACACTGATTAATTCGATGTGCACAAAAGGAACTAAAGAAATATTCTCATCCCTCCAAGTGCTGCACCTGTAGAGTTAAAAACTATATACATCTAGTCAATATTCCTAAAAGTTTTGTTTGGAATGGGAAAGTGCAAACAATTGAAAACTCCTTTTTTTCCAAGTATATGTATTCCGAAAGGGCTTCCAGACGACTTCCGAAGGTCATCAACCTCACGTTTAGAATACATATGCACTGTTAGCTTTTCTTACAAAGTAATCTAATGTTTTATATACCTTCTTTTATGCCCTCTTTAGACTTCTGAGAGTAGCCTGATTTCTTGGAAGGAATCACGTGTAAGAGGTTCTCTGTGCTTGTGTTTTACCAAAGGAATCAATTTAAAAACAGGAAAATTACAAGCAGGCAACCCAACCAGAGTAGCAGTGACAAGGTTTACTTGGAAAAAGCCTTGGATTTCACTAGGACTGCATATTTTACTTGTATTCAAAAATCAAGATAAATTATATTTAACCAAGATCAAGTGTCTTAAAATATCAAGGGCATTTTTTTCGAATTCCCCCAAATTAGTGGTTTTTAAAATTGGGCTAGTGGAAACCCAAACCTAGCATTCTTAAGTTTCTTTATCTGTCCAGTCACAGGTTAATATATTGCAATATATGTGAAATATAGCTATTAAAAGGATGAAATTTTTCTTTTGCTTGAAAGTTGGTAGAGAGGATGAGTCAAGACAGAAAACTGATAGAAAAGAAAAGCATTTTTTACCTTTAAACACTCAACGTCGTCTCCTTTCGGGTTCTACCTATTGTTTTGAAAGGATATGAAAACGACAAACGAGGCTCATATGATATTGTTACCATGGGAATATTTGTCAATTAACACTTAACTGTTGAGTTTATGGACGATTATTTTAATATGAATTTGATAAAGCATACAACTGCACAGAGAACCTTCCAGAAAAAATATTCAAATAAATTTGATGCTTTGTATCATGAAAAAAATTCAGCTGTATATGATAAGTTTCTGAAAATGTCACCTGCACTTTCCTGTGTTTTTTGCATCAGGTGAAAAATGTTGTTCAAATAAATATTCTTATTTTTATATTCAAATCTAGTGTCTTGCTTCATTTTTGTATGAGTATTGGTTGATTCGTTTGAAATTTCAATCCATTCCATGTGTGCACAAAGAATTATTTTATGTAGGGAGTGACTGGAATGTGATCTCTTCAAATACAGGGTGAGTCTAAATTGTTTTTACAAAATAAGAGGGGTGATAGTACCCATCCAGATGAGCAATAATTACCATAGAACATAGGGCCGCATTCCACTCTAAGAGGCAGAAAAGAGTAAAGTCGAAACGTGTCAAGCATGAATAAGTCATCGTCTCTGATGTCGCACTTCTTGAATGCCACATATCCCGCACAATGGATCGGACCTGTGGCTTGGCCTCCTCGCTCACCGGACCTCAACCCACTGGACTTTCTTCTGGGGCACATGAAATCTTTAGTATACCAGACTCGGCTGAAGATCTCGTAGTGAGAATCGGTGTTGCCGCAGACAAAATGAATACAACACCAGGAATCTTCGAGAGCCAGTCATTTCTTCGCCGGTGTGAACTGTGGAACGACACGCGCTACTTTGAGCACTTGCTGTTAGTTTTTCTCTGATCAATCAGATTGTGCAACTTTTGGTATCGTTCATTCGCTTTCCCAACACTGTTGTAAGTTCATGTTTAAATTCTAATTTGACTCTTTTCTGCCTCTCAGAGTGGAATGTGACCCTATGTTCCATGGTAATTATTGCTCGTCTGGATGGGTACTATCACCCCTCTTATTTTGTAAAAACAATTTAGACTCACCCTGTATATTAATTTTTAAAAGATGTCTTATTAGAAAATACAGTATCCCTTCATGAGACATCTTAACAAGAACTTATAAAATTCAAAAGGAATTCTGCATTAGAATACTTTTTACTTAATATGGACATAAATTACAAATTTAAAAAATATTGATAGAAAAACCTTTTAAAGTAGTTTATATAGTGAATTGCTATTTGATATATATTTTTCATAATCTAGAAAACTCAAGCACTTAACATGGAACTCAATGCACATTTAAAGTAGTTAATTTCTATTTAGTGCAAATATGCATATTGTAAAAACTACATCTTCCTTTTCTTAAGGAATATTTCTCAGAATTTTTATAGGTTCAAATTTCAAAGTACAGGGCTGCCACAGCTGAAAAGTAGCAAGTCTCCTCTTAAAAATTATATTTTAGTTGCTCAGATACAAATGAATCAGCCAAAACAGACGTTGAAGATACCTCTTTAACACCCTAAGGCCTGAAACTTTTGGACCTTCCTACGTAAATCATCTGATTCTAAAAGATAAGTAATAATAAAAATTTACTTTTAAATCACTACATAACAGAACATGCATCACTAGCAGCTTATGAGTATTTTGAAAATACCTTGATATTAAAAAGCAACATTAATTTTACAATAGTTTTTATCATTTAAATAAATTAAATAATACACTAGGTGTGCTAAACTTCAGAAGCATTAAGTTTTGGTGATGGAAAATGATACAAAAGGGGTGCACAAGAGTTATAGATCCAATGTGTAAAAACAAACAGAAATAAGTGATTGAACTGGGTGCCATGACAGAAGCGTACCTGTCCATATAGAAATAACAAGCTCTTGGAGAATTTCAGCATCTTCCAGTTGCAAAATTCGTAAAAACGCATTTGTATTCGTCAAGCTGCTATATCATACGGATTACCATTGAGAAACCTGTCGGCACCTGAAAGTATCGTCATTAGCCCTGCATTATTCTGTCGAATTGCGATTCCCAGAACTTTGCAAACATCTCAATTTAAAATTGTAAATATAAAATATCAAAAAGGACAGCAGTTTAAAAATATATAAATTTATTCTCTTTCAATAAAAATGAATCCATGGATGAAATATCACTATATCATGACAATATTTACAATTCATTGAAATACAGAGTACTTCCTTCATACCATGAATAATAAATAAATTAGTATATATGTTACTGGACTTAATGAAAAGTAACTAATAAAGACATAATGAAAAGTAATCAGAATAGTGATACATAACTAAATACAAGTGTATCTGATTGAATACAAAAATAAAATGGATAATGTATTACATCAAGCACTCAAAAACTTAATTGAATGTTTGACGAATATGTGCGTGGTCAGATATCGATAGTAAAGATTCAATTCTACATATTTATAGTGATCTTTTTTCACAAACTTATGCCAACCTTTGATATAAATATCTATTGACCAAAAGTGTTTAGAATAAAATATTTAAATTCAACAAAAGTGATGTTGGATGCATTATTACAAGTAAAAGTTATTCTCCATGAACTATTAGTTTACAGGTAGGTAGTTAATGTATTAGTTCACAGGAAAGTGATTTAATATCAGGGTTAAAATTACTTTATTTTTGAATCAAAGTCGAATAATCGGATACACATGCTGCCCAGCATATTGTGCCCAATTGATGCTTATTGAATGTGATTGATCCGAGGTTTTAGGATAGTAGTAACAAACAGTAATTTCCATGAGATGTTTTGAAACTTCAATACTTTTGTTGTGTGAAATGAAACAGAATAATCACACTTTTTGATATGGACACAATTCTCATAAGGTGGAACTCCTTATCAACTCTTGGTTTAGGCCAAAATATTAAACAATGAAATGTTGATATCATTTTTATCTTTCAAATTGAATAAAATGATTAGCACAACATCCAAGACTTTTAAATATTAAAACCTTAATCCATAACAAGTTGAGTTTCAGACACATGTTCATATAAATTAAATATAAAACAATGCAAACAGTTTTATTTTATGTGGAAAAAACCCACAGCTTTTTTAATGTTCAGAGTATTTAAACAGAAACGTATATTTCAAAAGTACATTTGTGAATTTGATGGACAAATTATAATTCATTTGATCAATATATACACGAAATTACATCTATTTTTGAGCTAAAATTTCAGGTAACACATAATGGTAAAGAAACATTTTCTGTGTAAAAAAATGTTGCATGTAAAAGTCAGAGAAATCAAGTTCTAAGTAATATTGGCTTTCTGCAGCATTAAGTCCTTTAGTTTCTGGTATTCATATTGACAGTGCTCTTTAAAACTGTAAAAACAGAGATAATATATATCAGAGTTAATATAGAGTAATATATATATATATCTAAAGAGGAAAAGAGATAGCAAAATTACTATTACTAGTATACAGGGTGTCCCAAAAAGGTTGTTCTGCAATTTATCTTTTTACCATTTGGAGATAGGTAGGCAATGTAAATTGCAAAAGTGCACCAAATAAGGTAAGTAATTAAGATATGTGAATAAAATTATGACGTGATAACAATTTAAGCGGATACAGTTTTTAATTTGTACACAACCCCATTAGATAAAAATCTGAGATAGCAAAAATATTCCTTACCTGTATCCCTATCGTTAGTAAAAAACCACATTTCTGTAGGTTGAATAGTAACGAAGACACAAGAGTTTCCATTTTAAGGGGGCCGTATCTAATTTAGAACGGAAACTGACCCATGGCCAAAAATGAAGAGCTAAGTTCTGCATTGCTGCAGATGGAAAACATTTCGAACATGGGTTATAAATTTCCTTTTATTTTTATTTAAACCATTTTTTATACAATATTTTTATTAAAGATTACATTGTCTACTGTTATTCATTGCGATTTTCATCTGCAGTTGCAATACTACATTACTTTGCACAATGTTGCACTTTCTCACCGAAAAAAGCTTTTTAGCATTGTGTATACGGTCCCTAATCTGACTGCTTGAACAGCTGTGCACAAGCAGTATAAGTCAACTTTTTTGCGTCATTATGCCTCAGTTACTGTTCAACCTATAGAAATGCAGTTTTCTGCTAACGATAGGGATACAGGTAAGGAACATTTCTGCTATTTCGGATTTTTATCTAGAGGGGTTGTATACAAATTAAAAACTGAATCCGCTTAAATTGTTATCATGTGATAATTTTATTCACATATCTTAATTACTTACCTTATTTGGTGCACTTTTGCAATTTACATTGCCTACCTATCTGCAAATGGTAAAAAGATAAATTGCGGAACAACCTTTTTGGCACACCCTGCAGAGCCTTTTCAATATAATCTCAGGATTAATAAATAATTCCAAAGAAAAATTAGAGTTCTCACTTTCCAAACAAAAGAAAAAATGCCTTTTAAGTCTACATTTTTAAAAAGATCAATATGGGAGGAAACAAAGTATCCTGTTTTCCAGAAATCTAGTCTGGACAACCCCTTCTGAAATTTTCTGGCCCTTTCAGTCTAAGCACAATTGTGATTCACCACATTGCTTCCATTTCTTAGCAACTGGAATATAAATATCTGCTTTTTCCAGAAGCCATTTTGCCAGACCAGCTGTTTGTAATTTACTTATTTCCTATACACAAGCCTTTCCTTACACCCACAAAATTATTGGTCCACATATCTAAAACACTTCAATTAAATTCCAAAGGTTATTTAGCAATTCTTTTTTAGGTTTTAAAAGGTCATTTTTGGATTCAATAAGTCCTGAACTCCAGGTTAGGTATTTTTAGGGGGTGGGGGGTATTTCAGTTAACGTCACACTGGAGCAACACAATGGGCTATTGGTGATGGTCCGGGATCAATCCCAAAGGGAAAGATCTGAGGACAACACCACGTAATTTTGAACCACGGTCAGATGACGAGGCCAACGTGAGGACATTTGAAGCCACGACAGATTTAACGTGCACCAACCCCCTTGGTACACGACGTTGTTTGGCTGGATTCGAACTCGCAACCCTTCGGTTGCTAGTCCGTTACTCTTCGAACCGGACCACCACGGCCCTGGTATTTTTAGGCGAGATAAAATTTAGTTTAATTAGGACACAAAATAAGTTGCATTAAAAGTAAGCAGCATGAAGCTAAATAAACCGGTGTTCAAAATTAAGAGAATTTGCATATTTTGTTCAATTTTTCAAAAAATACTGAACGAAAGGGAAAACCAATGCTTCCAAACAAAGATGCAAATCTTTAGTGTCGAATACATACGCATACATCTACGTTTAAAGGAACAGGCTTTCTAAGTGCATGACAATTTCCACACTTCGGTCGCTCGCACACCTCAGCGAATTTCATGGTGGTTTTTTTGCAACATTCGGTGAAATTCAAAAGCAAACAGTTAAAATGTGAAACCACTAATATTTGGATGATGGAATGAGGTAGCGAATCGTCGGGAGGAGTCTCAAGTGAAGATTGCTAGACTTGAATGTAATACCCAACATCGTGTCCAACTTATGGAAAAGGTTAAAGGATACTGAATCCGTAGAGAGAAAGCCTGGGCAAGGTCGTCAAAGAGCCACGATGGCCAATGAAGATCGATATTTGTCCATTACAGTGAGGCGTAACAGGAATACAACAGCTTCTCATGACCTTCATGCGGCCACAGGAAGCCGAGTTTCAAGGGTTACTGTTTCCAGAAGGCTACATGAGAGGTCTGTTTGCAAGAAGACCTGCTGTTTGCGTTCCACTCACAGCATGGTGTAGAGAACATTGACTTTGGACCAGGAATCTGTGGGGGGGGACCGTTCTATTCATTGATGAGTCCCGGTTCAGTTTAACCAGATTCTCGACATACGTTCATTTGGAGAGAACCAGGGACCCACTACCTGTCTTCCAACATCCGAGAAAGAGATCACTATGGCAGCAGATGTTTGATGGCATCTAGGAAGTTGGATGGGTTGAACTAGGCAGGCATCATGTTGGATGGGTGCATAGACCCCATGTCTTTGACAAAGGCTCTGTGACTGCTGTGAGATATAGGGATGAGATCATGGAGCTCTATGTTCACCTCTTCAGGGGTGCAGTTGGCCCTGATTTCATTTTTATGGATGATAATGCTCGTCCAAATAGGGCTCATCTGATCGATGAATATCAGGAAAGTGAGGATATTCGCCAGATCGATTGGCCAACCAGATCTTCAGACCTAAACTATACAGAGCATATCTGGGATGCTCTTGGGAGGGCAATTGCAACTCGCCTCCCCCTACCAGAACCTGAAAACAGCGTTGCTAGAGGAGTGGGACCGACTGCCACAGGGACTCATAAACTGCCTCATTTCCAGTATGAATTCCCGTTGTGAGAGCTGTATAACTGTAAGAGGGGACCATACTCCATATTAACGCATTTTTGTGTGGATATTGTATCTTGTTTTAGACCTTCCCGCTCTGATGGGTCGTACACATGATCATGCGCGTGTACCATATCTGTTGCATGGGGTTTTTGTATTATTTCAACCTATGTACGTTAACTAATTTCATTAAAATATGTCTAGAAGTTCTGGAGATAATCACCCAAAAGCGAAAATTCTCTTAATTTTGAACACCAGTTTATGAGAAAACTTGAGAATCCAGGGCATGTTTATAACACTTAAAATGTCCAAATTTGTGTGTGTGTGTGTGAAGGAGCACAAATGAAATATGTGAAAGAAAAAGTCACCTCAGTTCTTCATCTTCGAGAGCACTCTTTGTAGTGATGTCCATGTTTTCTGCTTGAGGCAAAGTGATGGCTTTTTTCTTGGAAAGACTTGTCTCAACAGCTCTTAAAGGATGATGTTCAAGGAGCAGGCCTTCCATTTTGCTCACGAGGGAATGCATCTCCTTGTTGATGTTTTTGGACAGGTCTGAAATGGAAAGAGTGTAAAAATTAAGTTTGAATGAACTAACAAGTTCATTCAATAAAATAACTATTGGGGTTAGGAACATCTCAAAGAGCGAACAGGCTGCTAGATTCTGATGAAACAAGACAAGTGATATATGCAATTTTACCACTTCCAGTAAAAAAGAGAACTGTAGCTAAAAATTTCAATCAATTTTAGACTCGTATCATTTAATCCTCTGATACCCATACGTGTCTCAAGACCATGTCATCAAAAACCCAAAACGACCAAGTATCATTAGTACAATCACCAACAAATTCTTCCCCCTCCTTACAACTTATTTTACACCTCATCGGGGACCCCACACCGGATTCAAAAACTCAATTTCTTTTGATTGGGGATAAAGTGGTCTTTTCAACTTATAAGTTGAATTTGGAATTAGACATGTTCTTGTTTGATGTCAGCAATCTAATACATAACATTTTTAAACTTGTAAGGAAACATGAATCAAAAGAAATTGTGGTTAGAAAAACAATTTTATCCAAAGCAGCTCTTACTTCATAAGAGCACTTTCTTTTGAAGTATAAAGCAAAATTAAAACAATGTGAAACTTTATAACAGAACTAGGAAATACTTTTCAATTTCAGATCCAACACATTATTCTAAGAGTAAGTTTTAAGTTAATATTTTTTCAATAAATGTTTTAAAAGAGCAATTTCATTTGTTTACACACACCTCCACAATGCTTCTTATTTCAAAGCTTTCACTACAGGTATATAATGGATTCTATTTTTTGTTGTGCAATCAGCAGTTAATTTGCAATTATTTACTTTATTTTAAAGCAGTTTATAAAAAATTCGCGATAATTTTAAAGTAAATATGTCTTTTGCTTTAAAATTGCTGCCTAAAAAGTAAAATCAGAAAAATAATGGAATGATACAAATGGCCATATTCAATAATTCTTCCCTATAAATAGAATCTCAAAACAGTGTGAATGTTTTGGTAATGGTTTTCTTTTCCAATTGTAGACCTAAAACATCTAGGTACATCAATGAACTTTCTTTAGAATCACGACCCAATTATTCCTGAAATGGAGGCATTGGTGGTTTGTGGGCAATCTTTTCCTAAAAACACTAAGATCGGCACACTTTTAAGTGACAGAGCTATACTTCGCTGTAATGCACTTTAAGGGGGATAGAGCCGACATGCGAGACAAATGTGCTAATTAGAAATAAGTCCCACATTACTATCACCCGACTGTTACTAATAAATCACAAAATTAGCATTTCTAGATTGTAAATCAATTTCAGAGCACAATATAACTTTTCCAGCTATTATTATACATGCACAGGCAGAAAAATATCAAAATTAAATTTCGCATAAAAAACAAGTGAAACATTTGCTTCAGTCAAATTCTGAGTTGAATGCCACGGTCATGTGTTTTTATGTCACACAAAAAGCAGTGCAGGATAGTTCCTTCTATTGTTATGAATTTGTGAGAATTACCATTCTCAAGTACTGAGGGGTCTGGGAATAGTTTTAAATGCTTAAGGGCAGATTACACGAGTGACATCGACATATCAAATGTGTAGATTCTTAAAATTTCGTTCTATTTGAGTTCAAGAATAAGGATAGGAAAAGGTGTTGGATACTTTCAACCTTTTCGCTAGAAATCCGTGGACTCAGATTCTAAAAGACCAAAGGGGGCTGGTTGAGGGAAAAATAAGTTAACTACTAACAAGGTCATTCCATTCTTATGTTAGAAATGTGTTCTTTTGGTATTGGGTTAGGGCATACTCTATGCGACCACTCCTGGGCTAATATTCTCACCATTTCACGGATTATTTCGGGCTACCAGTCGAAGGATGGGGTTTTGTATATAAGAGGGGCTGACATGAATTCAGTTGTTCACTCAAGAATCTCAGGCTTCGATTCCCCATAACCTGTAATTTACACAAACAGCTACACTGGATCTTTTGTATATTTTAGCAGGTCAAAAATCTCACACGAGGTTATCACATCCGTAGGCAGAACAGATGTACGTAGTTCGAAATCAACTCCCTAACACATGATGCTTCAGGTGACAAGATGTCCGAGAAGCCTTTGTAGAGTGGGGATGACCGATTACCCTCCTCACAGGTAGAGAGCAGAAAAGCAGATTACTTTTTCGGGCACAAGGGCAGGTGTTTGAATGCAAGGCCACCTTGAAAGGCAGAGGGTTAAAAATCATAACTCAAAGCAGTTAGATCAAAATATGTCTAATTTTTTCATGTGCCAACATGTCAATTTGCAAATCTTACAATTTTTACAGCATACATGGATTTGCAAATTGTACATTTTGTAACCCCAATATATCCATAATTCAATTTTAAGATTTTATAATGGCTGATTTGGATGTTTTCAGCTAATTTTTAGATGGAACCGTGAACATTGACAATAATTTTGTGATACTAACTTGACACCAGTGACGTTTCCTTAATTTCTAGAATTTGTGGAGACTTCTGTCTGAAAATGTATAAACTATTTGGAGGACGGCGATCATGTAATTACACAAAACAGAAAGAGGTAAGTCAAACTGAGAACGGAGAATTTATTTAGGTAGAATTTACGTTTCTCATACTTTGTAACCCAGAATGTTTTCACGTAGGACTGCAGAGAAAAAGCAGGAGTTGGATTCTATGTAAACACGCATTGAATTTCTTTTGAAAACAAAATTCAAAATAATTTTTTTAATTTCACCAAAGAATGTACAATTTGACTGTATGATCATTTGATCTCACAACATGAGGTTTTGAACTGGAATGTAAAGCCAAACCGTACAAGTTGGCAGATATGAATGTACAAAAGTTTTAAAAAATAATGAAAATTCAGCACCACCCCAAATATAAACAATTCACAGGAGCCAGTCTTCTTCGACAACTGAGGTGTCAAAGACCAGCCTACTCTTCACTAATTGTTTTACAATACATCCCAAAAAGAATTACAAAAATAGGTCACATCAACTTTCCGGGAATTGAAAGTACTGCACTTGGATCAACATTCAAGCATCAAAGAAAATTCACTCACTTTTAATTTCCCAGATATTAACAACAATGACATAGCACGCTACCCAAGACTGCATGTCTCGACCAGTTTTTGCAATATATTTCTGAAGTTGCTGTAAAAAGTACCTAAAACACACAGAAAAAATGCATTGGAATATGAGCAGCACAACACAAATTCATTTAAACTATGCAAGTCTCTTTACTACCATACATTACATAATAAAACTTATATCTATGCTAAACTTATGTATTCAGTTTGCGAAAGCAAAATTGTGCTTTCAAAGCACAATATAAAAGCATTATATGTATTGAAAAACTTCCAAGCAGAAAATTGATATAATTAGTTAAATTAAAAAAATTCCAGGATATTTGTTGAGATAGTCATTAAATTAATCACCTAACTGTTATTGCTGTGCTTATTGTTAAAGTGTTGGGAAGTGTCTGCAATAAAAAATTACAATTTTAATTTCCTTTCATGCCTCGTCCTCTAGAAAAGTACTTATTTCAGTGCATTGACGAAACAGTATTTAAAGTGATTTATGTCATGAATTTTAATAATCAAACCCTCTGTAAGAATGCACTCAGTCGATTCCTTTCTTAAAGACGGACTCGGACAATACCAACTTTCAGTTTCTAGAAAGATTTCGAGAACTTGTGAATGCACACAGCATTTTGTTGATAGATTTGTCTGATCCATTTTTATTTTACTGAATTTTTAATTGGAAATTAATAGATACAAATTAGCACCAGTTAATTCCACTAAACTTTCAGATCCCACATTCATCTTAACAAGGTTTGACTGTATTTCTAAATATTCTACTTTGAAACATTTTTATTTTACTGAATTTTTAATTGGAAATTAATTAGATTTAAAACTAAAATTTGATATTTTAGATATGCATGATTCCTTGTACCATTGATGTACATATTATAATACACATATACAAAAATTAAACTCTTTCTTTAATAGGAAATATAATTTCAACATCTAATCTTAATTCATCAATGCACTTTTGTAATATGGTACTATTTTCCCTTTTATCACCATTTTTACTCTTAATAACAGCAACTGAGCTCGATATAGGAAAACTAATGAGGGTAAACTGAGCGAGTCTAATGACATTTAAAACAATACTTTCTTAGAATTCTATAAAGAACTTAAGCATTTATATGTGCAGACATTTAAAAAACTTCAATTTAACAAATGTCCTTTCAAATTTATTTAAACTGCAGATGTTTGCTTCGAAGATGTTTTACTGTATTTTAACAAATTGTGTTGCTAAACATAACAAAGATCTAGTCTCACTAACAAAATCAACTTTGGTTTCATGCACATAGCAGATAACAGGAAAGCACCAGACTTGGAAATAGGGATCTTTTCAAAAGGATTGCATTCCTGAAAGAGAAAAATGTTTGAAAATTTCACATAAAATTACAAAATTTAGAGGGCAAAAGATGTAAACTGAATATGTTATAAAGTTGTGTACAGAAATAAAAACTTTGGTGGAACAAAATTGTAATGAAGGGGGAAATATTACCTTTTCAATAGCTTCCCAAGTTTCCATGTCTTTAAATATGCTATTCAAAATATTTTTTGTCACTAAAAGAGTGATGTCAGATACAAGCTCTTTTAAACTACTTTGTTGTTGCATCAGCAGTATTGATCCAGCTAGAGAATACTGAATTTCTTTTAAGTCCTGAAACAATGAACAAAAACATTTCACTTTAGCATTCGAAGCATATCAGTTAATCAATAAAGCAGATAGTGCAATTTTGCTTTCTAAATCTGGTTGAGTTGACATTTTTTGAAGGGATCTTCTCAGAATGGCATGACGATGGCCTAATGAAGAAACACTTGTTTCAATTCAATTCCAGAGTTAGTGGTTCCTACAAAGATCGGTCACCGAGAGGATTTATAATGCAGACTTGATTGAATTGAGCATGCACTTAAAGAACAGGTATAAGTTTTGCAATCATTAAACACCTGGGCAAACACAAAATTTATGTAATGCTAGGGTGGCATCATTGAATAGACCGGCTTTCCTAATTGCAACTACGTGCATCAGGCGAGTGGCAACAACAATGATGTGCATGCATCCTTAACTCCACAAGATTTTTGAAAATTTTGACTAAATAGCATCATCTATTGGTTCCAAGAATTTTATCCTATTTGTGAAGGCCTGAATTGGTGCAGTATGGTGACCTTAAGAGGGTTAGAAAAATTGAAGCCCACCTTTGGGAGATACCCAAACTCATTGATAGTACAGTCCATGTTCAATTCTGATGCCATAACACTAAGGCAAATATCTAATTTATAAATGAGAAATAACTTCAAAATGGGTGTTACTAACACCCACTCTTCCCAGCAAACAAAACAAAATTCAACGTTCAATATCACTACATTAAATTGAAAATTGCTATTGTCATAAAGCCTAAAACGAAGCCTAAGGTACTTACTTGTGTAGGGAGGCGTTCCAGAAAGGCTTCGTCATTAAGGCACTGAATTATTTTGCTGAAGCAGTCAGGCACAATGCGCAAAATGTTCATTTCCTTATCTGTAAGATGGAGGTAAATCCCATAGGAAGTATGCCTGTAGAGCAGCTTACTTGCATACAAAAGTATCTTCTCTCCAAAACCTAAAACAGAAAAAGGATAAGATAAAGGCTTACAAAAAGCATTGGTCTTCTAAAAACACAGATTTTTAATATTCCTAGATTCTCGAATAACTACACTGATAGCCATCGAAAATGCAACACAATGAACAAAATAATAGCTTTGAAATTTGCATTTTATAGATCATGGAAGGATATGCAAATCATTAGAACTGACTAGCACATATGCAAATCAGTAACGCCTCCTGTAAACAGCATAAAAAGAGGACAGAAAGCCAGTTTTAAGTACAGGTAACCCCCGTATAACACGGGAGTTACGTTCCAAAAATTAAAAAACATGCTATTATACTTTCATAATTAAAATTTTTTTTAAGTAATACATATTAATATGAATTAAACAATGTTTTCTTCATCATCACTAAGCGCTATTAACCGAGGGTGTTTTCTTTTTGGCAAGATATCCTCATCCTCTGAGTGACAGCCACGAGATCAATGATGCCATTTATTTTTTAAGTCCTTTATTTCTCAATTCCATTTTCTCCCTCGCTCCAGTGACGCTCATTAACTATGCTAAGAATCTTCCAGAAAGTTACGTCATGCCATGTCATGTGTGTCCGTCTAACAAATTACAGATGAGCTAGTTTAAAAACAGCGAATCAGGAAGTCCAGCTCCCTTGATTGACAAGACCATCTCCCCTGATTTGCGACCCCCTGAAAAACTGATAAAAAGCATGGAGAGGAAGAATACGCTCTCTTTTTTTTCACCTCAGTCCAACGACCTTGCAGTTTTGTGAGAAAGAAACGTGTTAAGCGTTCTTGCCATTTTTTCTTTTTGATGACGAGCGGGGATCCCCGAGAGACGCTATGTCTCTTCCAAGTTACTTTCTATTTAAATTAAGCTACTTTCTATTTAATTTATCTCAAGATAATATTCACGCATGTAGATCTTAGGATATTCCCATGCTACACCATTTAAATTAAACTTTCATAATGCCCGTCCTCTTCACATCGTTGTTCCACTCATTCTATAAAAGCACCGTGTTATACAGGGATGTTCCCAATTCTCGAACCGTGTTAGAGTGAATCCGTGCTATAGAAGTGCCGTGTTATACGGGGGTTACCTGTACTGGAATTGTTTTTTCTAGCTATCCCTGTGTATAGGAAGATTAATTGTGCCCTATCGGAACATACAAGCATGTTGCTGAATTTGAAAGAGGAAAAATCGTGGCTTATCGAGACAATCTGCAAAATCGGTGCTCATGTTGGACAAAATCAAACAGTAATGTAAAAGTTAATCGGTGGGTGCAGAAGGTGTTGGCCTACTTCATGCGAAATGCACACGAAACAGGATTAGCAGAAATAAATGTGCAGCAGATACACGTTTCATATCAAATAGCAGCAGATGAAACCAAATAATAGAACGAAGACTTCGTAAAAATAAGACTGAAGCATTTAAGTTAAAGGGTTTATTTGAAATAAATAAAATTACGTTAACTGAAAAGTTCCATCCTGGAACTACAAACTGCACGAAAAGCAGTAGCTGACACAGGCAGCATATAAAAAGTGATAACAAAAGCATAAAGATTATTTCAGTTTTACCACTTTTATATCAGACGTCATTTAATAGATTTGCATAATCGGTACTTCTGATTTCAACCAATCAGTATAGACACGTGCCGATGACAAAAGTAAAGTCAGCATGCATGAGATTTGCATATTGATTACGTCATCGCTTAAAACACGAGATTCAATAAACATCAGGATATTTTAATGCAAGAAAATTATCTTAGTTTGTTATTGAATTCTAACAGAAGGGACCAACTGCAGTGGTCTTGTCGCACTACTGAGTAAGGAGACATCTTGTGTGCATGTTTATTATTTATCTTACTGCAACATCACAACTTGAGAACCCTAGCTCAAGAATTCGGGAGTGTTGCACAAGCTATACAATTCAAGTTTGTATCCAGCAGTAGAGAGAGAATTTTTTTAAGGTGTCCATTACAACAATTACCTTTGACTCTACACTACAAGAGTGCAATGGTGTACATGGACAAACGAATAGCATGACGCCGTCTTTTCAGTTGAATCTTGGTTCTGTCTACAGGTCCCATCTGTGTCTGGCTGTACAGCAATGACAAACTGCATTGCCATATAGATCTGTCACCCAGCATCATGGTATGGGGTATCATTGGATTTTACTTGTGCACCTGCAAAGGACACATTGCCAGTACACTCAACAGCCACTACTACATCTCTGAAGTTTTTGAGCCTGTTGCCCTCCCTTATCTTCAGCCAGTACGTGGCATGCAAAGTACAACACTTCCTCAATGTCCACCCGGTTTCACCACGGACAGTCAGTTCACCAGATCTGTTGCCTATTGAACACGTAAGGTCGATGAATGCCCAATGACTGGCACACCAGACCAACTGTAGCTAAGCCAGATTAACTTTGGCAACATATGGAAGCAGCATGGACTGACATACCCCAAACACACATCCAAAGCCCTTTTCTTTCAATGCCAAGATGTGTAGCAGCAGTCATTGCCATCCATGATGGCTACATGGAATACTCATTTCGAACGAAGCTGTAATTATAATCATTTCACCCTTGTGCTTGTTATTTGTAAATTAAACATGGCTGGTGGCCATGTAATCAGACAGTGCATATAAAGAAATTGTGCCCTGTGTAAACTGATTGCTAACATACAAAGCCATTTTGAAATAAATTTTGCTTTCTATTATCATTGCCAGTTGAATCCGGTTTAATCTTCACATCTCATTTAAAGATGTCTTGCTTCTCTCTTTTATAGTATAATTGATACTAATGAATACTACATTTGATATTATACTATAATTGACAACTAAGCCACCTAATAGGTATAGTGGTCATGGTGTTTGTCTGCTACGCAGTAAGTCCCTGGTTTGAATCTCGGTCTGTAAGTGCATGGATGTTGGTGTAACGGCCTGTTAGGAATAATAGCAGCTTGCCCACTCTTTCACAAATAGCCACCAGTTTGTTCCTTGTAGTGTTAATGGTCGAAGAGATCGGGCATGAAAAAAATTGATAAAATAAATCCAGTATGACAGCTGAATCCAATATAAGAATATGGCAATCAGAGGAGGTAGAATGCATCATTAAAAATATTAATTGTAGAAAATCTCAACATTTCTTTACAAATTTATTATCTCCATAACAAAGTAAAATAAAGTGATAAACATTTTTGTCTTAATAATGTAGGAAAACCATATATGCAATTAAAATTTACAGTTAAAATATTTCACGTAAGAAATGGTTCAATATATTCAAAATACAAAGCAATCATAACAAATAATTGAAAGAAGCATACCACTATTCAGAAGTTTCATGGTGAACTTAATAAACTTGAGAGTTTTTATATTGAGAAAACCCAGAAGTGTCATGTCAGCCATTACGATACACAAGTCCTAAGAGGGAAGACAACAAATGAAATACACTTTGATTAGATGAACTTCATACAATTTTAGCATGTGTTTGTTATAAAAGCATAGCTTATTGGTTTGGTTGACTATTTCAACAAATCGCACCACTGAATTAAGAAAACCTGGTCAGTTTTTAGTTCAAATTTTCAAATCATAAATTTTTAAGACAATATAGCTCCAGCAAGTTGGCATTTGAGTGGCATAGTTTTGGAAGCATCTACTTGTTAGATAAGAGACAGGTTGGTGTTTAGATGCAATTTGTGCTGCCAACCAAAGATGATAATTGTAAGAACACATTGTTTACATTTAACCGGTCTCCTAATCTAACGAGTAGACGGGTTCAAAACCACATGATTCAAATGCCTTATTACTGGACAATATTTCAGATTTTGCTTATCTTTCATCTTTGAAGTTTATTTCACTACCTAATAAAATTAGTTAGACCTAATTTTATGACAAATTCATGTGTATTATTGACCCTGGACTACAAAACAATTGCATTTCATTGAAATAAACACCTACTTTACAGATGGAGATGACAAGACCTTCAAACGCAGATGATGCTTTGCTTTTGATTGCCCTGCTGCTTCGTCTGGAAGTGGTGTTCAAGGTGGTGTCAGGACTAGCCAGTTTCAGAAGCTTTTCTTGAACCCACAAAGCCATATCTTCCACAAACTTCACAGCATTACATTTTTCCTGCATAAGAAAAGGGAAATAGTTATGCATTAAGGCTCACAGCAAAAAATAAAAGTCAGCTGTGTAAACTTCTTAAAGCACGGTTCCATTTTTCAAGCCAAAGAAAAACTAGGCCTTTTTAAGGCTACATATCACAGATTAACCTGGTGAATGAACAGGGCAAGAAACTTTCATGAATGCTAGGTTTGGGTCTTAAACACCCAAATTTAAAAACATCAATTTTCAGTCGACATACAAATATGCCCTAATAACACTTGACATTGAACAAGTATCACGCATTTGGACTATTGAATGCAGGTGGTATAAAATATGTAGTGCTCTTGTGTAAAAACTGAGGTTACTTAAAACTTTTAAGGACTTAAGAAATGGGACCCTTAAAGTCATTAATACGTTTTAAGGTTCCTTCAAAGCAAAATGAAAAATCAGGCCTTTAAGCCCTATGGGAACTATGTACAGCTAATGATGGCAAAAATCCTATGATAGCTGCTGATGGTAAAAATCCTATGATCATTTCAGTGTGACAATCCATTCACCAATATTTAGGATGAAGAAACACAATGTGTGGAATCGAGTTCAGTGAAATAACTCAGCCCACATTTCTATGTAAGCTTTTTATCAATTTAGCTCATTCAAACGCGAAGAAAGTTCCCAGCATTGACCAATGCTAGATTTTTCAAAATTAATTTAAAACACTCCACATGCTCTTATCAATAGCATAATGGATGCTTGATCTGACAACATAGCAAAAACCATTAACGTAGGGTATGTGGTAAATGAGTCACTAATAGGAAGCTTATATACCTTAAATGATTTTCCCTTTTCTTTTTGCTAAAATTACAGCTTTTTTATTGACGAAACTTTGCAATCAAATAATTCCAAACTCTGTCTATTTACATTCACTGCCAAAAGTTAAGCACGAAGCGGTAAAATACAAAAAAATCAACAAGTACAGCTTTGATTGACACGACATGTGACAGGAAAGTAGCAAATTCACAAAGAAATGTTATTTAAAAAAGGTTATCTTCCTAAATAACTGGCATGGATTTGAGAAAACCTTGACAATGTTATTGAATACAAATGAAACAAATTTAGTAAATTAATTGAAAAAGAGACAAATATTACTTAATTTAGTTATTAAATTAATAAATAAAAAATACTTGTTACAAAACAAGATTTGAAATCATATTTAGTAAAATAATCACCCTGTGGTAAATTAAATAAAATTAGTTTTGTTGCTGTTCATCAAAATATTTTAAGTACTAAATCAACACTGAAAAATAATAGATTGACTACTGAGTAATAACTGGAGGGGGGGGGGAAGGGGGGGAAACAAGTCCCATGGCTGATTGGAAAGAATTGAGTTTTCAAAAGCATACCTCTGAATGTAAAAGGACAGTGATCTTCAATAATTCGTAATGCAATTCTCTCACAAAAGCAACATCTTCCACACTGATATTTTGTTCGTGACTCAATTCCACTTTTCTCTATAATAAAACAAACAATTAAATTCACTTCTGGAGCAGTCAAGCAGCACATGGATTATCAAAATGTAACAGCAATTTCCAATTTTGATGACATGTCTCCCCGTCCGTTTGTCTTTAGTCTGATTAACATTAAAAGGGGATTATACCTCTAAAAGGGAACACATTTGTACGAATTTCACATAAGGAATGTTTCTTTAGACTGCAGGCAGAATGTGGAGAATTTATGAACATTCTGTAGCAGTTGGTAGGAATGCTAGCTCTGCCTGATTACTGAGAAGCTAAATTGTACTATAAGGGACATTGAAAAAGTTACATTTGCTGAGAAGTCAACTGTTGGCTGACCATATCAGTAATGATAGAGAATTTCAGTAATGATTGCGTAGAATTTCGGTAATATGATTACATTTTAAAAACTAACATTTAAACACAATTAGTAGTTTTCCCTATGTCAGGAAAAGTCCACCGACCATAATTTCCTATGGGCAGCCCAGTACAAATTAGCCCGGCTAAAAAGGTCAACTAAGATGCGATCGTCAGATAAAAAAGTACAAGATAAAAGATGGCTAAAATCCATAAAGCTCCTATTAGTACTACAATTAGTAGTTATTACACCCTTAACAGACATTGTGGTGGATTAAAAAATATTGTGTTCAATTCAAGAAAATCTGCAGCTAGTCTGACTTATATTTACATTACGTAAGATTCACTAAATGTATGCATAATGTATATTAAAAAACCCAACGTAATCAGACCCTACAATTGTTTAAATATACATAAATGAATAATAAATTTTACTTTGTACACAAAACAAGACACATTAAATTGAAAATCCATTTCTTTTGCACAATTCTAAGTCTTTAAAACTGTCCTCAAGAGCATTTGATTGTTCTGAAATTCTGTTTATGCTGACCAGAAGAGGAAGATAGGTTTGGATACATATTTTAATACTTACTTGGATACATATTTTAATACTTACTTGGATACATATTTTAATACTTACTTGGATACATATTTTAATACTTAATAATATCTTACATTTCACAAAACAAATTTTTGCTTATTTTCAAGCCAGCTTTACTTTTAAAACTTTTATCCAAATAATAATATATTTGAATACACCTGAACAAAATTAATAGATAATTGAGCCTGAACAGACATTGCAGAGCAGAAAATAAATGAAAAGTATTGCAGATTCCAATCTTTGGTTGCCCGAGTCAGAAATAAGATATTTTCAGTATCAATGTGCAGAATTTCAGTAAGTATCATGTACAAACACAGTGAGATAATGTAATTGAGTCTTAACAAACATTGTAGCAAACAGATGGACGACAAAATGTTGTACTTTGTGACTTATATTTACATCACAAGATTCATTGACATAAACACACAATAAGTTGAATCATCCATACTTATGTAAGCTACCTTGCTTTTGACCATAATCAATGCACAAAAAACACAATGCAGAGATGCCAACCACCGATTCCATAAAGAGACTTCCAGAAATGTTTCCAGTACTATTGTATTAAATATTTTTAAAGTGACATTTTAATCAAGATTCAGGTACTATGTAAACAATACATATACTAATTATATATATTTTTTGTTTTCCTGCGTTTTAGGCTGAATTAATTTTCCCGTTAGAGAACTATTGTTAAACTTTTTTAAATGTAAGTTTCCACTGGAACAGCTCTCTAAAAACAGCAACATTCATATAATTTCTATTTAAATACACTTTTCTAAGAAATATATTTCATTATAGCCTAAAAATTTTGAAAAAGTGAAAAATTGCCCAGACTACCGTTTTGACTGCAAAAATTAAGTCATAAAAAGTAGGGTAAGTTACTTAAAAAACATAACATTTTCAAATTCACACAAATAAGACAAAATTCTGTTTATTAGTACATTATTGGCTCTTGTAATGAAATACAGCAACTAGAAAAATACTTATTTGAAATCAGTTCTAGTCACTGGCTCTTGTGTGCTTTTTAATTCTTTTGCTCAATCCTGCATGTCAAAGTTTTTTTCTTTTTTAAGCTTGGGGTTTGGAAAAATCCTATCTAAAGTTACGGCTTTGGCACAATTTCAATTTTTGTCCCCAAACTGCCAAATGATAGCAATGAGCCAAAAAGCAAGTCACATCACAAGACAAAATATGGATTGGAATTTTCGAATTATAAGGCACCAAATTAGCAATCTTTTGTGAAAAAGCAAATATATCACACTTGGCGACCACTGTTTTTTCTTTATTAATGCAGATTTCAGGCAATAATTTCACTATTCACTGTAATTCCACAATAAAAGGTCAAAATCCATAACAATTAAGGAAAAATCTACAATAGTTGGCAATCTCTGCATTTGATAGGTTTATTTTTATGCACATAAGTACTACTTACTACTACGAGAAAAACTCCTGCCAGAGTCTGGGTGGTGGCAGTTGTTATAGGAACAGGGCTCATTCATTTTGAGTAGAGGTGACTCTGGTGAATGTTTTTTAAATTTGTTTTTGGAGAATGTTTATTACTTGCTTTGTTATAGTTAAAAAATTATCATAATTAAAATTACACTTCATTGTTCCAATTGCAGAAATGAATACTGCCTTGGCATTCCACATGCTTGCAAACTTTAAAGGCAGCAGAACTAAAAACTCCCTGAAAGGATAATACATCCAGTCAGACAATGACATCAAGGGGAATAAAAAAAAATGCCTGCAGCAAACTTCTACTAAATTGACTGAACCTAACAGGCTGATGTTGCCCAAAGGAAAACTGTTAAATAAAAAAATAGGACAATTGAAATATATCAGAAAATAACTTTAAAACCATTTCAGAATCATATCTCTTGACACAGGACTGCCACTGCAAAGCACTTGTAAAACAGCAACTTTAGTAGCATAAATTATAAAAAGTAGTGTGTGTGCGAGAATTCTCACATGAACAATTCCACCACCCCATCCGTTGTAAGGGTGAAGCATGTAAGCGAATTTTTTGTATCCAAAATATCAAAAAGTTTATTCAATCACTATTTACAACACTTCCTCCTTGTGATCACTGTTAGCATTGTTCCAACCATTTGTACAAAGCACGTAATTCTTCCGCCAAAAGGCCTAGTAAGGTTATCTTAACTCTCTAGAATCCACAAAAATTGTTAAGTTGTATGTTTTCAATTTTTTTTTCAAATCTTAACCTCGCATGAAACATGCATCATTTAATATAATTATATCATATTCACAAATTATTGATATTATGGAAAGAAATGAAAAACCAGTTCAATACATAAATAAATAACTCGTCGCATGTAAGAGGCATAAAAGGGATCTATACTATAGAAATAATATACACGTTGAAGAAAATTGTTTTCCGAGTAATACTGGTAAAACAATTTTATTGTAAAATTTGTTTTTCCATCAATACTCGTAAAACAAACTGGTTTTCCGAGTAATATTGGTAAAACAATTTTATTGAAAAAGTTGTTTTTCCATCAATTACGGGTAAAACAAACTGAGTTGAATATCGCAATTGTTTAACACTCAATGTTATTCCTATGGGGATTTTGAATTGTTTTTAGCCCCCTCTGCACACCTTGGAAAAATAAAAAGGATTTGTCAATACTCCAAGAAATTATCTTTCTTTTGACACCTCACTTGTAAGATTTGTCGCGTGTAAGAGGTGTAAAAGGGATCTATACTAGAAATAACAGAGATGATAGTAGCAAAATTAGTCTTCTCTTAAAGTTTATTTTATTGTCCCAGGAGCTACATCTTTAGCACATGGTCTTCAAAAAGCATTGCGTGGAGTAGAAGTGTTTGGCATAGCTTAGTGCATAGTGAACAGTTCACAAATTTTTTTCAATATAGTCGCTGCCGTTGTTGAGACATTTGTCGTATCTTGAAACCAGTTTGTTTATGCCTTCCTCGTAAACCTCTACTGCCAAATTAGCCAGCCAATGCTGTACACCTTCTCGTAAGTCATCATCACTTTGAAAACGTTCTCCTGACAAGAAATCCTTGAGTTGAGTGAACAAATGAAAGTCACTTGGAGCCAAGTTGGGGCTATAGGGAGGGTGGTCAAAAACCTCCCACTTGAACTTGCGAAGAAGTTCATTTCGAGCCGTGTGAGGACATGCAGAAGAACAATACCACGTGTCAGCATTCCCCGCCTCTTGTTTTGGATGGCCCTACGCAGCCTCTCAAGATGCATCCGCAGTATGCATCCGCAGTATGCATCCGCATGGATGGTCGTCCCTTGGCCATGAAATCAACCAACAACAAACCTTTTCAGTCCCACAAGACTGAGGCCATAACCTTTTTTTGTGGAAAACGACTGCTTAAACTTGCGCAGCCTTGTTGGAGATTGTGGGTGGTGCCACTCCATGGACTTGCGTTTGGTCTCAGGTGTGAAATGGCACATCCAGGTTTCATCCCCAATTTGGTCAAGGAATGCATCGCCCTGTTGCTCGTAACGAGTCAAAAACAACAATGCTGAACCCATGCGATTGGTCTTGTGCTGATCAGTAAGCATTTTGGGCACCCATCTCGAGCAAATTTTTCTGTAATTCAGATGGTCTGTCACGATTTCATGGAGCAATGATCGTGAAATTTCAGGAAATTGCTTACTCATTTCATTAAGTTTTACGGGCCGATCTTCCCTGATGAAATCATCGACACGTTTCTTCAGATCGTCGGTGATAAGGGACGGGCGACTTGACAGCTCTTCAGCGTGCACATTATCTCTTCCCTGTTTGAAATTTCGAACCCAGCGCCTTACAGATGACTCATCCATTGTTCCCGTACCGTACACTTCAGTAATCCTGCGATGAATTTCACTTGGACGAACGTTTTCAGCATTCAAAAAACGGATCACGGATCGCACATCACGTGTGGCGGGATTTTCTATCTTATGCGCCATTGTAAACAATCACAAAACTCACACCACGTACCGGAAGAACTCGCACTCACATAACCGCAAAGCTATGATGTTACTTTAGACACCTGCGCCACTTTGCTTTTAATTGGATCAGTAGCATCATCTGTATGAGTATGGATTCTATTTTCTGGAATGCCCTCGTACTATATGCTGTTACACAGATGCCTCATAGAAGTGATCTGAATGTTTATATTTACCAAATGTCTTTCATACCATTGGAGAGTAATACGTCAAAATCATAAAAACATTTTCCCAGTGGTGCAAATGGCATGAATTAGTGATTTAACAAGTATTTATGCTATTAGTTAAAAATGGGGCACTTAATTTCCATTGACATATGAAGAATTGGGGGTATCACCTAAACTTTCAAAATAGGAACTTTTGAGATGATTTTGCTCGATACCCCGTCACCAAGGTTGAAAAATAGTAGCAAAGAGTTGCCTGTGACAGCAATATTCCTTGAAATGTTTCTTGAAAAAGCAAACGGAAGAACAAGCAGAATTACCTTCAAGTCATCGACAAATGAGAGCATCTCTTTCAAGTTCTCTGGATGCCTGGTGAGAATCACTTTCTGGCAAGACCTGTGATCAAGCATCGCATTCAACATCTGAACACCCAGCATGGGTTTTGCAATGAATTCTAGGTTCTCCTTGCTGTTTCTTTTGGTCTTACGCTGAAACAGAAAATAGATCAAAACAATTGGAATTGAAGCTTTTAAATAAAGTATATTTTTGATGAGATATTAATTTAAATGATTCATCATTAAAATATAGATGACAATCTTTGACAAGATGTTTCAGGAATGTTTTCAACATTAATATTTTCAAAACCATTTTTTAATTTTGTAACTACTTTCTTAGTAGTCATATTCTGCTTCAGAGCCACTCATAACATAATTCAACCACTATAGAATTGGCAATTGTAATGAAATATAACACGTATATCCCTAAATGATGCAAAAACCCATCTTTTGAGATTTTCTGAAACAACTTCACTATTCACCGGAATGAAAGTAGAAAATCCGTCATCTCTGAAAATAAGATTGAAAATAAAACCATAATTTGGAATTTTTAAGGACTTTCCGGGGCCACAAGTTATAAAAATAAAAGCACACCTAATTCTGTTTTTACACAATAGATATGTTCCTGAAGAATATGTGTAAAAAAAGACATTGTATCTATGGAAGAAAAGATTGCTTCCGGATCTAAAAAATCAGTAAAAATAATTAAAAAAAAAAACATGAAAATATTCGAAAGCTTATTATTTTATTTCAACAAAATACACATGTAATAATATGTAACGAAAATGAAAAAAATTCTTCATGAACAAAAAAAATCTGTTTTACATCCCGTCATCCAACCTGTACTTGCAGAAAATTCATACTTTCTGTTTAACTGAAATGAAGTACTCTTGGCTCCTTTTCTTTAATCTGTCTATAAATTCTTAGTGCTGCTTGCTTTATGGCATTTTCATCTACCTGTACTCTTTTTTGTGACTTATCTTCTATCCATATTACCAGAGCCTTTTCTATCTTTTCCTTGACAATATCTCTTTTATATGATGATGAATTAACACTTACTTTTGTTTCAGAACATACCGACTTCCTAATTGCAGCTTCATTTTTCTTAATTGTTCTTATGGTAGCTTCATGTACACCAAAATGCTTTCCTACAGATGTAGCACCTTGTCCAGTTGTAAGACGATCTAAAATTTGAATTTTAAGTTCCGAAGAAATCGCTTTCCTTTTCGTTTTGGTAATGGGTGAATTAAGTGACGTTATGTAAGGGCTACCGAAAAATATCTCAAATTAAAATTAATAAATAAAGGTATGAAAAATTTGTAAACTTACAATTTATTGACTTTCAGCAAAATTTATAAATTTACATGTGCACAAATTTCACTATAGATTCTTTCACTTTGAAATAGAGCTACATACTAAATGTCTTCCGAAGATACAATGTACAAATACGGTAGATGTGCACCAAATTCAATAATAAAAACGTTATGTAATTATCTAAAGGAAAGCATGCGTTTCAAAACACACACTAGCTGTTATACATATAGAAAATAGAACTGATCTACTACGCCACAGATAAAATTTTGTTTTCTTAGAATTTAGGCAAAAAAAATTGTTAGAAATTGGATTGGACTGTTTGTGTTAAATCAAAATGACTCACGTAAAAAGAATGAAATATTTATTTTGAATTTGTGTTAAATCAAATTCGTGTAAAAAAAAGTTCGTGCAAAAACAGAATTAGGTGTACTTTTCAAGGATTGTCAGAACCCTGCTACAGCATAATGCTATCTTTTAAAGTAGAAACAGACTACAAAGTAACGCTGGTTGGGAGCTTTACCTTTTTGGGAGCAGGCATACTCAAGGGTTGAGTAAAGCCAGCTTCTATCCACTCCTTGAGCAACAGCAAGACACTTGGGGCTTCATTGTGGTTACAAAGACACTCGAGCAACGTGAGGTAGTCATCCGAGACGGCATCCGAGTCCATGGTCTTCAGTCGCAGGAAGCAGAGGCTGGCAAGGCTGGGCACTGCGTGCGAAGGCATGAAACTGCTCAGGTAGTACACGGACTCCCACACGGGAGTTTCCTGAAACAGAAGGAAAGATGCTTTTAGAAACTGCAATAAAACAGTCAACTCGGAGAAGTACTTGTTGTACAAATATGCCAAATGGTGTAAAAATTATTTCCTCTAAGATTACCATTTATGCATTATATTATGTAGTGGGCAATTTAGGCATCATTTCATCAGAAATTTAAAGTCAAGGTGTTATTTATGAGAGTGGGCACACATGAGGGATCTTGGTGATAAGTTTGGTTTCTACAGTGTCCTAAAAGTTCCCATACTGACGATTCGTGAATTTATTATACAAAAACAACAAACTTTAAAACAATTATTTTTATGCTAATAGTGAAAAGCACTTTTAACATAACGTAGGAAAAAATTTGAACTCACATCTATAATAAATGTTCAAAATGTCCCCCCCTTTCTTGGAGGCAAAGCTGAAGTCGTTTGAGCATATTTTTAGAAATGTGTTTCAAGATGCTGGGAAAGACTTCTTGTATCATTTGAGTAATGGCAATTTTCAGATCATCTATTGTTTGGGGATTATCTTCATAAACTTTGTTCTTTAAATATCCCCACAGAAAAAAGTCAGGGATGCTCAGATCAGGGGAACGAGGTGGTCAAACATTTCTGGAGATGAGTCGATCGACAAAAAAATCTTGAAGCATGCCCATGGTTTCATAACTTGTATGGCAGGTTGCACCGTCTTGTTGGAACCAAGAATCTCGTTCATTCACTTCTAATAATGCAACAAATTGTTGGATGAGTTCTCTGTGTACAGTACCATCAACAGTTGACTGGCAAAACAGAAGCCCAACAATCCTTTTGAGTGATACGGCACACCAAACGCCAATTTTTTTGAGAATGTAAAGGTTTTTGCATTAATGAATGGGGAATTAAAGAACAAAGTTTATGAAGATAATCCCCAAACAATAGATGATCTGAAAATTGCCATTACTCAAAGGATAAAAGAAGTCATTCCCAGCGTCTTGAAACGCGTTTCTAAAAATATGCGCTGACGACTTCAGCTTTGCCTCCAAGAAGGGGCGGACATTTTGAACATTTATTATAAATGTGAGTTCAAATTTTTTTCCTACGTAATGTTAAAAGTGCTTTTCACTATTAGCATAAAAATAATCGTTTTAAAGTTTGTTGTTTTTGTATAATAAATTCACGAATCGTCAGTTCGGGAACTTTTAGGACACTCTGTAGAACTGAAACCTATCCGTCGATCAGTCGGGAGGTAGATCTTGAAAATGTAATACATTTACATAGAAGTATAAAGACTTTTTTAGAAGCACCATTGATAGTTGAGGGGATTAGCACTCTTCTCCTTGGTTATACACTTTAGAATCCACTTTAAGCCATACGTCTGAACGTAGAGCAGCAAAAACAACAAATCCAGAAACATCACATTACTTCTAGGAAAATCTATGCATATGAAGGTATTGAAGATAAGGCAATTTGCACTATATTGTGTCATGCTGTGCCTTTCAGATTGGTTAAGTATCTCTTGACTAATGAGAAAATCGGTCGACTGGAATAGCTGTACAGCCAAGTCGAAAGCTACCAGCTGAAACCTCACAAGAGATCATTAGAGGTGTAGCAAATGAATCGAAGTGAAGTTTTTGAGAAATTACAATATCTCTTGATACTTATTGATCTATTCCCAGCAAGGAAAATGGAGCAAACCAATGTGTTTAGCCATGTGGAACTCACTGATGCAAAATTGAAGATCACTCTGCTTGATTGAAGCTACGATTTTTGGCCTATGCTTCCTAGACAAAGTATAAAAAGGAAGTGGCTGTGCCACCAATTATCCTGTCTAGTATAAAGTGTCCACTAACTGGGTGTAAATGCCTCACCACCCTCCCATGCCGTTTCTACTAATTGTAGGATGCCTCTACCTGTATAAAATATGCAAGTAAAGCACAAGGGATGTCAGTCACATATTTTTGCTGGATGATCACTTGATGCCTCGACATTCTTCAATTTTCAAGTCGATAATGAAGTTAATTGTATTTAGTGTTTTGTAGATGTGAAGGATTTCTAAATAATGTTTTAATAAATTTATTCTTCAAACTTTAAATTTGTTTGTTCATTGAATCCTATTTCCATCATTAAGTTCTTAACTTGCTCATTTTTTGTGCCATAACCTTTTTAAGTGTTTCCATAAATACAGAATACTCCTTAGGCAGTGAGAACCTATTTAGTTGCTGTTCATAATGCATATTATTACCCCTTATAATTAATTCTTGATCATTGGTCTGATTAAAAATCTGATAACAAAATACAAGGGAAATAAATAATAAACAAAGAATAAATAACATATAATTAAAATACAAAGCATTAGTAACATCTAAGAACGAGGAAAATTTTGAATTTATTTTAAAGAATAAAACATTTAATAAAAAGCCATAAGAGAATCATCATTTTCCAATTTGAATAATTCCTTCAAAGTGGCAAATTAAAACAAAAAATTCAATAACATTTGTCAAATTATGTACAAACCTTATAATACAATGCAAGGTCCCCAAGATATTTTGCAAGTTTGGCTACTATCATTTTCAGGATGTTCTTGTTTTCAGGCTGTTTGTTTAAAAGAAAATTTATTACACAAAAATGATAAAAGGAAACATAATTATAGGCAGAAATAATTAATTAAAAGGAAAAGCATATAAATATAACACTGATTATCTCAAACTTTTATTACAAAGTGAAAATTATATAGTAAGTCAGTTTTCTTGGCATGGGCTATATACACAGGTGTCCATAAATTAAAGGTCAGTTATATTTATAGTGGAAAAACAAATTCTGATACGAGGATGATGGTAAAGATAATTAATATGCAGGCAGATTTCAGGATTTAACTGCGTAAAGAAACATACATGAACGTACCGGTAATAATTAACAAATTGTACCATTTTTGGTCTTTGGCAAAGCAGAAGCAAAATGTCTATAACTTTAGAATACAGTCCCCTGTCAAAGTTTAATAGGGAATATGTCCACGCCTCATGGCAACACACGATTGGCATTGGTTGAGCATGCACTTCACAAGATTGTCAAGTAAATAGTGAAGTAGGCTTTGCCATTCCTGTTTCAGCAGTAACCAGTCTTTTTTGGTACGCAGTGGGGGATTTCACTCTGCCATGTACCTCCTATATATGTTCTATGGAATTGAGGTTAGGGGAGTTCGCAGGCCATTCCATTTGGTCTATTCCTTCGGTGTCCAGCAGGTCATCAACAGACTGAATGATGACAATGGGTGTTATCATCCATAAAGATGTAGGAATTTCCAATAGAATCACGAAAAATTGCATACAAGAGGAATAATAACATTCTGACAATGCTGAGCATTCATGGTTTTACTTTCCAACACATAAAGCTTGGTACATCCATTCATGACACCTCTCCAGACCATCATTCCACCACTTCTGCAATGATCTACTTCCAGGATGTTGGTGGAAGAATAGGCAGTGTGGGGTTCATGCCAGATGTATTGATGCCTCAAATCTGACAACAAATAAGATCTACTTTCTTCGATGAAATAGTACGCTGGCCCATTGCTTGTTAGTCCAGTTGGCATGTTCACGATGCAATTAAAACCTACGTGCTTTGTGTGATGAAGTCAAAGGAATGCAGTGATTTGCAAGTATACAAACCAACATGATTCAATAGTCTGGATAAGGTCAGGTGTAATACTATGGTTCCCATACTCGGCTGAAGCTCTTGTGCTAACCTTCCAGCAGTTATGCAGTGACATCTTTTGATGTTACTGTTATACAATGATCTACAGGTAGGGTTGTTTTGGGTGGTCTACCACTGCTGTACTGTTTGGCAGCAGTTCCACTTTCGGAAAATTGTTTCCACAGCCTTGGAACTATGTTTTGGCCTAAACTGAACTCATTAGCTGCATCTCGCACTGAATGTTCTTTCATTTTCCTACAATTCTTCCACAGGTAAAAGCATCTAGATCTGTTCTTAGTGATATTGTGTCACTCGCCATAACAATTAATAACTAACAGAGAATTAAACACATAAAAAATTATTCAATCACCAGACACTTGCTGCAGCTGCTTGACATTTCTGCAATCTTGAGCTGTCATGTGACTCCAAATATGTTAATTATGGTCAACAAATCGGCGTTTTAATTTCTTATGTCTGTTACTACCATCAGTAACTTTTCATTATGAAAGATCAACTTCTGCATACGACCCTTAATTTATGGACATTAATGTAGATGGCTAGACTTGCACAAATCAGATGTGAAACAAATTAAAATTTTCTGACAAATATTTGATAAAACTGAAAGAGGAAGATGTGCTAATTGACATCATTATTAGTATTTCTTGCTATCAATACTGTAGTAATCTTTTAGTGGCTGGGAGATTACGGACATTTAGAAGCAGTGAGAAATGCCACATGGAAGAAACACCTAAGTGCATGATGGATGGATGTTTATGGTGCAAGCTAAAAATGTACATGAAATAATACCTTTTCCAAATTATTGAGGGAGGACAGCCATATGATGGCCACAGCATCCAAGAGGCCAGAGACAACTCCGGGGTCATTGAACCCCACTGCTTCCTCCAGAGCCATAGCATCCGCCAGTGATTCATTCAGTACATTGCAATTCTCTTTATTGGACCGGAAGGTCAACACGCAGATCTTTTTCGCCTTCACTTTGGACTTTACGTAGAAGTGGATGGATTTGACAGCTTGAACCATGAAATGGGCTGAAAGAAATTAGGTAATACTAAAATGCTTTAGCAATAAATTTCAAACACGTTAGATTAATTCAAAACCCAATTCTACTAAAAAATAACACCATCGAGCACTTAGCTGCCAAATGCAACAATTTTAAGCATGGCATTACGTGCTGCATTTAATAGAATAATCCACACATTAAAAAACAATATCCGGAAAAGTAGGATTTATTCAAAATTAATTGTACATGATGGAGTTCTAGCTAATATGATGATGAAACCCTCTCTCCCATCATATTCCTTTATCTGATTAAAAAAATTCATGCTGGAAAGTATATAAAAACAGGATTTCCTCTCATCAAGCAACAGAAAAATAAGAGCCTTCTAAAGGCTATTTTTTCATTCTTTAAGACTGAATTCCAGACTGCACCAGATTAACCCGTGAGAGTGCAGGTGAAGAAACTTTCAGAAGTGCCAGGTTTGGGATGCACAAACCCAGTTTTAAAAACAACTTTTCTGCTAACCCATAAATATTATTACTCTTAAGCTTTGATGACACTTGTTGGAGGATAAGAAACACAGATTTTGGTATTTGAATGCAGTGGGAATAAAACAGAGTAAACAATAAAGATTTAAACAATTCTAATGACTTTCAGCAAATATTAAGGTTTTTATGGGCCCTTATAAATAAAAATCAGGCCTTCTTTAGGAGGGGGAGTTGTGCAAAAAATGTGCTCTGGAACAGTAAGTCATTGCACCATAAAATTAAATTGATCACTAAATATGAAAACAAAATTGCCTTTTCCAAATAAAGTGAAGAACAATTTTAAAATTATCTTTTCCAAATAAAGTGAAGAACAATTTTAAAATTATCTTTTCCAAATAAAGTGAAGAACAATTTTAAAATTATCTTTTCCAAATAAAGTGAAGAACAATTTTAAAATTCTCTTTTCCAAATACCCGTGGATTCAAGGCCAATGTAATTCGGAATGAATTGAAAGAACACCCGGGATGCTCCTCGGTCACTTTTAACCATCTCCACACACCGGGCCAACCAGATCTCTGGACCGTCTGATTTAGGGAAGTAACTGTTGTGGATGAGATTGACCAGGGGCTTTGCAATAACAGAGTCCTCCTCCATGCGTGCCATTAGATGATCCAGAGGCACAATATCATAGTACTGAAAGGAAAGAAAACATCAGCATTTTATAGACACAATGTACTCAGTGTATCCTGCACTGCAATCATCCAGATCAGTACAAAATTTTCAAACATGACAAAAATCCATTTTGAAGACAAAAGTAAATAACTGGGTCTAGATTTTATTCACCAAAAAAATTTATAAAAATGACCTAAATATGTCTAAGTTTTGGCATTATTAAACATTTCAATTCATTTGAAAATCTGATCTTTCATTTCTTATTTCTTTCCTGTTGATTTACCCACCAATAGAAAATCATATCAAGGTTTTGTTTTGAGTTGAATGGTAGATCGTGGATTTTTTTTCAATGTTTTACCTCCAAGTTACTGCCAAACAGAATGTCTTATTGTAGTGGATTGGAATTTTCAGATGATTGACAATCATTTTGCAAAAAATAAAGAATGGTAAGTGTGAACTGGTGACCACTCAGTTTTATCATCTAGTGAGATTTCCAATAATCTTTTATTTGGTGTAACACCACAATAAAAGATGAAAATCTGCAATGTGCTTAGAGCATCTCTGAAAGTGATATTCTTCAGGGTGCATTTGCTTGCTTTTTCTCGAGGTTTACGGTATACTTTATATAACATAGATGAAATTTTAGTTCGTGAATTGTCTTAATTTGATTTTTATAATTTGGAAAAAATTGAAATTCAAATTAATTTAAGGGATTCTGCCAGCGAATTTTAACCTATCATGGGGCATTTTTCATCATTAGAAACATTTTTTGAAAAAGGTTAAGATCACAAGTAATAAGTTTTTAGTGATTACATAAACCTTTAAATCATCATTATCATGTTACCTTTTTCATTGTACACTTCTAAAAGTTTATTTCACGACAGCAAATCTTGATTAATAATTTAAATCACAGTACAGTTCACCAAAAATGTAGTTGAACACTACATCCTTTTCAAGAAAAGGATTATTTGAAAAAACTAATTTGTGGCAACATGTCGTCCTGTTTCCAGAGCAACAGATAACACATTGAATTGATTCAGAGTATCTTGATATTCAGTAAGTTTTTTTTATACACAGGATGTTTACTAGATATTGGAATAATTAATAGAGGATGTTGGACTGATTCAGAGGATATGTTTACTAGATATTGGAATAAGTAATAGAGAATTGTTGTTTTGTTTCAGAGCAAACATATCCTGCATAAAAAAACCTTACTTAATATCAAGATGCTCTGAATCAGTTCAACGTGTTAGTTATCCGTTGCTATGAAAACAGGACGTGTGCCACAAATTCGTTTTTTTTTAAATAATCATTTTCTTGAAAAGGTTCCAGAGTTCAACTACATTTTTGGTGAAGTGTAGATATTATAAAGGGTGATTATTGAGATTTAAAAACACAGTTTAGTCAAATGAGACCATTGCTTTAAAACAACAAAGCATTGCAGGCTACATAAGAGGAAAACATGAGTAGATAACAAGGTGCGCCATCCTACTTTGATGCCACATATTTTCTTCACACGTAGCAGCAGCTGGCAAAAGGCTACTCTGACGGAATCTGAAATGTCGTGGAAGAGACCTTTCAACTTAGGCAGAATCAGCTGCAGAGTTGGTATTGTCAGAGGATTTTCCAAAAGGACTTTGAAACCCTGAAAAACAGCAAAAAAGACAATGTGTTGTTCAATTTTATCAGCTACTAGCAGAATAACCCGGCTTTACTCGGGTTGGATTAACTAATTTCTGTTTTCGTTAATAAATTGTAATTCCAATTCATCCCATGTAACAACTACCACACTCTAATAAAGGAACACAATTGTTAAATACACAATTTAACAAATATTGTAGAATTTAAATTTTTAGTAATATGGAAAAGTCTCTAGAGTGCCAATGTTACCCAGAATGCATAGAATAGTTCAGAGTATGCATATAAATAACTTGTATGTCATTTAGAAACAAAAGCGTTTCCCAAAATTATCAGACAATGAGTCAAAACATTTTTTAAACTAATTAAACCGTTATTTACCTTCATTACAGTTATTGAACGAAAAACATCAATTCAAATTCCAGAAATACATCTTAAAACAGATTGAAAAAAGCTTTGAACGAAAAGTAATGAATGTATCTGTTTTTTCACAACAAAATAGATTCTTGGAATATAAGGGACACAAATTTAAAAAAGCAAACGATTAAAAGAATACAAAATTTGCCATATTAGGCTACCAGTCCTATTTTAAAAAGTTTTATTCTGTATAGTTTTTATTCTCTTTATCGTCTGTCCCAAAAATTCAGAATTTTTTTAAAATTTCGTAAAGAAAAAAATTTGGCTCGAAATAAATAAACTATTCGAATTTAAATTCCATAAAAAAAGTTTTGGAAAATAATTGATTTTTCAGCAGCACTGGTAAAACAATCCAAGTAATTGCAATGCTCAATATACCTCCAAGCTACTCCAAAACTACAAAAATATGGTTGATTAAGTATAGTTACTCAGATGTTTTAAAGTGAAACTTGCCTAAATATGTAATCATAGAAATTTCAAATACAGGTAACCCCCGTATAACATGGGAGTTATGTTCCAAAAAATTGCCGTGTTATACGAAACAAAGAACTAGTACGAAAAGGGGCGTTTGGTTCCAAAAATTTTAAAACATGGCATTATATTTTCATGATTAAGATAAATATCTTTATTAAAATTTTCTTAAGTAATATATATTAATATGAATTAAACAATGTTTTCTTCGTCATCACTAAGCACTATTAACCGAGGGTGTTTTCTTTTTGGTATAAGATATCCTCATCCTCTGAGTGACAGTCACGAGATCAATGATGCCATTTATTTTTTAAGTCTTTTATTTCTCAATTCCGTTTTCTCCCTCGCTCCAGTGACGCTCATTAACTATGCTAAGAATCTTCCAGAAAGTTACGTCATGCCATGTCATGTGTGTCCGTCTAACAAATTACAGATGAGCTAGTTTAAAAACAGCGAATCAGGAAGTCCAGCTCCCTTGATTGACAAGACCATCTCCCCTGATTTGCGACCCCCTGAAAAACTGATAAAAAAGAGTGGAGAGGAAGAATAAGCTCTCTTTCTTTTCACCTCAGTCCAACGACTTTCCAGTTTTGTGAGAAAGTAACGCGTTAAGCGTTCTTGCCATTTTTTCTTTTTGATGACGAGCGGGGATCCCCGAGAGACGCCATGTCTCTTCTAAGCTAAGTTACTTTTTATTTAATTTATCGAGATAATATTCGTGTGTGTGCAGTTCTTAGGATATTCCCATGCTACACCGTTTAAATTAAACTTTCATAATGCCGTCCTTTTCACATCGTTGTTCAAATCATTCCATAAAAGCACCGTGTTATACGGGGATGTTCCCAATTCTCGAACCGTGTTAGAGTGAATCAGTGCTATAGAAGTGTCGTGTTATACGGGGATTACCTGTACTCCATTCACTAAACTACAATGCAGTGTATCAAATATAAAACATGTTGAACAAATCTTATGTGATACTTGTACAAACAGACACAAAATCGAACATAGAACGGGAAGACGGACAGACTTACGCAACCAAGTTCAGTCACTAAATGAATGTAAGAACTCACAGTATGCAAAGTTTCAAGAAAATATATTTAATCGTTTGGACGTAGTACGGGCACACACATACAGACACCAAACGGTCTAGAGACTGATTTTGCATCAGAAGAGTCCAAAACGGATAGAAAAGAAATGGGTCGAAAATATTCAATGTACAAACACTTCATTCTTATACAAAGCATACCTGAAGATGTTGTATGTAGAGCAGTTTATGATTAATAAGTTTGGTTGTTTGGTTATGCTTTGATGTTAGACGAAAAGCAGAGAAGTGATAGTTCAGCAATATACTGAAATATCTGAACTTCCATTTTCAATGAGCTCTACCCTTACAAAAACTTTTTTTAAAGGATTGGAGATATTCAAGATTTTGATATAATTTCTTCATTATCTAAACCAGAAATTTTTAAAACCCATAATTTTAAATAGCAAAACTTTCCATAGTAGGGTCATTCCATATGAAAACATCATTTTGAGGAATTGTCGCACCAGTCATGGATTTTTCCCCCAAATTTTGACCATGGATAGACATGCCAGTGAAATCCAGAGATCTCAATTATTTAAATATTTTGTCCAATATTAGCTGAGATACAGGAATTTAAAAATTCGCCAATTTTGCAAAATGGCAGCCATCTTGAATTTGCCCCATTGTCTATAAATGATCCTAACTTGAGAACTAATAGTTCAAATTTAGAAAATTTGGTACCAAATGGTTTTCGAGGTTTTATGGCGGAAGGGCCATGCTGCGCCAGACACAAGGTATATCAAGTAATAGACATGATTGACCAAAATTGCTAGTACTTATTCTGAAGAATGTAAAAGCAATAAAATAAATACCTTAGCAACAGCACAACGGACATCTGCAGAGGAAGAGTCACAGCTCAGGTCGTTGACGATTATTTTAAAATATGTTTTCAGCATCTAAAATAAATTTTAAAATGTCAATAAGTCATCAGAAAGTTGTCACATAAAAATGAAAAGCTAATGGTAAATAAAGCTTACATCTTCAGGAAACAATTCCCAGTTGACACTCATTGCGATACAAAGGCCGATGGTGGTTGCACTGCGGACTATTGGGAAATCATCTAGAAGGAGATCCTGTAAAATGACATAATATCAAAAACGTAACCAGTACTAAGAGTCTGAACATTAAAAGGAAATTCATAAAAATCAATATTCCTACACTTCCTGCAAAAAAATTGCAGCCTTAGCCTCCTATTTTTCATTTTTAAGACTACATTTCACATTCAACACTCATCTTACAATTTAAATATTTTTTTGTTAAAATTGAAGTTTTAAACAGAGCACTTTAGCATTTCATTTATAACAAAAAATTATAAATATTATGCCCTCAATTTTTTAATAAAACTTAACCATAGACGAGTATCATAAATCTTGATTTTGAATACAGGTGAAATAAAATATGCAGTGTTTATGTAAGAACTGTGCTTAAAAGTTTAAAGGATTTTTAGCAAATATTAAGACTTTTGAAGGGCCCTTAAAAAAGGAAAATAAAACCCAGGCATGTACCATTCACATTTTTGCAGCCCTCTCCACTAGCCAACAGGAGTGACCCTTTCAATTCGGTTCCAATTAATATAGACTTTTTGGCCAGTCCCTTAAGAGTAACTGTTTTTTCTCTTCTATCCTTTCTCCCTTGAGAGTGCAGTCCTTCCGGAAAAGCACGGTCCCCTCTCAAGATGTAGGTGCAATTGTTTTTATTTGCGCATTATAAATACAGGGCTGCTACAGCCAAAGCACTTGTGAATTTCTATACTGCAGCAACTTGGCGAATTTGGGAGACCACACTGTTTCATCTATCAAGTTGGAATTTCTGTAACAATTTCACTATTCGTCGTAATGACAAAATTGAAGATTAAAATCAGGAACTATTGAGGAAAATCCGTAATGAATGTAATTCTACTCATTCCAATTCTGGCAAAATTTTTCAAGTGTAACTTCTCAAACAGAAGCAAGGTTTTCCAATTCAAAAAGAAAAGACTTGCATTGCAAATATTATTAAATTTAACGATAAAAAATATAAAAAATTTCAAATTAGTGATAATTGAGCCAAACAAGTCTTTTTCATGTATTTCTGCTTTTAATTGCTGTTTATGACTGGCTCCAGTTGACACTAACAATTTGTCAATATTAGATATGGTAAAATGGCACCAAATCTAAGTTAATTATCAATGGCCTTTTCTCATTCTTGACATTAAGTTGTGAGATGCCTGGAATGAATTTTCAGGACATAATTTTTCAAAAAGAAACTTGGTACCGATAGAAATCTGAGTCTCCAATAACTTAAAATTACAGAAATTTCACATGATGCAGAAGGATAAATTTGTGACAGTGACAAAGACAGGGGTACTGCCAAATTTCATATTTCAGGACAGCATTTTTAGTAAATTTCAGGACAATAAATTACAAAAACTGAGTTAACGCAATATGACCTCTTTTGTTATTTAAGCTTAAAATAGGGTCAGGTAGGGTAAAATGACCATAAAATTGACTTTTTTCAACTTTGCTAAGCTAGACTCCTAAAATTATATAAAATATTTACACTTTTGGCACATATTTTACTTTACACTATCTGAGAGTTGCTACAATTTTTATTTGCTTTTTTTAAACAATAAAACTGTTTAATTATTACTTTTTTAGGCTTGTTATTATGATCATTTTACTCCACCTGACCTATGATTTTTGTTTAAAAATCCAAGTTTCAAAGAAAAATAATATTGCATGCAGGACTGATGACATAGTCAGCATACAATATATTATTATACAAACACACATAATTCAACTTAAATTTGCTAGAAAAAAATAAAATGTAAATTTTCATATTTTTAAGATAATTAATCTTTTATTTATTTAAGTTTATACACTGCCCATCACCACAATAAAAAAAAACCAAATTTGGCTACAATCTGTAAATTTGCAAGGTTCCCAGAATTGGCGATAAATCAGGGGTATCACAAAACCGATTCTGCCTCAATTTTACATATTTTTTGTGTATAATGGTAAAAAATATTTGCACAAAATTTCAAAACAAAAATTGTAATGTCATTAATTAAAAAATAATAATAAAAATAAGGAAGAGAATTGGAACTTAAGTTAAGGCGGTTAAAAGTAGAAACAATGTTCTTTAGAATAAAATAAAAATTTATTATAGTTTCTTTTTAATTTCTGCAATTTTTTGTCTAGTAGCTGCTAGCTTTTGTGATACTAATTTTATTTTTTCATTAGCAGCTTCCAACATTATCTGGGCAACTTTTACTGCTCGAAAGTCATTGTTCTTTACAGCATCATTTAATTTCTCAGATGCATCATTCATTAGATGATGAGCAGCAGCTTCATCTTTTAGATGTTCATTTTCTTGCACATTAAGAGCAGCAAATACATCATTAAGTGCTTCTTTCTCCCTCTTCTTAAGATTCCTTGCTTCTTCCTTTTCTAATTCTAGCTTTCTTTTCCAAGAATTATTTTCTTTCTCCTTTCTCAGCTGCTCCAAATATGATGTACACTCAGCATATGATTTCTGCATAAATTTAATCAACTCCTTTGTAATCAAATCTGATATAGAATCTTGTCTTTGCAAACACGCAATGATCGAATACCTATATCTGACAGTGATGACCTTCTTGAGTAACAATCGCATTGTTGGATGAAAATCCACGCTCTGGTGTCGAATTGCCATGAGATAAAGTTAAAATGCCTTAACTAATTTCGTCAGATGATCATACTTTCATACTCCAGAAAGGTCTTTCATTTGTGATATGATCCCAGTAATGACAAATGTCATGACTTATTTCGAAAGAAGCAAGTTCTTTCTGTACATTCTCGCACAGGTAAATTTGTACCTCAGATTTCACAGCATCACAGAATTGGTTTGTTTTTGTGACCTTTAACAGGTGATCGGCAAGGCGAGTTATAGCCTCCTTTGATTTGGAATCCTGTTGTTTAGATGGATGTATATATTGCAGGTCATGCAATAATGGACTGGAAAGAGGCATTTTTTTCTGTAAATAGTTGCATGTTTTTATGTATACACTTTGGATGTTGTGGAGGAAATTTTTATGATCTGCCCAAACAAGCAATTTTTTGCTCCGAAACCAACTTCAATACGTTTTAGGGGTAACCAAGAACTGGCTTCACTACAATTAACATAACAAAGGGGCAACCCTTCTTTTTTCCAACATCAGTTTTTATAAAATTACGCATAATGTTCCTCATAATTCATTCTGCTTGCTAAATAAAATATAAATCAGGGAGTCTCCATCTGGAACAGTGTGAGATATGACACAAAAGTATTAAGCAAAAAACAGTGAAATGTAAATATAGTAAATTTATCGGATCTTTCAAAAATTTTGAAATTTTACTACATTTTTCACTACTATTCTTCTCAATAATAAGAAAATATTCTTGAAGAGCAGGATATTGCTCAATTATCCTCTCACAAACAGGGCCTAGGGTTAACCATCTGCTTTCAACATGCCTCCTAAACACATGGTCTGCAGCAGAATCCACCAATGTTTCAATCTGAACTTTGTGAAAGTCCTCTCTTCTCGCTGCTGACAACTTAAACCACTGAAAAATATCCAATACAAATCTGTCTATATCACAGTCTAGTTCTTCCATATCCTTTCTCATGGCATTGTGAAAGACGTGCAGACTACACGTTCCAACATCAATTAAATTTGGAATGCCCAATGAATTTAAATGTGAATTTAACTTTTTCAGAAATGATAGATTGACTTCAGGACCATCCATAGAGCATTGAATGACTTTATCAATGCTTAGTCCATTGTCTGAAATTAAATTCAGAATCAATTCAAGAATTTTGTCAGATTCTGCATGTCCCAGGAAAAAAGAATCACAATAGCTGGTAATTATCTGTGCTTGTTTTTTTTTACCAATACGATATATAAACATCTAACTGTTTTTTACTTGACATGCTGTGGTTTCATCAAAATACAATGTAAAATAAGTTGTTGATTCAATTACGTTATCATTGGTTCTTTTACGGAAATACGGGGCCAATCCAAATTTTGTGATATATAGAACCTTTGCATCGCCAAGTTTCATATGCTTAGAAATCTCTGAATCATCAAAAGCCGTTGAAAAAATACTTCCTAGTTCATTAATTGAAGCAAACGAATAATTACACTTTATTGCCATTAACAAAATTAAAGCTTCTGCTTTCAGGATTTTCTCCTGCATGCTGGATGGAATAAAATGTTTGCATGAAGACAAAGTTGAAATTTGTAGAACAGCTGAATTACCGGAACTTTGCGATGAACTCTTCGCAATGACGAAAGTAGATTGGTTAGATCTTTCTTTTATTCTTTTTTATCTTTTGAACACTTAGCATAAGATATTAGTTGAACAAATCCCTTATTTGCAACACTGAACTTCGTATCACATACTTTGCAAAATCCATCGAACTTGTCTTCCGAACATCCTCGGCACCAGCTACTGATTAAATCACCGTTTTTATCTGTTCTTTCAGAAGAAATCCACGTTTGCTGAAAATTTTGTATTGCGAGGCATTTTTAAAAACAACGCGAGGAGTTTGACTAGACATATAAATTGGAATAACCTTACATAAGCTTATCGCACAGTACGGCTACTAATGTAAATAACACTTTCAATGATGTCAGATCCCTCACTCGTTAAAGATTCTTCTTTATTCGAAAATCGCAAAGGTACTGTCGGAAGGGGAGATGCTAACACATCAATGGTTGAGGAAGAAGCAGTGTGACGTCATACCGAACTTGGGTGTTTTTCATTCGCCCGTCATAGATAGGCATAGGCTGTCTGTAAGAGGATGAGCAAAAGGGGAAAAATGGACGCTTTAACGGGTAAACGTTCAATTTTGGAGAAAAATCCAGGAATTTAAGGACAAAACACAAAAATTAAGGACATTTCAGGACGTATTTTTTTTCAGGAATATCAGGACAAGTACGATCCCAGCAAAGATTCATGCTATTGGTTAATAAAAAAGGAACACTTAATTTTCATTTGGTGAATTTTTAAAAAATTGCCAAAATATTCGAAAGGTTTGCTTTTAAATTAGAAGCTTTGGCTTGAAAGATACCCCTAGTCAAATAGGTTCAAAATTAGTAGCAAAAAGCTGCCTGCAGCAGTCCTGTAAATATTTTCTTTGATGTTAATTAACTACTTTATGCTAAATTGGTTATGCCATTTGATCAAAGTTGAGTTTATGCCATTTTAGATCAAAGGCCTTATGTGCCATGTGAGCCCTATAATAGCCACCCTACCACCAGGTGAGTTGGCAAATTTGAAAATTTTCTGAGCTAATCTTTTAGATATTTTACCCTGAAATCCATCGATTTAGAAAAAACATCGAATTTAGAACTAAAATGGCAGCAAATCAAATTATAAAAATTTACAAAATGGCCCACCGATTCACCTTAGGGTACTTTCACGTGGAATGGCTTTCAAAAAGTTTAATGATTGATTCCTGAACAGGAATGAAGGAAAATGAATTCATGTGTAATGAAAATGTTAGCAAAACAGCACTAACTTTGATCATAAGCATCTGATCATTGAGTTCCAGATCGGTAGTGACCACTTTGACGTCTGGGTCTTCGAGAGGGAAAACATCGAGGAACAGTTGAGCAGTATTTGCTCGTATCAGGCCATCTGGATTCTGAAATGAGAATTGTTTACACAGAAATTTAGTAAACAGAATTTGTCAAGTCAAAATGTAGTCGTGAAATTTTCAAATAGATTAAAAGTGAAAGAACTGTACGGTTATATATGCAATACAGTAACCCTCTTTACACTGCGATCTGATATATCGCCATTTTGCTATTTCACACTTTTGCTACTTATACCTGTGATGTTATGCAAATTCTCATGAAAACTAATCGCTGACTGTGACCATTTGATTGGTGATTGATGGTTGGCCACATTTGAGGGTATCATAGCTATATATTCTGTGAGTTTCACCATGGATACCGCTTAACTCGTTGTTTTACATAACTATAAAATATGCATTATTGATTGTAAATTCATCTCTGTTAACACAAGAGCAAAAGATACTTCTGTTACCCTAAAATGTCCACCGGTGTCATTTTGACACTAGTAAATAAATTGTTTAAAATAGCTGTAATATCACTACCATTTTCCTTCCACGAAAAACAAGTTTTGTCTGTTGCATATCAAACATAATTTTTAATTTCATATTTCCTGCATTTGTAACAAATTTGCCAGACTGATTCTGATGTATAATTTTGGTGCATATTACTTATTGAATTGCAAATCACAATGGACCCACTGCCGTTTCGCTCGACAAAACTAACAGAAGCGCTACTTTAATGTAAAACATTTTTAGAGGCAAATACACTGCTGGCCACCCAAATTGCAACACCAAGAAAGACAAGAGATATCACAACAAAATTTATTTTGTAGATAACATGTTGACCAAGTATCAAATGATTAAATTTATAGACTTCTGTGAAGTGTGGTTCCTGCCAAAATCAGTAGCCAGAGTAGCCGCCATTGTTGGAGATCACCGCTGCCACACGCCTCGGCATTGATTCAAAGAGACTTTGGATGTGTTCTTGGGGTACAGCAGACCAAGCAGCTTCTACACGTTGCCAAAGTTGATCTGGTGTGGCAGCTGGGGATGTATTCTGGGTCAATCGTTGAGCAACCATGGACCACATGTTTTCTATCGGCGAAAGATCCGGAGAGCGAGCTGGCCAGGGAAGCAATTCAATCTGGTGATTGACGAAGAACCCTTGGACAATGCGTGCCACGTGTGGTCGCGCATTATCCTGTTGAAATATGGCTGTGGGCAAGCCCTGAAGGTAAGGAAGGACAACTGGCTCCAACACCTCGGAGATGTAGCGCTGGCTGTTTAAAGTACCGGCAATGCGTACTAGAGGAGTGCGAGAGTGATATCCAATACCGCCCCATACCATAATACCCGGTGCAGGACCAGTGTGGCGGTGCTTAACGCAGCTGTTCAGCATCCTCTCTCCCCACGGTGTCTCCAGACTCGAATCCGACCATCGTGGTGTTGCAGACAGAAGCGTGACTCGTCAGTAAAGACAATTTCATTCCATTTTGCCATCCACATCCTTCTTTCATCGCACCATTGGCGGCGGAAACGTCTGTGGTTCTGCGTCAAGGGTAGACGAAGCAATGGACGTCTTGCGGACAGACCACTCTGCTGTAAACGGCGTCGAATGGTACGCGCAGACACTGGATGATGCGGTACAAACTGAATGTGCTGTGCTATGGTTCGTGATGTGGCTGAGCGATCCGTCACTGCCATACGCACAATATGCCTGTCATCACGTGACGTGGTGCACTGAGGTGGATGCGATCGAACACGTCGGTCCGTCGTACCCTCCTGCATCCAACGATCACATATCCACATTACAGTTGTTTGGTTTCGTCCAACACGACTACCGATTTCCCTGAAAGATAATCCACAATCTCGGTAGGCCACTATCCTTCCTCTGTCGAACTCGGATACTTGATCAAAAGATGATCGCTGTTTTCTACGAGGCATAATTGATCGTTTTTTTTGAAAAAACCACAAGAAAAACACAACTGCCGTACTTGAAATCGTCGAAATCTCCAAGTCTTAAATAGCGCTTTGAAGTGGCGCCACAGGCGCGCGTGATGTGCGTCTGCGCTGAAATTCTAATCATTTGCATATCTCACCTCCGCTAATGCATGCTGTAAATTTCATATTATTTGCATGCTTCCTTCAGGGTGTTGCATTTACGGTGGCCAGCAGTGTAGATTAGTCACTCATTACACATATTTTCCCGTTCTTTGCCACCCTGAGCGATATAAATTCTAAAATAATTCTGTTCTTTGTCCGAATCTAAATCAGAACAAGGAGAGCTCATGACCAGTTCATTTTTAGATCAGCAGATTTGCAATTCTTCAAGTCCTATTCTGCAAGTCATCGTTTTTGTATCTGATAGGATCAAAAATCACCAGTGAATAACATTATAATTGGAATAATAATTGCTAACTATATACAAACTAAGATGTGAACACATGAGTCAGACTGACTAATTTCCACCTTTGAAAGGAATTCTAAAACATTCAAGGACATGTAAATGAATAAAGAGGCATTACTAAGTGAATTATGGTTAGAAATCTAATTGGTTTGCTATTATCCTATGGCCATGTCACGTTTTGCTGAACGAAAATTATTTAGACAGGGAAATGCGCTTGGTGCTGAAAAGAGGCCATTGGACGTTCTAGGTAGATTTGGCTGTATAATTTTTTAAAATTGAGTTACATAAACAAATTTCTGCAGTGTGCAAAGTGATTAAGACATATGATATTGTCAAAATCAGACAAAAATGTGAAAGGGAGAAAGCTACAAACGTGCTCCTGTGTCAGAATGACACCAATGGACGTTCTAGTATTAAAAGTAGTAGATTGTTATTGCCCCCCACTATTTGTGCTTTTTCTTGTCTCCTTAGAAGCATGATAAATCAATTACTGTCCCAGTGAATTTTTAAGAAAGCAAATGCAAGATTTAAAATATGTATAATTTGGGATAAATTACTAGTTATTAAAAAGTACACACAGATTTATCCATTAAGTCAAGCTACAACCATAATAAATTAGACTGATTAAGTTTCAAAATATAAAAAGGTACCTTTAGAAAACGCCACAAGATGGGTTGATAGAGAAAGTAAAGCATCTTTGATACATAAATCTCCTTTTTCTGGCAGTGGAATTGGGCCAAGAGCTGAAATAATTTTTGTATGTCAGGTTTATGACAGCATGAAAAACAAAACCTAATTCCTCTAGACACAAAATTCATTTATTTTCATAACACATTAGAATAGACATAGATGTTAAATTAAAAATGTAATTTAATCGAAATGGAGCATACATGTGTGGTTTTGTATTTGAAGTATTAACGCTAAATGGAACTTTTCTGGATTATTCCTGTGAATCATCAATTTTTTTAAAAGTCATACAAGTCAAGCAAGTGGTGGTTGCAACTAAAACGTTCAAGAGTCAAACATCCAATCTGAACTAAATTTCTAGCTGGTAAATGCAGTTGTTTCGGTTTTGATTTTTTAAAACCTCCCGAACTTTGGTGATGCAAATAAGGTACCCTACTCAGATACATCATGTCTTAGAACTACGTCAACAGAAAAGAATCATACTTACTTTTCGCAGAATGAGAACCAAAGACTTTTGTCTCCCACGCACAGCAAGCAATACTATATCCTGTAGACATGTAATTTCAAGTTCCTGAATAAACAAAGACACTTTTATTCAAAAACAAATATTGGTTAACCAGCTGTAAGGCCCATTGAAATAAGAATGCAACAGCCTCTAGAAACTACTTATGGTTATTCAATTGCTTATTATTGTTTGAGGAGTGATCATAAATAATCGATGCACATTGAAACATTCCCTTGGTATTCTTCATTGTTGATACATAGAAATTTAGAAGTGTAATACAATTCAAAATACTCAGAAAATGTAAGTCAATAAATCTCACAATTCAAAAATACATCTGTACTGTCTCGGTGATATCACAAAAACTCAGTGTAACACACAATTGAATTAAACTCACAGCTTAAAACTACATAACTAATTACTAAATAGAAATAAATTAAACATATTTCTGGCATTACCAGATATAGGAAGTTATATACTTATTACTAATTAATTTATACTATCTCAAGAGTGCTTTTTCATTTAGTTTCTGTATAAATATTCCTTGCACTTTCTACTTCTTTATCATGAAGATTATCTCTTGAATTACTTATTTCCTTATATCTGTATTATTTAATGTGTTTATTGTGCATCAGCAATTTCTCATGAAAGTATTTAAACATAATTTTAGCCAATAAGAGGATAATTTAAATATAAATTTAACCAATGAGAGAGCGAGAATAAAAAGTGATCCATGTAAGTCTCATCACAATTTGCCTTTTTCTATTAAGATGATTCTCCAAGTATCATCAGAATCAGAAACTATCCTTCCAAAGAGATCTTAAAAGAAGTGGGAGAAGTTGCTGTATGAGCAAGGCTCGTTCATTTTAAGTAAGGGTGAGTCTGGATATCTTAATTTCGTTGAACATTGGCAGAGGATAGAAGTAGTTTAGCTAGCATAATAGCTCCAGGCAACAGAAATCATGAAAAACATGCATTTCCAATTTTCCATGTTGTTGCTGATCCCCTGGTCTAGAAAATGCTACACCAGGTCCATAAGATCTTTTAACTTGAGCCTTCTCTTGGTCTTCCAGCAATAAATAGAAAGAGGCAAGGTCATGAGTTGCAAGAGAGGCAGTACAGGAGCAAACCTTGTCTACACTCGAAAAACATACTTTTGCCAATTTGTTATTAAAGGCACAAACATGACAAGCTTTCCCATCTCGAGTTCTTTCGATTGCTTTGTCCACAACATTAGTTAATGTTTGAGGTTCAAGCACTCAAAAGTTCGCACGGATATCCTACTTGAGCTACTAAGTGTTCAGTTATAAGTACGCTGAAAAAGTTACAGTGGTACCTTAAGATACGAGTTTAATTCATTCCACGACCGAGCTCGTAAGTCAAAATGCTCGTATCTCAGATCAATTTTCGCCATTGAAATGAGATTAATTTGTTCCAGCCCCCAAAAAACACTTCCTTTTTTTTATAATGAACAAATATTGTAGCTGGAGTTATAGCCTTTATCGAGTCCTACTTCAGAATAGTACATATCGTAGAAGTAGTGCGATCGTACTGCGTTGCCAAGTTTATTACTCTTGCTCATGTTTGTCTATTATCTCACTCTTTAATTCCAGGGATATTATATTTTTCCTTTTCTCACTCACGCTGTTCTTTACTCACCTTTGGACTCATGTTATACGAAGAAAATTAGCTAAATAACTTTACATCACCTCGTTTTTCCGTTTTCAGAATTGAAGCATCTGGTCAATTATGAAAGAATTCTGAGAAAATAAAAATGAAAAAAAGGGACTCTGGCCTCCAGGTGGCAGTTGACAGAATGTCAAACCAAATTAAGAAATTAATTGATTTTTGTGACAGACGTTAACTGTCATCAGGCGAGGTAAACATGTGAACTAAATGACGTGCAAGACTCGGGAATCTGAGCAGAGTGGTGGTTGTGATGTCACCGAAGCAGGCTTGTATCTCAAATTCTGGCTCGTATCTAAAAAAAACTCGTATGTTGGGGCACTCGTTTCTCAAGGTACCACTGCATTTATCTATCAAATCCAACTCTTTATTTTGGTTGATTAATTGAAACTTAAAATAGTAATTACAACTCACCCCAATTCAGTACTTTCATTTTTCCATTCTCGTTTCTCTCATATTTTATATTTCTCTCTAGATATTTATTAAGATAAAGCCTTTCTCTCTTTGCAAAAAATGTGATCAAAACTTAGGAAAAAGATATCAAACAGGTAAGGCTTATGGAACCCAAATCAGAATTTTGATACGTAAATTGGAATTCGCATTTATTATTTGATATGAAGTACCAAAGTACAAAAACTCACATTCTTCAACGCTTCTGAATTCGCTTTGGCAGCTTGCGACCAGGCATCAAAATACACTTTTCCATAAGACGATCCTTGAGTCCTACACAATCGTAAGAGCAAATTAGAAAACTAAACATTCCAGTTGCAAACACACACCTAAAATGCTACAACAAAAATGACACTTACAATGAACAGGAAAGGAACCGCTTTTTTATAGCTTCATGGATTTCAGAAACACGATCCACATCTGTAGTCAGAATCAAGCTGATTATTCTTTGACCCTGTAAAAATTCATTTTTCTAAGTGCGTGTGCTTGGATGCTGCTGCAGCAGGCTAACTATTCCTAATAGTATAACTATACAAATCAGGTTACATTGTTACGAACACATCATACCTCTGTCATAGACAAATACACAGATGAAGTAGCACATTGCTTGAAAAGATCCCACACCTCATTGGTATCCACCTCTCCCATGCTAATCACTTTAGGGATCAGTGAGCGCAATGCATAGATCCGCTTCACGTCTTTCTTCTGGAAAGGAGAAAACGGATATAGACTGAACAAAATTACAAGAAGGATTCTCACAAAGTTCAAATAGGATGAACCAAGATGGATATTAGTGTTAGGGCCCAGATGTGGATAACTCCTTTTATAAAACCCTTCTGACAGAAGAACACTTGGTGCTGACAATGAATTGGTATTGATAATGAAGTAAATAAAAGACCTCAAATGGGGCAAAAATTGTTAATGTAGTTGCTGTATGCTAGGTATTTTAATTAACATCGCACTGGAGCAACACAACAGGCTATTGGTGACGGTTCGGGATTGTAATGTTCCTCGTGTGGTTCTTTTTGGCAAAAGAGAACACTTAAAACTCAACAGGCATTTATTGAATAAACGTGATACCATTAAATAAAACAATAATGGACAATCTTTAGTTTCAGGAAAGAGCCTCACAAAGTACGATCGTCTCCAAATACCCGACGTCTTCCTCGCTCTTTAGTTCCCTGTCCCTATCTTCTACCCGGTCATCCCTCAATATAACCCCTCACAGTGTCACCTCTCTGACCACGTGACACTTGCCCCTCTGTTCTCCCCATTAAGTAGGACTTGGGTGAAGAGGCAGAATATTACACTACAGCAGGGGTGTCAAACTCAATTAAAACATGGGCCATTTAATGCAACTGGTAAGATTCACGCGGGCCACATCACATTTACAAATTTTATTAAAATTGTATTTTGAAGTGAGGATTCAGGAATATGAGTAGGATAATTAAAACACATTATATAATTAAGTGAATTGAGGATAATAATTTATAATATTGCTATAGAATTGCTTTTACTTAAACGTTTATTTAATTTAATGTACTATTTATAAAACTAAATTTAATTTTTTTTACCGGATTTATTCAGAGGACCATTTTATTTCAGAGCATCGTGGACCACAAAAAATTACCTTGGAGCCACCAGTTGGACACCCCTGCACTACAAACCCGAAGGGAAAGATCCAAGAACACCATGTAATTATGAACCAGTCAGATGACGAGGTCACACCTGAGCGTAGTTACTGAATGATTTTATTTCTTTGTCACTTACTTCTTTTGATGCTCTCATTTTAATGATAGAAAGATTACAAAGAGCATATTATACTGTTCAAAACCCACCATATTAAGTAGAAATTGCATTCCCTATTTACCACAGAACACTCTTCTTCAAACATAGAATAGTTAAAAACGGGGAAAAACCCATACTAGATTTGTATAAGAAACATGATGGTTAGATTCTAGACATTTTTCTACACAAGGAGTGATTAGACAATAGAGAAACACAATGAAACAACGTACCATTAATAAATGATTTATTTTTCTCAATATTTTGTGTCACTTAAAGTTTTAAGTGCTTTACGAGTTGATCGCTTCTTGTCACTCTAGAGCAGAGATTTTAACAGATGATGAAACTACATGTGTAAGATTTATTTTATTTCAATGGTTTAGTTCGGAACTTTTGACAAGTGTTAGCAGCAGATAATTTCAAGTAATATCCGTATAAATAATTCAGAGTATTGTTTTTATACAATAATAAATAAATTGTTACGAAAAGATTCTTTAAAAAGCCTCTTGGGAGCAAAACACGAAGGTAATTTGTAAATCAATCAAAACAATACCTGTTTTTCTGTCAGATCAGCAAAATATGTAATACATTTTTTGGTATGTGCAGAGAGAGCATGAAATGAGAAAGGTTGAAAATCACTGCTATTGAGCAGTGATTCTCAGCCTTTTATGCTTCACATATCCCTTGAAATGTGTATAAAACTTACCCCTCTTGAAGAGATAGATAAAACTTTAGCTATAGTATAACTAGAAAAAAGACTATATACGAGGCGTGTTTTTTAAGTAAGTACCATTATAAAATTCCGCAGTTGTATCGCTGCGGTCAGCATTTGGCGCATGCGCGCTTGTACCGCCATCTGTTGTCAAGCCAAAGACGCCATTACAGAATCATTCGACCGTATTTACGTTTGTTTCTGAGTATTTGCAATGCCTCCTCCGATTGAGAATCCCGCCGACTATGAAATATGCGCTGTGATTCGTTTTCTTAGTGCTAAAGTAGCTGAAATTCATCATCAGATCAGTGAAGTGTATGGAGAAAACATTATGAGTGATGGGATGGTACGGAAGTGGGTGAGAGCTTTTAAAGATGGCCGTTCAAACGTGCATGATGAGGAACGAAGTGGGCGACCTTCAGTCATTATTGACGCTTTGATGCAGAAAGTTGATGAAAAAGTGAGAGAAGACACTTTACGATTTCGTCGTTATCTGATAACTTTCCTGAAGTGTCAAGAAGTGTGCTTTATGAAATTGTGACAGAACGTTTAAATTATCGAAAGTTATGCTCATGCTGGGTACCGAAAATGCTGACTGAGGAGCACAAAAGCAAACGTTTAGCCAGTTCTTTGACTTTCCTAGAGCGGTACAGTGAGGAAGGTGACAAGTTTTTAAGCCAAATTGTCACAGGCGACGAAACATGGGTGGCTTACGTTACACCAGAATCAAAGCAGCAATCCATGGAATGGCAACATTCAACATCACCCAAGAAAGTGAAATTCAAGCAAACAATTTCAGCCAGGAAAATCATGTGTACTGTTTTTTGGGACAGGAAGGGGATGTTGCTTGTGGATTTTTTGCCTCGTGGTGACACAATAAATTCTACGACTTATTGCGAGACCTTAAAAAAAACTGCGTCGTGCAATCCAAAACAAAAGGCGCGGCATGCTGAGTAAGGGGATCGTTTTGCTTCAAGACAATGCCCATCCACACACGGCCAATCGAACTCAAGAGCTGATCGGATCATTTGGCTGGGAACAACTTGATCACCCTCCGTAAAGCCCCGATCTAGCGCCCAGTGATTACCACGTGTTCCTGCACTTGAAGAGGCACCTGGGTGGTCAGCGCCTCAACGACGATGTCAAAACGATTGTGTTGCAGTGGTTGTCTAATCAGGTGGCAGATTTCTACGAGGATAGTATTCAAAAGCTGGTTGTACGATACAATAAGTGCCTTAATATTGGTGGGAATTATGTAGAAAAGTAGATTAAAGTACAAGCTTTTATGTAAAAATAAAATTGTTAAGAAAAGTCTACTTGTTTTATTTTGATTTCAAAACGGTACTTACTTAAAAAACACGCCTTGTACATACACATTAAATTTTGTGTTTGTAAATTATACATATCAATAAACAAACGATAACAATATAATCTTATAAAAATTTTAAAAGTTAATTATAGTGCAGCTCTGACGAGAAGGTAGTTGACCTTCGATCAGCTGATTTTTGGAAAGATATGATAGTGCATTAGAAGGCTGCCATACACAAAAGCATTGACGTTGATCACCGCGGAGATGGGTATTTTAATTGATGTTACACTGGAGCAACACAACGGCTATTTCGATCACCCCGGAAGTTTCCCCTGCCAAATCACCATCACTGCTATCGCTTTTGGCACCGGGTGATAAACAGAATTCACACTAAATGCACCAGTAGTAAAAGAGCTCTAGACCCCTAATTTAACTAATACTCATTCAAAACCACATGATTCAACTGCCAACTCGTGGGAGCCACACTAGTGAGATGGTTGAGCTAGTTTACACCAAAACTAAATAAAATTAAAATTTTATTTTGATGCAAGAACAGTTTACACGGTAGATAGACAGCTCTAGTGAGCAATTTTTGAGGTATCAGGATACACTCAAACATTTTACCATATACTCCACATTGAGAATCCCCATTCTAGGACTAATTACCATGGCTTAAAATGTAACAAACTACTATGGATGTCAAAGACTGGACCAGGACACAAACCAAAGACCTTTTACACCATGAGCCATCCACTCAACAAGTATTAGGTCTATCGGAAGGTTCTGTCCGTTTTTAGAATAAAACAAAATAATAAATTTTTCATACCTTGAATAAACTTTATTGAATAATATAATTTCCATCATTATTTATGACTTCTTGCCAGTGTGATGGCAATTTGTACATTCCATTTTTAAAAAATGCCTTATCCCTAGAGGCGAAAAATTGAACCAGTGCTTGTCTGATATCTTCTACGTTTTTGAATTTTTTGCACTGCAAAAATTTTTGTAAGGACAAAAACAAGTGATAATCGGAGGGTGCTAGGTCCGGGGAGTATGGTGGATGCGAAAGAATTTCCCAGCCTAGCTCTGCGAGTTTCTGATGAGTCCCCAAAGCAGTATGTGGCCTGGCATTATCATGAAGCAGTATGATGTCTTTTCTATTGAACATCGCCGGCCTCTTTTCTTGGAGTGCTGTTTTTAAATTATCCAATTGCTGACAATACCTCTCCGAATTTAGCTTTTCGTTCGATTTCAACAGCTTAAAATGTATTGGTCCTCGAATGTCCCACCATATACACAACATACTCTTACTCAGGTTCAACTTCGGTTTAGAGGTGGAGGGGGCAAGTTTTCCGGATTCACAATATGCCCATTTCCTTACGATGTTTTCAAAGGTAATTCACTTTTCATCCCAGTTATCATCCGGTTCAATAAGGGTTCGATTTTGTTCCGTGCAAGCAGATGTGCAAATGATGACTCGATCATTCAAATTCTTCTCTTAATTCATGTGGCACCCATCTCGAATATTTCCACACCAATCCTAGTTTCCGAATATGGTCCGAAATGGTTTGTTGAGCTGAATCAAGCCTTTCCCCAATCTCCGATGTTGTCAAAAAAGGATTTTGCTCTAACATGATCTTGACGGTATCATCGTCGATCAAAGATGGTCGCCCAGAGCGTGGCTTATCAGAAAGGTCGAAATCACCTATTTGAAATTTTTCGAACCATCTTCTGCATGTTCTACCAGAAACTGTACCTTCACCAAACACTTTCAATAAATTTCTACACGCTTCTGTATCATTTCTTCCTTGTTGGAATTCGTACAAAATACAGTGGCGTATATGAACTTTATCAGTAGCCATGGGTACACGATCGCGTCTCACTTAATACTAACATGAATCATCTTCGTTTTAGTTCATTTGCTAGGTTAGTATGTATACATTCAGTGATAAAAAGAGAGAGCCAAATATGCATCAAATGAATATGCGCATACTTGTTGAAACTAGTTGTAACCGGAACAGACAGAACTTTCCGGTACACCTAATACAATGGCTGAAACCCTGGGTATATCAAAGTGAACATCAGTGCAGTTGAATCTATGCAATGATCCACACATGTAATAGAAAGAAATGAGAACTCACTGCAGCTTTCTTTGCCAGGGAGCGCTTTAATAAGTATATCACAGTGTTGAATGTTATCAACTCGTGATCCTGGTAGAGGTAGTTCAGATGAAACATCTTTTCACACAACAGTGCAATGCTGTTTTTCACGTTATCCATGGTGTTGGGGATCTCAAAAATACTACCTGCAAGTAATACATTTCGCATTATTTCAAATGATTTTTCTTTTTCTTTCAAAACTTACAAATTACAATAACACTTTTTCCCTTGCTAACTTTTCATTGGTACAGTATTTCTTGAACAGTCAAAATTCACTAGTTTTTAAGCAAAATCCCGTTCTTGCCTGCACATATTCTGTTTTTTCTAAGATAAAGCAGAAACGTGAAATTAATGCTTTTTACCTAAACACTATTAATATTAAACTAACAAATTCTAATAACCTTTTCTTGTATCAACTTGTATGTGGAACGACTATTAATTATTTAAATCTATTCTTATTGCCTCAATGCAAACAAAAACCTTTCACAAGTGCTAGGATTGGGTCTCAGATCTATTTTAAAGACATTAATGTTTAGCTAACCTTTAAACATTACACATTCGATTTTTAATAATACTCGACCTTGGTTTTTGAATGCAGGTGAAACAAAATATGCAACGTTCTTGTAAAAACTAAGAACTTTTAACATTTTTAAAGATCTTTCAGCAAATATTAATGCTCTTAAGGACCCTTAGAAACTAGAATAAAAACAGCCTTTTCAAGGTCTCTCTGGGAATCCTGAGGATGGATTTTCCATCTTTGGCAAAATTTGCCAAACCTGATTCTCATTAAAAAAATTTGTTTCGATTGACATTTATAGACTTTCATGGTTATATATTGAATATCTATACGTTGGAATGAATGAAAAACAATGAAATAGAAAATAAAGTATTGTACACTGATAAAACAATTGTCATGTGATGAGAGAGTAAATGAAAAAGCAAAGTACTCACGATTTAAAAATACAACCATGTGCAGCAAGCCTTGTGAGGCAGCCATGCTTTGTTCAAAAACCACAAATGCCAGATCAATTGCAGCTTGAATTATTTGACTCGTTTCAAGGCACGTCTACGTTAGAAACAGGCACACATAAAAATATCCATACAAAACAAAACAAGTATGAGTAGTCATTCAGATATTAAAATTTCTGCAGTATGGATCATTTAGAAAAGCTGTGGAACACAGCTATCCGCATTAAATACATCAGCCTTAATTTTTCACCATTAACACTAAAAAGATATTTAACTTATAAGAATCAACTAATCAATGTCTAATTCTCTAATGGCAGGCTAACATTACTAAGACTAAGAAAAGAATACTTTAAACCATTTTGGCTGTTGAATAAACAAAGTTCATTTCTTAAGGTAGAGGTTTGAATGTTTTCATGGCTTTTTTAAAATGTTTAAGGCATAGGAAATTTGAGAAAACAGTAAAAACGAATGTGATATTAAAGAATTACCTTTTTATCTGGAAACTCTTTGCTTTTTCTGTTGTTGGGCAAAAATATGGCTTCAGTGCGTTCTAGCACCAATTTACTCAATATCTCCCACATTTCATCCATCTCTTCTTCAGACAAACCTTTCAGCACATCTTTGAAGGTGAAGGCGATCTTCTTGGATTTCTGAGGGAAAAAAGAAGATAAAAATGAGGAAATAGAATTCAGAGATGAAAACAGTCAGAATACAAAAAAGGATAGACAAGGGACTATTTTTTTAACAAAATACAAATTGCAAAAATGGTAGAATAGAAATAGCCTCAGTATTCTATGTGCATGTTTAAGATGTGTAGTAAGGTTTAAAAGTTTCTGGCCCAATCATGTTAGAGGTAGGAATTACAAGATCTCTGTCAATTCCTTATAACCATATCGCAGATAGAAGTGCTGTTGACAAATATTTTAAAATGTTTAAACTTGACTATTGTGCAGTTATCAAATTTTCAAATTCAATTGTTTTTTTAATTAGAAGACGGATCTGCTCTGAAAAAATTTACAAGTCATGAAAAAGTCATTTTTGCAGTTTTGGACTGTTTAAGGACAAATATTCAGCAGAACAGAAAAGTTAACTAGCAGTTCTACAAAATGTATTGAAATAAAGGGTGATTATATAGGAAAATAAAAATGAGTGTAAGATTCTATTATCTTTTAATACCTTAAAGCCAGACTCTTTTGAACCTAACTATGTAAGCATGCAAATGGAGGTATAGGTTAGAATACTTTTTTAGTTATTTGACAATTTAGAACAATCTGGCAACTTAGCTTACATTTTATAAATTCAGAGTAATTTTAAATTAATTTTGACAGCATTTTGCTCATATTATTTTATACAAAACAAACTTGTTTAGAAATTCTCAACTTATCAATGTAATATTTAATCAATTCACTAAGAATTTAGACAAATGATAATTTTCACTTTCCTGAAATCTCAAAAATAAGAATTTTGAAAACCACAACTTGGTTGATCAAAGAACATCAACCAAGCAAGAACAAATACCAAAGCTTTAGATAAAATCGTAGCAAAAATCGGAACTGAACAGAATGTGAAAAAAATCACGATTTTCTAAAAAAAATTAGTAAATCAGATTTATTTGATTTAAATCAGATTTTTTTTATTTAAATGGGATTTTTATGATTTCAATTAATTTGTGCTCCTATGTTTAAATGTGTTGATTTGAGATATACAAATAAGAGACGCAGTAGTTTTTAGATAGTGTTGATTTGTGTTAAATATTAATATAAAAGAGGGCTAAGAAATATAGGACAAAATTTAGAAGGATTAAAACTATAAAAATCAATCTTGGGCCAAGTTGATTCATACAAATTGAAGTCAATTTCATGATATAAATCCACAATACATAAAATTCCTATATTAAAAAAATAAATATTTTACTTGGAAATATAAATTTCACATTTAATAAATATTTATCCATCAAAATTAAATCAATTTTAATTTTCCAGCCACCCAACACCTTTGTTTTAAGTGTAAAAACAAGTTAGGCTGCGTTCGTAAACAATTCTCTGAAAAAAGTGCAAACCGAAAAATAATCCATCACATGACCTTCTTTTCAGCCGTTCTGAAGTTGAGTTTACGATTAGGTTTTTTAAGTCTCATTCACCATGTAATTTGGCTATTTGTTTTGAAAAATCCAATCTGGAAATGAGCCTAAACCATGAGTAGAGATGCATTACAACATTAACATTTACTTTTTCGGACACCAACTTCTGAACTGACAAAACCTAGCACAATCTTAGTTCGTTTCAAACAATTTTTTTCCTTTCCAGTGACTCATGAAACTGCTTGTTTTTCATACTAGAAATCCTGAGACTCTTGGAACACTCGGTTCAAATAACTCATACAACCGGTGAGATATATTTACATTTACGAACGAGTTCTTAGTCAAACTGCTAAGTTGAAAATATTCTTTTTACAAAAACAGCAGTAGCAAAGGTGGAGAGACATTACGTAGCTTTCTAGTCTTCTATACAAATATTAAAATCTAAACGAGTTTCCAACATTCCAACGAGATATCAGACATGCTGTGAAAAAATCGTGATTCTTCCAATTCGATTAAAATCATATTTATTTAAATTGGATTTTATAATTTTAATTAATTTGTTTATCCTATGTGTTTAAACATTTTAGGTATGAGACATGCAAATCACTGTAGATAAATTTTACCTTTAGTGTTTCGTTCCAGGTTATGCCGATTCAAATCAGCTTGATTGAAATAAATTTTTATCATGATTCAAATCACTTAAAATTTTCTTGTGTTTAATAATATTGAAAATGAAATAACCTGGGCAAAATGCATGCTACAAATCAGTTTAAAAATGTGCTTCTACTCAGTAACACCCCGAGAATGATCCATTTTAAAACTCAATAACTGGCTTCCCTACTTTGAAAGCGCTAAAGATAATTGTATTGATTGGGATGCAGTGATGCCAACTCAGAGAATTTATTTGTTTCATATATGTGTTGGGAACTTTTTATTTTGTTTGTATAAATCATTGCCAATATTATCAGTATTTTTGTAACATTTTCTCATGTTGAATAGAGGCTGGGACCCAACCATAAAATTATTAGAACCCAAGGAGTAATGGGCCCTCAGATCTTTGTGACCCTTCCGATAAGCAACCTAAGACAGATCGAATCACTCTGCATATTTGGTTACCCATATTATTTATGTACTTATCCCTTATGTTTGGAGTTCATGGGCCATACCATAAAAATTTTAAAGGATTCCAAGGGGTCGGGCACGTTTGGTGTAGGTGTTTTTCTCTCAACAAATTTAGTTTCTCATTGGAAATATTTACCTCAGACATGTTTAACATGAATCAGTACTATCCTGTTAACTCTGGAAATTTTTTATTCCTGTCATTATGGTTTAAAGTGAACACAATACCAAGAGAAAAGTAATTGCTTGTTCAAAGGAAATCAAAATACAGTGCCCTTTGTGGCAGTTATTGTAAGAAGGCAGATGACTTTGGGAAAGTCCATTGGTACAAAGTTGTTAAACTCACCAAGGAAGAGGGTTACTATATTCAAAATCATGTATGGCGACCACTATCGGTAAATATTTGTTTCGGCAACTCATGATCACTGCAATCGCTTATGGCACCAAACAATCAACTTAGAGCACGAATCCGTGCTAAAGACGCCAATCTTGGGAATGCATTGTTTATATATTTAGCCTGTCCCATAATTAAATGAATAGATTTGTCCCAAATCATGTAAACTCAAATGCCAACTCAGACAATACACTTTTTAAAAAATTGACAACATAAAATAATTAAACATTCAGAATGTATCTTAACATAACAAAATACTCACATTTTGTACAGCTATTTCTATAAGCTTTTCACAATCTTTTTTCCTTACAACACACATCAGGTCCTTCCCTTTAAACTTCACAGACATCATAGAGCAGTTGAAATGTTGCAAACCAACTGAAAAAGGAAAGTTTAACGTCATTACCACTTAAAATTGCATCCATACTGCATGTAAAAATAAACATCACACATTAACTTAATTACTAGTAGCTATATTTTAGATAGTCGACAAATAATGGACATTTCAGAAATGAGCTAAAAATTAGTTTTGAATAAATTCTTATTTTTCTATATATTTTAAACATAAATATGCCATGTTATAATTTAGAAGAATGTCTAATTTAGAAGTAGTACTAGAAGTTCCTAACAAGTTTTTTATAGCCTCATCTAAAATTCTCTTTTTAATTTGAAACACTATCAGTTAATTAGCAACTTGAATATGCAATTAAAATGTACGTATTTTTCTAAGATAACTGTCACGTAACTGCTAAAAAGGCAGGTGACTTTGGAGGAGTCCATTGTTGAAAGGTGCTAAGCACACAACAGAAAAGGGCTGCCATACACAAAATATGTATGTCAGACGCCATTGTGATTTTATTTCCTCGCCAACTTTTGCTGACTGCCATTCATTTCAATAGTGGTTGATAAATTGAGAATCAGAATCTGTGCTAAACAAGCCAATTGAGAAAACATTATGTTTACTTTTCAATCCATCACCTAATTTAATGAAGACTCATTCGAAACCACATGACTTAAATGCCTATGCATGGGAGTAGAAATAAACATTAATTTATATAATCCTTTTTAAATCTTTTTCATTGTATACAGGGACACTAAGTAAGTAGTACATACGAGTGTCTCCAAAAACAATCTAGAACTGAAAACTAGGGATGAAAACGTCAAAAAATTTTTTAATCTACTTTGCAACCATGTCCATTTTTATTTACAAATCCCATAGCACTTTCATCAACAGCATGGTACAGGACTGCTGGTTTTCTATTACTGTTTGAGCTTATAATTTTCAGTGAAAATTTTTTCTTCACTTAGTTTGTGTTTATCTTATCAATTTCAGTTAATAAAAATATTGTAACATTTTGGATATGTACAAGATTTATCATTCTTTTACAGTGAAAGTTTTCTACTGCAGTCATTTTTGTAATCTAAGTGTAAGTTTGCAGTTTCAGTATGAAACATTAGCCATATTTAATATTAGGGTGGCCAATGTAATCATAAATAGGATCACGAGAATATTGCAAATCATGTTCTGTTGGTACAGCTGCAGTCTCTGCCACGCGCGGTGGCAACGCGTTTTTTTTGGCGCACTTTTTATGTCGCCAAGGAAATCTTCCAACATTGAATATATACTGCATACGTACGGATGAAATATGTAAATCTGAATTAAACAACATTTTGACTAGAAAAACACTGCAAATATGGATTAAATATATGGACTTTTGGCGTAGTTATAAGCGACTCATGCCGGTGAGGGTAACCCATTTTTTCTCGAATTTCCAACAGTGAATCTATACTGTACATATGGATGAAATGAATCAAAAAATGTACATAAGTAGAATATAAGTTATTTTTAAAAATACCCGCTCTCCACCGTGTCCAAACTAAAAAGAACAACCAATGCTGGACAGAACTGGACGCCGGCAAGGTTGCCATAAAAACAGGTTAACCCTAACCAGGAAAAAATATGAGAAAAAAATGGGTTACCATCACCAGGCATGAGTCGCTTATAACTACGCCAAAAGCCGCACCAAGAGTCGTTGTCACCGCGCGCGGCAGAGACTGCAGCTGTACCGTTCTGTTTTAGAATAAAATATGAAGACACTTTTTCCAATGCAATACTATGATTGCTAGAAATTCTATACAGTGGATAAAGAAGTTTCTGTACGGAAACGAAAACGACGTATAAATTATAATTTCTAAAGAAATCTCACCCAAGATTTGGAAACTGTACAAAAAACTTACTTCATATGCAAGAGAATGTGTTCACAACAAAAGTTACTTAATTTTCACAAATAAAAAGTTATTAATTAAAACTTTGAAAAGAACATACAAAATGAAAGGCAAAAAAATTTCCGTACGCACTATGAAAATTTATTAGAAAACGTACGGTCCAGCATTCAATTATCATAACTATCAAATGAAAAAGAACTTCAGCATTGTGTAAGTAATCATTTCAAACAATTTTTGTAGCAGTGGATCACCTAAAATGGGAATTCCGAAAGCTATTCGCGTGTTGGTGATAAAGCTGAGAAATAACGGTTTATCAATGAAGAAAATATTGACGAAATTGCAAACAAATCTACGTTAAAAATCACTGAAAGATATCATTAGGTAGAAAATGGAAACAATCTGGAAGACCAGAAATTAAGCCATATACACCAGGAATATTCTGCGAAAAGTTCACTAATGTTTCCCATTATGCTCCTGTGTTTCCCATTTTTATTTCTTCAATATTTATATTCTGCAATTAATTTCAAATAGTAAGTGCGTACGGAAACTTTTTTTACTCACTGTATGTATGATCAAAACGTGCAATGGTAAAATTTTTAATATTCAACAGCTTAAAACTATTTGCTCCAAATTTGACCATCCTGTAACTAGTTCTAGTTCCAGCACGTTAGGCTGGTAAACATTTTTTTTGTTCATTGGCAGAACACCAAACGATTGATCACTCGACTCGTATGCTTATTTAAATTATAAATACAGGAAAGTGGTCAATGACTGGCTGGTGGACCCCATGATTTCGCAACGCTTTGTTTTATAACGAATGGTTTCATAAAATGTACAACTAAACTTAGATTTACTGAAATTAGTGAGTGTTTATGTTCGAGTCATCAATAATCAGATTTATGTTTTGACAAAACTAAGAGCAAATATATCTTTAAATTATCCTGAATACCGTTAGAATCACTGATCAATCAGTAAAACAAAAGGAATGGGAAACATTTATTCTCAAGAGCAACGGTAAAAGAACATAGCACGAAATTTTAACTTACAGAATGAAAATACGATCTAGAGCAGGTATGCAGTCAAGTGTAGCATTTCGACAATGAGAGGCGCAAACAACACCATGAATCACTTTCTTGAGGAGGCTAAGAACATTTTGATGATTTATAACGGCTTTTTTGATTAGATAATTAGAAATTAGTATTTTTTAATATTTATTTTCTAACTCCCGCGCTTTCAGTGCCAGATATCACGAAAAAAATTTATGAAACTAATTTAAAGTTGCCAGATATATTTGTGGAAAAAATTGTGTCGTCAAAGGGTCAATGTTCCTCCATTGCAGGTAGCCCAGTTGCAGAACAACGGATTAGCAATCGGAGGGTTGCGAGTTCGAAAGTCGATCCAGTCAACGACCGTCATGTGAATGGGGGCTTGTGCACATTAAAATCTGTCGTGGCCACAAACGTCCTCACGTTGGCATGGTGTGGAAGTTTGGAGAGCGGGATGTCAGCTCAGGTGTTGTTCTCGTCATCCGATTTTGGTTCAAAATTACTAGGCGTTGTCCTTGATCTTTCCCTTCTTCATTTAAATTGCCCATTACGTTGCTTCCAGTGCGACACTGTGATTAAAATATCTATCTACATACCTATCTATCCTTAGGCATTGATACCGAACACCGTAGCCAATAGCCCGATGTTCTAGTGGACAGAGACGTAACTAAGGGGGCAGACGGGGCATGTGCCCCAGGCGCCGGATTTGGGGGGCGCTAAATTGGCCGAGTATTTCTTACTATAGATATTTACGTATGATAAAAAATGAAGAGGACTTATTAGTAGACTACAAAAACCAAAAACTATAAGAGAAGCTAAATGCAGAATGTGTGAAGAAATAGCAGGAAAGCTTAACCTAGATCCTCATTTTAAAGAAGTACGGAGCACGAAGAAGCGGATGTTTGATGAGAAGAGCGAAGTTGAAAGCTATGAATTCTCAGAAGAAAAAAGTTCAGATTATTGATTATACAAATAATAGATCGGATTCTGAATGAACTGAGGCAAAGATTTCAAGTCATTCAAAACATGAATAGTTTATTTGGTTTCCTCAATGGAGCTCGGTTTGAAACAATGAATGGAGAAGAATTGAAGAGCCAGGCACTTGAGTTAGCTACCACATATAAAGAAGACTTAGGCAAGGATTAGCTGGCGATAGAAGTGGAGTTTTAAGTATTATGCCTTGGATTTAAACCCTAATATGAAAACGGCAACACCATCAGGTCTTCTGACGTTAATATACAAGAACGGACTTGAAGACGCGTCCACCAACATAATGACAGCGTTGAGAATTTTCCTCACATACCAGTCTCAGTCGCCTCAAATGAAAGAAGTTTTAGCAAACTAAAGATCATAAGAAATTAGCTCAGAAAATTAACAGGATAACGACGACTAACCAACTTGAGCATCATGTCAATAGAGCACAAGTTAGCTTCAAAGCTATCTTTTGAGGACATTGTAAAAATGTTTGCAGCCGAAAAAGCCCGTAGAGTTAAGTTTTAGTTCAAGCTTTCCGTGTTTAGATTAATTTTTTTCACATTTTGTCAATAGATTAAGAGATTGTGTCTAAGTATAATACTTAAGATAATAACTTGAGTAAAATCTGTTATTCCTAATTCTTGTTTTAGTTTCCCAAAATCCTTGAATGGTTTTCGGTCGACGTTTCGATAATACTCTTTTTAAAAGTCCAAAAGCACAAATGTCCATGGGTGAGACATCTGGAGATTTAGCAGGAATATCAGTATTGACTTGATACCAGTTTCTTGTTCCATTTTTTCCAAGAATTTAATAGTGGATTTAGATGTGTGGCTGCTTCCGTTATCCTGATGCAGTTCTATTGATTGTTGGCACTGTGGGTAAAATATGGTATTTCTTTTTTGAATATTGGGGTAAAATAGGGTCTTGATAATATGTGGGAGTTGATTTTCACATTTCCCCCTCTTTTTACTTTTAATTTTCCATTATATGCAAAACCGGCAACAATCATAAATCTCTTAGAGAAAGTTCTCACGTTAAAGTTAGCAAGTTGAACCACGTTTTAAGATTTTTCTCCTCTGTTATGATAATAAATTGTTCTTTTTTATTGCAATCTTAAATACACCCACGCCTCGTCTATTGTCACAACATTTTTCCATCTTTCTACAGCTAAATGCTTCTCATAAAGAATTCTGCAGTATGTCGTGGAGATAGACGATGAACATTGTATTTTTTGGCCTTTTTAAGATTCAAATCACTGTTAATTATTTTATTTACAGTTGAAACTGAGCATTTTTATGTCTTTGTAATAGTCCTTTGACTTGGCGGATCCTCTTTTAAAATTAAAGATTTTGCCTTACAAATATTCTCAGAAATTCTTTTCTTTTTTGGATATGTATTTGGAAGTATTTTTCCACTTTTCCGTTTTCTCCTTTCTCATTAAAAATATGACTTATCGTACATTTAGATATCGAAAACCATTGCAGCGTTTTTGAATAATTGAATAAGCATAATTCTCTTCGGAAAGAGCAGAAACATAAGTATTGAAAATATTGTATAAGCTATAAATTATGGTAAAGATATAAACAACGCTTAAAGATAGACGCCGTAGTTCTGCTTTCAAACGATTTGTTTATTATGCGGTTGAAGCTAGGCGTCATAACTTCTTTTTCCGCCGTATACAATTGCTTGCGTAATCATTACTAGAACTTGAATAAGATCTCAGAACGCAATGTAAAATGCGTAGAGCTTGGCTGCTCATTTTTGTATATACTATTTAGAACACTCCCATCGAAACGGAAACACATAGCCGACCATCCATTGCTTTTTTGAAAGCGCCATTTTGAAAGTAAACAAAACTCTTGAGTTAGACGATAAATTGTACTTTAACTATTTAACTGCTGCGAAAATAAAACTATTTCGTAGCATACAATTCTTTTACAGTTCATCAAAATCGTTCAAAAAATGTCCAAACAGCCTCTGTATTTATCATAATTAAATCTCCTATTCTAAAGCAAGTCTTGATTTTGATTCAGCCCACACATATCCCGATATCATTTGATAAAACCTTTTCATTTCATTTGCAGCGATTATAAGTGTGAAAGAATATACCAAACATGCTACTCTTAGATTATTTGTCAATGACATATCTTAGAATTAATTAGGTATTTTAGATTGTACTAAAAATGAAATTACTGCAAATTAATCTATTTACCTTTGAAATCAAGCATTTACCATCTAAGTTGAATAAAAAAATTTTGGACAAGTGGAATTATTGTGTGGTGGGGCGATATCAGGTGTTGTCGGGGAGGGTTTTGGTTTGGTTGGTCGGTGGGGGGGGGGGGGCGCCAAGGCGAGTTCTTGCCCCGGGTGGAAACTAGCCTAGTTACGTCTCTGCTAGTGAACGTTTATTACCTACCTACATCCATTGCAAGGCCGAGGTAACCCAATTGGGGACGTCATGGATTAATTAGTTTCGTTATAGCCAAAGACCGTCATGTACGTAAGGGCTGGTGCAAGTTAAATCGGTCGTGGCCTCAAATGTCCTCACTTTGGCTTGGTGTGGAAGTTTGGAGAGTGAGATGTCAGCTCAGGTGTTGACCTCATTCATCTTCTGACCGTGGATCAAAATTACGTGGTGTTGTCCTCGGACCTTTCCCTTGCAGATTTATTCCTGACCGTCGTCGCTCAGTGGGTATGTCCACTGCGCTAGAAACCTTAGAGTTTTAGGCGGCGCAGGTTCAATTCCTGTCAGGTGCATTCCGCCCTGGGTGTATTTCTCTCCTCTCTCAGTCCTTCTCTCATCAGTAAAACTTTCATTGTGTGTGTCTATTACTTGATGTTTTGTGTCTGGCGCAGCATGCCAGGCGCTTGTCTGGCGCAAGGGCAAATATGGCCCTTGCGCCATAAAACCCTCCAACCAACCCTGACCGTCGTCAATAGCCCGTTGTGTTGCTCCAGGGTGATGTTAATTAACTACTTGCCTACCTCGCCAGTAAAAAGTATTATGAGCGCAATTCCCATGCGTTATTCGTGATGATTTTCGCTGTTTTTCAAAATTAATTTTATTAAGCAACATCTTGAAATTGCATCCAAATAGTATGTCAAGTTACGTCACAAGTTACGGAAGAGGTTGCCAAACCACTAGCTTCCTCTACATTTACTGAATCTAGCGGGACGTGGTAGCCCGATTGTAAGAGCAGTCTATTAACAATAGGAGGATTGCGAGTTCGAACCCAGCAAAAGACCGTCGTGCACAAAGGGGACTGGTGCACTTTAAATCTGTTGTGCCTCTAATGTCCTCACGTTGGCATGGTGTGGAAGTTTGGAGAGTGGGGTGCCAGCTCAGGTGTTGCCTCGTCATCTGACTGTGGTTCGAAATTACATGGTGTTGTTCTCGGATCTTTCCCGTCACCAATAGCCCGTTGTGTTGCTACAGTGTGATGTTAATTAAAATTCCTACCTACCTACCTGAATCTAGCATTTCTGGAAAACCTTCTTTGGATAATGAGAGATATTTTCAGTGTAAATGAACGAACCACCGGAAGACGAAGATTTTACTTCTGATTATCCAATGCTCTCGCTCGGTCGATAAGAGAATTTTCATGAAATATGGGGACGCGATTGTTCGGTTGGAAGAGTAGCGGATTAGCAACTTGAGAGTTGAGTTCGAAACTCGATCCAACCAAAGACCGTCGTGTATGTGGGGCTATTCCATGTTAAATCTACCGTGGCCTCAAATGGTTTTGTATGGAAGTCAGGGAGACTAAGGCGCTAGCTCAAGTGTTTCTTGGACATCTCACCTTGGTTTCAAAATTACGAGGTTTCGTCCTCGGAACTTTCGCTTGGGAATTGATTCCTGACCGTCGCTAATAGCCGTGTGGTGCTCCAGTGTGAAGTTAATTCAACTATCCCCCTTAAAATGTAGTCAAGTTATGTCACTTCTAGAATGCGTACAGGAAACACTAGCCCTACCATTATGGAAAAAGACGGAGGACGAAGGGGATTTTTCTTCTTTAATACCCAAATGTGCTCTTCGACATACCTTAAAAGGTACTTTATCGCCATTTTGGCGACATTTGGTGTGTAATCTAATTGGCATTGACCAATTAGCAATCACGTACTAGTAGTAGAAATCCCAACACCAAGAAGGGATGTAGCGAAGAATATGCAAATGAAACAACATATGATTCCAGTTTTCGATCCAATCGAGCGGTTATCTTTTTTCTTCTTCCCGCTCTGCTTCATGGAGTGATTCCTTATGAATTCTCCAAGCATACCAGTAATCATGAATATCTCCCAAGGTTCTTTGGAACATGCTCCTTTTGAAATCACCGAACTCTACCATTACCTTACTCAAGATTTTTTCAACAAGCTTTTCTGCAACAACCAATTCAATGACCTGTCTCAATTTGAACACCTTTCACCAGTGGAAATTTCGACTCCAAATCCCCAGCGTTTCTTAGAAAATGGATCTATGAAAACTAGTGCCACTTTGTAAGCCTCATCACCCTAAGGGTCGCGCATCACGAATATGAAAAGCAAATCCTCTCCGCCAAGCTTTCCGGCAACACCTCAACTGACCTGCTGACCGGACTGGAAACGGTAAGCAAATCACTCTTTGCTCATTCCAACAAACTTGGAATTCCCTTTTCGCCGTACCAGAATCCATTCCTGCAATGTTGAAAATTGTGGATAATAACAACTCCTCCCGTCCCAAAATTGCTCCCAAATCTGACGACCAGCCCAAACCTTCCAAGGACAACGCAAAACCTCCTTCAACTTCAACCTCACCAAGAAACGAAGGGATCTGAACAAGAAATCCACTCCAACGCCTCTATCCCCTGATGAACCTATAAAATGCAGCAACTGTGGTGGAGTACATGCTGCAAACTACCCTAAATGCCCCAGATTTAAAAAAACTCTAGCACACATTCCCAGCGCTCCTAAAGTAGCCACTCCCCAATGATGTCATGCAGCCAACAAATTGGTCCATTCTAGCGACAGACTCTTCTCCTTTGACAACCACTTTCGCCAAATGCCGTTAACTATCAAAATTCCACCATTTGCCGTCCCAAAACCATCCACACCTATTCCAAATAATGATAGGGGCCGTCGTGGCTCAGTGGGTATGCCCACGGCGTTAGCAACCTTCGAGTTGCAGGCGGAGGAGGTTCGATTCCTCTGGCGCAGAATGGCCAAATATGACCCTTGCGCCATAAAACCCCAAAACAACCATCCAAATAATGATAATTCCTTTAATGATACTCTTCTAGCAGTATTAAATCTCACTAAAGAAAATCACTCTGACATCCTTACCATGTTTAAAATCTTCGAAAAAACCCTCCCTGAACTCCACTTGGCGTTGATCCCGCATTTATTTTCAAACATTTTTGGATCTGTTCATCTGTTAATTCTTCCCAATAGCTTAACTACCATGGATTTTCTTTTTGTTGATTTTTATAAATAAATTTTAAACCCACCCCATTGGCTTGGCTGCTAAATTTTTTCATCCCCAATTAACTACATTTACACCCACTCCATTGCGGTTATTTTTTAAACTGCCCACTTTTTACCTCTTTTTATCACCATACCCCTTGCATTTGCTGCTTCTGTTTCGGTTCTGGTTGTCTCTTGGTTCTTTAGCCTCTTTGGAACGGGTTCCAGACTCCCGATTGTATCAATTACCCTAATTTTGTCTGTCTTCCCAATCATCCTCCCTTTTCTCAATGATTAACGGCCCTCTTTAACAATTTATCATAATTTTTTATTTTTATAGAAATTTTCTTTATAATTCTGATGTGGAGGTAAGCAGTCATCGGCCAGGAACTCCGTAATTGTTCCGTTCGTTCCTCTAGCCGTCGTGTTGTACTGGTTTCAAAGTCACGATCAATTGTAGAAGTGCGTTTTAGCAAGGCGAATGCGTTGTGGACTACCCTAACATACACGTGTCATTTAAAGTGACATCGCTGAAAAAGGTTGTGCGAACGTTCGCTAAAAGTGCACGAAATGCCTCGAAGGATGAGATTACGTGCAGTTAAGTGATTTTGAATAAGGCTGATGCCCGATCGTTTGATAGCTTCTATATCTGATTGGCTTGTGGTGTTTGTCATGTGCAATAAATACCCCACCCCTAACCTACCTTTCTCACCCCTCTCATAGATAATAGCCCGCCCCTTCCAGCTGATATGCGCAGTTGAGATCCTTGATCTATTAGATTCCAGCTTCAAGACTGCCTGGAACTTCAGGATGCTTGTTGCTACATATTTAGATGTCACGTCTGTTTGCTACATATTTTGTCACGATTTGCAGTCAATGTTATTTTAGTCTTTGAGTCCTTTTTATCATAATGTTTTGTGATAAGTGGAATTTTATCATAAGTGATATTTCAGTACAGAAAGAAAATTTATTAGATTTTTATGACGAATTTTGCAAACAATTATCCCGTGAACAATTGCGTTTGTTTAGAACTAAGACTCTCCACAATCATTCAAAGCTGCTGACAAAAATCACGAACAGACAATTCTATAATCATGGTCCGAGAGGTATCCTAAATGCACAGCTGCGGGAAAAAAAATCGAAGATCCTTTTTATTCACGCAATCTTTCAAAGTGGAGCAAATTCAATCTCGGTACTTAGTAAATGTTTCGCTACGCTACTTAACATTAAATTCCTATTCATTTTGTAATGAAGTAATGCACTCCATTTTGTAATGAAGTAAAATGTTTTCAAAATTGTTATTCAAGAGCTCAGAGTTATTTTTTGGATTATTTATATAAGGGAAGCAAAGTTTTCTTGTCAAGCCTTCCAATTTTGCAATTTTCTTGTCAAGCCTTCTCTAATGAGACAATATTTTTGGTCATTTTCAAGTCTTTAGCATAATGTTTCAATTTTGAATTGGGTCTAAAACACACTTTTTGAAACCTTCCCAAACGGCCCTCTTCCATCCGTGATTCCGTTTTTTCCCCAGAAAACAAATAATTCATCGACCAGCTTTTGGAACAAAAAATACCGTTCAACGGGAAACAATGTCTTAATTAGCTTAGCTATTAGTGGGCGAATCATCTTACCACAGGAAGAGTTAAGGCTGTTGACAGTTATCTCTAGTTTTAACAGAAGCAACCGAAAGAGTACATTTTACGTTTGGATCTTCAGGTTATTAATTGAAATGCTTAATAATGCCAAAATTAAAAAATGAGGCATATTTTGGTATATTTGGTAAAAATGAGACATATTTGGTATTTAGGCATGTTTTGGTAATTTTTATACATTTTTAGAGTCAACATAATCTAGGTCCTCGTTATCAATACCGTCCTGTAATAATGACTTATCTAACACAACCCGGTTTATCTACCACCATGTGTTGTCAAGATCTATATTTCTTGCAGAATAGCACATTTTCTACAAATATGTTTTAGAAACTAAAATATAAGCTAACATAAAAGTATTAGCTGGGCAGAGTCACCTAGTAGATATAGTAGATAAAACATGAACTTTCGGGTCTCAGAAACACAGTCCAAAACGATGAGGGGGTTTAAAAAATATCTATTTGGACCTCTTCTAAAAAATGATAGCGCTCTTAACGGTTGTGCGCTACTTTTCAAAGGAGAATTCCCCTTCCATGTATTTGCTTATTATCAGGAACGGGTTTTTTGTTGACAGATTATCTTTTCGTTATCAGTCGTAAACATTGCTCTTATAGATGAAATTCCGTTTGGTATCTTGTTTCCTGACATGTTCTGTTTTGTAAGTCATTTTCCAGATTTCTAGGGTACTTTTGATGATTTTAGAGTTTTTAGCATCCCGAGATTTTCTCAAAATTTGTGTTGAATTATCTTAAGGGGACACAGTACCTTTGAAACTATAAAAAAAATCGATTTTCCAATGTTGATCTATTTAGATAGTTTGAAATGTTCTGATTCTGTTAAAAACCGCATGAAAAAAATTCGCATTCGTTCGTTCGTAATGAGGATTTTTCGAACACACCTGTTTTTATTTTCAGCTGTTCGTTTGTTTACGTTTCTTAGTTTTGGTTTGGAATTATGCTATTTATTTTTTTCGAATGTTTTAATAGTAATACTTTTACTGTAACAAATATAAGCAGAATATGTACTACTCAACTCTTTCATTTCACAAATCTATTTGTTTACTTGAAGCACGTGAATGCTAAAAATAACTATTTCAACTTTAATTGCATTTATCTCAGAATGGTAATTTTCAAGCTTGCGCGCACTAGAACTCTGCAACTAATGAACGTAGACTTCTGAAATTTTGAATGAAAATAGAGTATCAAAAGGGCTTCAAAATGAAACCAAAATTTACTCAAAAGCTAAAAATATATTTAAAATTTTTGATATAGTATGAGTGAAAATTTGGAAAAATTAATGAAGTGAAACATTAAATGATTGTTACATTTATGTGTTACTTAACTACTATTTTTTGGTTTTAATTTAAAATAAAAGCATTGTGTTACTCATATCAATCATTAGTTTTATAGAAAATGCACAGAATGTTGCGCATAAGTTATGCTTGTAAAAAAAGTATGTTAAAAAAATGACCTTATGTAAATTCTAGTAAAATATTATTTAATTTTTAAAAATCAAAGCAATTTTTCTGCATTGTGTAGTATAAAGTATAAATGAACCCTGCAAAAAATTTCATTATGATACACACAAAACGTTTGGTGATACATTTATCGAAATGAGCCTATTTTACCTGCTGATTTGTATACTTAAAGGTACTGTGCCCCCTTAAGTCACACAATCCTTCGTCCACGGTTTCGTTTTTATTAAAAGACATTACAAATGACTCACCTACCAACTTCTGTCGCCAACAAAGCCCTTCACCGCAAAACAAAACCTTTCTACGCTTTTCTATTGATGGATGAAACACGATAACAGTGTAACCGTTGTTTATTTTTAACTAATAGCACGATAACAATGTTAACTGTTGTTTATTTTGTGGTAACAGTTATTATGTATTATTTTCGATGAGGAGATGAGATGCTTCGCAACGGGTGCTCCGTAAGTGATATGTCCAGTCCAGTTACATATTAACTGCTAAAATAATATATTATTTTATAATATAGTATTTAACTGCTAAAATTAACAGTTTTGCTATCAGTTGGCAACCAGCACAGAAACTTATAAACTAATTCAATGATTTTTTACTGTTAGAAATTTATTATTTAATTCAATTTAAATTGCTTGACTGCTATCATAATAGCATTTTTCAGAAACTGTTAACATCTTCAATAACAGCTAGCACTGTTAATTTCAAATAGAACTTGTTCTTCAAACCGTTATAGCAAAAACAGCCTATCTCCAATCATTACACGGGGCCGTCGTGGCTCAGTGTGTATGACCATTGCTTCGATTTGTAGGCGGCGCAGGTTCGATTCCTGTCAGGTGCATTTCTCCCTGGGTGTATTTCTCTCTTCTGTGCCAATAAAACTTTCACTGTGTGTCTGTTACTTGATACTGTATGTCGTGTTTGGCGCAGCATGGCCAAATATGTCCCTTGCGCCATAAAACACCAAACCAACTAATCATTACACTTTAAGATCTTAGAGTCACGCGCGCATTAATCGAACCGTTTGATGACAAAAACAACTCATCTAGCAATGCGAAAAGTAACTATCCAAAGCAGCGTTTCTCAAATTATGGTCCTTGGTATGGAACACAAAAAGTACTGGTCCTCCTAAAGCAGGGATGTCAAACTCAATTAAAACACGGGCCATTTAATGCAATTGGTAAGATTCACACGGGCCACATCAAATTTTCTTAAAATTAAATTTTGAAGTGAGGATTCAGGAATAGGGATAGGATAATTAAAACACATTATGTAATTAAGTGAATTTAGGGTAATAATTTATAATATTGCTATACAATTGCTTTTATTTAAACGTTTATTTAATTTAATGTATTTATAAAACTAAAATTTATTTTACCTTAAACTTGCCAGCGCTTTCCTCCTACTAGTTTTCCAATATCTGGATTCAAAGACTGAGAACAGACAATATTCATTTTGGCAGATAGATGTTTATCAGTTAATCTTGATCTGTAGGCCGTTTTATTTCATTTCATGGACGAAAATAGTTGCTCACACAAGTACGTACTCCCAAAATAGCATAAAATTTGTGCAGCAAACTTTTTAATTTCCGTGTATTTTTCACCTAAATAGGAATATATTTTGGGAATTCCTACTTCTCGATATTTGTCTTTTAAAACCGAATCTTTCTGGAAATCAATTAATTCCAGTTGTATCGAAGTGGGAGCATTTTCAACTTCAAAGGAAAAAGGCCTAATAAAAAGAGAAAAAAATTTTGTAACTCTTTGAAATCATTAAAACGTTTATCGAATTCGTTTTTGATTTCTTCAATTTTACTACAATGTTGTGAAAAGGAGCAACATTTGAACTAGAGCATCGTGGGCCACAAAAAATTACCTCGGGGCCACATGCGGCCCGCGGGCCGGCAGTTCGACACCCCTGTCCTAAAGTATTGAAAAATATCAGAGTACAACCCAAAGTTGTATTGCACCTAATTTATCCTCCATGACAGAAGGATTTACTTGCTTCCCCATGACCACTTCGTAAGTTTCCTAATTAAGATCTTACAACACTGCTGTACATTAACTTTGAGGGTCTCAAATCTTTTGTTATCAGCAGTGTAGAAACTGATGAGAATCACTTTGATTTAAATGCCTTCATTTTATGTCTTCAGTCGGAGAATTTTAATGATACATGGTAAGGTGCTCGTAATGCGGATCCCTTCAATATCTCGAAGCTAATCAAAATCTATAAAAAATTGAATAAAATGCTTCTGTGTTAGAAGGCACTCGTATTCTACTTTGATGTCTGGAGAAGCCGTGTATTTTTAATAGAGGTATTTTTGTGTTTCGAAAGCATTCACTTTGACGGGTAATTTGTCGATTAAACCAACTTGCTCCCCACATCACCTTTCCAAGTCGTTCAGTTGAGAATACAGCGATTTCAGGTGCCAGGTATATTCGAAGGCCCTAACGCCAATGTATAAAGAGGCGGCATTTCTGAAATATTAATCATGTTTCTCTTCCAAAAATGTTTTGTCTTCTTTTCTGACTTCAGAGCAGTTTTATAAGTGTCACCTACTTGTGTACTCACAGCCCCATACCGTCCTTCATCAAGTGGCCAGACTGATAAAGCAGTTAAATTTGTGAAGTACAAGGCGATTCACTACCTTTTAGACTTGCAAGAATGCTTATGAGCTACAGGAGAACACCATTAACCTTGTCTGGATTGTCTCCGGCTGAATTACTACTTGGAGACAGATTAGAGGACGATTGGATTTGATATCTGCCAATCAAAGCCCAAATCATCATTCAAGGTTGGAGATCATGTTTATGCAAGACATTTTGGAAGAGTTGACAAGTGAATACTTGGTGTGATCCGCTCAGGTGTAAGAAATTTAACGTTTCGTTTATTACTTTCTTATCGATTGTCAATACACCGACACCAAGATAAACTGTCACAGAAGTGTGCTACCTAAAGGTAAGCGCACACAAATCAGCATCGCGCGAATCGGATATTAGAATTATTTATATTGTTTTAAATGAGACTGCGCTCACACATTCGCATCGTACGTCTGCAATCAATACGAAGATTCCGGAGGAAGAATAAAATCCATTCGGTCAGTACAATGCGGATGACTCATCCGTACCTTCTACACAGTGCGTGTCTTTCTTAGGTCCTCCGCGACTCCCTGAATAAGTTCTCTCTATTTAAATGTGGTCTCAGGATGTCTAGAAGTGCTGTAAACTTGGCGTGGGTCACACGAAAGAATTGAAAAACTTTTTCGTCATCGTATATAGCCTGTGTCCCGCAATATATAGCCTATGTGTCCCGCAGAATTCTACTGGATGAATGTACCAAATTTAGTGTGAATTGGTCTGACATTGATCGTATAAATACGCAATGTTATTCCGAATTGTCTTGTACCATATCGATGATAAAAAAGGACCTATGAAAATGGTCTTATATTATCATAAAAATTTACATTCCAATTATAAAGTTACAGTTTAAGAATTTACAGATGGGATACATAAACGATATGGTACTGAGCGATTTTCAGCCAACCACACCGATCTGCGATTGCATCATACTCTAAGATTCTAAAAAACTCCAAGGTCATCTTGCGAGGGGCCATCATGAAGGAACGGACCTGACTGCAGCCTCTGTGACGTCACGAAATGGGGGCCATTGGAGAGAAGAATTAGCAAGCGAAGACTCCGTGATCAGACGAAACAGATAGTAAAATCTCGATATAAGCAAATCCATCAATCCATTTTTTCCAAGATTTGAAACCACACAGCTTAATCTTTTTGTTAATTTCGGATTAATTTTCACATATAAAAATATTCGTTCCTTTGTATTTCGGGGATTAACATAAAGTGTTTAAGCAATTTTTGTTAAGAGGTCCCAGTACCACATAATTTGTTAAAATCTTGAATATTTGTCTTACATTAGAGTTTTGACCTTTACAAATAAGTGTGCTGTATTTTGGAACGAATAGAAGCAGTTTCAAAGAAGTCATTCAGTAATTATACAGCAAATTAAGACTTCAATGGGCAAGATTATGTGACAACTAGTGCGAATATTTTCCCTCATTTTTGTAAAATTCAAATTGAAGTAAATGTAGCCAAAAATATTTTCGATCCCTTTCCTATTTAATGTTTTGAAACTGCGGACCATCCAAAGTATTCATTGCAATGAAAACAGTTTTCACGCAGATCCCCAGGTATGACCATCGTCTTCCTGCCCAGAACCATTCTCAAGTATGCAAAGTAATTTGGTAAAGATGTAGAATCCGAGGCATGTTTGTCGTCAAGCAATTTTGTCGCCAAATCAAGATGGCGTCAAAAGCCAGTATGTTTGTTAAAAAAAACGGGGACTTTCCTACGCGAAAAACCTTTTGCATAGGGTTGCCATAAAGCTGGATCAAAACCCCAAGGTTACCATGTTAGGCGATAAATCGCCAAACATGGTAACTCGGATTCAACATAGTGCCTCAGATTCGACATCTCCACCAGCAATTTTTTACCCAAATTCATCTCTTCACTAAAAACACCCCTCACATTGAAATGATGTGTTGGGTGTTGTAGTGGGTAAAGCCAAGTGCCTTGGAAGGAGTCCTCCTGAGTTCGAACCCGGCCGGCGGCTAATTTCTATTTCTCGCCTCTATATTTTTAAAAATAGTAAATATACTCTAATCCTTCCAATTTTTCTGTACCAACTTTTACTTAATCCTTTTATTTTTTTAATTCTACACAATTATTTTTAAAAATTTAATTGATTTTATTCAGCTTTTTCAATTTTCGAGCTGTAGGGCGTGCGAGCATTGCACGGAGTGCATGGCCGCGAAGCGGCCTTAACCTCCAGTCGATAATCAGTGGTGTGACTTGGCTTAAGATTGACTTCCTGAATTATTTAAAGATATGGATAAAGTTAGAATTTAAAGAATTAGAAAGTGAAAGTTGCTGGGGAGTTAATTTTCTGCTAACATGATTTCGGCTATTGTGAGGAGTTTTTCTACTGGGTTTTCAGCTTCTTTAAGTTGTTTTAAGACGGACTTGAGTCCACCTACATTTCCGAAAATATTTTTAATTTCTTTAAAGAATTCCATAATTTCTTTAAAGTTGGGGATGAATTCTTTAGTGAATGTTTTAATGGGGTCTAAGTAGTTCATGGTCTCTTTTTGAAAGTTGGGCGTGGGGGGAGTGGCTTCAGGATCAATTGGAGGAGGAGCTGGTCTGCTTAGTGCCGCGGCATATGATAGTCCCGGTTGGGTTTTCCTAACGTTATGGGGATTGTTACTATTATTGTTCAGATTAAATTTAGTTTTTTTTTTTTTTTTTTGGGGGGGGGGTTTCTGAGTTGATTATTTTTTGGGTATTTGGGACACCCCATCCAAGAGGCAATGTGTCCATCTGCATTGCAGTTGATGCAATGGGGGTTCGTCTGTTTCGGCTTGGTGCAGGATGTTGTACGATGACAAAGTCCGCATTTCAAACATCGGGATTTTAAGTGGCAATTATTACTGCTATGCCCGAACAGATTGCAATTGTAGCACTGAGAGGGGCCCTTAGTTCCTTCACTGTTACGGACATGTAAAGGCAAGTCTTGATCTTATAAATTTCGTCCCAATTGTCTTTTCTGACGAGCGTGATTAGGAACATAGGTAGGGGGGGTTTTGGATCGCATCTGCTTCATCTGAGCAATTCGCTCAATAATGAAGCCTTTGGTTTCCAGCTCGTTCTGGATGTCAGAGATTACTGTGTCGCGTGGAAGTCCCTTAATGACAACCTTCGCGGGGCGGTTGTTTCGGGGGGTCAAGACAAAGTATTCGACGTTATTCTCAGTTAAATAATTAGTTAGAGCTCGGTATTCCGAGTCATCTGCCGTCGTAGCTTTGATGAAGTCTCTCGCGAGTTTGTAGGTCGGCGTTATGTTAAGTTTATCTTTAATGTTGTTAAATAGAGTTGAATTATTTTTATCGGATCTTATATGTATGGGGGGCATTTTCGGTTGTGGAGGGTCATCGATGACCTCATCAAGCATATCGAAATTATTCGAAGTTGCCACTTGCTGTGGCTCGTTCGGCATCGAGTTGGGTTTCGCGGTGTGCCTCTTGGAGGGGTAAGAGAATTCGGCTTCCGAATTGAGGGATCGTTTGCTAGCTTTGCGCGATTTTGGGTGTAGGTGGCAAGTTTCAGGGCAGTCAATCTCAAGGAATGTTTTCCACTGACCTTTCAATTGCTCCATTCGGTCCTCTTCTTTCTTGATGAGTTCCCGGGTGCTGTCCTTGGAATCGGGAGGTAGGGTACTCAGCAGTAGCGTGAGTGTGTTTATGGTGCCCTCAGTATCCTTGATGTCTGTTAGGATTCGGGTCTTGGTTGAGCATACTGCTTCTGGGTGAAGAGCTTGCGTCGCGGCGGCTTCTGACTCCATCACATTCAACTCGCTGTCCTTTGATGTGGTCGCCTGGGACCTGGAGAGGGCAGTTGGTTCTTCTGTGTCCATTTCTAGGTCGCCTGAATGGGCTGGAGGTGTTCCTAGATTTCTTCGCCTTTTCCTTCCGCGTGGTGGAGGCAGCAGCGTCTTTCATCTTCTCCTTCGGATCTGCAATTTTGGCTTTTTGTCGTTTGGGAGTTTCAGGTTTCCCCATCGTGTAATCCGATAAGGTTTCCGCAGATTTCAGCTTTGCTAGAATATCTCCGAGTCATCTAGAAGACTCCTCATCGGCAGTCTTTAAAAAGACTGTTTGTTTGGATTCAGGATGCAGTCAAATAAGCGTCCGTATGGTTGGGAGTCCGGAACGGGGAATGCTTTTTCAATTTTAAAACTCTGGTTTCTCTGCATTGTCACTGTTTTGTCCTCTTTCGTACCACCAATGAAAAGCAAACCACTGAAGCTCCACCCCCCTACATGTTCGACTCCAAGTGCCAAGTTCCTAACCATCAAGAAATTTTCTGTAACTCAAGCATCGTTCTGCTTTTGTTTTATTCAACCGGAAGATATCTCTATCTCTATTCGGACCTCTACCTCTATATCTATTCGGTCCAGATGCTTCCCTAAAAATGTTGAAAGATTGAACGTATTCAAAGCGCTCTTGATTAACTTTGTTAATTTTCTGTATTGCTTTCTGTTTTAGTTTGGGTATTTTTCGCAAATAGTATAATGTTTGTGTTAATAAATTACATGACATGAAGTAACAGTGATTATTACTGTTTAATTTGGTTTTGACTTCGCTGACATTGTGATTCATTTAGGTTGTTTGTTGGAATCAGTGAGGTGACATAACAAGACTTTTTAAAAGTATAGTGGTATATTTAAAGATCCAATCACATTTTTATTTCAGTAGTGGTTATTTCATAACTTACTTTTGAATTTGAATAATTCCTGTATTTGTATAATACAAATCTATCGACACTACATGTGACACAGATAAGGCTGTGAACTACACAACAGAGTTTTTGAACACATTGGAGCCATTTGGAGTACCCTCGCATATGTTACAGCTAGAAATTGGGGCACCTATTATGCTTCTCAGAAATCTGCATCCACCTTCACTCTACAATGAAACACGACTATCTATCAAGAAACTGATGCCGAATATTATTGAAGCCACCATCATGACTGGACATGCCGCAGGCGAAGACGTATTCATTCCTAGGATCCCAATAATCCCTTCGGATCTCCCATTCGAATTTAAACGACTTCAGTTCCCTGTTGTTTAAGTTTCGCCATGAGCACCAACAAGGCACAAGAACAATCGCTGAAAGTTGTAGGACTCGATCTCATTAAACCGTGTTTCTCCCACGGTCAACTGTATGTGGGTTGTTCAAGAGTTGGAAAAGCCGAGAATCTTTACATCCTAGCTCCAAATGGAAGAACATTCAACATAGTGTATCATAAAGCTCTTTAAGCAAAAATCAGTGAGGTGGAAGGAATGAGGTGACATGCCCGTGTCATGTCGGGTGGTGGGAATCATTCTTAAAATTATTTTTTTCTATTTAATGTTTTCAGAATCGGTGAGGACAACAAGAATGATGTGCGGGTATTGCTAGTTATATATATATAAAGAGCTGAAAAGGTTTCACCAGATGATCGTCTTTAGCTATCAATTTTAATGTAATAACTACTTTCAGCTTGCCAAATTTGCAAATTTTTATCATAAATTCATCATTTGATTTTTACAGGAAAGAAATATAATATATTGATTTAAAAATATTTTTTAAACACATTACAATAGAAACCTAAAATAATACATCACACTTCATAATCACAAAATGATTTCTTTTAAATTCTATAGCACTTGAATAATTTATCATGATCAAGCTTGCAATTTCTTCAATCATAAATTTCCATTGCAAAAATGGTATTACGGTAATGCTTTACATAAAATATAAACACATTTATGTAAAGCATTTCATAACGCATCACATGACATTTAAATTTATACAAATTTTGTTCTAATTTTTCCAGAAACGAAAATGCTTACTTTTAGAATTTATAGAACAATGTAATATATTTTTTTATACTTACACAGAAGCCTTGCTTTTCCATGTGTTTTACTAATTTTTATGAAATACAAAATAATAGCAAAAAAGAGTGTTCCACAAGTTTGGTAGTATTTCAATAATTCATAAAAATCACAAAAATTGTAAAATTGAAGTGCTGCTTGCACGAAAAGTAATCTCAGGCGGAGAGATTTCTTGGCAGGGGAAAAATATTTAGTTCAAATTTGCACCGATAGAGGGCGACAGGGACGTGTCGATTACGGAGTACCTGACTGAAATCAATGAACCTCCACAAAAAATATTAGAAAATTTTATAATTAGCTAATCATAAGAGAGAGAAGTTAAAGAAAATTGACTTTAAGCACTTGGGGAAAAGGAAGAAATTATGTGATAAAAGATAGAATTTAATCCATTTTTTATTGTGTCGGTTTATTTTAGGGATGAGGGTCGGGGATTTATGAGATTTTCATCAAAATCTATCAATTCACATCGTCTTTTCGGGCTCTGCGAGAAAAATTATATTCCTTTGCAAGACATCTTGGTCTTTTTCTGGTTTTAATGATATTGGGGTCGTAGGGAGAGTATATTTTGGAGTAGTTTGTTTGGAATTTTGTTGGAAAATTTTGTGGAAAGGAGTTTGATGAATTCGGTGATCGGTTCAGTATTGAGGTCGTCATGGACAATTTCACGATGGACGAAAAGGGGTATTTGCCATTTGAAGAAAGGTGGTTTTGAAAGACTCGGAGTTTTTTAATGCTGGTTGAGCTGCCAGAGGTCTTCCATTTAAAAGGGCTCTCACTTGTATATCTCTTGCACATGAGGCTTCTTGTACAGTGTCCTCTATCAGCAGAAATTTGAATTAATCCTTTTCCACAGCCAAAACCCTTATGAGATTCTTTTTCGTGCAAGTCAATGGACCAATTTTTACGAATTATGGGAATGTTAACAAATTTATGAGACACCTGGTATACAAAGAAAATTATTTACATATTGATCGTCGTTTCAGAATTTGACTTCTTGGAAAGTGTCTATGAATGTACTTAGTTGAGAACAGCTAATTTTTATGGTGGAATTTGATTGATAAGTGATCTGAATAAAACTTAGTTTCAGTATGCAAATGGGTGTGTGTTCAGATGCTAAGAAAAATCGAATCATAGATGAATAAGAGATTTTATTCTGGAAGCAGAGAATACAATTTGTTTAAATATGCGTGATTACAATATAGTTCAGGAATACTTGAAAAATCTCCAGCTACATTTTAAACAAGATATAGGCAAAATATTTTCTTTTGTTTTTATTTTCGCAGTATGTACACGCGAGCAGACGCTTTTCCCCACGACAGCATCATACACAGTGTGGTTTATTTGAGTATGTACATACTTGTTCACACGGTCGAGGAGACTCAAAATCAAAACACTTTTGATTTGAAAGCTTCTCAAAGTTAGCTCTTTTGATTCCGTCGTGATATCGATACAATTCTGCTTTTGATAACCTCTTATAACCATGTATACCCATAAATGGGCCTAGCAGGTGTAAACGAAACATCTAGCTGCTACGGCTTGTGATGACATATGTACATGGCATAATAAAAAAGAATGGGTGTGATCCCTTTGGGAAGAATAATTAACTTCAACCAATAACAATATTCAGTTAAATGCTTTTTTAATTACTATTTTACTTGTGTAAAAATGCTCGGATTTTATTAGAAGTCCGTCGTCATGGAGACGCCTTATTTGGTTTGTTGGTCATATTTGTTTTGTTGTAGTATTTCATGAAAAATCTTTCCGGCGATGAAGTCCATGTTGGCAAGTACATATGACAATCCCTTCTGATCATCGAGGTTTATTTATTCACACTGTAACCTGCACGGTGAAATGTAAATGGTCACAGAATTTTTAAGTATTCCAATCTGGAGTCAACTAAACTTAACGCACGGGATATCGACCTTACGAAGGGTTTGCGGTAAAAAAAAAGATAGTTTTTCACACAGCAAATAAGATGATTAGAAGTAGGCGAGGAATAAAAAAAAATTAAAACTAAAATTTTTAACATGTAGATCCAAAATTTTCAAATCATCCCATCCCTTTTACACCGATTCAAGCTCGAAGATTCACCGGAATTTTAATTATGCTAAAAGGACTATAGCCCTCTGAGCACCACGAGAATTCCGAGCAGTGTAGTGTTTCTTTTCTACATCACATTTAATGATTGAATAACCACATTTGCAAATGGTTGAAAGAATCCCAGGAGAGATTTTATTGGTCAAGACCCAAACTGGTTAGAATCGACTGTAGGTTACAGAACGTATATATACTAGAGCGCACTTCAGAGAGCGGGATTATATTTTATTTCATGGTTTAAAATAGAAGAAATAGTGTCGTAGACTTTTACAGCATTTAACCTGACCCAGAATTCTAGCATAAGCTGTGAATTAATGCTAGAGGCTTTGGAAATAAGTTAGGTACAAGAACATTTTTACGGTCTTCACTCTGTCTACCAATATATAAATTTTCATCCATTCAGTAGACAATTGAATATTTACACTTTTAAGTCATTTGAATTGAAAAAAATGTTGGAACTAAAATTTAAAAACAATAGATTGTTATCGGAAGTAAAATAAGTCATAATCCGACTATTTTCTGTGAATGGAATATTTCCATTCAAATGGAATTATTTTAAAAATAGAATTCTCAAACAATTTGAGGAATCATCGTTAGATAGGTAGATAATATAATATCAGTAATTATTAATATAATTATTATGAACTTATATTTTACAACAAAAATAAACTTTAAAAATTTCAAATGAGTCTTGGCGACATCCAAGTGTGTAAATGTACCAATTACAGTGTCTAAATAATCGCCGTGCCAGGTCCAGTATGTTCAAAGTATTAAGATTTTAACCTAGCATGTATATTTATAAAATTTAAATACTTCCATGTGTTATTTACATACTAGTACGGATATTTAGAAATAAGAGATAATAGTATAGAAATCTTTAAGGCTTGTATAAAATATCACACAATTTGGATATGTATCGATTTATCGATCTCTAAAATAACTAGAATAATCCCATAGGGAAAAGAAGTTAAGGCTTAATATTCAGACAAACATTTAATGAGAATGAAATAGTCGCTGAAATATCTTGCTGAGAATAGTTGGTCTGCGCAAGTATGTTTGTTTCCATAATGTTTCGATTAAAAAAATTAACAGAAAAATTAAATTTCGTTTCAAAAATCCAAAAAGGATAAAAAGAAAACACGTGCGAGATCCAAAGTCAAAAATTATGTAAAATTCTCAAAGGCAGATACTAAAATTAGAAGCATTGAACAGTAAAATATCGAATATATTTTTGCTTCTTCATAAATGCTTCCAACAAAATTCTTATTCAATTATCGCTTATTCAATTAATCGCTTATTCAATTAAAAAATGTAATATTGCTAATTAAAATCGGGGACATGCATCCTAAGTGTTCACATTTTTCGTAATGTTCCAATTTCAGCTGGGTGCAAAGAACATGAAACGTTATGCATATGATAATTTTTATAAAATATTTTACTCTTTTCTCCCGTCCATTTGTTCCTCTCTTCCACTACTGCCCTGAGGGCAAAATGAAAGGGAGGGGACGAATGACAATTTGACAAAACTTTCAGTTTCATACATAAATACCTATACTCTTATATTAATAATTTTTACTCGGATATTTCAATGGAATTCTTTTCTAAAAGATATTCGGATGTGCTATATAGATCATAGAATTTATTAAAACTATGAATGGAATTGATAACAATTGGCATGAATAAAGATGAAATTTTACGTATTCAGCAAAAACTGCCATTTTTCAATTTGTTATTTTTGTCAAACAAATTAAAAATAAAAAAAGACTTTTTATTTATTTATAATAATAATTTTTATTATTTATAATAAAGGTATTTATTTTAGTTTTTGTTTATTGTGCTCATTGAAGAGATTGGTTCTGAAATTTCCTATTAGATGGCAGCACAAGCTCGCTTTAGTTTCCCAAGTTGTAGAAGTCGGGCATCCAACTGTTATTTTTTACAAGACAAAAAGGAATATTTTTATCCGAGTTTACTTTTTAAAATTTGAAATGCTATTATTTTGAAGAAAAGATTCTTTGTGCAAATATTTATTTTGAGTTGTATTTATTTTTAAAACTACAATTTTAAAAAACGAGTCACGACTTGATTTGCTTGCAGGCTTTTAATTTGCTTTTGGAGGTGTGTTCTGCTCAAAGCTTTTAATATTGCATCCTAAAAGATTTTAAACAAAGTAAAGCTTTCTTTAGTCACATATTAGAGTGAATGAAACTTCGTAACCCAACCGTATTAGTTAAATACGTATTAACATAATACTAAAATGTTGTTTTTTCTGTACAAGAATCACAGAGCTATTCATTTACCAGCCAAAATAATCTAACGAAACGCACGAAAATAATTGCGGATAAATAAAATGCGAGGAACTAAAACGTGTCAACTTTTAGTCTTCCTGCAATGAAATTAAAAGAGTAGTTTAATAGTAACCGGTCAGAGTGGTTGCAGTTGCATTGTTATACGTTACTGATTTAATAATAAAAAAGAATCAATCATACAATTCATAAAATTGTAAAATTTTTTTACGATGAACGTTGATGATAAAAAATAATAATTATTATTGAACTCCTATTTAGCTTTTTAATAAGAATTGCGATTTGATGTATGCAAAATCTTTACAAAAACATCGTTTATGTAATCTCTGTACTTAACAATGAAACTAAAGGCAAGTGAGGTTTGATGTGATGATCATGCAAGCTTCTTAATATCGTTCGCACATGGGAATTTACATTCTTGTATGCTTCAGTAGCTTATAATTTGTCTTTTTAGGTGAATGGAATGAAAGAGAGGGTTCCCTCTGTTTTGCCTTTTGCAAGCGACCGCCTTGCGATTAGACCTGAAGCAAAATGAACCGAATCTTGGCCACGTAAGGTCAAGAATAAAACAGGGGCACAAGTTTTAATGTATCTTCCATTTTTGATCATTATAATGTCCCTTTTCAGCCGATGAATTTGTTTCCATCGTGATTCCCAATGTGAAATAATTTTATATTAATAGAAAATCAACTCTTCCCTGATTAGATATTCGACTCACCTGAGAATGAACATGACTTAAAGCTCAGTGGGGCCAGCAAAAGGACATGTTTCATACGTGGAGTCAATAAGCAACGTTTTGCTAAGGAATGCCTCACTGATCAAGCAATCTCTCTTTGATTAAGATTACTATTAAATAAATATTTTATGTTAAGATGAGATACAATAATCTTTGAATGGTTCCTCCAGAGATTACTTGGTTAATATTTAGTCTCCAAACAAAACTGGGGGACCCCAAGCCTTTTATAATAGACGTTGTTAAAAGTTTTCTAGAGATTTATGAGCATATCTATAGTTGATCATGTGCAAGGAAATGGCAGTAAATTGCTAGGTGTAGAATATGAGGTCGAAATTAAACAAATGAAGACAGTTGTTAAGCGAATTACAGAGTAGTTTAAAAACCAACGTAGTCAAAAATTGTGTTTAAAAAATAAAAATGGACGAAAGCCGTGATTCCAATTACAAGTCAATAGAGTTATTTGTTTTGTTTCGAACTCTCAACATACGAACAGCATTTCAAGACAAATCAGATGGCCTCTTGCTTGATGAACTACTAGTTTTCAAGACTTTTAATGCAAAGTTTACTTTGTGGTATCTGGAAGGATAGCTTCACTGAACCATCAGTAACCGTCGCCATTTTGCTAAAAGAAAGGTTACTGCAGTCATTGTTGCTCAATGGCAAGAAGTATTACCTAATACCATTGCTTGTCAAGCGAATAACACTGAGGATGTATGACTGATTTCTAGCTCAACAAAAGACCATCGACAAGACATAATTACTCCACTGACTCTTTTTGCAAAAGTAAGCATGGATTCTGGTCAGTATATCGTAGAACAGTTTAGTTTACTTAAAACTGCAAATGTCTGACTTCGAGGTTAAATTCTTATATTCGATACTCTCCTTTTGAATAGGTCTTTGTTGTCGATGACTGGTCTGGTACTACAAAAAATGTAGTAATGACATACGAAAATACTTGTCTTTTAATGATCATACCCGATGAACATCTTATTGAAGAATACCGATTCCAACCATTGCTTTTTAGCGAATGAAAAGAAATTAAGTTCTTTGGTGAAACCGTCTTGACGGACATTCACAATGCCACTCAAAGTTTGAATACGTGTGGCAGATTTTTACATCACTGATGAATTCCCTGGAACAATCGGATACCCGTCGCATTTCCTTGTCTAACGGTGTGATGGATGGTAATTTCACTTAGAGCTCTTTGGTACCGAGCCGGCCTGTCTCACTACAATTCAAGAAGGACCGAAAGCTGGGAACCTATTGTGGTCGAAACATCCATCACCCGAGGAACCCCACCAAATGAATCGGACACTGCTTTATTGGTCTCGAAGAGGTGTGGAGCATCGGACTTTGGGGGGTTCAGTCGGAGTAACCGTTGCTGAGGAGTTCCCAGTTCTCACGGTGCGTGGGCTTGATGACGGCGTAGGTGAGGAAGTAGGCTGCCACGAAGAGTCCGAAGGAGAGCGGGAAGAGGATCTTGGAAACCTTGTCGATGTTCTTGGAGAGGCGCTGCCGGCTGTAGTTGGGAGGGATGATGGGCTGGGGCCTCTTCAGCCAGCCGAAGAGGCTGAGGGCCGTAGCCGCGGCCCGCCGGTCGTGGTCCTCAGTCTCCCCACGCGACTCGCCGCCTCCACCCGTGATGCTCGGCTCGTTGCTGTTGTTGTCCTTCATGACACTCGACTGCTGGATCTGCGGGAACGAAAGACAAAGCTCTACAAACATGGCACGAAAAGAATTGGAGGGATTTTGAGAAAGCACTTTTGATGAAGAAAATGAGTTTTATAAAGGAATTTTGAGAAAGCACTTTTGATGAAGAAAATGAGTTTTATAAAGGAATTTTGAGAAAGCACTTTTGATGAAGAAAATAAGTTTTATAAAAGCATTCTATGTGTTTCGGTATATCATCTTAAGGAAATCCCAACAGCAGTTGCAGGGACATGGAGACTATAAAACATTGTCGGCTGTGCGGTGACTTGAATTAACACGGGGTATATGCCCATCGCCTCTATCTCTATTGAAGCCTTTTTAGAGAGAAAAAACAAACACCATTTCTGAAATGAGAGCACTTGAAATATTTTAAGTTAAATAATAAATAAGTTAATAAATAAATAATTATACTTGAATATAAAGACAAAATAAAGCAAAAACAAGTTAGAATCACTTCACCCACGGAAGAGCCGGAAAAAGGTGACTCTGAATGTCCAGCGTGATATCGCTTGTGTCAAGAATGCCACCCTGATTTAACCCTCCAAGGGGTGTAGAAGAGATATTGTGTCCATCAAGATCTAAACAATTTTGCAAATGACGAGACATCTCGTCATCAAGATATTGCCGATATTTTGATGATGATGAGATTAAGATCTGGTCAGTTTTCTTCGAATGACGAGATATCACCAGTAGGTTTAATAAGGTGTGCGGTTACCGTGAGCGACTATACATACTGTTCGACATACTGTTGATGAGCAGTTCTTGAGCTAAGGAATCCCATTCTTAGAAAAAACACCGCTCTTTTGATCCGTTCAGTGGTGGAGGAATATGTGTTGCAACCCGGCGGTCAAGGGTTAAATGTTCAATGAGGTATAAGTCCACTGAGCAGAACGGCCAAAACAGACGCATTATATCCTTGGTTTTGGGGTTTTATGGCCATATTTGGCCATGCTGCGCCAGACACAAGGCATACAATAGCAATAGACATACGCACAGTTGCTTGCGCAGTGGGCATACCCACTGTGCCACGACCGCCCCCATTATATCCTCGGATTCCAGGTGTTTCTGAACCAGGTTAGCCCTATGAGGACGTGCATTACCGTCCATTGAGTGGAACCTAGGACCAAATGCACCCCTAAAAAGCCACACATACTGATGCAGGATGACATTCATATAAACCCTGGCCGTTACGATACGTCAGTCAAGCACAAGCGGAGGTGTACACGAAGCTGAGGTGGTATAACTAGGACATCTCTTTAACGATCCCTTTCGACGATGTGGAGAGGGTCCCTTGGGCTCATCAGATGTACACCGCGTCGAGACTCACTCTCTGGGCCACAACGGGAATCGTTAGCAAACAATACATTGCCTCATTGTTGTAGGGTCCAGGCTAGGTGTTCAGTACAACATGATCCACGAGCAGTACAGTTAAGGGAATGCACACAGCGATGACCATCTTACCGGCTGATCTCGTGTACCCGATGATTGGTCTCCATACGGTGCTGGTTGGATGGCGTCGGGTACTTATGGCCGCATTCGGGTCCTGACATGCTGTTGGGACACGTGAGCTGCCAAAAAGTATAAGGGTTGTGTGGGGTCACATTTGTGATTTAATCCAACCTTAATCATGGCCATTCGTTAGCCAAAAGAAGTTTTGGCATGCAGTTAGGAAGGGGTACTGATCTAATTAGAAACCCCCGTAGAGTGACAAACCACTCAATGTTTGATTGGTTTTTATTATGGTAAGTTGAATCAATATTCCTCTGGAGCTACACTACTGGCTATTGGCAACGATCTGGGATCAATCCCGAAGGAGGTTTTTCTATGGGCGGCCATATTTTGGTCATGCTGCGCGAAACACACAACATACAAAGTCAAATAATGGACACGCACAATGAAAATTTAACTGACATAAAAGGAGAGAAATACACCCAGAGAGAAATTGAACCTGCGCCGCCTACAACTCGCATATATCTAGTGCAATGAGCAAACCCACGACGGTCCATTACACACAATGAACTCTCGATTATGCGCGACCGGTTTACACCCGACCTTACAAAAATCAAAACTTTTTTACGGCTAAAATGGCCGCTCAATTCCAGAGCCATGCTGTGACTAAAACGATGCCATATAAACTTTTCATCAAGTCGATTTATAACGTAGCAAACAATTGGAATAAGTTGGACTCATCACAAGCAGTAGGTGGTGGAAACACACAATTTACAGAATGAACCACACAAGCGAAATCTGTTCATGGAGAAGAAAAGATGAAAATGGCGTCGCTGAATGATGATGAGACGTTCATGACACCGTGTTTGAGCATTTAATTGACGAAAACACCTTAACCTGGACATTAATATAAGCTGGTTTCATATTTGCAGTGTAGGTAAAAAAAAACTTGCCTTCCAGTAGATCCCAAGTCATTGTGGTATACGTAGTAAAGAGCAAATTGGTCAAGGCTGGAGTCCAGTTCCCTTTGCCTATACGTAACATCAAAAGGATTATTTGCTCTTCTATCAAGACTTATTGATTTTCGAAGAGATGTAGTTAGATTGGTTGGTTGAGTTTAATGACGCAATTTGGTCAAGTTGCACAAGACAGACAACGCCAAGTAAATGGACATAGACACACAAGGAAAACTTTGCTAACACAGAAGAGAGAAATAAAAGAGTTGTCGACAGGAAAGAGAACTGGAATGTCTTATTGAAAACAAGGCAAGCCCATATCTCAGGTTCCTTGCCCTGAGCTGTAGAAGTCGCTTGTTTTACATTTTTACCGGACATGACTACCTACAAAGGTACTTATATCGTATTGGATCAGCTGCTCTTTGCAAACTGGATGAAATGTCTGGAGATCACCTGAAGCTAAGATCTGGAGATCACCCTAAAACTGTTGTCCATAAACTCCGTTCCTCTAAGAACCATGGCCGGCGGTGCCCATCCCGCTTTCGAGACCTGGGGTGCCGAGTGGCCTTTTTTGTCCCTGTCAGGTGGCCGGCATGACGCGGGCACCTCTAGTGTTTAGTTCCCAAGTACGCTTGGTAATTTTTGACAATACAATTCAAAACTGGTGTATGGGAAGGATATTTTATCATTACAGACCATTAATGGGCTGCTTGTCGACTGATGAACTACAGTCCTGAGACCGTTAAAAAACCATTTGCACTGTGGGCCCCAGTGTCAGATTAGATGCTGGGAAATGCAAATCTGTATTTAGTACTCAGTCTTTAATTTGCTGCCACAATATATACGTATATACTGTTCTTTGTTATCCTTTGTACAATTGTATTAGTTTTATAATAAATTCAATGCGAAGATAACTCGTGGCGAACGAGGAAAGCTCGACAAATGTTTGGGGCACCAATCCACCTCTATAACAGTTAACTTTCATTGCGGTAGCATTGTATATGCAATGCAATCACGTAGTTCTTTTTGGAAGACTAATGACCTTACTGATAGAGATTTCGCAGTAACAGTTCTAACTGTGACAACCAAAGAATATCTGTCATTCTAAACTGTGATTGTGATTCTAAACTGTGACTGAATCTGATTGGTTGGTTGTAAAGGGAGGTTGCTGACTTTTGTGATTTAAGATCCTTTATTACTTCACATAGTAAGTACAATGTGAGTAAATTGTTTTTACAAAATAAGAGGGGTGATAGTACCCATTCAGATGAGCAATAATTACCATGGAACATAGGGTCGCATTCCACTCTGAGAGGCAGAAAAGAATCAAATTATAATTTCAACATGAACTGACAACAGAAAGCGAATGAACGATACCAAAAGTTGCACAATCTGATTGATTGATAAACTCACAGCAAGTGCTCAAAGTGGCGTGGCGTTGCACAGTTCACACCGGCGAAGGAATGACTGGCCTCGAAGATTCCTGGTGTTGTGTTCATTTTGTCTGCGGCAACACCGATTCTCGCTACGAGATCTTCAGCCGAGTCCACAGGTACACTAAAGATTTCATGTGCCCCCAGAAGAAAAAGTCCAGTGGGTTGAGGTCCGGTGAGGCCAAGCCACAGGTCCGCCACGTCGGATCCATCGTGCGGGATATGTGGCATTCAAGAAGTGCCGGACCGTGCTAGAAAAGTGTGAGACGTCAGAGACGATGACTTGTTCATGCTCGACGCGTTTCAGCTTTACTCTTTTCTGCCTCTCAGAGTGGAATGCGACCCTATGTTCCATGGTAATTATTGCTCGTCTGAATGGGTACTATCACCCCTCTTATTTTGTAAAAACAATTTAGACTCACCATGTATACTACAGCTGTGTCGGTAACGTCGCGAATGTTATTGAATCTTACCGACCAATTGCATTAACCTTGGTAACCTGTAAAATTTGTGAAAGAATGCTTCTGAGAAGATTAATTGAACACACTCGAAAAAATAGCACATTCCATGCAAATCAATTTGGCTTTTGGACAGCACTAAAAATTATGTATAAAGATATTACTTTTGCTTGTAATTCTAAAGAACTTGTTCTCATTGCTCTAGATATTCATGCGGCTTATGATTCTATTTTTCAAGATGGTTTAATTTATATGTGTTTACAAGCAGGTATCTCTGGAAGGGTAGGTGTGTGGCTATCCATTTTTGTTATGAACAGTCAAATTAAGGTTAAATGGAGAAATACAGTTTTAGATGGAGTATCGAATATACCCCAAAAGAGTTCCTCAAGGTAGTGTACTCTTTCCTTTTCTTTTCATTATATATATGACGGATTTGTTTGAAGCCTTTTATTCAGAAGTTAAATGATTTTGCTATGCAGATAATATATTTATATATGCTTGTGGCAAAAGTCTTCAGGGAGTAAGAAAACTGCAGAAGACCTTACAAATGTTCTTACAATGGTGTAAGCACTTCAAACTAGAATTTATACCTGATAAATGTGCATCAATCCATTTTTCAACGAGACGTCCATGTCCTGATTTTAACATCACCGTAGGTTCATAAACTATCTCATGGGTAGTATCTCTCAAAATTTTAGGCGTTTTTTTCGTCCAATTGGATCTTTAAGCACCATGTTTAATATATATGTAAAAAATGTTTCGGAAACTTAATGCTCTTAAAGTCATAGATGTACATAGATGGAGTGGTCGCACAAACCACCTTATTAAAATTGTCAACTCAGTAATCAGAAGCAGTTTAGATTATGGAAATGTTATTATAACAAATACTTGTGACTCTACCAGGATATTACTGGAAACAATATACAGGGTGAGTCTAAATTGTTTTTATAAAATAAGAGGGGTGATAGTACCCATGCAGACGAACAATAATTACCATGGAACATAGGGTCGCATTCCACTCTGAGAGGCAGAAAAGAGTCAAGTCGAAACGCGACGAACATGAACAAGTCATCGCCTCCGACGTCGTTTTGTACCTGCCTACGTAGCACATCTCCTAAGCAAGATGGATCGGACGTGGCGGACCTGTGGCTTGGCCTCCTCGCTCACCGGACCTCAACCCACTGGACTTTTTCTTCTGGGGGCACATGAAATCTTTAGTGTACCAGACGCCTGTGGACTCGGCTGAAGATCTCGTAGCGAGAATCGGTGTTGCCGCAGACAAAATGAGCACACCACCAGGAATCTTCGAGAGCCAGTCATTTCTTCGCCGGTGTGAACTGTGCAACGACACGCCACTTTGAGCACTTGCTGTGAGTTTATCAATCAATCAGATTGTGCCACTTTTGTTCATTCGCTTTCCCAACACTGTTCCTGTTGAAATTCTAATTTGACTCTTTTCTGCCTCTCAGAGTGGAATGCGACCCTATGTTCCCATGGTAACTATTGCTCGTCTGGACAAGAATGGACCATTGTAGCCAGCGACTCCTCAATGATACACGTACATTTATAATTTGAAGAACGGAAAAATCCATTTCTAACGTAAACAGCATTTTACTAGCAGAAGCGTGGAATGGTTTCGTTGGAGAACCCAATTCTTTACATCTTTATTACAGACAGTAAGCCTGTGCTTAGCGCTATTAAAAACATCACCATTAAATCTTCTGCTGAAGCATTTCGAATCCATAAAGCTATCCAAAAAGCAAGTCTAACCCGTCAAAAGATTTAATTTGCATGGACTCCAAGCCATGTGGATATTGAAGAGATGGGCTGATCAGTTGGCGACATATTCTGAGGACAATACTCTACGTTATGAATAGGTCTCGACTGATCAAACAAGTTCACAATCAACTCTTCTCAGACACAAATACATGGACTAACTGCAAATACCTCGAGTTTCATTATCTCAAGCACAATAGTTTAACTTGGTTCCCTAACTGAAAATTAGACGTGTTGATATATAGATTGCAAACAGAAATGCTACCAACAAGCTCCTTATTAAACAAATTAGGGATTGCTGAATCTTCTCTTTGTAATGTGTAGAACACAGTGGAACATTTCCTGGGGCACTGTAAAAGGTATTATACTTTAAGGGAACAGTTGTACAACAAAATAAGTATTAATGACATCGATCAAATGGCGAACTTATCTTTCTATGGAAAAAGAAAATTAGAGCTTTAGGAAACTTTTTCGTCCTCAGAAAATGTTTAATTTTCCCCCAATGGCAGCAGTAGTTTTATTTTTGACGATGTAATTCATTGTGTGTTTTTTGTGATATTTTCGTGAAATTTTTTTAAAGATTGTTATTGGTATATATTTTTTAATTTATAACATGCTGTTAACTCATAGTGACACATTTTCACATTCTCTTAACGCTTTATCATTGTGTAATTTGTCATTGTAAATTCTGGAACAATAGATAGAAAGCCAGTACCATTATTGCAGCATAAACTTTTCAAATATACATACGAAATAAATAAATAGTACCCAGGACCCAATAAATAGTGCCAATTTTACTTTCGTTTCGTTTAGCTGTTTTCTATTGTAAATGTGTTAAATACTAACAGAATTACCCGACCTTACTGAATTGGTTAACTATAGATTGAAGAAATGACCAGAAAATAGAAAATCACTTTTGTCTTTCGTAGAAAAGTGCCAAATCATTTAAGTGTCAGGAAAATAATTTTTAACATATAATTTCTACAACTTTCTTTGGACACAAATCTTATACATGAATACCCATCCATGTTATATACATCGCACAACTGCTAAAGCTACAAACTGACGAAAGATGAACACTACTACAAAACACGATTTTGTGGGAGGATTAGGAATTCCCTTAAGTTCTTTTCCTGTAAAATTGCTCAACTCAATTCGTAAAAATGACAAATCTACTGCGAATACTTTCGCACTCATAATTTACCTACCAATATTTTTTGACTTGTTAATCTCTTACACAAGGCATGGACACTATCGAATTTCGCCATCGTTAAGTCAAGGATAAAAAATTAATTTGATAAGATATTCATAAGAAAGTTTTTTTTAAAGCGAATATACTTTTTCATGAAAATTCCATTTTGTGGCGCGTTTAACAGAAAAGAACTTATTTTAAAATTGAATGTCTTCACAGTACAGACCTACAAAAATAACTTATTACCATTTGAAAAAAATGGTAAATAGATTTAACAGCATTTTTTAAAGAAAATCATTGTTTTCAATAAACATTTATATAAATAAGAATGGAGTGTTTGTACATTGAATACTTTCGACCCATTTCAAGTATTCTATCCGTTTTGGACCTTTCTGATGCAAAATCCGTCTCCTGCGCGTCTGATGTCTGTCTGTCCATCTGTACGTGTGCCCGTGCTACGTCCAAAAACGGTTGAATATATTTTCATGCAACTTTACATATTGTGAGTTCTTACATTCATTTAGTGACTGAACTTGGCTGCGTAAGTCTGTCCGTTTTCCAGTTCTATGTTTGATTTTATATCTATGTGTTTGTACAAGTATCACATAAGATTTGCTCAACATATTTTAATTTAATATTTTATATTTAATACATCACGTTTTAATTTAGTGAATGCATTATTTGAAATTTCTTTGCGTGCGTACATAATTAGGCAAGTTTGATGTTAAAATATTTGAGTAACTATACTTAAAAATCAACCATAATTTGGTAGTTTTGGAGTAGCTTGGAGGTATATTGAGCTTTGTAATTGCTTGGATTGTTTTTACCAGTGCAGCTGAAATATCAATTTTTTTCCAAAATTATTTTTACGGAATTTAAATTCTAATAGTTTTTATTTATTTCGAGCCTTATTTTTCTTTACGAAATATAAAAAAATGTGTATATTTTTTTGACAGATGATAAAGAAAATAAAACTATACAGTACAAACATCTTAAAATAGTACCGGTAGCTAATATGGCAACCTTGGTATTTTTTAATCGTTTGTTTTTTTAAAATTTGTGTCCGTTATATTTCAAGAATCTATTTTATATTGAAAAAAGGATACATTCATTGCTTTTCGTTCGAAACTTTTTTCAAATCTGTTTTCAAATGTCTTTCTGGATTTTGAATTTGATGTTTTTCGTTCAATAACTGTAATTAAGTAAATGGTTTAATTAGTTTTAAAACATTTTTAATATTTGTATGATAATTTTGGAAAACGCTTTGGTTTTTAAATGACATACAAGGCATTTATATGCATACTCTGAATTATTCTATGCATTCTGGGTAACATTGGCACACTCTAGATACTTTTCCGTCTTACTAAAAATTTAAATTCCACAAAATTGTAAAATGTTAAGTATGACATTTATTTTCATTTGTAAAATTGTGTAAAGAACAATTGTGTACATTTATTAGAGTGTGGTAGGTATTACATGTGATGAATAAGAATTACAATTTATTAATGAAATCGGAAGTTATAGTTAACCAATTCAACCCGAGTAACTCTGCTAGTATGTAATAAGTTGTTTAAATATAGCTTCAACTCGTAAAATTAGCCACCTTAACCTGCTGTGACTGTGACAATGAAATTTTAATATTTCAGACTAACGTAACTGAGTTCTATCAATAAATGAATGTACCCACTCACCAGTATGCAAAGTTTCACTAAAATATATTCAACCGTTTGGACGTAGTACGGGCACACACATACAAACAAACACCAAACGCGCAAGACACGGATTTTACATCAGAAGGACCCAAAACGGACAAATAACTTGGAATGGGTCAAAAATATTCAATGCACAAACACTAATTTTTATTTATATAGATTTATATTTTTAATAAATTGCAATTTCTGAACAAAGCAACACCACCACAAAGAATTGATTTAAAGTGGCACATAAGTTAGAATAAAGCAAATTTTAAGTGGGATTTTGCTGTTATTGAAAGAATTTTAATTGAAGCTATTAGATTTGTTAAAAGTTTGTTGGAAATGATTTTCTTAAAAAACTCCGTTAAAACGATTTACCATTTTTAAAAAAAATGTAAACCTATCTATTACCATTGAGTGCGAAAGTATTCGCCGTAGATTCCTCATTTTTACGAAATGAGTTGAGCAATTTTACAAGAAAAAGGACTTAAGATAGGGCATACCTAAACCTCCCTCAAAATTGTCTTTTGTAATTGTTGCCATAGAATCACCTTTCGTCATTTTGTAGCATTAGCTGGAGTGCGATGATTGTGAAATGTATTACATGGATGGATATGCATGTATAGAATTTGTGTCCAATGGTAAGATGTCAAAATTAAAATATAACTTTCTGCGAAAGAGAAAGGTGATTATTCTGATCACTTTTTCAATCTATAGTTAACCAATTCCCTTCTCTGATGCAAAATCCGTCTCTTGCTAGTTTGGTGTCTGTTTGTATGTGTGCCCGTGCTACGTCCAAACTGTTGAATATATTTTCATGCAACTTTGCATACTGTGAGTTCTTACATTCATTTAGTGACTGAACTTAGTTGCGTAAGTCTCTGTCCGTCTTCCCGTTCTATGTTCGATTTTGTGTCTCTGTGTTTGTACAAGTATCAATTAGATTTGTTCCACATATTTTAATTTAATGTATTATATTTAATACACCACATTTTAGTTTAGAGAATGGATTATTTGAAATTTCTTTGCTTACATATTTAGGCAAGTTTCACTTTAAAACATCTGAGTAACTATACTTCAATTAGTTTTGGAGTAGCTTGGAGGTATATTGAGCATTGAAATTACTTGGATTGTTTTACCAATGCTGCTGAAATATGAATTTTTTTCCAAAACTATTTTTACGGAATTTAAATTCTAATAGTTTTTATTTATTTCGAGCCTTATTTTTCTTTACGAAATATAAAAAAATGTGTATATTTTTGACAGATGATAAAGAAAATAAAACTATACAGTACAAACATCTTAAAATAGTACCGGTAGCTAATATGGCAACCTTGGTATTTTTTAATCGTTTGCTTTTTTAAATTTGTGTCCGTTATATTCCAAGAATCTATTTGGTAGTGAAAAAACAGATGCATTCTTACTTTTCGTTCGAAGCTTTTTAAAATCTGTTTTAAGATGTCTTTCTGGATTTTGAATTTGATGTTTTTCGTTCAATAACTGTAATTAAGTAAATGGTTTAATTAGTTTTAAAACATTTTTAATATTTGTATGATAATTTTGGAAAACGCTTTGGTTTTTAAATGACATACAAGGCATTTATATGCATACTCTGAACTATTCTATACATTCTGGGTAACATTGGCAATCTAGAGACTTCTTTCTTACTAAAAATTTAAATTCTACAAAAATGTAAAATGTTAAATAGGACATTTATTTACATTTGTGAAATTGGGTACTTAACAATTGTGCACCTTTATTAGTGTGGTAGTGGTTACATGGTATGAATGGAAATTACACTTTATTAACGAAAACGGAAATTAATTAACCAATTGAACCCGAGTAGCGCCGGGTTATTCTGCTAGTACTGAATAAATCTGGTTAAACAATTGTAATTGAATTAAAGCAAAACAATAATTTTTGTATCAATTTAAAGGCATTTGACCTCTCGAAACAAGACAATTTTTCGATTTTGTCATTTTTTCTCTACCACGCTAAACACTTTTAAGGGGATTCCGTTATTGCATAAAATATAAAAAGGTAATTTTAAGAGAATAGCTGATTTACGGCACGAAAATTGGAAAATGAAAATTGATGAAAGGATATTCTGATGCACCATTAATTTTCCGTTTGTCGGGGTCTTTATTAGCAAATGAGATCGCGGTGCATCTGTGAGATGCTGGGCGTTTTATTTACAGATTACACGCGCATTAATTATTCATTTAGAAAAATTTGTTTTTTTTTTTCGATGAAAAGAAGTCAGAGTGCGTCTGTCAGGACCAGTGCGATTAATGGAGGGTTAAGCTTGTGAGAGTGATATTTCTTTCTTTTCAGAATATTTAGCGAACAAAATTTTCCATTAAAAACCATGACCGGCGGCGTTACCTTTGCATTTGGTTATTTGTGTGAGAATACTTTGTTTCTATTAAGCTTCTTCTCTCTCAGAATAATACGTCAGTTTTTATAGAGCTTTCGTTCTGTATTCATTAGTTACCGGACCGACATGTGAACGAGTATTTGTCGAGTGTTCGATCCCTGGGGTCACGAAACAACCAACCTGAGAGCCATGTGTCATCGAAAGCTAGCCGTACGTCAATTCATTTTCTCAAAACTATTTCTTTTCCCAAACCAGAGAATCTCCCTTCAACGTCTGGCGAATGCCCGGGCAATGACGTCAGTGTCGCTATGGCAACGACGGAGCGTTGTTATGCCGCCTGTGCGCATGCGTGGCTTTTAAGAGAACTCTTGCGTTAGGAGGACAGAAAAAACCGCAGACTTTCACTGTACATCTTGTTTTCCTTCTTCCGATGCAAACAAATAAAAACATTCCATCATGCTTGCTCGTTTTTGTGATGCTTTTACAATAGAGGGGATTTTTTTTTTCTGGCGACGATTGTAATTTATTTACGATTTACATTTTTGCTTTTCCTGTTTTGAGAGTAGTTCACAACTAGATAAGAATGTCGTAGCAGGATTCGTTTTTGGAAATTATTGAACTTCTATACCCACTGGTTTGGATTGTAAAATAAAACATGATGCGAAAATTCTTTTGGAAGGATACGATTGGCCATCAAACGATAATAAGGACATAATTGACACCTCGCTCACGATCCCCAGGTCGATCCAATAATTTCAAAATTTTCTTTATGAAAACCAAATGGAAATACAAAAATTGCAGCACATTTTTACCATTCATTTCCTGCCAGCTTTATCCAGGGATCACTCATTTGATTATTGCAAGTAACTTACATTTTTAAGGTGAATTAAGGAGCATGAAAAATTTAATTTTTCTCCTTTGTTACGTATAGGTAATTTTTGTTAATTTAATTCTAAATGTGTAGCGCATTTCATGAACCAAAAGTGAATAATTTTAATATTGCAGCATCCTCTGTAAGAAGTCGAGTTTTGCAAACTGAATTCAGTTACAAACGTTCACTAGCTCGTGTAAAGTAGCAAGGTGAAAATCGTCTGGGTTCGTGAGTGGTTGAGAAATTTCTCATTCTATCGAATGAGAATAGGCAATGATTTCTCGCCAAACTCTAGCTTGCAAACCTTGAATCGACAAAGTATAGTATTAATTTTTTAAATTTCATTCTCCATCCTTATTTTTCCGTATGCTTCACTTCATTCATGCTCTGAACATGACAAATGGAATTAAAAAAATGGCTCTATGCTTCGGCGATTCGAGATTGGCAAGCTAGCGGTTAGCGAAAAATCATTGCCCTTGACAATTCTCATTCGATACAATGCGAAATTTTTCTCAACTACTCACCAAGCTAGACGATTTTCAACTTGCTACGTTCCACGAGCAGTTGTGGCTCAGTGGATATGCCAACTGCCTTAACTGCGAGTTGTAGGCGGCGCAGGTTTGATTCCTCTCTGGGTGCATTTCTCTCTTTGTTGGTAAAACTTTTATTGTGTGTGTATGTCTTGGAATCGGTCTCAACCTCTGCAGAGGACTTGAAAGAAATTATAGTATGGTGTATATCAGGGGTGTGAAACTCAATTAAAACATGGGCCATTTAATGCAACTGGTACGATTCACGCGGGCCATATCACATTTACAAATTTTCTTAAAATTATATTTTGAAGTGAGGATTCAGGAATATGGATAGGATAATTAAAGCACATTATATAATTAAGTGAATTTAGGGTAATAATTTATAATATTGCTGAGAATTGTTTTTGTTTAAACGTATATTTAATTTAATGTATTTATAAAACTAAAACTAATTTCTTTTACCGGAAACTTGCCAGCGCTTTCCTCCTACTAGTTTTCCAATATCTGGATTTAAAGACTGAGAACAGACAATCTTCATTATGGCAGATGGATGTTTATCAGTTAATCTTGATCTGTAGGTCGTTTTATTTAATTTCATGGACGAAAATAGTTGCTCACACATTTTTAACATGACGAAATTGTGTGTACGGTATTGCCTCGATCTCCCCTAAGAGCTATTTTCTTCGTAACATATTGTCCTGTTTTCATTTTATTTCAGAGCATCGTGGGCCACAAAAAATCAACTCGGGGGGCCGCTAGTTTGACACCCCTGGTGTATATGAAAGTAGAAGGTTATGTTAATCTTGAGTGTGTATAAAAGATAGCAGAAGAAATAGTGTAATAGACGAGACATCTTGATTTTGAATGCATGTTATGCTTGTAAATACGAGTTGGTTCCAATAAAATTAATTTTTAATAATGTCTCGTAAACTTTAATGTCCTTTGGCCCCAATCGATCAAAGCCAACAGTATGTCTATCACTTCATGTTATCTGTATTGTGTTTGGCGCAGCATGGCCAAATATGGCCCTTGCGTCATAAAACCCAACCAACCAACCACGAGCTATAGTGAAATGTCCATATCCTTCCAATTCTGAACAAGCACTGCTGAAAGGGGAAAGTTCTTCCGATGTTAATTGCCAATCTCGGTCATTCTTGTCTTAATGCATGGACACATTTTTCCAGTTCCAGTAACTGTGCGTCTATCATGAGAACTGGTACCGCAACTTAGTCTGCGCCTGTCTGTTGCCGTAGAAACGGATCTTATCCAAATTTCTAATTGAGGTGGCTTGGAAAAAATACCTTCAAGCTTGTCGCACTTAGTGACGTATCTGAGATACAGTAGTTGGGAGTTTTGCTTGTTTCGAGGATCAATACAACCAGTACAGGCATTCCTTACTTAAGGTATCCGAACACGTTCGAGACCCTTTTTTAAATGTGGTATAGTAACATTTTAATGATATTTTTATATTTAGTGTTATTAAACAATAGCATTGGGCTATAAATATTTAATATATATATTAATAATTTTGTAAAAATGATAATTATGTATGACATTTTAAAGAAATGTGTCAAAAACTTCAAATGTGATACATGAAAATCTATTCAACCCATTTGAAAAATGATACTACCAAAATAAACGACATGCATTTTTCTAGGGAATGAACAAGAATCAAAAGGATATTTAAATAAACAAAAATTTGACAAGCGGTCAAAAAATGAATACGAGATTTTTAATAGTTTTACAGCCATATTTCTTAAATAAATGGCCATAATTTATAAACTTTTCAACTCAGTATAATTCTTTTAGTTCATTCCCGAGACAACATTATAAAGAACGAGTTCTCAAAGTTTTACGTGAATCCATCAATAACTTTTTGCGTTATAACATTTGAAGTGAGAAAATAATGCATAAAAATTAATTTAGAGAAAAATGCATTTGAAGTGTTAATTGTTGTGTTTTTAATTTAAATAAACAGCCAAAGAGAAACTATTTAAACATTTGAGAAACCTTTCTAAAATTATATTTGTAAGAAAAGTAAGTTTTAAATTTGAATTTTGACAGGTTTTTGGTCTTTTCACGGCCATTTCCGGTGTTTTCCATACCTACTTCCGATTTTCCCGCCTTGATTAAAATCTTAATATCTCTGCAACTTAGAGACAAAATCAAATATATTTTGGAAAGTCAAATAAATGCTCTATCAAATGAGACCAAAACCTTTTTTTGGGATTTTTGGTCAAAAATGACATTTTCAACGTGTTCGGATACCTTAACGACCTCAGAGTGCGGAATTCTTAGACCGTTTCCACACATAACGCCAACCCCGTTCCCGGGTACGGTGCAATCAAATTGGAGGATTTCACGTATAGCAAGGTCCGGTCGCTGACACAGCCGACTTTAAATTTGACAATTCGGATGACGGAATGTTCTCATTACATATTCTGTCGGTGATCGGCCCTTTGCTTATCCTGCATCTCTCATTTCCTGTACCTTCGAATTTCCCTCTAAGGTAGGCAGGTAATTTAATTAGCGTCGCACTGGAGCAACACAACGGACTATCGGCGACCGTCCGGGATCAAACCCGAAGGGAAAGACAACACCAAGTAATTTTGAACCACGGTCAGATGACGAGGTCACACCTGAGCTGGAACCCCACTCTCCAAACTTCCACACCACGCCAACGTGAGGACATTTGAGGCCACGACAGATTTAATGGGCACTAGCCCCTTTGTCCACTAGGGTCTTTTTTTTGCGACCCACGCCCACTCCGGCTCACCGCGAGGTTTAGAGCCCAGTTGAGGGGGGCGGGGAAAGTGATTCTCAGCAGAAGAGGCAACGGGCCACCCCCTCTCGGGCGGGGCCAACACACGCCCACCCAACAGGGCGCATGTACGGCATTTATTGAATTACAATATAAATACATCTCGCTTTACATTTAGCGATTAATTAGAACATCAATAAACAACATAAGCAAACAACAAACAAAACCCAATTTAGAATTTTAACAATTTAGAGGGCAATGCCATGCTGTACAGATAACCCACTAGGGTCTTTGGTTAGATTCGAACTCGCAACCCTCCAGTTGCCATTCCAACTGGGCTACAGCGGCCCTTTTTTCAGTAAGGTCTGTATGAAGCGCCTCATTTCCACCCCAGAGCTCACACACTAGCTACCGCCCGTTCCTGAAATAGTTATTTCGAATGAATATTCACTGCAGTGACCTCTGCATCTGTGGCATTGAAACGGCAGACCCTGACCACTCCATTACCACCTGTTCCATCTCTACACCAAAGAACTATGACGCACGGCAGATCACCCCTTACTACAACGAAAAACCCTACAAATCGTGCAGTTTACCGCTTTGTACTGAAGGTTACCGGTTTAAACTCAGCCGTCTTTTATATGTATGTGCAAAGTGTTATACGCCTAACACAATCTTTTCACCTAAAAATAACGGAGTTGTGGTAGCCCGGTTGGAAGAGTAACGGATTAGTTCGAATCCAACCGTCGTGTACAAAGGGGGCTGGCGCACGTTAAATGTATCGTGTCCTCAAATATCCTCATGTTGGCGTGGTGTGGAATTTGGAGAGTGGGGTGCCAGCTCAGGTGTTGCCTCATCATCTGATTCAAAATTACGTGGTGTTGTCCTCGGGTCTTTCCCGTTGGGATTGATTCCGGACCGTCGCCATTAGCCCATTGTGTTGCTCCAGTGCGACGTTAATTAAAAATAACGACACTTAAATCCAGTCTCTTGCCTCTAAAACCCTCACATTGAAACTTTTTTAGGGTAGCACTTGGCGAATGCCTTAAATAACTCGGGGCCATCGTGACTCAGTGGGTATGTCCACTGCGCTAGCAACCTGCGAGTTGTAGGCGGCGCTGGTTCTTTTTCTGTCAGGTTCGATGCGTATTTCTCTCTTCTGTGTCAGTAAAAAACTTTCTTTTCGTGTGTATGTTCATTACTCAATATTGTATATCTTGTGTCTGGCGCAGCATGACCAAATTGGGCCCTTGTGAAATATATAAGTTCAACCAACCATTAAGTAACTCAACATTTTTGCTTTCCATTACGCTCACATCTTATTGTCTTATACATTGTGGGAAATTTATTTATCGTAAACTCTTTGTAGGTCGGTATCCCAAGATGGAGTTGAGTTGAGTCATTTCCTGTTGTAATTACCCAGCGGTGCCAAAATTCTGTTTGGCTCCCTAAAATAAATTAGTTATCGACACCGTCAATGTGAAAACCGTTTCTCCATTCAGAATCGATACAAACGATTAAGATCCTCGTTTATCGACCAATTCGCTTAACGACCTGGTCGTTAAGTGAGGAGTGCCTGTAAACTACCTCTTTCCGCAGTCAGCACTCGAAAAAAAAAGACATTCACCAGAGTCATTCTTAATCAATGAGCGAGCACTGCTCCTACAGTGACTGCCACTGCCCAGACTTTGTGGCGGGAATATTCCTAGTGGAATGACGGGTCCTTGTGGCGTCTTGCTCGAGATCTCTGCATAGTATCATCTCAAAAAGCCATCAATCTACATATCTATATATATAAAATAGGATGTGTGTGTGTATGTATATATGTATATTTTCTATACAAATCTACACCGTTTGACCAATCCACACCAAATTTGGTACACTTATACTTTAGAACACTGCGGTCAGCATAGGCTAACTCTTAACCCCCGTTCTATTGGCCCTAGGGACCTAAAAACTATTCGAAATCGCCATAGAAATAACATTGAGCATAGATTAATTGCTTTAGGCAGCTATGGTTGCTTTACCAGTGTTGATCGAAAAACAATTTAAATTACAATATTTATGTTGAACTGACTTTTAATTCTTCCCATGATGCAAATAAATTATAGATATTTTATAGAGCACTCGCAACCACGTGGTCTGACCATAGCAACGCCGGAATGACGTCCCTAGCAACCGTTGCTGTAGGACAAGCAATGGCTTCTGTTCCATTAGTAAGCATGGATGTTTCAGTGCGAAATCGCTACGATCAAAAAATATCTATCATTAACGGAATGGATCCGTATGATTTGGACAATCCAAACGCCTCTTCGAATCCTGAAGATTTTCCAAAGATCAATTTATGGTGTATTGGACATTATTTAGTTTTCAAAACTTCCCACTACATAAAACTTCCCAATGCATAACAATTTGTTTGTCCTACAGCAGTTAACAGTTAAGAAAAATAACTGATCGTGACGTCATTTGCGAATGCTCTATTGATGAAGAAAGAATATTTTAAAATATTTATTTTTGCAAGGAAATTCAAGGAAAGGTTTTCAGAAGTTCAAGGATTATTTTCAAGGAAAGTTGGTGTATATTTCGACCAACTTTCCTTAAATAATTTATTGAATACGTAATGATTTATAGAATTCTGTTTCACAAGCGTTTTAGGTAAGGCGTGTAACTTATTTTAAAATGTCCGGAATAGATACATGTGAATCCTCCGTTGAAAGCAGTGATTTTCTTTCTGAAAATTTCTGTAAAATCGACCTTCTGCTTTTTGAAAAAAATTTATCTATTCAGTTTAATTTGTCTCCACCGATTATATTTATTTCTAAACCAAGCACCGTTATTCCAAAAAGCACAAACGAAAAACTCATTGATCATAAAAGCGTAATTTTGCTACTCGGTATCTGGCAGCACCAGAATTAATATTTACTTTTTTTATGAAACTTTGTAGAACTTTCTAGAAAGTTGGAGAAACGGAAACTTCCTTGGACTCATGGTGGAGAACATTCCAGCACCCACTCGATTCTTAGCTGTTCGTATTTAAAGGAAGCTAACTTGGTAAGTCTTCCAGTTTATCATCTTTCAGTGAATCTGGCAGTTTTATTTCGCTCTTTTAGTTGATTGTATAAGTGTTTCCTACTTTATTCGACAGTGATAGTGTCCATTTTGGATTTATATTTCTAAACTGATGTAAGTACTACATAATTTTAAATTCGTTTTTTTTGTTAATTTTAGCTTTTTATTGTATTCTATAACAGATTTCATTGCTCAGTGAGAGTGTGCCTTTTGCTTAATTTTTTAAATAAGTTTAATGGGATCAGAATTAATGCTTTTTTTTTACACCAGAATAAAAGTTTATTTTTAGTATGATTTACAATTCTGTGTTTGAGTATTTTGTGATTGACAGCTTTTAAGTAAGGCATTAATATTTTTTATTTGTGTTAAAAATTTGATATTCCTAAACTGATGTAAGTACTTCGCAATTTTAAATTAGTTTTACCATTCAGTTTATATTAGCTTTTTATTTTTATTGTATTCTATAATAGATTTCATTGCTCAGTGAGAGTGTGCCTTTTGCTTATTTTATGAAATAGCATTTCTTTGTATTCTTTGACAGATTTCTTTGCTGTAGCAATGCCTCCAAGGAAGCGGAAGGCGATCGGCCAAGTGCAGTTAACGGCTAAGATGATGAAAGATGAGCGTAGACAAGAAACTTCCGAGGAGAGGAATAGATGACTTGCGATTGCGAGAGAGCTACTACATCTAGAGCAACAGAGACGGCACAGCAGCGTGAGGCCTGACTACAGGATAAGAGAGATAGAGCCAAACAATCACGGACTGCGCACCATTTTAGCTTAGCATTGGAAGAATTCCACTACCATTCACATAAAGACTACTCGCTGCATGCAAGTGTTACCATCGGGAAAATGGAAATGATTTGTAATTACTGTCAAGTCAAAAAGTTTAAATCAGAGTCTACTGGTATTTGCTGTAAAAATGGAAAAGTTAAACTCTGTCAATTGGAACCATCACCACAAGAACTTTTGACTTACACATCAGGAGATACGTCAGAGTCGAAGCATTTTCTTAGTAACATCAGAAAATACAACTCATGTTTCCAAATGACATCATTCGGCGCCACATGAGTTGTTGGACAGCCCGGATTTCCGTCGACATTGAAGTTGCAAGGGCAGATTTACCATAGAAGCGGGATCGTTGCTTCCGCTGCCAGATCAACCACCAAAATTTCTATAACTATATTTTATTCAAAACGAACAAATGGAAACTGATCAGAGGTGCGCCTACATCTCGGGAACAAGACGTCAGATTGTGTTAAACTTACAGAGGATGTTTCATAGCACAATAATCTTATTAAAACGTTTGAAACAGCATTGGAACGTATGCCAACAGATAAATATAAAGTAGTCATAAGAGCAGACCGAAGACCAGCAGGCGAACACGAGCGGCGCTTTAACTCTCCTCAAGCAGATGAAGTCGCGGTGGTTATATCAGGAGATGAGTTTCATCAACGGGATATCGTTATTCAACGACCAGATGAATCATTGCAGCGTATTTCGGAAACACATCGATCTTATGATGCTCTGCAGTACCCAGTGATATTCCCCCATGGTGAAGATGGATATCATTTTAATCTGAGCAGATCGACCCAAGAACAGGTGAAACAACCAGCAAGAAAGTTTCAGCGATGGATTTCTATGAGTACAGATTAATGGTTCGAGATTCGGAGCAGAACCATGTATTGAACTGCAGGCAATTGTTTCATCAGTTCATCGTCGATATGTACGCAAAAGTCGAGAGTGAGCGTCTCCTTTACATTCGTCTAAATCAACGTAAACTGAAAGATGATATATTCACCTGAGAGATGCTGTGTCAAATGACGGGAACGTTGAAAACCTCGGTGCCTTAGTCGTACTACCAGCTACATTTACAAGCAGTCCCAGATACATGCACGAATACACGCAAGATGCTATGATGACGTATGTGAGGACGTACGGGAGACCAGACTTATTTATCACCTTCACCTGCAATCCCACTTGTACGGAGATCAAGGAGGTTCTTACCAATGGTCAATTACCCAGTGAGCGCCACGACTTGATTGCGAGAGTATTTAAACAGAAGCAGTTGAAACTGCACTTTGCGCATCTTTCGTTTTTTAGAATTCTGCATTTTTTCGTCGGAATTTCGTTTCTGTTTGTCTTTATGTCTTAATCTTTTGCATATTGCAATATATTCAGGAATTAAATGTATATATTTGCGTCCGAAGTATATTGTAGAAGCTATGAAGAAGTTAAAAAGTATTTTCCGTACAACTTAAATGATTGCATTTTTCTGTGAAAGAAAAGTGATTATTCTAATTCACTTTTCAAGCAACATTTAACCATTTCAACCCGAGCAACGCCGGGTAATTCAGCTAGTATATATATAAAATAGGATGTGTGTGTATGTATAAATGTAAATTTTCTATACAAATCTACACCGTTTGACCAATCCACACCAAATTTGGTACACTTATACTTTAGAACACTGCGGTCAGCATAGGCTAACTTCTAACCCCCGTTCTATTGGCCCTAGGGGCTAAAAACTATTCGAAATCGCCATTGAAATAACATTGAGCATAGATTGATTGCTTTTAGGCAGCTATGGTTGCTTTACCAGTGTTGAGCGAAAAGCAATTTTTTCCGAAACAAATTAAATTACAATATTTATGTTTGAACTGACTTTTTAGTTCTTTTCATGATGTAAATAAATTATAGACATTTTATTGATGAAGAAAGAATATTTTAAAATATTTATTTTTGGCAAGGAAATTCAAGGAAAGGTTTTCAGGAGTTCAAGGATGATTTTCTAGGAAAGTTGGTGTATATTTCGACCCACTTTCCTTAAATAATTTATTGAATACGTAATGATTTGTAGAATTCTGTTTCATAAGGCTTTTTAGGTAAGGCGTGTAACTTATTTTAAAATGTCCGGAATAGTTACACGTGAATCCTCCGTTGAAAGCAGTGATTTTCTTTCTTAAAAATTCTGTAAAATCGACCTTCTGCTTTTTGAAAAATTTTTATCTATTCAGTTTAATTTTTCTACACCGATTACATTTATTTCGAACCCAAGCAGTTATTCCGAAAAGCACAAACGAAAAACTCATTGATCATAAAAGCGTAATTTTGCTACTCGGTATCTGGCAGCACCAAAATTAATGTTTACTTTTTTATAAAACTTTGTAGAACGCATTTTTTCGTCGGAATTTCGTTTCTGTTTGTATTTATGTCTTAATCTTTTACATATTGCAATATATTCAGGAATTAAATATTTGCTTCTGAAGTATATTGTAGAAGCTATGAAAAAGTTAAAAAGTATTTCCCGTACAACTTAAATTATTGCATTTTTCTGTGAAAGAAAAGTGATTATTCTAATTCACTTTTCAAGCAACATTTAATCATTTCAACCCGAGCAACGCCGGGTAATTCAGCTAGTGTTATCATAAAAACGGCTAATACAGCAATTACTTAAGAAATATCTATAATTTCATTTACATTGCGAACCTTTGTGGAACCTTGGCGAAAATAATCGGTGAAGATGTAGAATCCGAGACATATTTGTCGCCAAATCAAGATGGCGTCCTAAGTCAGTATGTTCGTTAAAAAAAACGTTGACTTTCCTACGCGAAACACCTTTCGCATAGGGTTGCCATAAAGCTGGATCAAAACTCCAAGGTTACCATGTTTGGCGATAAATCGCCACTGTCTCGGATTCGACATCTCCACCAAATAATCACGTATGGCTATCGCCCACACGCGCTTTTTACTTGCCATGCCTTCCCTGAGTTGGGAGCTCTGTCTTCGCCACGAAGTCTGCGCCTGTCCGTTGCCGTAGAAAAGGACTGCATCCAATTTTAAAATGGAAATCCACTCAAAGATTGTCATTTGCAAACACGAAACCCATTGGCTATTTGCTTGCCTCTTTCCATCGCCAAAATATAAATAAAATGAAGATATCCCCAGAGTCAAAACGTATAAGCCTCGCCCGTTTTGTGAGCTCCCGGACATAGCAGTGGCAGTGCGTTCCTTGAAGTGTACTCGGTAGTAGGGATGAGGAAAAAAAGAACAACCTGTTCTTCAAAAAGAACGGGAACAACCTGTTCCCAATTTTCACAAAATCCTGTTCTCAGTTCTTTTTGTAAAAAGAAACATTCGAATTTTTTCTACTTGGATTTAATATTACGGGTTAAAATGGGAATTTTGCAAAGAAAGTAGTTTCTCTTTTCTCGAATTTTCTAAATTCGCTAAAAATTTTCGTATAAAAAATATTTGGTTTTTAAAGATGAAGAAAATTACCTTTATGACGTCCATTTCCAAAAAACTTGGTACTTCATGTGTTTGCTCTTTTCAGTTTTTAAGGTGTTTTCTTCAAGCAGGACACATTCTTTTAATCGCTGTTTGCTCTAAAGGAATTCGTTCGACGATGTTCTATATCGGGGCAAACAGAACATTTCCGTATTCCTAATGCGATTAGGGATAGAACAACCTGTTCTTTTTCACCTGTTCTTCAAAAAGAACGGGAACAGCCTGTTCCCACTTTTCACAAAACCCTGTTCGTTCTTTTTGTAAAAAGAAACATTCGAATTTTTTTTCTACTTCGATTTTACGGGTTGAAATGGGAATTTTGCAAAGAAAGCAGTCTGTCTTTTTTCGAATTTTCTGTTCGCTAAAAATTTTCGTATTTTCAAAATAATGCTAAGTCCGAAACAGCTGTTCATTCTACAGTTCTTGACTCACTGTTTCCTATTGATTCATTCACCCGTTCTCTGTCCATAAAAACTCCCAGCTCTGAGTCTACTTCCTGTTCGGGAATCGATTCCTGCTCTTAAACTGTTCCGACTATGTTTTCTGTTCTCGGAGCTGTTCTCCATTCTCAGAGCTGTTCTCGATGAACTGTTCGCGGAGCTGATCTCGCTGACTTCTCCCGGAACTGTCTCAATCTGTTCTCGACTGAACCAAGAACCGACTTTTGATGAATTTGCGAGATTAGCGTAAAATTGTGAAATTTTATAATTTTTAGGCAATGGACATGATGAATTTTTAGTTTTAAACAAATGAATTTTTTTTAATATTACTGATCAAGATTTTGTTGTCCAGCTTTCTCTCAGGTGGTGTCGCCTCTACTCGTTCTTAGGATTTGCAATGCTTTTAACTTTGTTTTAAAACTGAATTTTACAAAATGGAAAGCCAAATTTCAAATGTGTGGACATATTTCACTGTGAAAGGGAGATTCGGATCGGGTGTCATGCTTTCTTTATAAGTTGAAAAGGGATCTCATTAAGCCACTATTGCGATTTTAAAGACATCTCGGAAACACAAGCAAAAGTAACATGTTGAAAAGGGGAAGTGATTTTTTTACTTGTATTTTCATGTTTTAAACGTGTTTAGATAGATTACATAATAATTAACCTGTTTTTCTGACAAACTAATTTTACTTTCCAAGTGGTAATCCCGGTATGAGCTTTTTAAGTGTTTATAATCTTTTAAAGGGCAACTTCTACTGCATAACGTATTCAAAATTACGTGGTGTTGTCCTCGGATCTTTCTCTTCGGGATGGATCACGGACCGTCGTTCTGTTGACTTAAAAATGACATTAAAATCTAAAAAAATTTATTACTTTTGTTTGCGATTTTGTTTTGTCCTAGGCACCTCATACCTGTTTGGAAAAACGTGCTTGAGATGGTTCAGATGTGGGACATTATTAGTTGCCACTGGGGACCCGGAGAGAATTTAAACGTTTCGATTCGCAAGAACTTTTTCAAATTTAAGGATATATTATGATTTTCTTTTATTAATTGCTAATAGTTTGGCGCAGCTTGGACAGATTTGCCCCTTGCGCCATAAAAAATCAATCAATCGATTGACAATACGAAGACTAAAAATTATTTTACCTTCCGCGTCCTTAGCAAAACTAGAAAAAATCTCACCAATATAAAAGCTAGCAGAAGAGTCATTGGTATTTTGTTTATATATGAATGCCTACAAAGTACAGTGAAACTTCGATTAACCGTCAGTTTCTGTTAACCGTCGGTCCGTATTATTAAAAGTTAATTAATTAAATATTAAAAGTTATTAGTACGTATTAGTATTAGTTATTAGTATGTATGAGTACAGTATGTATGCATGTGTATGCATACATACTGTACTCATACATACTATACTTCTACGTAAAGTACGGAACATTGCCGCACAGAAAGCACGAGCCTCGAAGAGACAAAAGAAAATGACAACCTATTTTAAAATTTGAATACGTATGTACGTCTAGAGCGTAAGTTCATGTAACATATGTACAGATATACTAAACTGTACTTAATGTAAATTGTATATTGTTTGTTTTTGTAAAATAAAATAGTGTATTTCCAGTTCGTAAACGTGTATTTTTTATCATTCTTTCATTAGCAATGGGTTTTTGTTTAAGGTTTTTCTGTTATCCGTCTATTCGATTAACCGTCCCGACCCTGACGGTTAATCGAAATTTCACTGTCCTAACAAAGATGATATGTCAACTAAATTCGGTCCCTGTCTGTCACAAAAACTGCTGTCGCCACATAGTCTAGGAGGAGGAACAGGGCTTGCACATTTGGAGTAGAGAGACGTTTGAGAACGGTGTTAACAGGTTAAAGAGCAGTCCTTTTAAAAAGAAGGGAACAGCAAAGAAGCGAATAGAACAGTTGCTTACCTCAAAGTTCCCGCACCACCTCCCCAGGCTAGAGGAGGCCGGCCTGTCGACCGCGGCTTCCCTGGCCCTGTGCGGGTATCTCCTGTAGAGGTAGTTGACGATGATGAACTCCAGCATCGAGGCGTAGATGAAGAACATGCAGACGCCGTCCCACAGGTTCATGGCCGTCAGGTTGGAGACGACGGGCAGCGTGGAGCGGAAGCTGTTGGTGGTGGTGCAGAAGTTCAGCATGGTGGTGACGCCGATCATGACGCGCGCCGGCACCGCGTTGATGTCCAGCCAGAAGCTGATGAAGGAGCTCGTCACCAGCACCACACCGGGGCCGAACACGGTGCTGAAGTAGAAGATCTTGTCGCGCGTGAACACGAGGAGGACGCGCAGGCAGCTGTAGTCGCCTGGAATGAACGGAATCAATCGGTTTGGATCCAGGAGGTTGGAAAACTCAAGTTGGAAAACGGTACTTGCGTATTAACCGCATGTCATTGGCGAATATCAAACGTTTTGTTTCGGGCGGAAAATGTTTAGCAATTGCCCTTAGAATGGCATCAAACATATCATTATCATTTGAGGCTTGTTTTTTCCTCCACATAAACTCCGCGAGTTAGATGTGGAGGAAATGGTGGTCAATGTTTTTTATTTCGCCATTTTGCACTTTCCCAGATGCGTTCTATATTCTGTATGTGCGTGCCACTTTCAGAATCAATGAAATTGTATTGGTGGCTCACTTGGCAGTGAATATTAACCATATTGTTCCAGTTCTTCCGTCTTATACCCCTTCCAACAGTCGGAAAAAATGGTCGATCCATCTTTAATGTGTTTTTTTTATTTCGTTCAGTGATGTGGTAGCACTACGATCGGGAACCATAACAAGAAATGTTTCGCGACAAATGCCCCCAAATATCCATTGGAGTGGGAATATTCTTCCAGCATTATTTCATAACGATCAAGCGTTACGTAAAAATTCACTTCGACGTAAAAACAGAAAAAATAGAACACGAGTATCTAATGCAACTACGTACCGAGCACTGAACTGGTTCTAAAAAAAAGTTTTGCAAAATAATCAGAATCAATGAAATTGTATTTGTGGTTCACTTGGCAGTGAATATAACCAGATTGTTCCAGTTCTTCCGTCTTATATCCCTTCCAACAGATTTGGCGATTAATCGCTGGCATGCGGTTAATACGTACAGATTTGACGATTAATCGCTGGCATGCGATTAATACGTAAGTACCTGGAAAACTAACCCCAATGCTAGTTAGGGCCAGAAATATTTAACAGCAAATTGAAAACAGGGAAACTGGAAATTAAATAAATACCATACAACTATGAAAATGAAAGACATACAAACAGATATGACGTAAGGCAAGACCAAACATGACATGTACAACAATGTCTAAAACTACCATCTCACGGCTACCTCTGAAGAAATCGCTTTCAAAATCAAAATGAGTACGAACAAAATTCGGAGTCTGCTGCCTTCCTGGGTGATATGGGCAGCAGAAAAGACCAGCCCTCTCTAATAGAAACTGACTAACGAAGATTCGGAAAATAAGAAATGTCTTGTTCGTCTTACAATCTTTCCCACTGCCTGAATATGGAGAGTTCCGCTTCTTTTGAAGGCAATCATCCTATTACTAGCTAATAAACACAATAAGCTAAGTTGTAACACTTCTAGTTTTCCCAGTGTTAACGCTGTCCCATAATAGATGGCGACACGAGTCTTCGTGGGGGAAAGCCTATTGGTTGTTCACATCACGGTGTCCATCCGCAAGTGACGCACGCTAGAAACTTCTAGAAAAATTCGACACTGAGCGATATGACAAATTTGTATTCGATAAATCTTATCTTAAATCCCGTCCTCCTTTATGTGTCTAATGATGTCTTTTTGTCCAGTAAAATGGTATGTTTATGTTAAAGTTGAGAATTCTTCCCATTCTAAGGTGTCGCATTGGTACAAAGTTAAAATTGTTCGAATTGTAAAATTCGACACAGCGATATGACAAATTTGTATTCGAGAAATCTTATCTTAAATCCCGTCCTCCTTTATATGTCTAATGATGTCTTTTTGTCCAGTAAAATGGTATGTTTATGTTAAAGTTGAGAATTCTTCCCATTCTAAGATGTCGCATTGCTACAAAGTTAAAATTGTCCCCAGTAGTATCATTTTCCAGTCTTATTTTCTGCTGCGTCGTTTTGTCCTGTACTAATCAATGTGTTGTCTTTCATCGGCCTAACTTATCCCTTAACACCCGAATCTACACTAGTCAGTTTCTGTTGAATTCGAATTGACCCGGATTCTGATGGGTGTGAAGCGACCCTTGGGGTGCATCTCTCATTCACTCTCGCGCGCGTGCAGTGGACGGACCTTGGACAGGGCATTTTCATCATCTACCTCTACCGCCACTCATTATTAATAAACCCACTCTTTAATTATTAACGCCAACCCTATTTGACGCCCCCATTGACGCCAATTAAAACCTCCATTAACTCGACAACATTCAGAGCGGACACGAATTTAATTATTTCACGAAAGCAGAATCAACAAAGCGTTGCTGGAATTTTCGTTAATTTCAGCGACGACCAACACTTCGGTTCTTTCACTTGTCTTTTCCTTGACAAGTGGAAGAACCAAACACGAACAGAAAAAGATCCAAGTGGTTGATGGACACTTCGAAGTTCATCTCTGCCGTCATCAAAGAAGATCACGGGAAGCTCCTTCGAAGAGACTCAAAGAAAGACGGACCATTCACCGGAGTGGTATCTGCGATTACATCTAAATTGATCGAGGTTGGAGAAGATTTCATTTTAGAAAAAAGTACTTTCACAGAGGTAAAAGTGCATTCAAACATCAAAGTAGTCTTTAGACCAACATCTCTTTGATTCAGGTAACGGTTTCTTAAAAATTAAAGTCAGTTTCAATTACATTTTTTATAGAGGGAAATGTACGGTTACGCCAAAAGGTACCATCTCGCCGTGCTCATCATGAACAGTTAAAAACAAAAATAAAAGAATACAGTTCCCACTGCAAGTCCTGTAACTCTATAAATAGAAAGGATATTTTAAAGTGAATGTTCAATGAATATTTCATAAAGTTTGATACATTTTATCCTCTACTAATTCTGGAGACAACTTGCGTTTCATTTATATGTCTAAGTACAAAGGTGATTTTCTAGGTCCTTAATACGGCCCACCACAGGCTGAGCGACTAAAGGCTGTCGCTCTGAAGAAATTGGTAAACTGAAAGCGCTTGGTTACGAGTTCGAATCTCGTATGTGCCGAAGTCGAGTTGGCTGCTTGAAGTTTCCTCGTTTCTTCAAGATGTTCCTTTCGTAAATGACGTATATACTTTCCTTAAAATAAATGCGGGCCAGTCATGCCCCCCACACTTCCCGGTGGGTGCGATGAGGCGGCAGCTCCCACGATGCACCGGGATAACACAGACGTTCTCTGCCTCGTTCTAACCAGTTTGTGCTTGAAGAATCGCGATCCATTCAAGTTGGCATTGCGAAAAAAAAACCGATTCTAAATATTCATGCTAAACTGTGATAGTTCGGCTCTAAATTGAGATATCTTCACTCATTTAAACCCTAGAAACTCTTTTTTCATCAAAGTTGTTGCCAAACATAGCGATTAGAATGTTTATACAGGGTGAGTCTAAATTGTTTTTACAAAATAAGAGGGGTGATAGTACCATCCAGACGAGCAATAATTACCATGGAACATAGGGTCGCATTCCACTCTGAGAGGCAGAAAAGAGTAAAGTCGAAACGCGTCGAGCATGAACAAGTCATCGCCTCTGACGTCGTTTTGTACCTGCCTACGTAGCATATCTCTTAAGCAAGATGGCCTGTATGGCAAGATAAGCTGTGGCTTGGCCTCCTCGCTCACCGGACCTCAACCCACTGGACTTTTTCTTCTGGGAGCACATGAAATCTTTAGTGTACCTGTGGACTTGGCTGAAGATCTCGTAGCGAGAATCGGTGTTGCAGCAGACAAAATGAACACAACACCAGGAATCTTCGAGAGCCAGTCATTCCTTCGCCGGTGTGAACTGTGCAAGGACACTTTGAGCACTTGCTGTGAGTTTATCAATCAATCAGATTGTGCAACTTTTGTTCATTCGCTTTCCCAACACTGTTCATGTTGAAATTCTAATTTGACTCTTTTCTGCCTCTCAGAGTGGAATGCGACCCTATGTTCTATGGTAATTATGGCTCGTCAGGATGGATACTACCACCCCTCTTATTTTGTTAAAACAATTTAGACTCATCCTGTATTTACGAAACGTTTTTGATACTATTGGGTAGGTATGTAGTTGAATTAACGTAACACTGGAGCACCACAAGGGGCTATTGGCGATGGTCAAAGGACCAATCCCCAAAGGGATACTAATGGAAAAGCAGTTGGTCAAATCCATAAAAACATTTCCCCAATGACGAAGCAAAAGGAATGAATTCGAGACTGAAACAAGGATTCCTGCTATCGGTTAAAAAATGGGGAACTTAATTTTCGTTGATCTGTGGTGAATTTTCAAAAAAAAAAGTCGCCAAAACTTTCAAAGTAGAAACTTGTGAGACGATTTTTGATTATAAAGATACCCCTAGTGGCCAAGGTTGAAAAATAGAAGAAAAAAGTCGCCTTTTAGTTGCCTGTGGCAGTCCCCGCACTTGTTTACCACGATCACCCGATTTATCATGCATTGATTTCGGACTCTGGGGATACTTCGAAGACATTGGATACGAGACCCTATCTGCTCAGAAGCTAACATTATCACAAGAGCTGAAAGGGCTGAAAGAGTGCTCGAATGGTCAGAAACCTTTGAATATGTACGGCCGTGCATAGGTAGAAGGCTGCCAGGCGTGCATTACTGTTGGTGGTCTCCACTTTGAGCAGCCTCCGTGAAACCTTAAGGCTACAGCTATAGTCACTGTAAAATCAGAGCTTATAGAAATGTTCACATACTTGATATCCTTCATTTCTGCACCCTCAGTACATCCGAGTGGTGCTTGCGAATAGTCATTTCTGCACCCTCAGTACATCCGGATAGCGCTAGCGAATAGTCATTTCTGCACTCTCAGTACATCCGGGTGGCGCTAGCGAATAGTCATTTCTGCACCCTCAGTACATCCGGGTGGTGCTTGCGAATAGTCATTTCTGCACCCTCAGTACATCCGAGTGGTGCTTGCGAATAGTCATTTCTGCACTCTCAGTACATCCGGGAGGCGCTAGCGAATAGTCATCTCTTTGTGAATAAGGTACGGTTTTATAAACCCGAATGTGTCAGAGGGGTGCAAAAATGAAGAAGCCTTAATTTTATAATTGACAAAAATTGCAGACTTATTGTAGTACAGTTGTTGCTAGCAAGCAGTAACGGCGCCGTCTGGCAGCGTCGATGCATGGATTGCCGTACAAATTGCCTTACTGCGGAACTCTAACAAATCTAAGTGGCGCTTGGAGAGACACTCATCTACGGTCTTCCCTACAACCCCTTAAAGTTTGTGGAGTGAGTTTCGAAGCATGTTTAAAGTAATTGGAATCTTACCTCTCCAGGTGTGGTGCGAGTCGCAGGGCCCGGTCTCGTTCTTCACCAGGTAGGCATTGTGGTATCGGAGGGAGGTGGCCCCGCTCACGCCCCCCGGGCCTTCACGCTCCCACTTCAGCTCCAGCTCGGACATCTCGTGAGACACTGCGAGAGGAGACGTGTTTCAACAATGCAGACACAAGACAGACAGATAAGACTTCAATAAAATCGCACTGACAGGTGCGTTTCACCCTTGGTGTGGACCATGGGTGGCGATGGCAATTAATTAACTCGCATTGGAGCAACACAATGGGCTATTGGTGACACTCCCGGATCATTCCCAAAGGGAAAGACACGAGGACAACACCACGTTATTTTGAACCACCGTAAAATGACGAAGTTCAACACCTCAGCTGGCACTCCATTCTCAAAACTTCCACCACGCCAACGTGTAGACCATGGGGTTTTCAACCTGTGAACCACAAGGATGACGCTAGTGTGCGTTTCGGACGGTGAAATGATTTATATTCTGAAGCATTTATTTCACTTCAACGGTTCAGTTTTCAACTATTGACTTATATCAAGCAATTCTCGTACTTTTTAAGGAGGAACACAAAAGCATAATTACGCCTTGCAACATTGCATTCTTTCCTGCATGACTACTTATCAATTTGACCTTCTTAATCAATAGACTCTTTCCAAAGGATTCTATTCCAAGGAAATGGCCAACAGAATCTTAATAAAGGATTCTTTTCTTAGGAAAGGTCCAACGGGACCTTTCCAAAGGTTTCACATCGAAGGAAAGGAACAGTAGAATCTTTCCAAGAGACTTTATTCTAAGGAAAGGACGAATAGAATCTTAATAAAGGATTCTTTATTCCAAGGAAAGGACGAATAGAATCTTAATAAAGGATCCTTTTCTTAGGAAAGGTCCAACGGGACCTTTCCAAAGGTTTCACATCGAAGGAAAGGAACAGTAGAATCTTTCCAAGAGACTTTATTCCAAGGAAAGGACGAATAGAATCTTAATAAAGGATTCTTTATTCCAAGGAAAGGACGAATAGAATCTTAATAAAGGATTCTTTTCTTAGGAAAGGTCCAACGGGAACTTTCCAAAGGTTTCACATCGAAGGAAAGGAACAGTAGAATCTTTCCAAGAGACTTTATTCCAAGGAAAGGACGAATAGAATCTTAATAAAGGATTCTTTATTCCAAGGAAAGGACGAATAGAATCTTAATAAAGGATTCTTTTCTTAGGAAAGGTCCAACGGGAACTTTCCAAAGGTTTCACATCGAAGGAAAGGAACAGTAGAATCTTTCCAAGAGACTTTATTCCAAGGAAATGGCCAACAGAATCTTAATAAAGGATTCTTTTCTTAGGAAAGGTCCAACGGGACCTTTCCAAAGGTTTCACATCGAAGGAAAGGAACAGTAGAATCTTTCCAAGAGACTTTATTATAAGGAAAGGACCAATAGAATCTTAATAAAGGTTGAAAGAATCCACGGATTCTTTCAACCAATAAATGTGGTTATTTGAGGCCATCAGAGCAAGCAGAGTGGCTTAAACCACAAAAACCCCAAAATTCCAAAGTAATTATTTTTGGCCCCCTCTTGGAATTTAATGCATTTGCAATATAGATTTTAACTCTCCTCAAATCATATTGTGTATAAATAAAAATATACAAAAAATGGTGCCAAGAAAATGGCATTTATCTCCATTGGGTATGTTGGTGGGTTAGGCCACTCTGGCTGTGATAGCCATTCAGTGAGTTGAAGGGGAAAAATCAAATTACACTACTTGGAAATCGAGCGATGCTCAGAGAGTTAACACCCGTATAAATAATTTTGAGTAGGGTAAACTAGACAGTTATTGACACCTCGGACAGTTATTGACACCCTAATCTTTAATTAAAAAAAAGCTTTCATGTCAATGTTCAGTTTCATATAAGGACTAGAAAAATTCCTTGTGAATCATAGAAGTCAGCTGTGTTAAAAGATTTTCAAACTGCAAACATCGAGAAAGGCAATATAACCGTTATCAAAAAGTATACAAACAAGGTAGTTAAGAGGACGGTTTCTTCTATTTTTGCTAAGAAAAGAGCATGAGCATGTTTTGCAAGATAGATTAGCCATAGTTTCCTTTGTATAGGTTCATTTATACTGCAAAAATAGACTAAGTAAGAATGAAGGGATGTCAATAACTGAGGTGTCAATTACTCATCCATAGGGTGTCAATAACCGATTTTGCATTATTTATTCTCAATATATTGCAAATTCCAGGGATAATTTTTTTTATGAAACCCTTTATTCAGATTAAAGTAGAGTAATTCAGGAAAAGTTACAACGAATTTCAACTTGATTGAACAATTTTTACTATTTTTCCATGAATTTATAGTATAAGTATTGCCTTAAGGTGTCAATAACTATCTTGTTTACCCTACCATAAATAAAATTGTTTCGACAAGATTTTTTTAAAAGCCAATTTGACGCGAAAAGGGTAATTACTATTATATTTTTGTTATTCAATCAAAATAATACATAATCTTTCGTCAGATCGGCAAAAAATGTAATATATTTTTGGTGAGTCATAGAATTTTAGAATTTAGATTGCGTACCATGGATGAAAAAGGTGCAAAATCGCTGGGGTAGATCATGGGATATTTCAGACGTGCCTCTCGTATTTGACAATCTTAATATCAACAAGTTTGATAAGTGATATGTTTATCTTGTTTGTAGCCTCTCGTGGGAATTGCATCATTAAATTGCGCACATCGACCTTTCAATGAAGTAGACAGAGCACGTGAGTGGAGTCACTGTCGTAAGATCTCAGAAAGGGGGCTTACGAATTGACTTAGCCGATTGATTATCGAAGCGCAGACTAGAGTTTCCCCAAACCACGTGACAGATCTTCAAACCGAGTGACTGGAAGAAATAACATAAAGCTGCGTGCACATGCTCTGTCCATTTCATTAGAAGGTCGATGTTTGCGCTTAGATTGAAAGGAGCAGCTTTATGTTATGGAAGAAATAATATAAAGCTGCGCGCACATGCTCTGTCCATTTCATTAGAAGGTCGATGTTTGCGCTTAGATTAAAAGGAGCAGCTTTATGTTATGGAAGAAATGACATAAAGCTGCGCGCACATGCTCTGTCCATTTCATTAGAAGGTCGATGTTTGCGCTTAGATTGAAAGGAGCAGCTTTATGTTATGGAAGAAATAACATAAAGCTGCGCGCACATGCTCTGTCCATTTCATTAGAAGGTCGATGTTTGCGCTTAGATTGAAAGGAGCAGCTTTATGTTATGGAAGAAATAACATAAAGCTGCGCGCACATGCTCTGTCCATTTCATTAGAAGGTCGATGTTTGCGCTTAGATTCTAAAGCAGTCAAGTGAAAAGAGAGTTTCATGCCAAGACCATTGAGAAACCTCAGATGCATTTTACCTGATTAACAAGCTTATATACTTCGGACTGACGACTTTCTTTGTCACCGATCTTCTAATAAAACAGAAGGAGCATGTGTGAACACCTTCATGTTGAGCGATGTCCTTTTAGTTGCTTGAATTTACGTCTACTGGAGCAATATCGGGTTATTGGTGACAGACCGTGATCAATCCCGAAGGGAAAGATCGAGGACACCTTGGAATTCTGAACCACGGTCAGATGACGAGGTCAACATCTGAGGAGGCACCTCCAAACTTGCACACCACACCAACGTGAGGACATTTGAAGCCACGACCAACGTATGAATGTAGTTTAATTAACTTCGCACTGGAGCAGCACAACGGGTATTGGCTACGGTCCGGGATCAATCCCCATCGATCCGAGGACAATACCACGTAATTTTGAATCACGGTCAGATGACGAGGTCGCACCTGAGCGCCATGACAACCATAGATTTAACGTGCACTATCCACCCCGTACACGACGTTCTTGGGTTGGGTCGTGTTTCGAACTCGCAACCTTCCGCTTGCTAATCCGTAACTCTACCAGCTGCGATTTCACCGTCCCGTGGTATCGGGCGGACAACGAATCTTAATTGTAGGACTAATTGACATGCGTGATGAAAAACACCAATATGTGCTGAGATAGCAAATCGGCCGAAGTTGATTCCCAAGCCCACCACGTGACTTCCACTTCTGAGATCTTAAGTCAGTGCCTCCGACCACATGCTCAATAGCCCGTTGCTCAGTGCGATGTTAATTAAAAACCTACCTGCATACTTACCGATTACATGCTCCGACTATTTGATTAGAAGGTTGATGCCGTCAAGCCTTTCCGAGAAATGCAATCTTAAATTGCTTTTAAATTCTGACATTAGCTTCATACTGCCTATCGAACCAAGACTATACCAATGAAAAGCTTAGTGAGCGGACTTTTAACCTGACTGCCGATCAACAAGTTGGTTAGTTTTCACGCTATACAGGGTGAGTCTAAATTGTTTTTACAAAATAAGAGGGGCGATAGTACCCATCCAGACGAGCAATAATTACCATGGAACATAGGGTCGCATTCCACTCTGAGAGGCAGAAAAGAGTCAAATGTCGAAACGCGTCGAGCATGCACGATGGAGCCCCAGCACACTTTTCCAGCACGGTCCGGCACATCTTGAATGCCACATATCCCGCACGATGGATCGGACGTGTCGAACCTGTGGCTTGGCCTCCTCGCTCACCGGACCTCAACCCACCGGACTTTTTCTTCTGGGGGCACATGAAATCTTTAGTGTACCTGTGGACTCGGCTAAAGATCTCGTAGCGAGAATCGGTGTTGCCGCAGACAAAATGAACACAACACCAGGACTCTTCGAGAGCCAGTCATTCCTTCGCCGGTGTGAACTGTGCAACGCCACTTTGAGCACTTGCTGTGAGTTTATCAATCAATCAGATTGTGCACCTTTTGGTATCGTTCATTCGTTTTCCCAACACTGTTGTAAGTTCATGTTGAAATTCTACTCTTTTCTGCCTCTCAGAGTGGAATGCGACCCTATGTTCCATGGTAATTATTGCTCGTCTGGATGGGTACTATCACCCCTCTTATTTTGTAAGAACAATTTAGACTCACCCTGTATATATCTATCTTGGTAGCAAATGGACCAGTGTCCAGTTTGGATGTTTTCGGCAACAGAGTATTTAGTAATTTCTGTTATTTTGTTTGATTTTAGGGCCATAGTACCCCAGTTAGTAGAGCCGCGCATTAGAAACCGGAGGATATCGAGTTGGAAACCCGATTCAACCAAAGACCGTTGTGTATGAGGGGAGCTGGTGCATGTTAAATCTGTCATAGCCTCAAATATTCTCACGTTAGCATGGTATGGGAATTTGAAGAGTGGGGTGCCAGCTCAGGTGTTGAGCTCACCATTTGACCGTGGTTTGAAATTACGAGGTGTTGTCCCCGGTTCTTTCCTTTCGGGATTGATCCCAGACCGTTGCCAATAGCCCTTTGTGTTGCTCCAGTGTGACGTGAATTGCTACCTATCCTGCGTCAGGGCGACATTGGCACTTTATTCATTGTAACTTTCATTGGCTTGAAGTGATTTGTAGACATAACACGAAATCAGCGAATTTGGACATTGGCTCTTTTGTGATGCAGACCACTACGTGTTCGACTGTAGACTCACCAAAGAATTCCACATCACTCAACCAACATCCGAAAAAAAGTCAAAGCTAAATAAAGTAGTCTAAGCTATTTTAGCTAAATAAAGTGTGTCTAAGTCGCTTCCGCCACCGCGGACAGTATGGTGTAAAATTTACACCTTAAATCCTGAGTTTACACTGTAAACCCTGTAGTACAATTCAGGGTAAATCCTGGATTGGAGACTGAGGGGGAGGTCTATCAAACTGCTTATATACATCCATTAGGATATCTTTCCTGTAGATCCTATCTGGTTTGTACTTAATAATGTCGTTTATTTAAACGTGTCGATTCTCTCTGCTCAAATACTTTTATTCAGCATCCAGTCTTTGCACGTGTCCATCTTTATTCAAAACTTTTGTTTGTATATTTTGAATGTAGATGCTCTAAATGTAATTTAGTTTTGGCATTTGTCCTCATCTTTATTCAAAATTTTTGCTTACGTTATTTAGAAAGAGGTCTGTTTTCCCTGAAGCTTTAAATTTGTTATTATCCTGTACCCGGCTTGCAGCGTATGATTGTAAATATACATGTGTGTGTAATACCTTTGAATTTATGCACGTAAATGCTATCTGGCTTCTAGTACTGGCACCTATGGAGCCAAGACTACCCTCGCGGACGCCCTTTGTCCGGTCTTAAGCCCTTGTTGATAGGCAGGGTGGTTTGGATCGTAACCCCCCCGAAATTTGCTTTGTAGTCCCTTTCGTAGACCTTTGAAAGTTTGGTAGAGTAGATTGACATCTTTAGTCATTTCGGTGGTCTTATACAGGGTGAGTCTAAATCGTTTTTACAAAATAAGAGGGGTGATAGTACCCATCCAGACGAACCATAATTACCATGGAACATAGGGTCGCATTCCACTCTGAGAGGCAGAAAAGAGTCAAATTAGAATTGAACTTACAACAGTGTTGGGAAAGCGAATGAACGATACCAAAAGTTGCACAATCTGATTGATTGATAAACTCACAACAAGTGCTCAAAGTGGCGTGTCGGTGCACAGTTCACACCAGCGAAGGAATGACTGGCCTCGAAGATTCCTGGTGTTGTGCTCATTTTGTCTGCGGCAACACCGATTCTCGCTACGAAATCTTCAGCCGAATCCACAGGTACACTAAAGATTTCATGTGCCCCCAGAAGAAAAAGTCCAGTGGGTTGAGGTCCGGTGAGGCCAAGCCACAGGTCCGCCACGTCCGATCCATCTTGCTTAGGAGGTATGCTACGTAGGCAGGTACCAAACGACGCCAGAGGCGATGACTTGTTCATGCTCGACGCGTTTCGACTTTACTCTTTTCTGCCTCTCAAAGTGGAATGCGACGGATTGGGAGAGTAACGGATTAGCAACCGGAGTATTACGAGTTCGAATCCAACCAAAGACCACCTTGTGCGAAGGGGTCTGGTGCACGTTAAATCTGTCTTAGCATCAAATGTCCTCATGTTGACTTGGTGCGGAAATTTGGAGAATGGGGTGCCAGCTCAGGTGTGATCTCGTCATCTGACAGTGGTTGAAAATGACGTGGTGCCTCGGGTGTGATCCCGGACCGCCGCGAATAGCCCGTTGTGTTGTTCCAGTTGATGTGAATTAAAAAATACAAATATCAATCTCAAATTTGAATTTCTGTTCCCACTTGACAATTCTGGTATCTTATTCGAGTATTTTCTTCGAGGGCTAGTGGCAAGTGGTGCACCAGTGTAGTAAGTTATCGAATTTCAATGAAAACCACATTATTATATATTTATTCAATCGTTGTTTCTACAGAAGAAATCCAATTTCAGAAAAAAATATATGATAAAAAAAAATGCAAGAAAATAGATCCAAATTCAATTAGAAAATAGAACACTTACTGATGGAGATTACTTAGTGTATAGAAATCATAAAAAAGTACATCAAAATCCGAGGAAGAATTATAAAATTTAAAAATTCTATTTGTAGCAAAATTTTACATGCAACCACATTCCCTTTTAATGGTTTGAGAGTTTCTAGTGATTTACCTGGGGACGTAAATACAAGACACTAAAATGGGCGACTCAATTTTATTATTATAGATTTGAAATAACTATGTGGTTACTTAATAATTATTTTGAATTATTAATTATTTGCTTTCTGCAGGTTTCGATTCTGGTTTTGACAAATTTTAATGAACACGTATATAAAATTATGAACAAATGCATTTTTAAAACAAAAGATTTTCTTGAAGAAAGTTATGCTTTGAGGTTTTACTAGATCATCATTTCAGTATGTTAGAAAAAGAAAAGTCCTGTAAAAGTTTTCCTTCAATGTTGATTTGTTACTGAGGAAAACGAAGATTTTTTAGAAAAATGAGTTGAATTATCTAAATCTGATATTGCTTACAAAAACCTGTGAAGCAGTTTTCTATGATTATTTTTTTCAAAATGGACAAAAGTAAGATATATCAGGAAAAATGAACACAGTAAAATAGTACAAATATCTCCACACATCCACACGTTTAAAGGGGGACTATCTGAAGAATTCGAGAACTATTAAACTGGAAGCCATTTATCATCTTTTCTTTGATTTACCGTTTAGATATTCATTTTGTATATTCTTCTGCGATACATACGAAATAAACTATTCGGCTTGTTATCGTGTAATGAAAGAAATTGTGTTCGACGTGCTTGGAGTTTGAAACGAAAGGATTCGATACTCATATTTTTTAAGTATTTTTAAAACTTAAATGTAAACATCATGATCCTGATCAATAACAAGGAGGTGACACCATTGTGTATCAAACTTGTCAAATAGAATGGATTACCTAATAAATCTTCTACCAGGGAAAAAATCTTTCAGTATGCAGAGATGTTTTGCATTCAAAACTACTGCTATTGAAGCAAATACATTGCAAAATTTGTTGTTGGCCGGTGATCAATCATATTTTTTATTCCCACCAGTAAAATTCGCGAAAGGGCAGATAATTTAAACGTTTCTTTTCAAATTGTTCAATGAATTTTTTTGTGTTCAGAACGACCGATAGTTTTTGTGATACTTAATTTCTTAAAACATTTCATTCTGATATTCTACGGTTTGAATGAAATAAATTATACAAATTTTCCATTTGTTTACAAAAATATAACTCAATAAAGTTTTAAAAATTCTTGATTGTGATATTTTAAGGCTTTATGATTATTTATGCATGTTTTAATTACATATGAGAAACTTTTTCTGTAAAGTTGAATGTAGATGGCGCCATGGTTTTGTTGTGAACGTGCTTCATTAACGCATTTTGTGTTGGGTAAACGGAAAACAAATCCTCGTCTTAGGGTAGTTTGTTCGTTTACATTTCGCTCTCACAGTAATCAACTTTTAAAGAATTACTTCCCATCATTCTGAAAAACTTAATGCTTACATATTTTTACGTTTTTTGGGGGAACGAATTATCTCCCCATTTTAAAGAGGTCTTAGTTAACTTCTAAATTTCTCATTTTAAAGAACCAACTGCTGGAAAATTTTTTCGACTTTTTTAGATGAACTTTTAAAGAATTACTTCCCCAGTTTAAAGAGCTTAATGCTTACATATTTTCCAGATTTTTTAAGTCAACTTTTAAAGAATTACTTCTCCAGATTAATGCTCGCGTTAATCAAGGGATTAATGCTCGCATGCTTATTAGATTTGCTTACTTTATAACCTATAAATTAACGCATACTACTAATTAGGAACAATAGATGTGTGATGAAACACATTGAAACGATGTAAGGTCAAAAAAACTTCGCATGAGATCGAATTGAAAGACGACCAACTTAAAAGAATGAGTAGAGTATCAATTTGAGATTTGACAAAATAAACATATACGGCCGCGGTAGCCCGGTTGGAAAAGTAACTGATTAGCGACAGGAACGTTGCGAGCTCGAATCCAGCCAAAGACCGTTGTGTACAAAGGCGGCTGGTGCACGTTAAATCTGTCGTGGCCTCAAATATTCTCACGTTGGCGACATGTGGAAGTTTGGAGAGTGGTAGTGCCATCTCATGTGTCGCCTCGTCATCTGACCGTGGTTCAAAATTACGTGGTGTTGTCCTCGGATCTTTCCCTTTGGGATTGATCCCGGACAGTCACTAATAATCCGTTGTGTTGATCCAGTGTGACGTTTCGATATTTTACTAAACCTTGAATTGAACATGATCTATGTAACAGTGTTGGGCTCAATCAAATAGTTTTTTCAATCGATTGAGAACTAAACTCAAATTTCAATCATGAATAAAATTAACCATAGTTGAAAAATTTGTCATGATCATAACAAATTTAATTAATCATTAATCACTCGAGTTTCAGTCATGCGAACCAGAACGTTGATTAAATTCCTATAGCAGAGGTTTTCTAAGTTTCTTTAGCGATATTTTTTACTCTCAATTTGCACTATTTTCTCGAATCGATAGAATTAAAAATAAAGTACAATCGCCTACCAATCCACCGAAATCTCATTAATTATCGATGCTATGTTTGACAACGCGTTATTATGAAAAAAACAATTTAAATTATTTCAATAAATGATATCATTGCTTGTAAACAAGCTAATTTAACCGCCATATTTGATTCATTTCTTTCAATTCCATTTTTTGTTGTGTTACGTGATTTTTGTAATGTTGTAAAATTTAAATAAAAAAATAATTTCATCATGTTATCCTGTTTTCATTACATTGTAATTTTTCTCTTCAAATGTGTGTGGGTAGGTTTATATATATATATATATATATATATATATATATATATATATATATATATATATATATATATATATATATATATATATATATATATATATATATATATATATATATATATATATATAATAAGTAAAACTACCCTAAGAATAGAATAGATTTCCCCGAGAAACAAGATGAAATAAAATATGTAAATGTTAAGTGAGCCTGCCTACTTTTTCAAGGGGAGCAAGGCCAGGTTGTCACTTAAAAATGCGATGCTTTGAGTTTTTTCTGTACTTATGTGAGGCCAGGCCGAAGAGATCAACAAAAGTTACCCCCGAAAACTCAAAGTACTACCAGAGAGAAAAAAATCATGAAAGCAATACCTGTTACCAAGGTTAGGAATCAAAAGAACATAGCCAACGTAATACCTTACCGAAAGTTGCCGCCCAAGCTAGGAGAGCAAAACATTGCCAGATCCGTATTATGTAGAATAACGGATTTAAAAACGAAAGAGGGTGGCTTGGAGATAATGTGAACAAATTAGTGCAAATGAAAGGGAGGGAAGAAAGGTAAATTTTGACAAGAAAATAAAATTGTGACAAAGAGTAAAGATTGTGGGCAGAGTGATGAAATTGAAAGAAAAAAACGAGGGCAAAAGTGAAAAAAATTATATAATTATATTTTTTTGGCTCCATCTGTCCGAGGAGGAAGAAAGTAAAGTCGAGAAAAAGAAAATCATTTTTAAGGAAAAAACTTTTTAAGAAAATTGTTGGGGAAGTTGTTATTTAAGAGGGTGGTTTTAAGAGTTTTGAGCTGATTATCAATAGTAGTTTGGTCCCTGCAAATATGATGAATTCTATAGATTTGATTATAAATTAAGTTTCTGTAGATGTTGAAAGAAATATTAGAATTCCAGGGAACAAGTCTGTTAATATTAAATTGAAAGTCATTTCTTTTGTCATAGATATCGGTTGAAGATTTAGAACTGACATCAATATGAATGTCAAGGAAGTTAGTAGATAAAGGTGAGCTATTTGTTTTTTTGAGGATGAGTTCAGTGGGATAAATACTTTTCCAAAAATCAGTGAACTCTGGTGAGTTAAAAATGATTAAATCATCTATGTAGCGATAGGAGTTAATAAATTTAAAAGTGTGTGATCTTTCATAGAAATGGAGGTAGAGGTTAGCAAGAATACTGGAGAAAGTGGTACCTTGTGGTATTCCTTGTACTTGTTGGAAAAGATGTTCACCATTAAAGATAAAATTGTTGAGGACACAAAGATTGATAAGACTGTTCCAATATTGTTGAGAAATATTAAGAAGAAGGTTAAATTCAGTGTAGTAGGAGTTAAGAACATCTATAAGGTTATGGAGCGGGATGCTAGTGAAGAGGTCTTTAAAATCGAAAGAGTCAATTTGTGAGATATTGTTATTAGAGGAAAGAAAATTAAGAACTGGAGTGTTATTATTAATGATCCAACAGTTTTCTTTAACCGTGATAGCTTTAAGAATGATTTTTAAAAATTAAATTTTTTTTTTATATATATATGAACTTGACAAATGAATATTTTACTGGATTGGGAATATTGAATGGGTGCACAATTTCAATTATAATTTTTATTCATGATTACTTGATTAAAACTCAGTTAATCAATCATTAGTTAGCATGGAAGGACTAAAACTGACAAATCGTTCTCATTAGTCACGATTAAATTTGTAGTCATTAGTTTCCAATTGCCAGTAAGATTAAACATCGCAGTTAAAACATCTGTGAAAGTTTATTAACGAGCTCATTTAAAGCACCATACTTTTTTTAATTCGTTCGTCTCGTCGGAAAAGTGTAATGAACATTTAAGAATGAAGTTTTAAGAAAAGAGTTCAATTTCCTTAAAGGAGTGTTGGTTTCTGTAGAATGCGAATATTTGCAGCTATCTTTATTTGCAAAGTGCTCATAAATAAAACAATTTGCAGGATAGCGAACACAGAAATAAAGTACATTTTTCCAATCGACTCTTGAATAGGAGTAAAGACAATCCTTATTTCCAAGAACTCAATTAAATAAGGAACATCGTTTAGTGTTTTCATTTGTGCTCCTTTAAAACATTTTTCAAACAAACGTAAACTTCCTTTTTTCATTTTGAAGTTTTCTTTCCTACATACGAAATATCTATAGTTTCTATTCGGCTTGTTATCTTTTTTCCAAGAAATTTTAAATGAAAATGCTTGAAGCTTGGAAGAAAGTTTTCGAATGTAAAAGTGCCAAGAGAGATTACTAATAATGAGTTAATATTGGAATAAAACGTGTCAGATAGAATGGATTTAAGAGCTCCGGGCAACATAAGCCACAGAAATAATTTTATTAATGAAAAAATATATTTAAGAGGATCAAAATAAGTTATGATTTGTGTTTGAATGAGTGCTTAATGTTTCAATGTTTAAGATAACGAGACTCGAACAGTTTATAAACAAGTATAATTTTGAAAAATTTTACTATTTGCAAATGGCTCTCCTAAAAATTGGAAAAGCGGCGGATTATTATGTCACCCGAAGCCCTTCAATTCACTAGTGAATCAACCCAAAGAGTATACTGTACAGGTAGTTGTTTATAATCACAACTATTGAAATGAGATGCTTTGTTTATTTTATAGTGGATTTCTGCTCAGCGATTTATCGCATTTTTTGCTCACTAGTAAAGTTTGTCTCCTGGGAAATGAACACGAACTAGAATGTTTGTCTCCTTACACGAACACATCTATTGTTTTCAATAATTTCATATATTCTTTGATCAGATGAAACTATATTTGTTTAGCTTGTTGAAGTTTGTATAGCAGTTTTAGCCGACTAATACCACGAAAATCATATTCATCAATTCGTTTTCAATAATCAATAAAATTATAATTCAGCTGCAATTTGCAATACGCTAATGATATACAGGGTATCCAAAAAGGTCGTTCCGCAATTTATCTTTTTACCATTTGGAGATAGGTAGGCAATGTAAATTGCAAAAGTGCACCAAATAAGGTAAGTAATTAAGATATGGAATAAAATTATCACGTGATAGCAATTTAAGCGGATACAGTTTTTAATTTGAATACAACCCCTCTAGATAAAAATCCGAGATAGCAAAAATGTTCCTTACCTGTATCCCTATCGTTAGTAAAAAACCATATTTCTGTAGGTTGAATAGTAACGGAGATACAAGAGTTTCCATTTGAAGGGGGCCGTATCTAATTTAGAACGATGGCCAAAAATGAAGAGCTAAGTTCTGCATTGCTGCAGATGGAAAACATTTTCAACATGCGTTGTAAATTTCCTTTTATTTTTATTTAAACCATTTTTTCTACACTATTTTTATTGAAGATTACATTGTCTACTATTATTCAGTGCGATTTTCATCTGCAGTTGCAATACTACATTACTTTGCACAATGTTGCACTTTCTGACCGAAAAAAATGCTTTTTAGCATTGTGTATACGGTCCCTAATCTGACTGCTTGAACAGCTGTGCACAAGCGGTATAAGTCAACTTTTTTGCGTCATTATGCCTCCGTTACTGTTCAACCTACAGAAATGCAGTTTTCTGCTAACGATAGGGATGCAGGTAAGGAACATTTTTGCTATCTCGGATTTTTATCTAGAGGGGTTGTATAAAATTTAAAAACAGAATCCGCTTAAATTGTTATCACGTGATAATTTTATTCCCATATCTTAATTACCTACCTTATTTGGTGTACTTTTGCAATTTACATTGCCTACCTATCTCCAATTGGTAAAAAGATAAATTGCGGAACAACCTTTTTGAGACGCCCTGTATATTACAGACAACAATTCATTACTTTTCAGAAAGTAGCCATTTTCCTTTAACTAAACTTAAAAATGGTTCACATTGCTAATAATAAAAAAATATATCCCTGGTTTATTTTTTGTATCGAACAATTAATAGTATGTAAAGCATGTGGTGGATAAGGAAACATATTATATAGTCAAGAAGTCTAAAGAAAGAATTACAAAAATGACATTTCTTTCCCCATTTCAATAAAATAAAGGTTGATAGGTAGGTATCTCAATTAACGTCGCACTGGAGCAACACAACTGGCTATTCGCGACGGTCCGGGATCAAACCCGAAGGAAGAGATCGAGGACAACACCACGTAAACTTCCACACCAAGCCAATGTGAGGACATTTGATGCCACTGCAGATTTAACGTGCACAAGTCCCCTTTGTACGATCCGTCACTCTTCCAACCGGGCTACCGCGGCCCCAATATAATAAAGGAACCTAGAGTTAAGAATGAAAAATAATTCGTGCAGAGCGAAACACAATCTTATAATAGTAATTACATTTTCGTTGCATAGTATCTTCGTAATTTCAGTTTAATAAAAATGGATTTTACTCTCTTGCACACAGACATTTCCCCTTTATAATGACTCATGTACTAATAAAAGGGTTACATTATTTCTTACCCAATAGGATCCGATGATTAGGAGACCTTTGTTTTTCTTTCGACTTGTGTTCGATCCCCAAGCAGTGATTTCTGTTTCTCAAAGGGAACACGCCATCTTAGAACCAGTTGCTCATTTCTGTCGGACATGGAAGCGACATGCAATAGTGACAGCTGATGATGCAGTAGCCATTTTTCTGACACTTGGTTGTCTCACGTCGTAAAACTTGTGTCGACGCTTTAATGTGAAGTGAGTCTGGAGCAGATATTTACGAGCCCCATTTTTATGTTCCCGCTGAACTGGAATGCTTCGGAGATGTAATGACGTTTTCTCCCTCTTTCGCAATGGCTCAGATTCTTTCTCCGGTGACACTTAATCATACAAAACGAAATTACGTTCGGGTCCTTTTTTCCCCCATCCTAGTTCCGTAGAACCTGGTACGAGTGAAAAGTGAAGGGATGCATCGAATACACGAGCTTCCACTGCTGTTTTGAATTATTATGCTTTTTTATGGTAAACTTTCATTAAGTATACAAAATAAGAGGGGTGATAGTACCCATCCAGACGAGGAATAATTACCATGGAACATAGGATCGCATTCCACTCTGAGAGGCAGAAAAGAGTCAAATTAGAATTGAACTTACAACAGTGTTGGGAAAGCGAATGAACGATACCAAAAGTTGCACAATCTGATTGATTGATAAATTCACAGCAAGTGCTCAAAGTGGCGTGTCGTTGCACAGTTCACACCGGCGAAGGAATGACTGGCTCTCGAAGATTCCTGGTGTTGAGTTCATTTGATCTGCGGCAACACCGATTCTCGCTACAAGATCTTCAGCCGAGTCCACAGGTACACTAAAGATTTCATGTACCCTCAGAAGAAAAAGTCCATTGGGTTGAGATCGAGTGAGCGAGGAGGCCAAGCCACAGGTCCGCCACGTCCGATCCATCGTGCGGGATATGTGGCATTCAAGAAGTGTCGGACCGTGCTGGAAAAGTGTGCTGGTGCTCCATCGTGCATCAACCACATGTCTCTCTGGATGGAGAGCGACTTTACTCTTTTCTGCCTCTCAGAGTGAAATGCGACCCTATGTTCCATGGCAATTATGGCTCGTCTGGATGGGTACTATCACCCCTCTTATTTTGTAAAAACAATTTAGACTCACCCTGCATATTTCATAAAAATAATTTTGAATTCGTGATGCTTAGTTTCAGTTTGTGAGTTAAGCCATTAGTTTGTAATAAATTATGGGATTGATCGTTTTATCCAAATGTCTTAAATCAACTACAGCTCACCTGAAGACATCTATCCTGGAAATCAAGAAGTTAATCAGTCTGGTAGCATCAACCTTTTAACAAAATAGCCGGAGCATCTATCGCTAGGTTTGAAGGTCTTTTATTGATAGGGAACCCTGTTGAAAGAGTAACGGAGTTCGAATCCAACCAAAAACCGTCGTATACAAAGGGAGCTGCTGTACGTTAAATTTGTCGTGGCCTCAAATGTCCTCACGTTGGCGTGGTGTGGAAGTTTGGAGAGTGGGGTGCCAGCTCAGGTGTTGCCTCGTCATCTGACCGTGGTTCAAAATTACGTGGTGTTGTCCTCGGATCTTTCCCTTTGGGATTGATCCCGGACCGTCACCAATAGCCCGTTGTGTTGCTCCAGTGTGACGTTAATTGAAATACCCCCCCAACACTTCTTGAGCCGGGTCCACACCGGCCGCGCAGATATGCGCCGTGCAAAATGTTCTGTTCGTCGCTGCACGAAAATGCGCAAAACCGAGGACGAGCCAGGGAGCGAGGTGTTTGTGGTGGGCTCGTGCTCAGCTTGTTCCATTGTGCTCGCGTGCGTGCTGGAGGTCGTGTGTACGAAATTAAACTGAAAACTTATTGTTTAAAACAAATTGTTTAAACGTCCCGTTCTTTACAAAGTCGCCGCATAATCGCGAGTGCTGCGTATATTGCCATTGACGATTTATTAAGAAAAAAAGGGGGGGGGGAACGAAATCTGATATCGCCTTGAATGGATGGAGTCTCTGGTCCGTGTAGCAACACGGTTCAATATAATAAGCACATACACGAGCAGTATCGAAACCCCGATTGTATGTTATCTAGGGACCAGATTCTAAAATCTGTACGAATCAGAAAAAGGTAAAACCGATGTAGCAGAAAAGACATCTTTCCAGATTGGGGACGAGAAGCTTTCCCGTACCAAAAGGGAGAAATCGCAGAATCGTGCTTTGACTGTTGAAACGTGTCTAGTGGTTCGGCTAAGAATGGGTTTTATTATTAAACGAAGTAATGATATCAGCAGAGTGAATACGAATCGGATCGTACGGCGAGTGAACTGAAATGCCGTCTAAATAGAGCGCACACTTTCCTTTGGTGTATGTTGGAATCGGTCTCAAACCTCCAATTATAGTGCCGTGTGGGGCACATCAATATGGAAAATTGTGGGGGGGTGGGGGGTATTTCTATTTATTTATTTATTTATTTATTTCAATTAACGTCACACTGGAGCAACACAATGGGCTATTGGTGACGGTCCGGGATCAATCCCAAAGGGAAAGATCCGAGGACAACACCACGTAATTTTGAACCACGGTCAGATGACGAGGCAACACCTGAGCTGGCACCCCACTCTCCAAACTTCCACACCACGCCAACGTGAGGACATTTGAGGCCACGACAGATTTAACGTGCACCAGCCCCCTTTGTACACGACGGTGTTTGGCTGGATTCGAACTCGCAACCCTTCGGTTGCTAGTCCGTTACTCTTCCAACCGGGCCACCGCGGCCCTAGGGGGGGTATTTCAATTAACGTCACACTGGAGCAACACAATGGGCTATTGGTGACGGTCCGGGATCAATCCCAAAGGGAAAGATCCGAGGACAACACCACGTAATTTTGAACCACGGTCAGATGACGAGGCAACACCTGAGCTGGCACCCCACTCTCCAAACTTCCACACCACGCCAACGTGAGGACATTTGAGGCCACGACAGATTTAACGTGCACCAGCCCCCTTTGTACACGGCGGTGTTTGGCTGGATTTGAACTCGCAACCCTTCGGTTGCTAGTCCGTTGCTCTTCCAACCGGGCCACCGCGGCCCTGATCATGATCTGATCAGACTTCTTGTTGTTTTCTAAAAGTATGTTTTTAAACCATAAGACTTGGCTACGTAATAAAATGTATTTTTAATGTATAAAACTCTGTCTTCAATCGATAAAACCCAACAATTGGTTATGGGCCTCAGACCTTAAGCTGAACCTGAATTCTGCCACTACCGGTTTCCAGTATGATGGGTATTCAAGAAATGTCCATGTTTTCCTTCCCGAAGTTATCGGATTTCAACTATGCCACGTGGAAGACGGACATGAAGGTATTGCTAATCGACCGGAACTGCTGGGAATTTATCACTAAAACGGAACCTCTATTATTGGAAGATGCTCCAGAACAAGAAAAAAGAGACTATCGTTATAGGAAGCAGAGGACATATACAACTATCTACCAGGGCATAGACAGAAAATATCAAGTCTTAATTTCATCTACTGAGGACGGTAAGGAAGCCTGGGATATATTAAAGACCAACTTTGAACCAGCATCTAGAGCACGATTGGCAGGCCTTGTGGACGAGTTCTTTTCAATCCGCTACCAGCCGGAGGACGAATCCATTGGACTCTTCTGCAAACGAGTGCATGAGAAGCTGTTACAGATAAAAGAAGGTGGATTCGAAATCCCAGACCTCTTAGTTTGCTTTCAACTAATAAGACATTTGCCTCACGAATACGATAATCTGGTACAATTGCTATACAGGATGGATGACAACGAGTTCACGCTAGACAATTTGTCTAAACATTTAATAACAGAATCCAGCCGAATCGAGCTGAAGCGGAAAGACGAAGGCACAAAATTAAGTATCGTGGCCGATGCTTATGCTACAAGAAACAAGTCATCTAGATACAAGGAGACACGGGCGTCTACTCCTGATCACAGCAGATGCGTACTGGACCCTGAATTAATTCCTTCAAGCCCAAGAAAGTCGACAGTTTGTCGTATGGGGCCGCGACCATTCTGCAACTACTGCAAAAAGTCGGGACATTACGAATCGAAGTGCTTCAAGAAATGCAATCGGCAGAAACCTGGTGGTGAATTATTTTATATGGAGGACAATCCAAAAACTGATCTTCAACGTGCCTATGCAGTTTCAAATTTTCCAAATGAAAGACCGAGGGAATTTCTTATTGATTCTGCTGCAACTGCCCACTTCTGTAAAGAACGCGATATGTTTACGACATTCAGAAAACTGCCACCACAGAAGATCCTAGTCGGAGACAAGGACAGCACCTCGGAAGTATTAGGTATGGGTGATATTCAATTTACAGTTTTAGATAGAAACCGAAATTTTGATTTAACTTTGAAAGATGTTTTATACTCACCTAATATGAGAAGAAATTTAATTAGTGGTGCTCGTATTGACCTTGTGGGAAACCAAATTAAATGGGGAAATAACAAAATGATTATTTATAATAGTTATAATAAATATTTGTTTACTGTTCCCAGAATTGGAAAATTGTATATCTTGAAAGGTTATCCCAAGATTAAAAATTATACATATGTAACTGGTTTAGATCTAGAAAAAGCCCACCGTAGGTTTTGTCATGTTAACATGCCCTTAATTGAAAATATGAGTAAAATTAATTGTGTAAAAGGAATTGAAAAACTTAATTGTAAAAATATAGATAAAAATTGTAAGATTTGTGCTATTGCTAAATCCACTAGAATATCCTTAAAAAGAAACTATATGTACGAAAGGAAAACTAAAAATGTTTTGGAAAGGATCCATATGGATTTGTGGGGTCCTGCTCCAGTTAACTCTCTAGGTGGAAACAAATACTTTTTATCTATTATTGATGATTTTTCACGTAAAGTAACTGTTTATATTATTCGAAATAAGAATGAAGTTTTTGATTACTTTAAAAAATACTTGGTTAGAGCTGAAAGACAGCTAAATGTTAAGTTAAAATGTGTCCGAACTGACAATGGTTTAGAATTTTGTCACAAAGAATTTAAAAAGTTTTTAAATGATCTAGGAATAAAAATCGAAAGAACTTCAACTTATACCCCTGAACAAAATGGCGTTGCAGAAAGGTTCAATAGAACAGCCATGGATTGTGTCAGAGCTATGCTTCAGGACAGTGGTTTACAACCACAATTTTGGTCAGAAGCACTTTTAGCATTTATTCACACTAAAAATAGATGCGAACACAAATTAACTGAGGGTATATCTCCTAACGAAATATGGACTGGTTTCAAACCATCAGTAAAACATTTTAGAATTTTTGGCTCTTTGGCATATGTTCATATTCCTAAAATACAGAGAAATAAATTACAACCCAGAGCAAAACTTGGTATTTTGACAGGATATGGTTTGAAAACTAAAGGTTACAGAATATATATCCCAAACGAGAAGAGAATAGTTGAAACAGTCCATGTTCATATCGACGAAAGTAAGAAAGCTGTTGATGTACTATTTGGTAAAAACTTTGAGTACGTTTCTTTCGATCTTAATTCTAATATTCCTATTTATCAATCAAATGAAAATATAAAAGTAAAATAGGAAAGTGAAACTCAAGTTTTAGATTCTAAAGATTTAGTTAAAACTGAGGACTTAAAAAGTCTTAACATTTCAAATTGGCGAAGAATCGAAAAACCTAGAAATAAAAGCAATAGAATAGATGTATACTATTATTCTCCTGAAAATTTGAGAATGAGATCTTTAAATGATATTAAAAAGTACTGTACTAAAAATAAGATTAGGTTTGATCCTGTAAATTTCAATTTTAAGCCAGAAACTGAACATCCTAATGTGGATATTTCTAATGTGCCATCTACTTCTAGTGATGAATCTAATTTTTTAGACCAACAGATGTACGACATGTATGATCAGTGTTACAATGTCGAAATCCCCAAAAGTTATGAAGAAACGCAAGCAAGTAAGGATAAAATTAAATGGAATACTGCCATGAATGAAGAAATTCAGATAATGAAGGATAGGCAAGTATGGAAATTAGTGGACACACCCCCAAATACAACCATAATTGGAAGTAAGTGGGTGTACAGCATAAAAATGGACGAAAACAATATACCTAAAAGGTATAAAGCTCGTCTTGTTGCTCAAGGTTTTAAGCAAAAACCCGGCATTGATTTTAAAGATATTTTTTCACCAGTTGTGAATTTTTCTATTGTTAAATTATTGTTTGTACTATTGATTTCTATGTTGGGTTGGTATCACTGTCAAGTTGACGTGAAAAGTGCATATTTATATGGACACCTTAAGGATACTATATACATGAAACAGCCAAAAGGATTTGTGCTGAAAGGATCCGAAAACAAAGTATGTCTATTGGAAAAGGCTATATATGGTCTGCATCAAAGTGGTAGAGAATGGAATTTGGAATTAGACGGTATTTTAACTAAATTAGGATTTTCTCAGTTAAATTGGTGTAATTGTGTCTACAAATTTAAAGATGTAATTTTAATTGTTTATGTAGATGATATGGTTTTGTTTTCAAAAAGAGAACATTTGATAAATGACGTAATCGAATTATTGGACAAAAAATTGGATCTTACAGTCCTAGGTAAAACTAAATATTTGTTAGGCGTAAACTTTCAAGAGATTGAAAATTCGATTTATTTACATCAAATTACCTACATTGAAAAATTAATGTCAAAATTCAAAGATCTTCCTAAAAGTTTTGTGAATTTACCTTTTAAAATTGGTTGTAACTTACCTGATAAGGTTAAAGAGGAAGAAATAATTGAAAATGATTTAATGAGGAAATTTCCCTATCGTTCCTTAATAGGATGTTTATCGTTTTTGTCAGATAGATCCAGACCAGATATTGCATTTGCTGTTAATATAATGTCTCAGTTTTGTAATGGTTATACTTACAAACACTGGTCTTACGTTGTTGATATTATGAACTATGTTTTTCTTACAAAGGATTTTAAAATTAATCTTTCCAATGTAGAAAGTTCAAATTTGATTGCTTTTTCTGATGCAAATTGGGGATGTGGTCTCACAAACAGACATTCAAGCAGTGGCTATTTAATTTATTTTGGTAACATCCCAATATCATGGAAATCTTCTAAACAAAAGTGCATAGCTCTTAGCTCAATGGAATCTGAATTTATTGCACTAACCGATTGCACTAAAGAAGTTATTTGGTTTAGTAGAATTATAAATGAATTAAGTTTGTGTGATTACATAAGACCCCAAGTATATTGTGATAATCAATCTGCTACCTATTTTTCAAAAAATAGTCAGGAAAATCAGAAAACTAAACATATTGATATCAAGTACAAATTTATTCGTAAATTAATAAAAGATGAACTATTTAACGTAAATTATATTTCATCGGAAAATAATTTGGCTGACTTTTTAACAAAGCCTTTATTGTTAAATAAATTTAAAAATATTATTAGAAAAATATTTTGTTAGATTTATATATATATATATTGAATTGTAATACATCTGCTGAGGTTTTACAACCGATGGGGCCGCATGTTGGAATCGGTCTCAAACCTCCAATTATAGTGCCGTGTGGGGCACATCAATATGGAAAATTGTGTAAATCTTTGAATGTATAAAAGAGAGGAGATAATGTGAAGAGTATTGGGGATCATGATCTGATCAGACTTCTTGTTGTTTTCTAAAAGTATGTTTTTAAACCATAAGACTTGGCTACGTAATAAAATTTATTTTTAATGTATAAAACTCTGTCTTCAATCGATAAAACCCAACAGTGTACCGACACGGAGCGCGTTGGCGCGTGTTCAAAGTTGCACAACATTGGTTCGCCGTCAGAACAACCCGCGCTGCTCGCCTTTGTTTGGTTCTGCGCGGCCGGTGTGGGCTCGGCTTTGCGATAGCAACTCCGCTCTGTTAATTTCATCAGAAGGTCGATGCCTGTCAGCCGATTGGTTAGAGCTCTGGCCCTCGGCCCAATAGACTCTTGACTTAGTATACTAGTCAAGGCTTGAGTCTCTTTCAAGCCCGGTCTAATTAGCCCTCGTATTTAAAAATGCCCTTCGAGCCCCCCCCCCTCCCCCGACAAACTAAACCACTCCAAATCATAAAAACCCTTCAGCTATACACGTTAAAACATTCAGCGAAGGGTTGAAATCAATAGAACAGCATACTAGCATTAGTCACACACAATGCTTGTGAATCGGGAAGGATGAATCGAAGTTCCAGAATAATTTACACGATCTGTTCGAAGTATTGGGTTCGATCGGAAAGACTCTACATTGATAAATTTTTGCACGGACTCAAAACAGGTCTCTCATAAACTGATCGATAGAACACACAGCTAGCTAGAAACGGGAATGCTCTAGTAAATATTGTGCTGGCCATAGTTTGGTTTTTAAGTAAAAGAGAAGAAATTCCCACACAACTTTATTGACTAACGTTACCATCTTTGAGGCAGACAACTTCATCATTTCTGCATCTCAAAACTGTTTCTCTCTGCCATAGAACTGTTCCATGCGCAGTATTCTAAAGAATTGGAAGTTTTCCATTAAGAAAATTTGTAAGAATCGGAATAAATGGAAATCCGAAGATGCGATGTTTGGTAAATGCTTCGGATGATTCAAGGCTTCCCAGCCAAGCTGTAACAGTTTTAGCCTGCGTTAAAGTAAGCTCTCACTAGCCGAACGGACGGACGCATCAGATTTAAGAATTATATAAGTGTTTTAAATGAGACTGCATTCACTCATTCGCATCGTACGTCGGCAATGCGGACGGAGAATAAAATCCGTTCCGTCCGTACAATGAGGATGACTCATCCGTATCTTCTACACAGTGCGAGTCTTTCTTGAGGTCCTACTGACTCCCTAAATGATGTGTTCTCTCTATTTAAATGGTGATCTCAGGAAGTCTGTAAACTTAGCGTGAGTTGCGAAAAAAACTTTACGTCATCGTCATCAGGGAATAACGTTTATGGTACTTTCCATACTCCAACCTCTTATTTACACTATATGGACAAAAGTATTTGGACACTGCAGAATATCGGAGGATCCATCTTGGTTGTTTTTCCTGGTTAGGACTCGGCCCATTGCTTTATGCACCTGGGTACCATGAAGGCTAACTTGTACCTCGACGTTCTGGATAATTCGGCCTTGCCTACACTATGGCAAAACTACGGCGATGACGGTTGTTTCTTCCAACAGGATCGATCTCCATGTCATACTGCAAAACGTGTGCTGGACTGGTTCCTTGAAAATGAGGTGAATTTGCTTGACTGGCCTGCTCAGAGCCCCGATCTCAATCCGATCGAGCACTTGTGGGACAAACTGGAGCGACGGGTAGGACACCGCCACGCACGCCCATCTTCACAACAATCTCTTACAGCCTTGCAAGAGGCATGGCGAGCTATTCTTGCACATACTTACAGATAACTTGTGGAAAGTATGCCTCGACGTGTTGCAGCTGCAAAAGAGGGACTACCCGTTACTACCCGCACTTTTTCTGATAAACGTGCAGTGTCCAAATATTTTTGTCCATATAGTGTGTAGCCATAAGCTCCCTTATGGTTCCTCTTCTGCTATCAAGAAACTACTTATATCTTACAGTCCATAACAGCGTTTGAGCACAATACTATTTGTTAACCAATGTTCACATGAGAAAGTTGCTCTACAAAATGAGACGCTTCCTGGAGGTGGTCCGCTTTCGGAAATGCCGATGCTCCGAATGCAGTGCGCGCAGTACACTAAATTAATCCGATCCGTGCTATGCGTGCCGGTCGTGCGATGTCGACTAGTGTGCTCCTACCTTTACAGTGATGGAAGATTACTCCTTTTCTGTTGACTAATTTCAGTCGCATTCAATTGGTGTAAGTTGGAGCAGTACCTGACGAAATGAATCGTTTGGTTTTAAGAAAGGAACTCGTAAGTACTTCATCCCAACTCCACCCTATACACAACATCACAATCTTTGGATAGAGACCGGAAATCGGGGAAATCCGGATGGTGATTTATTTTTCTCTTTCGTTCCGCATTATTGTAAAGTATCCAATTTTCCATCGCTCACAATTATTGTTAAAAAACGGATCGTTGCGTCTGAATAAACTTTTTAGCCAACCTAATATATTGCAGGTCTAGATACTGCAGCAGGTCTAGATACTGCAGCAGGTCTAGAATACAGTTTACCGTGATCCTCGACCGGGAATTGGGTTAATGATGGGAAACGAAACAGTTTTATAAGGTAATGTAGGTAGGTATTTTAATTAACGTCGCACTGGAGCAACACAATGGGCTATTGGCAACGGTCCGGGATCAAACCCGAAAGGAAATATCCGAGGACAACACCACGTAATTTTGAACTGCGGTCGGATGACGAGGTCACACCTGAGCTGGTACTCTACTCTCCAAACTTTCACACCACGCCAACGTGAAGACATTTGAGGCCACGACAGATTTAACGTGCAACAGCTCCCTTGTTACACTTCGGTCTTTGGTTGGATATTCGAAATCGTAACTCTCCGGTTTCTAATCCGTTACTCTTCCAATTATAAGGTAAGAAACTGGGAGGCTCGAAATAGGAGTTACAGACCGATATGTCAAAGCACCGGATTTGATTAAAAGTATCTCCAAGGCCTGGAGGTTTCGACGTCGCTCATTGGTTTTGTACACTGTGCTAGCAACTTGTGAGTTGTAGGCCGTGCAGGTTCGAATTCTCCCTGGGTGCATTTCTCTCATCTGTGTCAGTAAATCTTTCATTGTATGTGTTTGTCCATTACTTAACATTTTTTTGTGTGTGACGAAGCTTGACCAAACTTGGCCCTTCCGCCATAAAACTCAATGCAACCAACCAACCAACCAACCAACCAACCAACCAACCAACCAACCAACCAACCAACCAACCAACCAACCAACCAACCAACCAAGGCCTGGAGAAGTTTGTCATCTTCTCCGAGCCAAGAAGACAAACAAATGAGAGAGTTGATATTAACGAGTCCAAGTATCCCAAAGGGTCACGAGAACCAGCACCTTACATCAACTGTTATTTGCTATAGAACCATGTCTACTCCCAAACTGCGAAGTACATGAATTTCATTAAAATTTTAGAACACAAAGAAATATTACTCAAACATGAAGATACGACCAAGAGAAAAAAAAGAAAACTTCCTTTTGCATGTAAATGTTCCCTTACATTACAGAGCACTTTTATATTATACTAGCTGTACCGGGTCACGCGTTGCTGTGGCTCATCTGGTTAAATGGAAAAGGAAGATTGCCATTGTGCATTCATCCCAAACGATAAGTTTGCATTTTTGCAAGACTTTTCCCATGCTGGATGCTTTGGAAATGTTACACGTGGGGGATTCAATGTCAAATGGCAATTTCAAAGCGGAATGAGCAGTTCTTCCACCTGGTATCAAAGTCGCAGCTATTCCGGACGACGCAAGTGCTAAGGCAATGTGATTTTGGGATCTGATTGCGGACAGAATCAATTTAATTAGGAACGTTTTACCAGTTCCTCCTGGCGTTACATTTTTATTTATATAGCTAAGTAGACTAAACCATGCGCGTATTCGAATGCAACGTTGTGGCAAAATTCCAAGGCAATCGGTAAAAATGTTTGGGAGATTTTGCCTTAGGAACAAACGAACATTACATTTTTATTTATATAGATTAAACATTTACTGAACCGTCTTAACTCTGAGAGTCTCACTCTTGAAGACGATAGATGAATGGATTTGGGGAGAGTTCTGAGAGGAAAAATTGTGGTAAAACGTGAAAGTGTCGTGTACTTACCACTCTCGACTGCAAAAGGACACTTGGGATTATCGAAAGGAAATATTTGTAGATTTCCTTGGCAATTTAAAATCATACTTCTCCTGGAAGAGAGAAGGGGAGTTAGTTACATTTCTTTTACAATAAAATAGATGAAAATAGAGATGGTAAAAAATCTCCCCCAAACTACAGGGAGTTGTAATTTTGCATATTCATATGGTCAGATATGAACCAATTTCCATTAATATACATTTTGTGTTGAATGTGTGTGTGGAGCCATCACTTACGACAACCTCTAGTTGTGGTACGAGGTAGTTTGACGGCACAGTGATACAACTTGTTTTGCGTTTCATGTCATAGGGTCCAAGGAGCTATTTAAAAGCCACACACGTCTCACTTCTCCCAGGAGTGCCGCCATGGTGGTGAAACTCTTTCTTGATCAGACAGGTCACCAGATCGGTCTCCAATTGAGCATATCTGGGATATGCAGATTGTCAATTGCATTACCCTACTGGAACGTACGGGATATGAAGTAGCAGTTGCACAATGCTTGGCCTAATTTAATTTGCCACAGGGAAGCATACGGACTCAAATTGACAATGCCTTGCTGTATATTGGCTTGTATCGCCATCAGAGGGGGCTTTGTAATTTAACTAATTTATGCCTTTCAGATGTAAGAGTTCTTCAGATTTGATATTGTGATAATTTCGTTTTCTCTTCATGCCCAGTCGCGGAAAAAATAACGAACCACCTCTTTTCTTTCGAATAATTTTAACAGTAGACCAAATGCAAAGATGGCGTTTGACAGGGAATAACGCCTTCTATCAATTTACATACATAAAATTTGCACAAGGGATCGCCTTTATATTAAGTTGAGCACCAACTGCATAATTTTCTATAGCACCCCCCTATTTTTTTACCCACAATTTCGAATCTGTATCAAAATTTAATTTCAGATACCAAATTTTATGTCATTCGGTCCAGACGTTTCGGAATTATGAGTATAGAAAATTTGGAGCTTCTGATGTCAAATCATTTTGGCAGTCTTTTATGGATATCTTCCGAAGTAATATTCATATAACACTGATATTTTGTACTATGCTACTATAAAGGTACCCAAACCAAATTTATCTAAGGTTTTATTTTTTAAATAGCTTTTAGTTCGAAATTTTAATTATTGAATTAATATTCGAAAAAATATGAATGGAAACCTTGATGTTTTGATAGAAATCGATTCAGAAAGATCATACAAACCATACAATATGACCATATAAAGTTTCAGCTATTTTTCCTCCTTACAGTTTTTGGGCTGCACCAACATCTTTGTTACTATGGTGATTTTAGGGGGATCCAAAAGGTGAACCTTTTGGGGCATATCTTCTTTACAGGTGTACGGGTATCACAATCCCGTAATACCAGAGTGATCTTTGCTCCCTTTCTTTTTTAGCCTCGCCTACCCTTTTGCTTTTTAAGCCTTTTCTTCCCCGTCATTGTGTTGTCTGTCTTTGGCCAAATATGGCTCTTGTGCTATGAAATTCCCAAAAGAACCAACTCACCAACAACCAAAAGTCGAAAACAATTATGACAAACCTGAGAAATATGTAAATTTTGGAAAAATGTTTGTAAATATCATTTGTGGAAACTAACCGGACATTACCAACGGCTGGTATAGCGGACCATGATAGATTTGATCAAAACTGTGATTTTAGGCTGTCTTAACGGTTATTTCTATATTGAGATACTGTTATTATTAACTGTATTATGAACAGCTTTTTTATTAATTAATTATTACTAAATATAACTGATAGTGAATAAGTTTAACAATTATTATTAACCGTTAAAAGATGACGTTGATGGTAAAATTAAACATTTAATATTGGTTATCATTCTTTCCAAATTTGTAACAAATTTGAATTTTAATGTTTTCGATAGCTGTTGCTGGCACAGTTAATTTTACTGTTGTAAGAATAATCGATAATATTAACAATTATCGATAAATGTTATTGGGAAACAACAGTTACAGTGAAACAACCTACTCTCTCTCTGCTGTTGTAGAGTGAACAGTCCAAAAGGCGAAAGTTTGATCAGAGGTGGACTCAAAATATTCATCGCAACAGAAGAATATGTTTCGGTGTGGGATTGCATGTCGGCTCGAGGCATTGGAATTCCGCTCTGGATTCCTTGGCAATTGAACACATCTAACTTTTGCGATATATTGGAGCAAGTAACGATACCTAATCTCGTGAATTACTTCAGAGATGATTACTTCCTCTTCCAGAGATTTAATACAGATTTTATTTAACTCTTAACATATTGACAAATAAGAGTGGGATTATTTTTATGCATTGCTATCGCTTTAGACGCGCTTAGCTCCAGTGGACAAATGAATCCAATTACAAAAGGCAGAGGCCTTTAAAAGTTTAGTTCAGATCATTTCTTTAGGAGAGAAAATTAGACAAGAATTTTTATTGTTAAGGATGTATATTCATTTCCTTTATAATAGTGATGGAATGTTATTCCAAAAGCAGTTAAAATAACAGTGTTATTACAAGTTAACAGTTACAAATTGTTATCGAAAATTATAAAATTAAATTTAGAAAAAGAATTTGAAATACTGATAATTTACGCAGTTACTAACTATTAATAGTCGTTAGAAGTGATAAAATTTTCATTTAGCCCCTCTCAACTAAACTGGTCAGTTACTAATACATTTTTGTCTTTTTTTTAAGAAACCATGTAATCATGACACGACTGTCATCACCTGGGGATCCTTTATGAGGTATCTGAGTTGAGGGTGGCATTTACAGTGTGTAAGAGTTGGTCGCCTTCTATTCGCCTTGGAGTAGCCTTTCTGAAACTAGTCTCTAGTAGAGCATTTTAAAACTGCTCTACACTCCAAAGAAATACTTTAGTAGTAGTAGTCTTTCAAAGCGTAGTCAAAGTAGCCTTTCTGAAACTAGTCTCTAGTAGAGCATTTTAAAACTGCTCTACACTCCAAAGAAATACTTTAGTAGTAGTAGTCTTTCAAAGCCTAGTCAAAGTAGCCTTTCTGAAACTAGTCTCCAGTAGAACATTTTAAAACTGCTCTTCACTCCAAAGAAATACTTTAGTAGTAGTAGTCTTTCAAAGCCTAGTCAAAGTAGCCTTTCTGAAACTAGTCTCCAGTAGAGCATTTTAAAAATGCTCTTCACTCCAAAGAAATACTTTAGTAGTAATAGCCTTTCAAAGCCTAGTCAAAGTAGCCTTTCTGAAACTAGTCTCCAGTAGAGCATTTTAAAACTGCTCTACACTCCAAAGAAATACTTTAGTAGTAGTAGTCTTTCAAAGCGTAGTCAAAGTAGCCTTTCTGAAACTAGTCTCTAGTAGAACATTTTAAAACTGCTCTACACTCCAAAGAAATACTTTAGTAGTAGTAGTCTTTCAAAGCCTAGTCAAAGTAGCCTTTCTGAAACTAGTCTCCAGTAGAGCATTTTAAAACTGCTCTTCACTCCAAAGAAATACTTTAGTAGTAGTAGTCTTTCAAAGCCTAGTCAAAGTAGCTTTTCTGAAACTAGTCTCTAGTAGAGCATTTTAAAACTGCTCTACACTCCAAAGAAATACTTTAGTAGTAGTAGTCTTTCAAAGCCTAGTCAAAGTAGCCTTTCTGAAACTAGTCTCTAGTAGAGCATTTTAAAACTGCTCTACACTCCAAAGAAATACTTAAGTAGTAGTAGTCTTTCAAAGCCTAGTCAAAGTAGCCTTTCTGAAACTAGTCTCTAGTAGAGCATTTTAAAACTGCTCTTCACTCCAGAGAAATACTTTAGTAGTAGTAGTCTTTCAAAGCCTAGTCAAAGTAGCCTTTCTGAAACTAGTCTCCAGTAGAGCATTTTAAAACTGCTCTTCACTCCAAAGAAATACTTTAGTAGTAGTAGCCTTTCAAAACCTAGTCAAAGTAGCCTTTCTGAAACTAGTCTCTAGTAGAGCATTTTAAAACTGCTCTTCACTCCAAAGAAGTACTTTAGTAGTAGTAGCCTTTCAAAGTCTAGTCTAAAAGTAGCCTTTCTGAAACTAGTCTCCAGTAGAGCATTTTAGAACTGCTCTACACTCCAAAGAAATACTTTCAATTGTAAAAATAACGAGCCCCTTCTCACACTTATGTTCGCTTTGTCTTGATATTTTAATCATCTCATATGACTACTCTCCCAAAATGTAGACAGCTAAAGAACCAACGTACTACCCTCCAGTTTGATAACTTGCTCATGCAAAAATTTCAAGCACTTAATTTATACGAGACTTTAATCCTTTATGAATGGTATCTTTGAATTTACTCTACGATGAAGGGTACAGAAACAGAGACGGGGAAAGAAAGCGTTTTATTTTCACGCACCTGTACATGTCAGAATTCGCCTGCAAGCGCTTTCGTCGTACTTTAAGAAAAAAATGCATTCGAACTATTTAAACTGCTGTAAAAAAAAGTTTATTTCACAAAAGCGAGTTGTGTTGCGAATCCTCAACGGAAAACACACTGGACCAAGTTCAATCATCCTTAAACAAGTGGTTGCGTGACTCACCGATGCCCAAACTTTAATGGACACCGAATCTCTCTTTCACTCCCACACGGACATAACGGGACATTGGGAGGGAGGTTACTAAATAGACTACTTGTGTTGGTAATGTTCTATGTTCCATCGTTCCCTTCGTATTGTGTGTGTTCCCTCCTACGAACCATAAAGATTGCATTTTCAATCTGCTGCATTCTTCCACGATAGCGAAGCAATAGTCCCCTGTTTTCTGAGGATGTTATATGTCTTCTTCAAGACACTTCATCATGCGGGGTATTTCAAAACTTCCCGCACCAATTTTAAGTAGAAGTAGGGAACACAAAACTAAACCGTATTCCCATAAGAATGTACAGTCGTGAAAAAAAACCGAAACAACCCCTTTATCTCGAGCACTATTCATAGTAGAGCAAATTCAAAGGGAATAGCGTCCTCTACAAATACAAATTTAAAAATATTGTAAATAGGTATGATTGTAAAAATTGTATGACTATCATCAAATTTTGCATGAACAAAATTTCTAGTACCAACATCATATTTTGACTCCTTAATCAGATTCTACATCGTCAAATGAGTCTAAATATGAAAAAAAAAAGGTTTCATGAATTTACTTGCGTTATATCCCCAAATATTCAATGTTAGACTCTGTCCATTTCAGGGATCATCTAAACATTGAAAGTCGCTATTCATAGATCGAGATTATTTGTAGTTAATCAACAATTGTTCATTTTTGCGCTAAAAGAAGCTTACAAAGATCCTTGAAAAAAGGTTCGTTTTTAACATAATATTCCTTTTCAAATATCAAAAATTCAGAGATTTCCTATTCAGAGAGCAGTTAAAACAACAGCATTGTTTTTTAATAAAATAACAATTAGCAACTGTTATCAAAACTCTTAACTGTTAGTAACTGTAATAAAAAATATTAACAGCTATCGATAATTGTTGTTGAGATAGCAGCGAAGCAAATTCATTTAAACAGTTAATAACTGTTTAAGTTAATCGTTTACGTCAATTTTTATGTCAATAACAATTTTTACGTTTAGTTGCTAACCGTTTCTGCCACTTGCTGATAAAAACAGTCAAAATTAACAGCTAATAATGTCTGTTATCGCAAATTAGCAACAACAGTTCATACGGTGAACGCAAAATAAGTCTTGTCAATCTCAAATATTGTGTGTATCAGATGGCTAAGAAAAAATATATAACCTTAAAACTAACGACTGAAATACGAATTGTGAATAAATGTATTTTAACATAAAAGTCCCAAAAGTTGTGAAAATATGCAACATAGGGATTAAAGATTATATCTAGTTTGTCGTAGTACTGTGTAGTATTTTTTTATTAGTATTAAAAACTCATTTCAAATTAAATTTGAGGTAATTTTACATTTAAAACCTTTTTTAACAAGGAGTAATCTGCAATTTCAAATTTCTGTAGTTTATTGAAAAATTGAACAAAATATAACAATTATTGAAGAATATTCAGCAGTTACATGATTACAAAAAATTAATAGGACGCGTAATTTTTGTCCTTAACAATAATCTCCTGAAGTCAACAAAGCATTGATTTCAAGAGCCGATTCAGAACATCGGAATATCTTCCCATGATCTCGAAACTAATGAGTTTTCCACTGAGCCCACTTTTCGATCGGATTGAGATTTACAGAATTACAAGGTAAGTTTAATATCATGATGCCTTGTTCTTTTAAACATCTTCACCAGAGATCTGGTGTTAATAGGGCTGTGTCCTGCATACTGCCAAGGCAAGAAATTGAATTATGACACCAATTCAGAAGCAACCTCAATTGCACAACAGTAGTCAACTATTTGTTTCGAGTATAAGTTGGATCTCTAATAGCCTGTCATACAATAGGATTTACCTCAAGCACAGGCAATTCCAAATATTAGTGGAAGTCAGAATAATCTCACACTTAACACGACCAAAATCTCTTGACTTGACTTGACTTGACTTGAGAAGCAAGGATAATTCTTAAACGCCCAATCACATTTTTGTAGAAAATTCAGTTAAGCATTTTTCAGAAGAAAGGAATTTTATGTCAAAAGGAGAAAAAGTAATTTGAGCTTATCATATGTTAAATTTTTAAAATTCTTTTCAATACTTTAGCCACCACAATTTCTTAGAAATTTTCAAGCTGATAAAGAGCAGTGTTACTATTAATCAATCGAATTGGTTTGATTTCTGCTTACTGTGATAGATATTAGACATTTCTAATATTGAGCTGTTTAGTTGAAAGGAACTAAGCAAATAAAGCTATTGTTAATAGACTCTGAGCAATCAATTTTTCAGATGAAAGGAATTTTATGTCAAAAGGGGAAAGTAATTTGAGCTTATCATATATTATATTTATTAAACTTTTTCAATACTTTATCGGCAACATTTTTTTAGAAATTTTCAAGCTGATAAAGAGCAGTGTTACGATTGATCAATTGAATTGGTTTGATTTCTGTAAACTGTGATACATATTAGACATTTCTAATATTGAGCTCTTTAGTTCAAATGAACTAAGTGCTGATACTTGCATACTTCAGACAAGTAATTCTAATGAGGGCTCTTTGAGAAGCACGTGAGGTCCTCTCAAATGAGTTCAGAACGGAACTGAGTTATATAATTATTATTACATGGTTTCTTTATTACAAAAAATATTTAAAGTTATTAACCGCATAAATTATTAGTATTTCAACTTCTATTCTTACTGGATTTAATTTAATAATTTTCGATAACACTTTGGTATTGTTAACTTGTAATGACACTGTTATTATAAAAGCTATTGGAATAATAGCCCATCTCTAATGTTTTGTTTTAAAGAAAATTAATATGGTATTATTATTTTAACAATAAAAAAATCTTTCTAATTTTCTTTCATGAAAAAATGATTTGGAGTGAAGTTTCAAAAGCGTTTGCCTTTGAATTCATTCATCTACTGGAGTCAGGCGCGTCTAACACGCTATTGAAATACATAAAAATAATTTCACCCTTAGTTGGTACTGGCGATCAGTTAAGTAAAATCTATTTTTATTACCTGCTGGAAGAGGAAGCACTCATCTCTGAAGTGGTTTTTCAGGACATCAGGTATTATTACGTTCTAAAATACATTGAACTAAGTAGCTGCATTCGATATCCTAGGAATCGGGTGCATAATTCCAATGCTTGATCAGACTACACCGAAACACATATTCAGTTGCGATGGATATTTTGAGTATACCTCTGGTGAATTTATAACCTTTTGTGCTGCACACTTACCACAGCAGAGAGAGAGACGGTTGTTTCACTGGTATCCATTAACAATTGTCGGTAACCCAATATTTTTGATTAAGAACTCGCTGTTATTCTTACAACAGTCTAAATAACAGTGCTAGTAAAAGAGCAGTTAGCAACAGCTTTTGGAAACATTAAGTTATTAAAATTTGTTAAACATTTGGAAAGAAGGATAATCAATATTATCTGTTTAATTTTGCAGTCAACTTCAATTTTTAACAGTTGATGATAATTGTTAAACTTATTCATTAACTGTTATTTTTAGTACCTATGAAATAAGCTTTTCATAATAAGTGCTATCATAAGTTAGGAATAACAGTTAAGACTGTTATCGTAAGAACAGTTTTGCCCACCTCTAATTTTTGATTGACCATTGTTCAGTTGTATCATACATGAGATAAAACGTAATATCCGTAAGATCGCATAAATGATATTTCCAAAAATTTTCAGAAGTTTCACACATTCCTCATGTTTGTCAAAATTTTTTTTAGCTTGAATGAAAACATTTTTGGTAAAAATAAAAAAACTTAAATCACCTTAGTGACGAAAATTTTTAAGTGTAGCCCTAAGGCTATACGGAGGGAAAAGCTGAAATTTTGTATGGTCATATCAAAAGTCTTTCTGAATCGACTTCTTTCAAAATATATCAAGATTCCTATTCATAATTTTTCGAATATTAATTGAATAAATATTGCAAACTAAAAATTATTTAAAAACTAAATATTTTGTTTGGGCTCCTTAATAACAACATGGTACGAAAGTTTTGCGCTATGGTAATATTATTTAGGAAGATAGCCATATAAGTCTGGGAAACTGATTTAACATAAGGAGCTCCTAACTTTCTGTACTTATAATTCAAAAACGGTTGCACCAAATTACATGAAACATGGTATCTGTAGTTCAATTTTGACATAGATTCGAGATTTTGCATAAAAATGGAGGATTGTCATTGGAAATTATGAAGTTGGTGGTCAATTTAATATGAAGACAGAAGCAAATTTTATGTATATGTGTTTATAGAAGAGGTTATTCCCTGTCGAAGGCAAATCTTTGAATTTGCTCTTTTTAAAAAATTGTTTGAATAAAGAGGTGTGTGGTTTTTTCATCACGATGTAAATTCGTATGTGAATACGGTTTCATTCAATCATCTCTAAGTCCCCTTAAAGATTGCAGATGGAATTTTAAAATACCCTGTATAAAGTCCCTTTATACAGGGTATTTTTATACAGGGTATACAGGGTACTTTTAAATAGGCGTTTCAAGCTCACATTTACTCCCTTAAATGTCTGTTATCCCGGTACCAGCCAAGTGCTGAGCTAGCAATTTTTTTAATTATCATTTTTTATTCCACCTCACTCCTAACAACTAAATCCCAAGCCTTAAACGAAGTGGGAAACTAAGATCTACGCAATGATCACGTCAGACGTTACTATGCCGCTGAATAGAATGGCGCTTGTGTATATACATCCGTGTGTGGATGCGGTTTAATGCTGTGATCCCTTCCTTGAAGCACCCCATACGGAGACTCAGAAGAGAGAGAGAGAGAGAGAGAGAGAGAGAGGAAATAGATACCTAGTGATGTATCGGACGGAGCCGTTGTTGAATATCTTGAGGGCCATGTGCACCTGTGCGAGTGGCGCCTTGAACTCCCCGTGCTTGATGAAGTAGATGTCGGGTGTCCACAGGCCCTGGTAGTGGGAGATGGCGTTCAAGTACTTGTACTTGCCGCTGTCTTCCCACCTCAGACGGGGGTCGTCCCAGCTCTGATGCAGCAGGAACTCTACCTCGTACTTCTGCAACACAGACGGAAGCTCTCAACGATTGAAGACGATTCAATAAACATCAAGAGTTTACGTTTTAGCCCCTTTCCCCACCTCTCAGAAACAAATGGAATTGCTCATTTTTAGAAACGGGTTGTTACTCATTGGTTAAAGATAGAGGTGTTTCTTGTTCTTACGATTGATTGAACAACAAGAGTTTATGTTTTAGCCCCTTTCCACACCTCTCAGAAACAAATGGAATTGCTCATTTTTAGAAAAGGGTTGTTACTCATTGGTTAAAGATAGAGGTGTTTCTTGTTCTTACGATTGATTCGAGTTTCTTACGATTGATTAAACAAAATGAGTTTACGTTTTAGCCCCTTTCCACACCTCTCAGAAACAAATGGAATTGCTCATTTTTAGAAAAGGGTTGTTACTCATTGGTTAAAGATAGAGGTGTTTCTTGTTCTTACGATTGATTCTTGTTTCTTACGATTGATTGAACAACAAGAGTTTATGTTTTAGCCCCTTTCCACACCTCTCAGAAACAAATGGAATTGCTCATTTTTAGAAAAGGGTTGTTACTCATTGGTTAAAGATAGAGGTGTTTCTTGTTCTTACGATTGATTCTTGTTTCTTACGATTGATTGAACAACAAGAGTTTATGTTTTAGCCCCTTTCCACACCTCTCAGAAACAAATGGAATTGCTCATTTTTAGAAAAGGGTTGTTACTCATTGGTTAAAGATAGAGGTGTTTCTTGTTCTTACGATTGATTCTTGTTTCTTACGATTGATTGAACAACAAGAGTTTATGTTTTAGCCCCTTTCCACACCTCTCAGAAACAAATGGAATTGCTCATTTTTAGAAAAGGGTTGTTACTCATTGGTTAAAGATAAAGGTGTTTCTTGTTCTTACGATTGATTCGAGTTTCTTACGATTGATTAAACAAAATGAGTTTACGTTTTAGCCCTTTTCCCCACCTCTCAGAAACAAATGGAATTGCTCATTTTTAGAAACGGGTTGTTACTCATTGGTTAAAGATAGAGGTGTTTCTTGTTCTTACGATTGATTGAACAACAAGAGTTTATGTTTTAGCCCCTTTCCACACCTCTCAGAAACAAATGGAATTGCTCATTTTTAGAAAAGGGTTGTTACTTATTGGCAAAAGATAATTGTAATTATAGAAGTGGTAATGATAGAGGTGTTTCTTGTTTAAAATGGGACATCCTCTTTTACTTTAATTTCAGATACTTTTTCATATTGGAAACTGCACTGGGCCCCCATACTTGGAGCATATTGTAATGCACTAAAAAGTACAGTGTACCGCATAATTGAGAGTACAAGTTATTCTAGGGTTGGAGCAGAAACTCATTGACTGACAAAAACACATTTTGCAGTACAGCTGTTGAAAGACTCAGTTTTTTGGTGGAATAAGAAAAATCATAAGATTTTCATAAAAAATCATAAGAGAAGAGCATTTCGATAGAGTATTTTTTTCAGATTACAATATCACAATGTATTTCTTATCATCATGGAAATGAACATATACTGTCTAAAATTCTAATTAATGAATTTTTGTTCTAAGCCGATGACATTTAGAACTTACGTTTGAGTTGTGTTATTCTTGGACACACTGATTTGTTTAATTTAGTTAGGAATTAATCGTTAAGTGCCGACTTTTACATTTCCAATTAATATACGTTTAGGTTGTTCACATTAGTGTCAGAATAATACGATTTGAATGTCCGTTTGATTTGCGATAGAGATGTTAGCCTCGGGTACAATGTAACACCTGTGGCAGATTGAAACATGGAACACACATAGTTAGCTTTGGTGCGTTTGTTGGTGCATCTCTATGAGTGGATAATTTGAAAAGAAATGAGTGAAATCACTTACAAGACTCGATTCGTCTGGTGAAGATAAGGATAAGATGAGGACGGTTACATTCACTTGAGTCTTATCTGAAAATAAAACAAATGTTACGTACGAAAAGAATTTTTTAAAATTACAGAAGCGAGAGCAAGGTAGCATGAACGTACTACGAGAAAAGTTTCAACTAAGAACGAAACATGGTGGTGATGTGATTTTAGATAAGATGGTTTTATGTAAAAACATAAGGCCCATTTGCATTCTAACAGTTTTATAAGAAGCATCATTAATTCTTCAAAGCACTTGGTTTTTGCTTATTTCATACTGTAATTTACTTAATTCTTACTTATTACAACTACAACTTGAGATTATACTTGTTCATTTTGTAACAAAATATAATCAAAGTGGTTATATTTGTTCTTTTTATAATAACTACACAAATGTCCCAAATTTAAGGGTAATGGAATCCGAGATGAATTCCGTGCCAAGTACCTGCAATAAAGTACCTCAAATGACAAATGAACAGCCCACAAGATATAAGGAATAAAATAAGAACACCCCCATGGCCTCGTGGTGCTACCGGGAATTAAAGAAATAGCAGGAAATGCTTAGATTATTCACATTGTAGGTTTACTTTTTGTGGAAAAAAACATTTTTGGTCTGTTAAACCACCTAATAGGAAATGTGCTGGCCTCTGACCATAATGCAAGCTTCACAACGTGCAGTCATGATTTCCCCAAAACCCCACAGCTTTTCACAGCCACAGATACATCACTTGTGGCACCTAAATTACATGTCTAAACCAGGGAAAATTTCTTTTAATTACACTGCTGGCCACCGTAAATGCAACACCCTGAAGGAAGCATGCAAATAATATGAAATTTACAACATGCATTAGCGGAGGTGAGATATGCAAATGATTAGAATTTCAGCGCAGACGCACATCACGCGCGCCTGTGGCGCCACTTCAAAGCGCTATTTAAGGCTTGGAGATTTCGACGATTTCAAGTACGGCAATTGTGTTTTTCTTGTGGTTTTTTAAAAAAAACGATCAATTATGCCTCGTAGAAAACAGCGATCATCTTTTGATCAAGTATCCGAGTTCGACAGAGGAAGGATAGTGGCCTACCGAGATTGTGGATTACCTTTCAGGGAAATCGGTAGTCGTGTTGGACGAAACCAAACAACTGTAATGCGGATATGTGATCGTTGGATGCAGGAGGGTACGACGGACCGACGTGTTCGATCGCATCCACCTCAGTGCACCACTTCACGTTATGACAGGCATATTGTGCGTATGGCAGTGACGGATCGCTCAGCCACATCACGAACCATAGCACAGCACATTCAGTCTGTACCGCATCCTCCAGTGTCTGCGCGTACCATTCGACACCGTTTACAGCAGAGTGGTCTGTCCGCAAGACGTCCATTGCTTCGTCTACGCTTGACGCAGAACCACAGACGTTTCCGCCGCCAATGGTGCGATGAAAGAAGGATGTGGACGGCAGAATGGAATGAAATTGTCTTTACTGACGAGTCACGCTTCTGTCTGAAACACCACGATGGTCGGATTCGAGTCTGGAGACACCGTGGAGAGTGGATGCTGAACAGCTGCGTTATGCACCGCCACACTGGTCCTGCACCGGGTATTATGGTATGGGGCGGTATTGGATATCACTCTCGCACTCCTCTAGTACGCATTGCCGTTACTTTAAACAGCCAGCGCTACATCTCCGAGGTGTTGGAGCCAGTTGTCCTTCCTTACCTTCAAGGCTTGCCCACAGCCATATTTCAACAGGATAATGCGCGACCACACGTGGCACGCATTGTCCAAGGGTTCTTCGTCAATCGCCAGATTGAATTGCTTCCCTGGCCAGCTCGCTCTCCGGATCTTTCGCCGATAGAAAACATGTGGTCCATGGTTGCTCAACGATTGACCCAGAATACATCCCCAGCTGCCACACCAGATCACCTTTGGCAACGTATGGAAGCTGCTTGGTCTGCCGTACCCCAAGAACACATCCAAAGTCTCTTTGAATCAATGCCGAGGCGTGTGGCAGCGGTGATCTCCAACAATGGCGGCTACTCTGGCTACTGATTTTGGCAGGAACCACACTTCACAGAAGTCTATAAATTTAATCATTTGATACTTGGTCAACATGTTATCTACAAAATAAATTTTGTTGTGATATCTCTTGTCTTTCTTGGTGTTGCAATTTGGGTGGCCAGCAGTGTATTTTAAAAATCATTCTGAAAACAATCACGATAAAAGAAAACTGTTGGGTCATTAATAATAACACTCCAGTTCTTAATTTTCTTTCTAATAATAACAATCTCTCCCAAATAGATTAATTTGATTTCAAAATTCTGTTCATTAGTATCCCGCTCCATAACCTTATAGATGTTCCTAACTCTTACTACACTGAATTTAATTATCTTCTTAATATTTCTAACAATATTGGAATAGCCTTATCAATCTTTGTGTCCTCAATAATTTTATCTTTAATGGTGAACATCTATTCCAACAAGTACAAGGAATACCACAAGGTACCACTTTCTTCAACATTCTTGCTAATCTCTACCTCCATTTCTTTGACAAATCATACACATCTAAATTTGCTAGCTCTTATCGCTACATGGATGACTTGGCCATTTTTAACTCACCAGAGTTCACTGGCTTTTGGGAAAATATTCATCACACTAAACTCATCCTCAAAAAACAAATAGTTCACCTTTATCCACTAACTTTCTTGACATTCATATTGATGTCAGTTCAAAATCAACTATAGATATTTTATGATAAAAGAAACGACTTTCAATTTAACATTAACAAGCTTGTTCCATGGGATTCTAACATCTCTGTTAGAATTTATAGGAATTTAAATTATAATCAAATCCATAGAATTCATCATATCTGCAGGGATCAAATTACTATTGTTAATCAGCTCAAAACTCTTAAAACTACCCTTTTGAATAACGATTTTCCCAACAGTTTTCTAAAAACGTTTTTCCATAACTTTTCCTTACCTCCCTCTACTCTTTTAACTTCATTTAAAAAAAGTTCTTTTGTTTCTCTTTTTTTTTGTCCCACCACTAGATGGCGCCATATTTTATTTTCATTATTTTTATCACCAATGCTCTCTATAATTCCCTCAAATTCATCCGTGGCACATTTCTAGTTTACAAATTACCATTTTTCCCATCCTCTTCACAAATTCCCTCATACTATCTCCGAGCCACATGCTCTTCTCAATCCATGCTATTCCTGATAAAACAGATCTGGTGGCAAATAGTTCTCCAAAACAGCTTGACATGGCGGCATTTCTAGGTAGGGCTATATTTTTGTTGGCTGTTATTCCTTTGGCTGTTATTTTTTCCTTGGATGTTATCTCATTGTTTCAAATCTCGATGATAGTTTATTTCTTATAATTTTTTTCTCTTCGGTAGTACTTTGAGTTTTCGGGGGTGATTTGTGTTAATCTCTTTGGCAAAGCCTCACACAAGTTCAGAAAGACTCAAAGCTTCTCTTAAAAGTAACTCCTGCTTTACTCCCCTTGACAAAGTAAGCGGGCTCACTTCCTTCACATTTTTACACATTTTATCATGCTTCTCGTAAAAATCTACTTTTAAGGTAGTATATATAGAATATATGTTACCGTGAAAGACCGAAATTGGAGAATGTCGACTTTCACCGGTGAATGTCAACACATACCAAATACGTCGGTGAAAGATCGAATATTTCATTACATTCTTGTACATTCGGACCCTCACCGGTGTATGTCAACAATCACAGATATGCTCTGGTGGAGGTCGAAAAGAGAGGAGCCGAGGTTTTTTTTCCGATACCCTAATTTATACTGAATGGATACTGCAGTGAATCGTGATCTTTTTCTTGAAAAGTTAAATGCATTAATTGCGGGTAAACGAGAAGACAATTGTTTTTATTTTTCTCAAGAAAAGTACTCTAAAACACTTTCTGAAATGTTACGAACCTCACAAAAACAATTTCCTCCTGCTCAAATTGGTGATACTGTACGAATACAAGTCCCTGATGTCGACCGTGGTCGTACAGATAGCCGAAATGTGTTAGCGGTTGTTGTTTAAATAGAAGACTCCGACTTCTATAAACTGGCAAATAAATATGGTACCCTCAAGCAGCTTTACACACGTAATCAGTTCGTAATTTGTAAAGAAAAGTTACTTTCCATAGATGAGATTTCTTTTCAAGAAATGTCGCTGAGAGAAGCAGCTGCAGCTAATTCGAGAAGCGGAGGGCAAGGCTATACACGCTGTCATTGCAAAAGGAAGTGTTCCACAAATAAATGCAGTTGTAAAAGCAAGGGACTCTTGTGGAATTCAAAGTGTCATAATAGTTTAAGTTGTTGCAATAAATAAGATTTGAATCACATAATTAAGTAAGTTTTTTATTACTATTATTTTCTTTTCTCATTTAGAATGTACTGTTTGTTTTAAGTTCTTGGTCACTCCTCTCAGAAAGAGAGGCGAAAAAGTTACATCACCCTTGTGACGTTTTATCGCGACTGAAATACGGAGAAGAAAATATAAATCTCCGACATGTTCAACATTCACCATTAGTGCATGGTGAATGTCGACATTTGCCGGTGTAAGTCAGAAATAAGGGTATTTAGCAAATATTTCGGACATACACCAAGCGACTATGTGAATGTTGACATTCACCGGTGAAAGTCGACATTCTCCAGATTTCGGTCTTTCACTGTAACATATACATACAAACAGAGAGAGGGAGAGATGGGCTTTTACTTACTACTTGGTCGTACCCTGTAGTCGTATCGCTTCTGATCCAAAATAATATCCAGGATCTGTTTGTCAGTCTCAGAATTAAACCTTCAAACAAAAAAAGCACATTCGTTAATGCAGCATATACCCAATGTGTGCAATGCTAGGGATGTTGGACAAGCTTACATGTCATGCATGAAACCTCCCCCTTTTTATTCAGCTTAAATCTTTTAGCGATTCTTCGGGATTGATCCTGAAGCAAGTAGACCGTTGTGTTGCTCCAGTGCGACGTCGATTAGTCGTCGTCCAGTGCGTGCGTACCTTTAGTAATGCTACTTTCAATATTCATCTTACTCACACTTCGCTTCTATCCTCATTTAAATATTAATGTCTCTGCAATATAATTGTCACTTCTCCATTACAAAATCAGGTCACCTCTCCATTAACCAATCCACGCAGAAAATACCTTTCCAGGTTCTCTTTAATACGCGAATTATGTCAAAATGTGTTCTTTCTGGCCATACCCACTATCACGTGAACGCACTATTCCAATGTTTCACACTCGAGTGCAAAACTCATTTCTTTAATAAAATTAAATATTTAAGACTTATATCCATGTCTTGTCTGGAAGCATGAAATGCAATATTATAATGTTAAAAAACTTAAACTTATTTTGATTAAGGTTAAACGAATTTGTTCAACATACCATTAAAGACCAGTCTTATACTATGAAAAAAATCTATATATATAAAATAGGATGTTTGTGTATGTATATATGTATATTTTCTATACAAATCTACACCGTTTGACCAATCCACACCAAATTTGGTACACTTATACTTTAGAACACTGCGGTCAGCATAGGCTAACTCTTAACCCCCGTTCTATTGGCCCTAGGGGCCTAAAAACTATTCGAAATCGCCATAGAAATAACATTGAGCATAGATTAATTGCTTTAGGCAGCTATGGTTGCTTTACCAGTGTTGATCGAAAAACAATTTAAATTACAATATTTATGTTTGAACTGACTTTTTAGTTCTTCCCATGATGTAAATAAATTATAGATATTTTATTGATGAAGAAAGAATATTTTAAAATATTTATGTTTGCAAGGAAATTCAAGGAAAGGTTTTCAGGAGTTCAAGGATTATTTTCAAGGAAAGTTGGTGTATATTTCGACCAATTTTCCTTAAATAATTTATTGAATACGTAATGATTTGTAGAATTCTGTTTCATAAGCTTTTTAGGTAAGGCGTGTAACTTATTTTAAAATGTCCGGAATAGATACATGTGAATCCTCCGTTGAAAGCAGTGATTTTCTTTCTGAAAAATTCTGTAAAATCGATCTTCTGATTTTTGAAAAAATTTTATCTATTCAGTTTAATTTGTCTACACCGATTACATTTATTTCAAACCCAAGCACCGTTATTCCAAAAACCACAAACGAAAAACTCATTGATTATAAAAGCGTTAATTTTGCTACTCTATTTGACAGGTGTAATGTGCATTTTGTTATTCTTGCTCCTGGAGGTGAAACTAAAAATATTATGTATAATAAAGTTTTGTATTACATTTATATTACAGTGAATTTGTAAAATATTTTACTTCATAATGTGTGTACTGTCCTTATACTTTTAAAACCTGTTAATGTAATTACTTTGATTTTACACTATAGATTGATTTGATTCATTTTCCTGTCTAATAGATGATTGGGATAAATACCCGGACAAAGCCATGTTTCGGTCATGTTTGAGCATTACTAAATCCAACTTTTAAGAGGGTATGGTACCCAAATTGCTGAAGTCTGCAATTTTGAATTCATAGTTGTAATTTTTGGTTTTCAGGTAGATTTTAAGTATAGTATACAAAATGTGAATTCAAAATTTAACAAATTAAAAACAATTAATTAAAAAAAATAAAATTTCAAAAATTTGAACAGTTTTCTTTTTGATATAAGTAGAAAAATAATTTGGCTAAAATTTTAATTTGAACATTTTTTAACATAAAAATATATAAGAAATAAATTGTCTTCACAGATTTTGTAAATATGAATCAGAAAAAAATTAATAAAAAATAATGCAAAAAAACGTGATTTTACACCACAAATATTGTTTTCAAAAATCAATAAAAACAAACACATATTTCACCAATTGCTGAAGACAAATTAAAGAAAAGTATATACGTATATAACAATTGTTCCAAATTTCATTCATATCCGTGCAGTAGAATTTGACTCATATCAAGTTAAATTTATAAATATTAAAGTTTAATGCCTTAATATTAAATAATTAAGGCATTAAAGTTTTAAAATTATGCAAAATAGCTGTTTATGACGATATTCATCTGAAATTTTTTCAGTAATCTTTCACACACAAAAAGTATATTCCATGTTTAAATTTTAACAAAATGTTAATATATGTACAAAAAATAAATTTTAAAAATTGAAAAAAGATAAAAAATTTCATCAAAATTTTTACATACAGAGAAAAATATGAAAATTGCTGCTGTTGGAACATAATATATTATAAATAGCTGTTGCACACACAAATTCCAAGATAATACATTATATTAAAGTGTATAAATGTATGTAAAAGCAATATTGCTGACTAACGCAATTCAATGTCCACCAGACAAGTAACCAGAATTCTGGTTCAGTTTCTGGTGAGCTTTCCGCTTTCGTCCCATATTTAATATCACAGCTCAAACTTGCTTAAACAAATGACTTAAAATTATATAATTATAACAAAATATAGATCTATTAACAACAAAATATATTTAACAGCATATTCAACAATAGCCGTTTTCGAAATTGAAACTAACGTCAAATTTTTCACATCAAATATCCAATTTACATTCAAAATAAGCAATCCAAAAGATACTATTGACATCAATTCAAAGAAGTGTTAGCTAATATATTTTACTTCGCTTCTTTCATTCTACAAAAAGAAACACTTTTTCAACTGAGAGAAATAGATATGTAGAGGTTTAACTTTCGTTTGTTTATGTTACAGTAGCACACGAAAATGAGCGTGGCAGGTGACAACTTCAGTAGTTCAATTTTTAACATTGCAATATAATCGGTTCCAATATAACTTTCCAATATAATCGGTTCTATTTAATATAGCAAGATGAATTTTGTGTCATTGGAATCAGAAAATTCTGAATTTTTTTTAAATAATAAAAAAAATTGCGATTTTTCGGGATTTTTTGAGTACCATACCCCCTTAATTGATTGTATAAGTATTTCCTATTTTATTTGACGGGTGGAATGTGCATTATTGAATTAAAGTTCATTATTATTATTATTGTATTTCTATGATGAGTTTTATATTTTACATGAATATCATGAATATTTGATTGATAAAAAAAAGATATTTAAAATATTTGATTTTTCATAATTTACATTTTGTAATGGAACACGAAAAACTTCAACTCAATCATAAAAGCGTAATTTTGTTATTTTAGATTTGGCAAACCAGAATTAATGTTTTATTATTTTATAAATTTGATTTAGAATCCCGTGTTTGTGTATTTGAGTTATCACAGCGAAATGTTGCAGTCATATTTGAGCATTACTAAATTTCATAAATCATTATCGTCTTTATCAATATTTTTCAAATGTCTTTTTTCGAATTGCTCTATTTCAGAATACACTCAAGCAGTCGAAATTCGACACTTTGCGCATCTTTCGTTTTTTAGAATTCTGCATTTTTTCTTCGGAATTTCGTTTCTGTTTGTCTTTATGTCTTAATCTTTTACATATTGCAATATATTCAGTAATTAAATGTATATATTTGCGTCCGAAGTATACTGTAGAAGCTATGAAAAAGTTAAAACGTATTTTCCGTACAACTTAAATGATTGAATTTTTTTGTGAAAGAAAAGTGATTATTTTAATTCACTTTTCAAGCAACATTTAACCATTTCAACCCGAGCAACGCCGGGTAATTCAGCTAGTGTTTTTGTATAAGTCTCACGGAATCGCTATGGAAAATGTTAGCGGAATCGGTATGTTTTGCGAACTACTGACATTAAATTTGCTGTCAACCGTAATTCAAATCAAATAGTGCTGTGAAACTTCAGTAAAATAATATAGCAAATTTTGATACATATAATCATCACTTAGGTACATAAGTATAAATCAATAATAGTTGCTCTCAATGATATTCAGGATTCAAAAGGTTTATCTCTTTGCTATAGTTAGAACATGAGATATTGGTGGTACTTAAGGAAATTGAATCGTCCAGTTCGAATTGGAAATAATTCAAAAGTTTGGAGAATTTGTTTCCATGAATTTGTTTTCCTTAAATCAAAATTATCTATATCTGAGAACTGTAACGTACTAGATCGAGAGATTTGCTAAGAACGACACAGACAAAATACAAGTAAGGGAATTATACATTGAACAAAAAATTTTACACCACTTCATCGATGTTTCGAAACAATTTAATTTTAAAATTACGATCTATGCAATATGAGTACTTGGATCCTTCGACCATAGGCAATGTAAGAGGAATAACAAATACTAAGATCACTAACTAGAACGGTCGACGAGAACGCGCCCAAGTTTCTTCTCGAGAGTTTAAAATTTTCTATCGTTCTTCCTGGTCACCGAGGAATAGTTCTTAGGACAATAGAATCTTTCCAAAAGATTCTATTCAATGAAAAAACTGACAGAATCTTTAAAAGGGAATCTATTCTAAGGAAAAGTCTGATGGAATCTATCTAAAGGATTGTAGTCTAAAGACAGGAGGACCAATAGAAGTTTTCCAAAGAATTCTATTCTAAAGAAAGGACCAGTATAATCGTTATCAAAAACATTCCATTCCAGAAAAGGACCAATAGAATCGTTACCAAAAAGATTGCATTCTAAACAAAGGACCAATAGAATCGTTACCAAAAAGACCCTATTTTTAAGAAAGGACCAATACAATCTTTACCAAAAAGATTACATTCTAAACAAAGGACTAATAGAATCGTTACCAAAAAGACCCTATTCTAAAGAAAGGACGAATAGAATCATTATCAAAAAGACTATTCTAAAGAAAGAAGCAATAGAATCGTTACTGAAAAGATTCTATTCCAAAGAAAGGACCAATAGAATCGATCCAAAGATTATTTTCTGTGGAAAGGACCAGTAGAATCTTTCTAAAAGTTGAAAGAATCCATGGATTCTTTAGAAAAATATGGTTATTTAGTCCTTATATGTGTGTGTTGTGGAGTAAAAGCAACACTACACTACTTGAAAATCAGAGGATTAAAAAAAGGGAGTCACCGAGCACCCTTGTATCCATATGGAGGGAGGGGAAGGGGGTATTCCAGATGGATAGATTGACACCTGCCAGCGTAGTGTAATGAAAAATGGGAAAAATAAGCATCACAGTTGCTCATGAATTGTGGGACTTGTAAAAAGTAAAACAATAAGACGAAACTCCCCAACTCTTCCGAGTATTTCGAACTGGGCGATTCAATTAAAATATGGTAGTAATTCATGATAACCGGTCGGGAAATGGTTTAGTGTATTTATGGATTGCATAAGAATAACAAGAGTAAAAAGGATCTATCCGTACCTGGGTATTTCATCGCCGTTCATTTGCTGTTGTGCCCTTGATGACGTCATTAAAAGAGAAATACCTGCTAATAGGCAATGCAACCAGCTCCACATTCTTGGAACCTGTAAGGGGAAAACATTATGTCAGTGGTGAGGTGAAACGCAGGGTTTGTCAAAAGGGCTCGATAAATATCCACATGGGATGGAAAAATAGGTATTCAGATTTTACTTTTAAATGTTCTTCAGAAGTGTTTAGAATAGTTTTAAAGCTCCAAGCTGTGAACTCATTTCGTTGAATGGTGCATCAAGACGATATTCGGATTCTTCAAATGTGCAATCCGGGGAAAAAACGAACCACCCCTCTTCATTCGAGGAATTTTAACAGTAGAGCAAATTCGAAGACGTAATTCAAGAGGGAATAACGTTGTCTATAAATTAATATGCATAAAATTTGCATAAGACGTATTAAATTGTTAATCAACTTCATTTCCAATAGCAACCCCCTATTATACTTCGAATCTCTATCAAAATTTAACTTCAGATTCCATGTTTCATGTCATTCGGGTCAGCCGTTTCGGAATTATGAGTATAGAAAGTTTGGAGCTCCTAATGTTAAATCAGTTTCCCAGACATTTATTGATATCTTTCGAAATAATATTCATATAGCGCCGATACTTTGTAACAGCGCTTGCTTGGGTTCCTTAATTGAAACAATTAAGGAACCCAAGCAAAATATACATTATATTGTGGTTTTTAAATAGTTTTTAGTTTGCCACATTAATTATTAAATTAATATTCCAAAAAGTTATAAATAGAAACATTTGTATAATTTGAAAGAAATCGATTCAGAAAGACTTTTAATGTGGCCATACAAAATTTCAACTCTTTCCTCCGTATAGTTTTTGCGGTACACTTAAATTTTCGTCACTAGGGTGATTTTAGGGGGCATTTAAAAGTTGAAAAAAATTATGACAAACCTGAGAAATGTGTCAACATTTTTGAAAAATATTTGGGAATATCGTTCTTGCAATTGAATGAACATTAACTTCTACTTGTCATATGTGATATAGCTGAACAATGATCAATCTAATAATAGAGATTTAACTAATCATAGATAGAATAATAGAATTAGAGAATCTAATAATAGAGAATACTTAACGGTTAATACTAACTTGCGATAACAGTTATTATTAACAGCTTCTTTAATGGGTTACTAAAATAACAGTTAGTGAATGAGTTTAACAATTATTAACTATTACAAATTGACGTTAACGGTAAAATTAAGCAGTCAATATTGATTATCATTCATTCCAAATTTTAACAAATTTAAATTTTTATGTTTTCGATAGGTGTTGCTAACTTTTACTTTGTAGAGGCACATTTAATTTAACTGTTTTAAGAATAGCAGTGCATTTCTAATCGAAAATATGAACAGTTATCGATAAATGTTATTGGGAAACGAAAGAAACAAACGACTCTATCTATTTTGTGGTAGATTGTGAAATCCAAAAGGTTATAGCTTGACCAGAGGTGTACTCAAAATATCAATCGCAACGGAAGAATCTGTGTTTGTGAGGTTGCATGTGTGCTCAAGTCATTAGAATTTTGCAACGGATTCCTGGGCCATTGAACGCAGCTACTTATTGCGATATATTACAGCACGTAACGATACCTCATGGCATCGTGAATTTCAAATTTCTGAAGTTTGTTGAAAATTGAACAAAATATGATAATTATTGAAAAAAAATCTCCCGAATCCGAACTGAATTGACTCCCGTCCAACCGCATTTGTACTACTGGAGTCAACAAATTTTGTTTTGAGACATTTAGTAGCCTGCCACACAATAGGAGTTACTTGTAATGCAGGGAACACCGAATAGTAATGGTAATAATAAGTTCAAAAAGAATTAATAAGACGTGTAATTTTTCCGCCCTTATAAATAATCTCTTCAAGTCTACATGGCATGGATTGAGAAGAGTCGATTGACGATATCGAGATCTCTGCCCATGATCTCGAAGCAAAACTGTATAGATAGTCAGATCTCGGAAAGCAAGAGTTTTGCACTTACCTCATAAGGATCAGGTACAGATCTACTTAATATAAAATGAGCCAGTTTTATACCCATAATGCCATCTATCCAATACAGTTAAACTGTATTGGATAGATGGCATTCCTGGGCCATTCTATCCAATACAGTTAAACTGTATTGGATAGATTTTTTTCAATAATTATCATATTTTGTTCAATTTTCAACAAACTTCAGAAATTTGAAATTCACGATGTCATTTTTTAAAATTGCGTTATATATTGCCGTTCTCTCCTATCGTAATTACTTCTTTATAAAATGTAGAATGTAAAATTATCTCAGAATTTAATCTAAAATGAATTTTTTAAAATTCAAACAAAAAATGCTGCACGATATGTATAATCCTTAATCCCTATCTTGCATATTTTGAAAGTTTTGTTATCAAGTGACACAAAGAGCTATCAACTAAACAATTGTTATTGACTTGGAAATCGATATAAACAGTTAATTTTAACTGTTATTAACTGTTTAAATTCATTTGCCTTTCTGCTGTCGCAATAAGTTATTGATTAACTGTTAATATTTTTGATAACTGTTAGAAGTTTCAATAACCATTGCTGTTATTTTGCGAAAATACTGTTATTTAAATTGCTGTCGAAATAACAGCAAGTGTCTGAATTTTTGGTATTTAAAAAAGAATACTATATCAAGAATGAACCTTTGATTTAAGTTTCTTTGAAGGATTCTTTCAGTCAAGCATCAAATGAACAGTTCCCTACAACAAATAATCTCGATCTACGAATAATGACTTTCAATATGGAGAGGATCTCTGAAATGGACAATCTTTAACATTGAATATCTTTGCATACAACGATAGTAAATTCATGAAATTTTATATTACTCTAATTTGACGATGTAGAATCTGACTAAGGTGTCAAAACATGGTGTTGATATTAGAGATTTGTTACTTATAAAAAATTTAATATGAACACGGCCCCTTATACAATTCATTTTAAAATATAAATTTGTAGAAGACGTTGTTCTCTATTAAATGGTACCTTTCACAATTTGCTCTGAGATAAGATTAAGAATATAAAGATTATATTAGATTATATTTATAAAGATTAGTTTGTCGTAGAACTGTGCGGCTTTTTGTAATTACAATTAAAAAACGCTTTTTAGACTAAATTCTAAGAAATAATTTTACATTAAAAAACCTTTTTTATTACGGAGTTATTACAATAGGAGAGAACCACAATACGTAACGAAATTAAAAGAAGGAAATCGAGAATTTCAAATTTCTGTAGTTTATTGAAAAATTGAACAGAATATGAGTTATTAAAACATATGTTAAAAATACAGTTGTGTTTGCAAAGAATTAATAGAACGTGTAATTTCCATTTGATCAATAATCTCTTGTCTACATGACCGATTGACGACATCGGGATATCTTTCCATTATCTCGAAATTAATGAGTTTTCCACTGAGCCCATACGTTTTCATTTCGGGTTAAGATGTACTGAATTACAAGGCCAGTTTAATACCATAATGTCTTGTTCTTTAAACCACATCTTCACCAGAGAAAGAACTGGCGTGAATTCTGTACTGTAACCTCACAATATGACGAAACCTTATTTGTACTACTGGAGTCATTAAGCTTTGCTTTGAGCTTGCGTTGGATGATCTAGTACCAGCTAAACAAATAAGAATTACTTCTAGGTATAAATAATAATAAAAATAAAAATTAATAAATAAGGTTAATTCAAATAGAAGAAATAAGGTTAATTCAAATATTAGTGGTGGCCAGAATAGTTTCACACACATAAAGCGATCAAAACCTCTTGACTTTACTACAGACTTTACTTAGAATAATCCTTAAGCCTCAGTTACATTTTTGAGGAAAATTATGTTAAGAGTTTTGCAGAAGAAAGCAATTTTGCATAAAATGAAATAAGTAATTATTAAATATTAAGTTCCTAACCCTTTTCATTTCTTTATCCACCACAATTTCGTGGTGTAGTCTTCGGATCTTTTTCATCGGGTTTGATCCCAGACCGTCATCAATAGCCCGTTGTGTTGCTCCAGTGAGACGCTAATTAAATACCTACCACCACAATTTTTTAGAAACTTCCAACTTTACGATAGATCAATTGAATTGCTTCATTTCCTTATATTGTAGTAATGAGGGATATAATATAGAAATACATAATAGAAATAATATCGAACTGGAAAATTACCGAGTTTTGTTCAAATGGACCAACAGAGTACTGATATTTCGTACGCGTGAGGTACTCTCAAACTGATTGACATTTATGTAAGCATGACTATAAGGTTTCTGAATTAAAAAAAAGAAATAATGGTAACTAAACCGTTTTGTTGGAAAGGCCAAAACGAAACGTTGATTACTTTTACCGGTTACAGTTAGTAACTGCATAAATTATTATTAGTATTTCAGTTGTAAATTTGTAACAACATTGTTATTTTAACTGCTATCGGAATAACAGAAATGTATCGGAGTTAACACACTAATATCAATTTTTAAGCCAATAACAATTTTTGTGTTCAGTTGCTAATCGTCTGTGTCATTTATTAACATAGCTGTTAATATTAATAGCTAATAATATCTGTTATTACAAATTAGCAATAACAGTTAACACGGTTATTGTAAAATAACAGTTTTGCCAATCTCATAAATTATTATTTGACTATGAAAAAATATTTACCCTTAAAGCTAACGACTGATTACTGATTTGTGAATCAATGTATTTTAGCATCAAAGTGCTCAAAAGTTTTGAAAATATGCAAACATAGGGATTAAAGATTACATATAGTTTGTCGTAGTACTATGCAGTATTTCTTTATTAGTTAAAAAACTTGTTTTAGATTAAATTCTGAGGTTATATTACATTTTAAAACCGCTTTTACCTAGGAGTAATTACAATAGGAGAGAGAACGGCAATATGTACTGCAATAAAAAATGACTTCGCGAATTTAAAATTTCTGTAGGTTATTGAAAAATTGAATAAAATATGACAGTTCTTAAAACATGTATTAAAAAATGCAGTTATATGGTTACAAAGAATTAATAGGATGTGTGACTGCCGTTGTTATCAATAATCCCTTCAAGTCTACATGGCATGGATTCCAAGAGCTGATTAATATCTTCCCATGATCTTGAAGAACAGTATAGATAGTCAGATCTCGAAATAATGAGTTTTTCACTGAGCCATACGTTTTCGATCGGGGTTTAGATATACTGAATTACTGGACTAGTTTAATACCATAATGCTTTGCTCTATACACCACGTCTTCATCAAAGACCTGCTGTAGATGGAACTGCTGTTTTGCAAACACAACGCAATCTCATTTGTATGATTGGAGTCAACAAATCTTGTTAAGAATATACGTTGGATCTAGCATCATGCTATACAGTAGGTGTTGATTCTAGTTCAGGGAATTCTAAATATTATAGTGGTAGCCAGAATTATTTCTCATTGTTAAAGCCCCGATCAAAACCTTCATTTAACTACAAACAAGCAAGGGTAATTCTTAAATACAGTCGCATTTTGGGGGAAAATTTGATTAAGTGTTTTCAGAAGAAAGCAATTTTACATGAAAAAAAGAAATTTGAGCCTATTAAATATAAATTTTCAATACTTCATCCACCACAATTTTTTAGAAATTTCCAAGGTGATAAAGAGCAGTGTTTCAATTGATCAATCGAATTGGTTCGATTTCAATGTATTGAGGTATACATTAGATTTATCTAATATTCAGTTCTTTAGTAGAAATGAAGCTATTGTTAACAAACGAAAGAAATAATTGTAACTAACCTATTTAGTTGAGAGGGGCACCACAATATGTTGATCTCTTTTAACGGTTATAAACAGTTAGGTACTGCATAAATTTTTAGTATTTGAACTTCTATTCTAGGTAAAGTTAATTTGAAAATTTCCGATAGCAATTCCGAAACGTTAACTATACAATAGGCGTTGATTCTAATTCAGGGAATTCCAAATATTAGTGATAGCCAGAATTATATTTAAAATCAGTATAATTAACACTAATTTTAATTGCTATTGGAATAACAGCCCATCTCTAACGTTTTGTTTTAAAGAAATTAATATGTATCATTATTTTAACAATAAAAAATATTTCTAATTTTCTGTCGTGAAAAAATGATTTGAAGCGAAGTTTCAAAGGCTTTTGCATTAGGGTCCATTCACCTACTGGAGTTAGGCACGTCTAACACGCGATAGAAATACATGAAAATAATACCACTTTTAGTTGGCAATGGCGACGAGTTAAATAAAATCTATATTTATTACCTGCTGGAATAGGAAACAACCATCTCTGAAATGGTTTGTTTTTCAGGACATCAGGTATCATGTGCTAAAATATATCGAACTGAGTAGCCGCATTCAATACCCCAGGAATCAGACGCATAATTCTAAAGCCTTGAGCAGACATGCAACCCCACATCGAAACGTATTCTTATGTTGCGATGGATATTTTGAGTACACCTCTGGTCAAGCTACAGCCTTTTAGACTGAACTACTTCAGCAGAGGGAGAGTGTTGTTTCACTGGTATCCCAGTAACAATTATCGATGACAGTACTTTCGATTGAAATCCGCTGTTATTCTTACAACAATGCTTTTAAAAAACAGCTAGACAACTATCGAAAATTTTGTTATTGAAATCTGTTAAGAATTTGGGAAGAATGATAATCATTATTAACTGTTTAATTTTCACCGAAACTTCAGTTTTCAACAGTTAATTATAGTTGTTAAACTTATTCACTAACTGCTATTTTTAGTAACTATTAAATAAGCTATTCATAATAACAGTTAATAAGAACTGTTAGCACATTAGCAATAACCGTTAAGACTTATCATAAAAACAGTTTTGCCCATCTCGACTATTAGGTTGATCATTGTTCAGCTGTACAACAGATGATAGGTAGGTATTTTAATTAATGTCTCCTACTTGAGCAACACAACGGGTTATCGGTGACGGATCAACTTCCCGAAGGGGAATATCCGAGGAAAACACCACGCAATATTGAACCACGGTCAGATGACGCGGTCACACCTGAGCTGGCACCCCACTCTCCAAACTTCCACACCATGCCAACGTGAGGACATTTGAGGCCACGACAGATTTAACGTGCACCAACCCCCTTTTGTACACGACGGTCTTTGGTTGGATTCGAACTCGCAACCCTCCGGTTGCTAATCCGTTGCTCTTCCAACCGGGCTACCGTGGCCCCGCTGATTTTCCCGGATTCACTTTTAAAAGTTAATAATATGTTAATAACTCAATGTTTTTGTAAAATCTAATCTGCTTTTCTACTCATTTGTCAAGTTCTTCAAATCTTGTAATTTTAGTTAAATTGTTTTCCACTGTTTCTTTGTTAAATCAACTTACTTCTGTAAGCCCCGTGTTGTACTTCTGTGGTGCACAGGGAGTTTGCTTTTGTTCAATAAAAAAAAGTTAATAATAGTTTTTAAACGTATTCACTAATTGTAGTAACTATTATAAATAAATTATTCATAACAGTTAATAATAACTGTTTTCACAAGTTAGCAATATCCGTTAAGACTGTAATCGTAAAAACCGTTTTGCCTATCTCAACTATTAGACTGATGATTGTTCAGATCTACAACACATGACAGGTAAATGGTAATGCCCTTTGGATTACACAAATGATATTTCCAAACATTTTTCAAAAGTGCTTAAACATTCCTCCGCACGCACGCACACACAGGTTTGTTATAATTTTTTTTCAACTTTTGGATGCCCCCTAAAATTACCCTAGTGACGAACATTTAAGTGCAACGCATAAACTATCTGGAGGAAAGAACTGAAATTTTGTATGGTCATATTAAAAGTCCTGAATCGATTTCTATTAAGGCATGTCAAGGTTCCTATTCATAATTTTATGGTTCAAAATTACGTGGGCTGCCTTCGCATATTTCCCTTCGGGTTTGATCCCGTACCGTTGCCAACAGTCCGTTGTGTTGCTACAGTACGGCGTTAATTAAAATACCCACCTATCTATTCATAATTTTTTTAATATTAATTTGATAATTAATATCGCAAATTAAAAACTATTTAAAAATAAAGGATTAGGTACATTTTGTTTGGGTTCTTTAATAGCAACATGGGGTACAAAATATCAGCACTATAGGAATATTATTTAGGTAGGTAGGTATTTTAATTAACGTCACACTGGAGTCACACACAACGGGCTATTGAATATTATTTAGGAATATATCAATAAAAATCTGGGAAATTGATTTAACACTAGGAGCTCCAAACATTCTGTACTTACTAGCTGTATGGCCCCGCGTTGCGGAGGACAACGTGTTAGTAAATATCTCCCTCTTGGATTTTTCACTCTTTTTTGCATGCCTTCTTATAGATTCACTGTTATATAATTCTATAAATTTATCATTATTATTATTCGGATTTAAAAGTTTTATGGTTTAATGTGTCACGGAATAACTGATTGTTTGTAAACGACATATTAGATTTTTCGCCATCTCATTGCAAGTCTTCATGTAAATTTCCCAATTTCACCCTGACGTTCAGCTTCGACCAGTCTTCTATTGGTAGCTTGTTCCTTAGATTCATAGTGACGTCTTTCACGTAGTTTATATTTAGCTGAATTGCTTGTTATGGAACGTTTTCTTTTTGGCATTGTCGTTAAAAAAAAAAAGAGTAATTACAAAGCAAAAAACAATCGCTATAAAAAAGGCAGCAGTAAACAATTTGAAATTCCAAATTACGATGGATTTAAGACTTGAGTTGCGCAGGTTTGCTGTATTGGATGTGAAATAATTATAAGAAATAATACTTATTTAAAGAAGTAAAATATAAGCCTCGAAAAAGTAGTGCATTAAATGTTTATTTAAAGCAGTAAAATGTAAGACACGAAAAAGTACTGTATATTGAATTTTGAACACTTTCAACGTTTTTTTCTCGAATTTAACACAAATATTTAAGTCAAGTCTGACAGAAAAAATAATAATAAAGTTGAGGCAAAAACCGCTACGGAAGCGTTACGGAATCAACCAGTGACGTCACGGCACTCTGTCCAATCAGGTAATTTTTTGAACATTTTATGTTAAAATTTAAATTTTAAAGGGGCGGAATAACTTTCCCAGTTTATTCTGCGTATTTTGACACCTCTCTCAGATCTCTACGTGCTGTGGTTGAGACGAAGATAGATTTCCAACAAACTATCACACATTAATAGTGTAGATAATTTGGAAGAGGCAGGACCGAATGATATGAAACTCGGTATCTGAAGGTAAATTGTGACACAAATTCGAGATTTCGTGTCAAAATAGGGGATTGCTGTTGGAAATTTTGAAGTTGGTGCTCAATTTAATATGAAGACGACCCCTTACGAAAATTTTATGCATATGAATTTATAGATATTAATCCCTGTTGAATTGCTTTACTGTTAAAATTACTCGAATGAAGAGGGTTTTTTTCCTCGATTATACAGCAGTCTTCCCTACTTCTTCAGTATATTTGTTCCTCACTTTGTAATACATACACTGCTGGCCACCATAAATGCAACACCCTGAAGGAAGCATGCAAATAATATGAAATTTACAACAAGCATTAACGGAGGTGAGATATGCAAATGATTAGAATTTCAGCGCAGACGCACATCACGCGCGCCTGTGGCGCCACTTCAAAGCGCTATTTAAGGCTTGGAGATTTCGAAGATTTCAAGTACGGCAATTGTGTTTTTCTTGTGGTTTTTTCAAAAAAAAAACCGATCAATTATGCCTCGTAGAAAACAGCGATCATCTTTTGATCAAGTATCCGAGTTCGACAGAGGAAGGATAGTGGCCTACCGAGATTGTGGATTATCTTTCAGGGAAATCGGTAGTCGTGTTGGACGAAACCAAACAACTGTAATGCGGATATGTGATCGTTGGATGCAGGAGGGTACGACGGACCGACGTGTTCGATCGCATCCACCTCAGAGCACCACTTCACGTGATGACAGGCATATTGTGCGTATGGCAGTGACGGATCGCTCAGCCACATCACGAACCATAGCACAGCACATTCAGTCTGTACCGCATCATCCAGTGTCTGCGCGTACCATTCGACGCCGTTTACAGCAGAGTGGTCTGTCCGCAAGACGTCCATTGCTTCGTCTACCCTTGACGCAGAACCACAGACGTTTCCGCCGCCAATGGTGCGATGAAAGAAGGATGTGGACGGTAGAATGGAATGAAATTGTCTTTACTGACGAGTCACGCTTCTGTCTGCAACACCAGATAGTCGGATTCGAGTCTGGAGACACCGTGGAGAGAGGATGCTGAACAGCTGCGTTATGCACCGCCACACTGGTCCTGCACCGGGTATTATGGTATGGGGCGGTATTGGATATCACTCTCGCACTCCTCTAGTACGCATTGCCGGTACTTTAAACAGCCAGCGCTACATCTCCGAGGTGTTGGAGCCAGTTGTCCTTCCTTACCTTCAGGGCTTGCCCACAGCCATATTTCAACAGGATAATGCGCGACCACACGTGGCACGCATTGTCCAAGGGTTCTTCGTCAATCGCCAGATTGAATTGCTTCCCTGGCCAGCTCGCTCTCCGGATCTTTCGCCGATAGAAAACATGTGGTCCATGGTTGCTCAACGATTGACCCAGAATACATCCCCAGTTACCACACCAGATCAACTTTGGCAACGTGTGGAAGCTGCTTGGTCTGCTGTACCCCAAGAACACATCCAAAGTCTCTTTGAATCAATGCCGAGGCGTGTGGCAGCGGTGATCTCCAACAATGGCGGCTACACTGGCTACTGATTTTGGCAGGAACCACACTTCACAGAAGTCTATAAATTTAATCATTTGATACTTGGTGAACATGTTATCTACAAAATAAATTTTGTTGTGATATCTCTTGTCTTTCTTGGTGTTGCAATTTGGGTGGCCAGCAGTGTACATTGGGATGATAAAAAACTGTTTTTACTCATTCTCGGACTCATCAGTGGTCGACTTGTGTCTACTCCAAACTATCGCAATTTCACCCATTATTATTCTATGGCTTCGAAAGATAATTTTCCGTTTTTCTCTCAATCGAGTAATGGAGGTAAAGTGCTAACACAGCTTTACTTCAGAGGGTTATACCGTTTCGAAACTAGTTAACAAGTTCCAGTAATTACTGGGCAGAATCAATATTCTAGAATGATGGCAAGCGCTTAAGAGGAACTGTTTTCTACTACGAAAAAAAAAACTTGTAAAATGAAAGACTTGGTTTAACCACCGATCTCAGTAATTGATGGTTAAGAATCAGCCACACCCATTTTGTACAAACCGAAATATGCTAAAACATCGACCTCGCTTTTTTATGTGTGGAGTGGACGTTTTCCAGAGGAACAAGTTCGTCATTAGGCAATGTTCCAGAGAGTGTTAATCATCATCGTGCATGGATTAGTACGCTGTATGGACGTCTCTTTTACTCCAGCGTTTTAAATTCCTTCATTCTGGAGAATCTTTTTCGTTTTGGGTTTGGGCGGTACTAACGAAGGGCGCCTCTTCTCTGCTTTTAATCTACGGCAAGACAACGACTGAGAACAGCTTGTGTAATGACACGAGTGTCAGAGAAATCCAAAATTATTTATCAACTTAAACCTGTAAATAAAAATAGACTTGAGGTATCTAATGAGGGTTCGAATATATTAATGCATATTGGATGTATTAATATTCGAATACTCGAATATATTAATGCTAACTGGAAGAAATGATCCAGAATTTTCCAAGTTTTCAAATGTTTATTCTCACCTTAAAACACTGTCAAATATGCGTTCTTAATTACACATACCATTTAGAATTTTCAATCATGTGTGAGGAACTTGGCTACCACTACAAAAATTAACTAAGAATGCATTAATATATTCGATAGCTTAAAAATGTAATCACAAGTCACAGTTGAGAAAACGAAGAGGAAAAATTCCCTAAGCGTGATTCTTAAGAAATCTAGCCTTAATCGAAAGAAAAAACGATCTAGTGGACATTATTAGATCATCGTATTCTAGTCTAGAAAACTAAAAATCTCATATCTTGAAAATTTTGACTTGATGTTTTTCACTTGTAATATAGCAGCGAAAACATGAACTACATTTGGGTTGAATGACGTTGCACTGTCTTTCCTTGTGTTGTCACAATTGGTTGGTTGATGGTTGAGTTGAGTTTTGTGGCGCAAGGACCATATTTGGCCAAGCTGTGCCACACACAAGACAGATAGTAACAACAAGTAATAGACATGTCACAACTGGTGACCGTTAAATGTGTATATGAGCAAGGGCGCTTTCGAACAAGTCAGATGATTCTCCCGAATAATTCCAGATGGCTCTCGCCTCATTCCAATCGATGGGTGGTGCACGATGGACAGTTGCGATTCACATCACTTCCAACAACTGTCTGAAGCACTGTGGTAATAGACTTTGTTCTACTTCTGCTCACTATACGCTACAGCACAGCCTTATTACAAACAACACTCACACTCGGCTGCTAAAGGCATTACTGGACAGTCAAACGACCATTTAATGACATACTTCCATAAGCCCACGCTTAAGGAAGTTCACACCCGTGATATGAATAAAGTTTGAATGGTTTGACGCAATCGAAATTAAGTCAACCAGTGGTAGAATCCATCGAATTCAATCACTGCTAAATTCTAGTAGGAAAGAACTGTGGGGAACTTAGCCATCACTACAGGTAATGGCAGGTAGGTATTTTTAATTAACGTCGCACTGGAGCAACAGAACGAGGTATTGGAGACTGTCCGGGACCAATCCCAAAGGGAAAGACCACGTAATTTTGAACCACGGTCAGATGACGAGTCATCACTACAATAATTAACTTACAATGCAGTAGTGTAATCAATCTCCACCACGAAGTACTTTTAGGTTGAACGACTTTGCACTGTCCTTCCATGTGTTTCCACACATGATTGCTGTTACATTTCTCCTTCAACTGTCGCGGTGACTTTGACAATCCTTTGTTTAGATCGCAATTTTATCTCTACAAGGTTTGATTAGGAAAGAAATATTTAGCAATTTGTTTTAAAGAAAAAATGACATTAGACTGACATACCAAATCGAACCTATCTTCACAAATGGCGAATAAGTCAAGAAAGTACGGAGAGTTATTTGAGTTTTTCTAGTTCTCACAGAAAAGTAATAGATTTGCAGTTGAGCAAAATCGTCGCAAAATGCTAAGCTATACAAAAATTTAAAAGAGCACCTTGTAGAATGAAGGATCCTAAAGCTGGACGAGTTAACCTACTCTACCAAAACTATTCAATTGACATTTGAGGTTTGATTTAAGCTTCCAATTCTCGATGGACTTTCTGGATTGCAAGCGTACATCTTTGAGTAAACTTGTTCAAATAGTGCATAGCTTTAAATCTATTAAACAACCAGCCGGTCTTTTAACTGAGTGGTTAGTGCTCTGGGTTAGTAATGGATGTTCATAGTGGTTTGGAATCTACTTTAAGCCGTAATTCCGTCTCCAATTAGTCATCAAAAATGACTAGAAGGGTAAAGTCAAAATCTCGATTACATGATACCTGTTCTTGCCACCCCGGAGACCGAGTGGATAGTGTACTAGGTTCGTGAAGATTTTCAATGTAGCAAAAAAGTACCATAGAGGGACAAACCAAACCAGTAGGCAACTAAATCTCTGAGGTCTTACCGAAGGAAGACCGAGTGGATAGCGTACTAGGTTCGCGAAGATTTGCAATGTAGCAAAAAAGTACCATAGAGGGACAAACCAAACCATTAGGCAACTAAATCTCTGAGGTCTTACCGAAGGAAGACCGAGTGGATAGCGTACTAGGTTCGTGAAGATTTGCAATGTAGCAAAAAAGTACCATAGAGGGACAAACCATTAGGCAACTAAATCTCTGAGGTCTTACCGAAGGAAGACCGAGTGGATAGCGTACTAGGTTCGCGAAGATTTGCAATGTAGCAAAAAAGTACCATAGAGGGACAAACCAAACCATTAGGCAACTAAATCTCTGAGGTCTTACCGAAGGAAGACCGAGTGGATAGCGTACTAGGTTCGCGAAGATTTGCAATGTAGCAAAAAAGTACCATAGAGGGACAAACCATTAGGCAACTAAATCTCTGAGGTCTTACCGAAGGAAGACCGAGTGGATAGCGTACTAGGTTCGCGAAGATTTGCAATGTAGCAAAAAAGTACCATAGAGGGACAAACCAAACCATTAGGCAACTAAATCTCTGAGGTCTTACCGAAGGAAGACCGAGTGGATAGCGTACTAGGTTCGTGAAGATTTGCAATGTAGCAAAAAAGTACCATAGAGGGACAAACCATTAGGCAACTAAATCTCTGAGGTCTTACCGAAGGAAGACCGAGTGGATAGCGTACTAGGTTCGCGAAGATTTGCAATGTAGCAAAAAAGTACCATAGAGGGACAAACCAAACCATTAGGCAACTAAATCTCTGAGGTCTTACCGAAGGAAGACCGAGTGGATAGCGTACTAGGTTCGCGAAGATTTGCAATGTAGCAAAAAAGTACCATAGAGGGACAAACCATTAGGCAACTAAATCTCTGAGGTCTTACCGAAGGAAGACCGAGTGGATAGCGTACTAGGTTCGCGAAGATTTGCAATGTAGCAAAAAAGTACCATAGAGGGACAAATCAAACCATTAGGCAACTAAATCTCTGAGGTCTTACCGAAGGAAGACCGAGTGGATAGTGTACTAGGTTCGTGAAGATTTTCAATGTAGCAAAAAAGTACCATAGAGGGACAAACCAAACCAGTAGGCAACTAAATCTCTGAGGTCTTACCGAAGGAAGACCGAGTGGATAGCGTACTAGGTTCGCGAAGATTTGCAATGTAGCAAAAAAGTACCATAGAGGGACAAACCATTAGGCAACTAAATCTCTGAGGTCTTACATGGTGTGGTGAATGTGCCTTATCATTTTTCATAGTGTGTTCTAAAAGTTCCCGTAGTGACGATTCGTGAATTTATTATACAAAAACAACAAACTTTAAAACAATTATTTTTATGCTAATGGTGAAAAGCACTTTTAACATTAACGTAGGAAAAAAATTTATTTGAACTCACATTTACAATAAATGTTCAAAATGTACGCCCCTTTCTTGGAGGCAAAGCTGAAGTCGTTTGCGCATATTTTTAGAAACGCTTTTCAAGATGCTGGGAGTGATTTCTTGTATCCTTGAGTAATGGCAATTTTCAGATCATCTATTGTTTGGGGATTCCCTTCATAAACTTTGTTCTTTAAGTATCCCCACAGAAAAAAGTCAGGGATGCTCAGATCAGGGGAACGAGGTGGTCAAAGATTTCTGGAGATGAATCGATCGACAAAAAAAATCTTGAAGCATGCCCATGGTTTCATAACTTGTATGGCAGGTTGCATCGTCTTGTTGGAACCAAGAATCTCGTTCATTCACTTCTAATAATGCAGCAAATTGTTGGATAAGTTCTCTGTATACAGTGCCATCAACAATTGACTCGAAAAAGAGAGGCCCAACAATCCTTTTGCGTGATACGGCATACCAAACGCCAATTTATTTGAGAACGTAAAGGTTTTTGCACTAATGAATGGGGATTTGTTGTCGCCCAAATGCGGGAGTTTTGCGCGTTCACATAACCGCTTAAATGAAACCATGCCTCATAGGAGAAAAATGTTTTGTCCAAAATGTTGATGTTGCGAATAAATACCCGGAACCTTCGGCAACAATAAAGACGCCTCTCATTGTCCGGTGGCTTTAGCTCCTGTAACATTTTTACACGATAAGCATGAAAATGCACAGCTTTTAAAGCCTTATGTGTCGATCCACGTGATGTGCCCATTTGTTGCGACAAACACCTCACGGATTGATGAGGAGATTTCAATATCCTTCGTGAGTTTCTTGCACAAAGTCTGGTGTAACGACTTTCGGTCTTCCACTCCTGTGTTTGTCTTCCACCGAACCTGTCTCACGAAATCGCCGAACGAGTTGATATAGTATATCTTTACTCGGTATTGCATCATCTGGATATTTATGTCGCCAAAATTCTTTGCATCTTTCATATGATTTATATTCAAAGTAAGCCTCAAGCAACGCAATTCTCTGAATGCGTGATAAACTCATTTTGCAACGAAGAACAAAATGACATGGAACTTTATTATCGCACATCTTGAGCGAGAAGAAAACCAAACGATAAAAATTAAAGAATTCATAAAATTATAAGCAGACGATAAAATTCAATAATTAAAAAAATACACGCGCAAATGATTTTTTAAAGTTGGAGTACGGGAACTTTTACGACACTGTAGTTATACTGAATTATAGGTCCTCTTCAATGTGGAGAAGCTTCATTCGAAATTCTTCTCCATGCTGCCAACAGACAAGCAGCAACAGGTGTATTGCGTAAGTGGGTAACGAGCCCACATTAATCGTAATTCGCGATTCCTTGTCGAAAACCAACTCGGAAAAGGGTCCGTGTTTCGATGGGACGTGACGTTCAAGAGATGCGCGTCTGCAACTCGTAGTTCAACTGATTGTCAACTCTCAAATGAAGACTAGAGTACCGACAACCTCAGGAACGCGTAAAGGAGAGTTTGGTGTTTTCAGCGAATGCCCAGAAACAACATCCCAAAAACATTCGACGCGAATGTCTCCCGAATGCGAAGTCCGATAGAAAAACGGACACTTTTTCGGGTCGACAAGGAATCCCGTGCTAAGATTACTCTTCGGTCGATTCCGAGAATCCTGAGTTCGTGCTTGCAATAAAAATTTTGTCCTCAGTTGAACTTCAATAGGTCAACGGCAAGATTCCACATGTGTTGACCTCCGAAACCAAGGGGGTATCCATGAGAAAAAGTATGCTTGAAACTCTACACATAAAACAGCAACTTTACCCTTATTTCACTACCAACTTGATGCAGCTTTCTTGGAGGTATTGGCCTTTTAATTGCATATTGCCACTCTTTAAATTGCATATTATCATCTCGTTCGCAAAAAGTCATCCGTGTCTGTTGTTTCACTGGCAAAGGCTCAACAAAAGACCGCGAGGAGAAATGATGGATGGGTGCAAAATGGTCTGAAAGTGTGCGTGGCTAAATTGAGCAAAGCGCTTGCCGGTGCAATTTCTCTCTCCGGGAAGAAGAGGGCCGGATCTGCACTGATGATGGATGGGCCACACATTCGTTTCCCCCCCATCCTCCTTCTTATTGTTCTGCATTCAGCGCCGAATAATCCCTTTGAATCTGGGGGAAAAGAAAGTGTGTCTGTCAGTTCTCCTGTTCCTGCCTTTTAGTTCATGCGTGATAAAATCTTTCACTCGCTCCCCTTTTTCTGTTTTTGTGGTTTTGAAGGGTTATTGATGGGCGAAGCGTGCGAATGCGATCTATTGTTTTATTGGCTGTTCCGAATTGAAAATTGCGAAAACTCATTTAGGGTTTTTCTTTCGGTTCTTGTAAAAAGGCCGAGAGAAATGGACTGCGAGATGGAACAGGAAATTGCTCTGGGTTGCACGGAATTGAAATTGGACGGAAAATTTAAAACTTAACCCAGGCGAGAGAAATCTAAATGACTCCATTGATAATATTTCTACAAAGGAGTATCAAAAAGGTGAATTTTTGATTGACAGAAAAACGCGCGTGCAGAGATAAATATATGAAAATTTATTATATTTCACAAATCGTATCACACTATCATTCGACAAAGGAACCATAGTGGTCTAAACATTTATTCCACCAAATCGTCCATGCCCTTTTCAAAGAAATCTTGCTCCAGGTTCCCTAACCAGGTAAGTGTTGTGCCTCTTCCAGTGTAGGGAAACGCTGCCCATGGAGGTATTTCTTCAAGGGGCCAAACAAATGGTAATCCAAAATGGTAATACTGCTCACTGAACCATATGAGCTATTCAATGCATTTACAATGTCATGCAAGCTCACTCTTCTGTCTTCACGAATCATGGCATCGACGACAGCCACATTCGTGTCGTTACGCCACACGTACACTTTTTCTGCGACATAAAACTATCTCCATAGACTTCCAACAATTCTCGATGAATATCACATGCTTTTCCCCTTGGCCCATAAAAAACGAATGACACCTCCTCCTTGGAGTAATGCTCAAGTCGATGCGCCATCTTTGATTTGCTCTAAGCACCAGACGGGTAGAAGTTTCTACAAGCCGTCACACTTCTATCACCTTGGTACTTGCAACATATAAAAAATTAATTAGCTACACAAAAAACTGAGTTTTAGAGACAAATTCACCTTAATTTTTGATATAACCTTGTATTTTGCCTTTGTCTACCTTCATTTGAAGTTCATTTGGGACACTTGTGGCCTTATATTTAATTACAAAAACGTGTTAGAAAATTTAAAACCCTGACTCATTCATTGAAAGTTTACTGCATAGACATGTTGCATATCATGCGTACTTAAAACTAAAGAAGTGACAATCTCAGAGAGGAAAAACATGTGAGAAAGAAAGAAATGTCCGGTCCTGTGAAAAAATCAATGTAGCATATGGGAGGCTCTTTGTCAAGTTAACATACATTTTTTGGAAAAAATAAAAAATACACTTTTGTAACTGTAGATGAAATCGAATGATATCGAAAGTAAAATGTCATTTAGAAGGACATGAGATACCTTAATAGAAAGATTGAACATTTTTCTACAAAATAAGTTATCATTCAGTCTGATTGGACTATTAGCTCCAAAGATATAGGAGATTTCATGAGTCTAAAATAATGAAAAATTGCCTAATTATTTTAAACATAGAATTAACATAAAGAAAAAATTATTGCGAATATGAAGCGCTAAAAGTTTCCAGAATTCCTTATATGTGGCTGGGAAACAAATTAGCCGAGAGGAGGGGGTCGGGTTGAAAACGATTCTTCTGATACCGTACGCTTATCGTAGGTTATAGTGAGTGTATATATATATATATATATATATATATATATACACTGCTGGCCACCGTAAATGCAACACCCTGAAGGAAGCATGCAAATAATATGAAATTTACAACATGCATTAGCGGAGGTGAGATATGCAAATGATTAGAATTTCACCGCAGACGCACATCACGCGCGCCTGTGGCGCCACTTCAAAGCGCTATTTAAGGCTTGGAGATTTCGACGATTTCAAGTACGGCAATTGTGTTTTTCTTGTAGTTTTTTCAAAAAAACGATCAATTATGCCTCGTAGAAAACAGCGATCATCTTTTGATCAAGTATCCGAGTTCGACAGAGGAAGGATAGTGGCCTACCGAGATTGTGGATTATCTTTCAGGGAAATCGGTAGTCGTGTTGGACGAAACCAAACAACTGTAATGCGGATATGTGATCGTTGGATGCAGGAGGGTACGACGGACCGACGTGTTTGATCGCATCCACCTCAGTGCACCACTTCACGTGATGACAGGCATATTGTGCGTATGGCAGTGACGGATCGCTCAGCCACATCACGAACCATAGCACAGTACATTCAGTCTGTACCGCATCATCCAGTGTCTGCGCGTATCATTCGACGCCGTTTACAGCAGAGTGGTCTGTCCGCAAGACGTCCATTGCTTCGTGTACCCTTGACGCAGAACCACAGACGTTTCCGCCGCCAATGGTGCGATGAAAGAAGGATGTGGACGGCAGAATGGAATGAAATTGTCTTTACTGACGATTCACACTTCTGTCTGCAACACCACGATGGTCGGATTCGAGTCTGGAGACACCGTGGAGAGAGGATGCTGAACAGCTGCGTTATGCACCGCCACACTGGTCCTGCACCGGGTATTATGGTATGGGGCGGTATTGGATATCACTCTCGCACTCCTCTAGTACGCATTGCCGGTACTTTAAACAGCCAGCGCTACATCTCCGAGGTGTTGGAGCCAGTTGTCCTTCCTTACCTTCAGGGCATGCCCACAGCCATATTTCCACAGGATAATGCGCGACCACACGTGGCACGCATTGTCCAAGGGTTCTTCGTCAATCGCCAGATTGAATTGCTTCCCTGGCCAGCTCGCTCTCCGGATCTTTCGCCGATAGGAAACATGGGTCCATGGTTGCTCAACGATTGACCCAGAATACATCCCCAACTGCCACACCAGATCAACTTTGGCAACGTGTGGAAGCTGCTTGGTCTGCTGTACCCCTTGTCTGCTGTACCCCTGCTGATATCTCTTGTCTTTCTTGGTGTTGCAATTTGGGTGGCCAGCAGTGTATATATATGTATATATATATACATATATACATATATATACACATATATATACACATATATATATGTATATATATACATATATATACACATATATATATGTATATATGTATATATATATGTATATATATGTATATATATACATATGTCTAAATTGTTTTTACAAAATAAGAGGGGTGATAGTACCCGTCCAGACGAGCAATAATTACCATGGAACATTGGGTCGCATTCCACTCTAAGAGGCAGAAAAGATTCCACTCTAAGAGGCAGAAAAGAGTAAAGTCGAAACGTGTCGAGCATGAACAAGTCATTGACTCTTACGTCGTTTTGTATCTGCCTACGTAGCATATCTCGTAAGCAAGATGGATCGGACGTGGCGGACCTGTGGCTTGACCTCCTCGCCCACCGGACCTCAACCCACTGGACTTTTTCTACTGGGGGCACATGAAATCTTTAGTGTACCAGACGCCTGCGGACTCGGCTGAAGATCTCGTAGCGAGAATCGGTGTTGCCGCAGACAAAATTAACACACCACAAGGAATCTTCGAGAGCCAGTCATTCCTTCGCCGGTGTGAACTGTGCAACGACACGCCACTTTGAGCACTTGCTGTGAGTTTTTCTCTGATCAATAAATCAGATTGTGCAACTTTTGGTATCGTTCATTCGCTTTCCCAACACTGTTGTTAAGCTCAATTCTAATTTGACTCTTTTCTGCCTCTCAGAGTGGAATGCGAAATTATGTTCCATGTAATTATTGCCCTTATTATTGGATGGGTACTATCACCCCTCTTATTTTGTAAAAACAATTTAGACTCACCCTGTATACAGGGTGTCCCAAAAAGTTTGTTCCGCAATTTATCTTTTTACCATTTGAAGATAGGTAAGCAATGTAAATTGCAAAAGAACACCAAATAAGGTAAGTAATTAAGATATGGGAATAAAATTATCGCGTGATAACAATTTAAGCGGATACAGTTTTTAATTTTTATACAACCCTCTAGATAAAAATCCGAGATAGCAGAAATGTTCCTTACCTGCATTCCTATCGTTAGCAGAAAACTGCATTTCTGTAGGTTGAACAGTAACGGAGGCATAAGGACGCAAAAAAGTTGACTTATACCTCTTGTGCACAGCTGTTCAAGCAGTCAGATTAGGGACCGTATACACAATGCTAAAAAGCATTTTTTTCGGTCAGAAAGTGCAACATTGTGCAAAGTAATGTAGTATTGCAACTGCAGATGAAAAAATCGCAATGAATAATAGTAGACAATGTAATCTCTAATAAAAAATATTGTAGAAAAAATGGTTTAAATAAAAATAAAAGGAAATTTACAACGCATGATCAAAATGTTTTCCATCTGCAGCAATGCAAAACTTAGCTCTTCATTTTTGGCTATGAGTCAGTTTCCGTTCTAAATTAGATACGGCCCCCTTAAAATGGAAATTCTTGTATCTCCGTTACTATTCAACCTACAGAAATATGTTTTTTTACAAATGATAGGAATATATATACAGGTAAGGAACATTTTTGCTATGTCGAATTTTTATCTAGAGGTGTTGTATACAAATTAAAACTGTATCCGCTTAAATTGTTATCACGTGATAATTTTATTCACATATCTTAATTACTTACCTTATTTGGTGCACTTTTGCAATTTACATTGCCTACCTATCTCCAAATGGTAAAAAGATAAATTTCGGAACAACCTTTTTGGGACACCCTGTCTATATACCAAAGAAAACCAAAGATAAATTTTGAGAATATTTCAAAAAATGAAGCGGTTTTGGTGGATGAGGAGCCTGACTCAGACTACACAAGATGGTGTTTTCTGTGTGAGGGCAGCGGTTCACCAAAGTAGCTGGTGACGCCCTGATCCACCAAGACCAAATCATTTTTGAAATATTTACCTTTGGTTATCTTTAATTGAATTATTTTGCTTGCCATTTTATACCTGCGGCTTCGGCGCGCTTATATTGTGCATGCATTTTTTTAGCTCTTTATCTTTTTCAATGTTTTGCGTATTTGAATTTTTGGATTATATATACGCGTACTGTTTTGTGAACTGGCTGGTTAAACCTGACAGTTTGAGAACAGCTACTTCTCAAATAGATAATATCATTGAATATTGACGTGAAACACATGTCACGACCTGAATATGTCAAACCTCGAATATGTCACGGATCTAAATCGAAGTCACCCCAAGGCATACTCGAGTGTTAAGTGTCGTCTTTTCCGCCGGGAACACTCGAATCAATTCGACCATCGTCCCCCTTCTCTGTACACAAATCTGTCTTGCGTTCCAGTTCCTCCCTTGTATGACGGAGTGCTTCGAGCTGTGAGCAAAGACTGACGCAGACAAACAATTTCAGACAAAATATTTATCGTTATAAATTGAAACATTATTTACAGTTAGAAGTTAGAAGTCGATAGAGGTTAATTTTAGGTACGTAATATTTATAAAGGACTGAATTATAAATTGAAACATTATTTACAGTTAGAAGTTAGAAGTCAATAGAGGTTAATTTTAGGTACGTAATATTTATAAAGGACTGAATTATAAATTGAAACATTATTTACAGTTAGAAGTTAGAAGTCGATAGAGGTTAATTTTAGGTACGTAATATTTATAAAGGACTGAATTATAAATTGAAACATTATTTACAGTTAGAAGTTAGAAGTCGATAGAGGTTAATTTTAGGTACGTAATATTTATAAAGGACTGAATTATAAATTGAAACATTATTTACAGTTAGAAGTTAGAAGTCGATAGAGGTTAATTTTAGGTACGAAATATTTATAAAGGACTGAATTATAAATTGAAACATTATTTACAGTTAGAAGTTAGAAGTCGATAGAGGTTAATTTTAGGTACGTAATATTTATAAAGGACTGAATTATAAATTGAAACATTATTTACAGTTAGAAGTCGATAGAGGTTAATTTTAGGTACGTAATATTTATAAAGGACGGCATTATATGGAATCTACGAAAAATTATAACTTAGTTACTTACTGACAGCTGTATTTACATTCATTTACACGCAATATCTAAATTAGAACAAAATCGGAGCAAAGATTGGAATTGATATTTTGGGTCAACTTCGGCAATTTACCATGAGATCAATTTACAATGGATCCCTTTTCATGTGGACTCCAGTGGAAATGAAGGTGCCGTCGTGGGTGGCTCAGTGGGTATGTCCACTGCGCTAGCAACCTTCGGATTGTAGGCGGCGCAGGTTCGATTCCTGTCAGATGCATGCCTCTCTGGGTGTATTGCTTTCTTCTGTGTCAGAAAAACTTTTATCATGTATGTCTATTACTTGATATTGTATGTCTTGTGTCTGGAGTAACATGGCCATTGCGCCATAAAACCATCAACCAACCAGTGGAAAAGAAATGGCAAATAGCTTGGAAGAAATGGGCAATTCACAGTCATCGCAATCAACTACCTCTGAATGAAAATTTTGCCAAAAAGGAACTCCAGAACCTCTCTTTTGGAAAATTCCTCGCACCCATAGCTCGTACCAGAGAAGACATTCCAGAGGTGCTCCTCGAATTCGATGGTTTTAGAGGTAAGCAGACTGCCATCTCTAGACTGGCCAGTGGACATTTGAGATCAAGATCATGGTTTTAAGGTTTTCCAGACCTGCCGGAAATGCGATACGGAGCAAGCCTCTTCCAGTCACCTGGGGTCACCAGGGAGGATCTATACTTTAATCCTCTGCTCGTCTTAGACTTTTTGAAGGTGCATGAACTCACGGATTTGCTCTATTTGTCTAGACTATGTGGGATTAGAAACAACATGGATACATAACAGACTTGCTCTTGGTTAAGGTGTAAGTTGATCGCGAGGGATCATGGAAAACGGTCGGTCCAAAGGTTTCATTCGAGAGCTCGACTTCTCTCTCGTTCCTCATTGTAGGCCGTACCGTTTCAGACCCCTAGCACCTCTTAAAACCATCGGAAAGGAAACTTTCCAGACGGATACTCGGTCAGACACATTCAACGGCGGTCAGTTGAATTTTTGCTTGTAGGGTTTCAGCAGGGGGATAATAAAAGGGATAATAAAAGCTACCAAACGCTAATCCTTCAATAACTTTACTTTGAGCACTGTATTTACAGGGTGACTTTTAATTAACCTACAACTTTTAACTGAAATAACTCTTGAGTCGTTGCAGATAGCACTACAAACATTTTTTATTGAAAAGAACACGGAAAAGGAATTGAATGGGTAAGGTTTTCAAAGTGATAATCTTCAGAGGTGATACAATAGCGCAACCTAGTCACAAAGTTACAAATTCAAGAGTTTCTTTTTTAATGCTTGCAAATGAGTCAGTTATGGACTTTTTGAGGCTAATAAGGTCTGTCGGCTGCTTCTTGTAAATCAAATCTTTCAGATGACCCCAAAGATAGAAATCACATGGATTCATATCTGGTGAATAATGTGGCCAATGCAATGCACCAGGATAACTTCTATGATTGCTCTTGCTATATCAATCACTTCTGCTGTTCTAACCTTTACGCCAGCTTTTCCCTTCAGATCATCTTTCACGTAACCAAACTTTTCAAATTTTCGTATCAGATCTCTTACCATTGCTTAGAAGGCTTAGGTCGGTTTCTTAATGTTGCAGACCACTTCCGTAGCAATAGTGTTGCATTTTCATCACATAATTTTTCACAATAAAAATACGATCTTCGGTTGAATAAGACACTTTGGGAGGCATTTTCATAATGGCGTGTAACTGACACGAAACAATTTCCTTTTACACCCTCTCTCACTGCACGCATTTGTAGCGCCATCTAGTGACACTCTGAGAAGTTATTTCAGTTAAAAGTTGTAGGTTAATTAAAAGTCAACCTCTACATACATATAACCTGTATTGAAACGGCCAAATCAGGAGATTTGGGCATAGCAACGGTCCATACCGGTTCCACTGACCACCGGTCCTCAACCTGTCGACCTATCCATGTGGAAGATCGCCTTCCCGTCCAGTTTGGAGAGTGGGATGCCATCTCAGATGTTGACCTCGTTATCTGACCGTGGTTCAAAATGACGGGTTGATCCCGGACAGTCTGGTGCGACGTTGATTCAACTACCCGTTGATTCAACAACCATCCCATCCAGATGGTTTGGGGGTTAGTTAAATAGAACAATTAACTAGGAGGGACAGTTAAATAGAGGGTCCACGGGGGACCCCTATATTTAAATGTTTTTCGATATCCGCAGGAGGAACGAGGGAAGACTTCGGGCTCTCCAACAGACGGAGCGTGCGGTCTCTGGCCGTTTGAGCAGATCCCCTTAACGTCTGCAATGATCCATTGTATAGGAAAAACATTTCGGCTTCATTTTAGTGAGATGCCATAAAGGCTGAAATCTGACTTAACCTCAGTTAGCATTTAGCTGGGAATATGAACTGGTTTCCTGACCTAAGAGTCAATGTAACGTTTAGTCAATATCAATCCACTGCCTCCCTTATTTTGGAATCGCCGTTGGACAGATCCTCGATAATCAGGAGCTGGTCTTGGTAAAACATGGTCTTTTGGATTTGGTGTAGGTTATACCTTGACCAAAGGAATTCGTAACAACATATCTGCAATCTTGTTTTACAGCATCCACGGCCAAAGTACTCAGGTTTTTACATTCCGTTGAACATAATTTAATTATGATTAGTTTCTGTAATATGTAATAGGATAAAATTCTTTGTATAGTAAATAATCTCCTTAATTTTGTTTTGACTGTATAGATCTACACAAACCACAGCCCTGTACGTTACAGACTGTGCTCGCCAAAATAATTGGGTCGGTTCAAATCCCAATGCTGTAAAAAAAAACAATCGGTCACCTAAAATCCCAAACGGAAAAGGAACTGTCCGAGCGTGAAGATTTAGTCTTCACTGACCACTACATCCCAAAACACTCTGAAATTTTTCCTCTTGTTTGGAAGATAATCGAATTCCCAGGTTTTTACATTCCGTTGAACATAATTTAATTATACTTGTAAAGTTTCTATACTATGTAATAGGATAAAATTCTTTGTATAGTAAATAATCTCCTTAATTTTGTTTTGGCTGTGTAGATCTACACAAACCACAGCCCTGTATGTTACAGACTGTGCTCGCCAAAATAATTGGGTCGGTTCAAATCCCAATGCTGTAAAAAAAACAATCGGTCACCTAAAATCCCAAACGTAAAAGAAACTGTCCGAGCGTGAGGATTTATTCTTCACTGACCACCACATCCCCAAACACTCCAAAACTTTCCCTCTTGTTTGGAAGATAATCGAATTCCCAGGTATAAATAATAATCCGATGAATGAGAGGACAAAAAAATTAAAACGGGAGGCGATAAATGAGAGGCCATTAAAATGCGCACTTATGGAAATGGAAGTCATATTTTAAAGATGTTCCCATAAAATGTTCCCCGTTTTTTATTAATTCAGAAGACAGGCCGGAAATAGCCTCGAACAGGAGCAAGAAAAACGGCTGGAGCGAGAAAGAGATGGCTTAAGTGGATAATAAGTTTAAGCGTCAACAAACTTCATTCCTCCTTCTAAGGTGCTTTCACGGAAGATGGAGTACAGTTGCCCGTTTATCATTTATTCATGTTTGGCACGTTTTCAGAAAAGAATGAACATCTGGAGTCAGTTCTTTTATTGCTCGGTTTATTACGATTTGCACTCAGAAGACGGCATTTTTTAAATCGACTTGCCGTTCATTGTTCGAATTCTATAGATTTGCTTACACTTTATGATGTGATGCCATTGAAAGTGTTTGACAGTCGCTTAAGGATAGTTCAGTTTGTTACGTTTGCATTTTCTTTGGAAGAAATATTTTTTTCTTAAAAATCCTTTAAAATATGGATAGCAAATCCCGTGATCGAACTCCCACGATAGGGTTTAATGATTAGCATTCAAATTTCTTAATCTCTGAAAATATAACCTCCCATACTGTCGCCAATAACCGGTTGTGTTGCTCCAGTTCGGCGTTAATTAAAATACCTACCGGAGAATGTAACCAAAGCATCAGCAGCTCAGGTACTTTGCTTCATGAACAGAGGGATCTTATTTTTTAACACCCTAAAATAATTTTTATTTTTTGATTATTTAAATCAGCGGTGTCAGACTGGCGGCCCCCGAGGTAATTTTTTATGGCCCACAATGCTCTGAAATAAAATGAAAACAGGCCAATATGTTATGAAGAAAATAGCACTTAGGGGAGATCGAGGCAATACCGTACACACAATTTCATCATGTTAAAAATGTGTGAGCAATTATTTTCGTCTATGAAATGAAATAAAACGGCGTACAGATCAAGATTAACTGATAAACATCTATCTGCCATAATGAAGATTGTCTGTTCTCAGTCTTTGAATCCAAATATTGGAAAACTAGTAGGAGGAAAGCGCTGGCAGTTTCCGGTAAAAAAAATTAATTTTAGTTTTATAAATGCATTAAATTAAATAAACGTTTAAATAAAAGCAATTGTATAGCAATATTATAAATTATTACCCTCAATTCACTTAATTACATAATGTGTTTTAATTATCCTATCCCTATTCCTGAATCCTCACTTGAAAATATAATTTTAAGAAAATTTGTAAATGTGATGTGGCCCGCGTGAATCTTACCAGTTGCATTAAATGGCCCGTGTTTTAATTGAGTCTGATACCCTTGATTTAAATCATAGTGATTACGTAATAACATAACAAATGGTTTTTGTATTATTTCAATAACTATTGAAAAAATTTTGTTCCCTAAACGATCCAGATAAATGTGTAGCAACACATGGAAATGCTGCTCAAGGAAATTTTTGTAATGCTGGCCAAGTTCCTCACACCACTTCACCATGAGAAATTAGCTGTGGCTGAATTCGGTACGTGCTACCACAAGTTGACGGATTGCGTTGATCAATAACATGAAACCGTGGGAGCTGTATTGAAATCACAAGGGCATGTGTGGTCGCGTAACGGATCACTGTGACCGTTTGACTGTCCTGTGTTGCCTGTAGCAGCCAAATGTGCGAGCAGGTTTTTTAATGGGACTGTGAGAAAACGAATAGAGACTGTCAAAGGATAGAAGCAGTGTCTATTATCACAGCGTCAGACGGTTGTTGGAAGTGATATGCATCGCATTTATAATTCAGCCGTTCATCGTGGACCATCCATCGAAGTAAGAGCCTATTGAGGCGAGTGCCATCTGGATTGTATCAGAAGCCTCATCTGGCTTGTTTGAAAGCGAGCATGCACATATACACGTCTACCAGTCACCAATGTAATAGACGATGGTAAGATAATGCAATGTCAGCAAACAGAAAGCACGTCACGGTGGAGGTTGGTTGCACTGCTATGTACATTACTACATTGTAAGTTAAGTTTGGTCGCGGTGGCTGAACACAAAAATATTATGACTTTTCTTTTCAACGCTTTTTCTAAAAATAGAGTCAAATATTGTACCTATAGTCAACCTGAATGCCTTGACTTACCGTCATTGGGTTCGAATCGATGGCAGGCATAGATGTTTTCAAGAGTCGAGAACACATTCTTAATCTTTTCTACGTCTATTTAATCTCTTTATAATCAAAATAAAGTGTCATATCAAACCTTATGCACTGGAAAGTCACATTATGATTTTTTGGCAGCAGTAACCAAATTGGGTAACTCATGCGGAACTGTATTTTGAGGAAACATGGGGCAAATGAAACCTGACGCCGCTCTCACTCCGAAACAAGATTTAAATATTTTTTTAACGCTTCAAGCGGCACACCCGAGTATAGTTCGGACTGGGTTCTGTGCTGCAGGTGATACACCCGATTCATTTCGAGCAGTGAGATCTCCAGAAGTCCAAACAAGATATATTTCGGAAGCGAGTTGTCCGAATATTTCCGGCCTGCTGCCTTGTCATACACGAATTTTTCCGGGCTGAATTCTAAATGAATTTTCCAAGCTGCGTTCGGGCGTGACGCTTGGAGGGTTAATGAAAATAAATTATTATTCAAGAAATAAAGAATGAAAAACTAACTAGTTCCATGTCAATTTTGTTAATAAATTATTGTTCACAAAATTAATTTCGTATGACAGTTAATTATTGATGGTATAAAAACCTTTAAAAAGGCGGGTTTTATTAATGGCTCCTGTTAATGAGACTCCCGGACGGAAGCAACAAAATGCGCCCACTCTCTTAATTTCTCCAGACGTTTGTGACAAGAGAATTTTATTGCTCTTGTCTCTTCCGGATAGTAATAGGATTGCAGGGGACTACATCGAAAGAAGAATCGACTTTTTTAAGGGTTGTATTCTAAAGATGAAATGCATGAAGGCATTCACTTCTAGCGCATAGCACTGGAAAACACTTCTGTGGGAACAATATTGTATTTAAACCCACAGAACATTATTTTTGAGGAAGTCTACAAAACATTCAATAAAATATGTCTCAAATGATGTCTCTTTAGATATTGGTGCTCGGCACCCTTCCTTAAATACGCATCTGTACGTCAGTTGGGAATTGTAGTTCAACTTCATGTTACCTGCAAGCATCGGTCTAATCAGCCCTTGTTTGCAAAAACTGACTGAAAATTACCCGCCTAACCAAAAACGTTCTCAAGTAATTATGAACAAAAGGGGTCACACCGACCAAGCGAATGACTTGAGGCAGCGATTTTCAACCCGTGAGCCGCAAGAATGACACTGGTGTGAAGCGCCTTAAATTGTTTAAGATTTATTTCATTTCAACGGCTTAGTTTTGAAAGTATGACGAGCGTGTTTAAAACTTATTTCAAGTAATTCCTGTATAAGTAACTCCGTGTAGCATTTTTTTAATTACAAATTGCTTCAAAAAGAATTGTTAACTTCGGAGCAAAACGGGTTCGTAAGCAGTACTTTTTGCAAATCAATCAAAATTAAACCTATTTTATGTCAGATGGCATTTTTTTTACGTGCTGCAGAAGTTTATTAATTAGGTTATGCGTGGCATGAGATGAAAAAAGGCTGAAAATCGTTGGTTTAAGGTACATGTGGCCACCGAAAGTTCCGGTTGTTTTTACGTTTTATGGCACAATGGGCCATGTTTGGACAAGAGCGGAAGTTTAGGATTTATGGTGAATAGTCATTTTACATAACAGAAATGTTATAAATTTGATTAACATGTCGAAAAGAGAGAGAAATTTAAAAATAATAAATGAAATTAAAAATAATAGCATTGCTTTTTGTCTTAAAAGTAACCACCAAGTTACTATCAAGTTGAAAAGTCCAATGAGTTCAAGTAACCCTACAAAACAATTTGAGCTCGCGAAAGAAAAACTGAAGAAGCTTTATTTAGATTGAGTCGTACGAGATAAGAGGGGAATGGTTTACCTGGTTGAGGCTCAATCAACGGGCGTTGATTTCTGCGGCTTCCTTCCAGTGGTCATCTCTCCGCTCTTCACCTGAAACAGACGCTCGCATAAGTCTCAAGAAAGAAACATTCTAGTCAAGAAGGCAGAGGCACAAAGTTTCGAATAGAGTTGCCCCTAAAACCATGCGGTTACTCGTAACGTTTGGAAACAGGTAGGTAGTTAATGAACGTCGCACTGGAGCGACCCAACGGGCTAGTGGCGACGGTCCTGGATCAATCTCGAAGGAAAAGATCCGAGGACAACACCTCGTAATTTTGAACCACGGTCAGATGACGAGGCAACACCTGAGCTGGCACCCCACTCTCCAAACTTCCACACCACGCCAACGTAAGGGAATTTGAGGCCACGGCATATTTAATGTATACCAGTCCCCGTGTACAAGACTGTCTTTGACTGGACCAAGTTTCGAACTCGCAACCCTCCGATTGCTAATCCGTTGCTCTTCCAACTGGGCTACTACGGTGGAAACAGATCTCATTCAGTCAACTGGTAGCTAGTGTTAAACATTCGATTATTTTATACGCAGCATGCAACAACCGTCAACTTACAAAGACCAAACGCGTAGTTGCTACCTTTATAACAAACATGACAAAGCCATTACCTCCAGCCTGTGGTGGTAGGAAGATGGAGATCTCATTTGCCTTTATTGCTATTTTATAATGGGTTGATGCCTGATTGAGAGAGATATTTTTAACGGGTTAATGCACACTCACACAAGTATGTACACAGAATGGTCAGATTCGAAAGCATAGTAATCAGACCACGGGATTCCTTGTTTTAACCAACCTAAACGAGTGTTTTTGATGTGACATGGCGTTACCGTGTAAAAGCACCTGCAACTGTAGTTTCACGCACACATTGGGAGTCGCATAATCACATGATGCTATATTTTCGTCTAAATTGACTCTCAGGTACCGGTACTCCGAGGACGCCATATGATAATTGGTGCAGTGTTTCCAGCGCTCAAGTGTCGAATGACCATAGGAGATGCTATTAAACTTTCTTCACGAATGTCTCCGGAATGCCACGTCCAATAGAACCTTTAGGGGGTTGGTTTTGGAGAAGGATTAGTGTGTGGTCGATCTTGGCCATCCAGCACAACGCACTGAAATTAACTTTAGAAAGAAAATCAAGAATCTAATACATTATTACCTTATTTGACACTTCTATTTAGTATTAGGCGACTATTTTAGATTCGCCTTTACACACACACACACACACTTTTCTTAGAAAATTTTACTTACGTGAGTGGGTATTGGTAATTAAAAGGGACGTATGTTTCGCATTTGAACACAAAGTTCCATTGTGTTTATTTGTTTATCGTGTATTACGGTGTGGGTGGGATAGTCCCACTGAAATGTGGAATCAAGGACTCCTACTATCAATGAGGGCCGCGGTAGCCCAGTTGGCAGAGTAACGAATAAACAACCGGAGTTTAAAACTAGGTCCAGTCAAAGATCGTCGGGTACACGGGGGCTGGTGCACGTTAAAACTGTCGTGGCCTCAAATGTCTTCACGTTGGTGTGGTGTGGATTTGGAGAGTGGGATGCCAGCTCAGGTGTTGTTCGTCATCTGACCGTGGTACAAAATTGCGAAGCATTGTCCTTGGATCTTTCCCTTCGGGATTGTTCTCAGACCATCGCCAATAGCCCGTTGTGCTGCTCCATTGCGGCGTTAATTAACTACCTGCCTACTGACTATCAATGTACATGAGGTCTTAGATACATGACAATTTTTACTAAGAGATAAATATCTCTTTACTACGCTAGATCGGGGAATATTCAGGAGGAGGTTTTCAGCGTGCGGACGACAAAGCAAACACTTTCAGTTAAGAATCGCTTCCCTAAAATGTGTAGGTCGCCATTAACTAGAGCTGCAGATTAGCAACCGGAAAGTTACGAGGTCCAGAATTGGTCCAACGACCGTCGTGTACGTGGTGGCTGGTGCAAGCTAAATCTGTCGTGACCTCAAATGTTTTCACGTTGGTGTGGTGTGGAAGTTTGGAGACTGGAGTGCTCAATCAGGTGTTTACCTCGTCATTTTGCCATGGATTAAAATGACCGTCATCTTGCCATGGGTCAAAGTGACCGTCACCTGCCATGGATCAAATGGTAGGTGTTGTACTCGGATCTTTACCTTTGGTATTGATCCTGGAATCACCAATAACCCGTTATTTTGCTCCAGTGCAATTTAAATTCAAATAACCTACCAAGCTACCATTATCACCGCTTTGACGATGTTTGGCCAGAGATTCCTCCAAATACTAAATCATTCGTAGGGAATAATCACGTCCCGAATTTATAAAGCAGCCGTTTACAACCACATGAGTGAAACGATACTCAATTTAAATCTCTAAAATATAACATTCGCCACCAGAAAAGTTCTTAACTCTCCGGAATAAATTCCCTTTCTTTACATTGTTCTTCCGTTATTTTTTGTATCATTGCTAGTCATCTGGTTCATGTCCCCATTGCATGTTCATCCCAATTTCAGGGGACATAGTACCCTTTGAACATTTTTTTAAATTTCATATTCACAAGAAAATGTTTTAGTGTACCTTATTCTAATACACATTAAATATACATTACAAAATAAAAATAATAATTTTTTATTCACAATAATTAAAAAATTCAATTTTTATAAAAAAATTTCAATATTTTCAAATTCCTACTCCATCTGCAAATTTAGATTTTTTTTAAAAAATGTTTTTATTTATCTTCCATGGAGTGTTCCCCACAATTTCGTGCATGGGATTTCCTATAACATTGTTAGTTATTTTTTTACAAATATTTTGTGACAAACACTATGAAAAACACCAAAAGAGAGACACATGATTTCATCAATTTTTGAAAAATAACTATTTTTCCAAATCCTTATTCCATGCACAAAGTTATCAAATATATCATTATAAACAACCAAAAAAGTTTAAAATCTCTACATTATTTACAAAAAAAAGCCTTAGCATTTTAAGGACACTGTAGTCATGAAAAATAGAAAGCTGAGAAAAAGCACTTTACGTTTTAAATACTTTCGATTTCAGTACTCACATTCGATAGAGAAACTTCAATAACTCGCAAAATAATGTAGCTACAGATATTTTGCCACATATACATTGAAGCTGTATAATTAATAAATGATAATAAAAAATTCGACATTTCGGTAATTTTTAGGGGACAATGTCCCCTTAATCTCCTGAACTTCCCCACCACGTTAACCATGGCTTCATGATGCTTATATCCTTCCGTCACCCAATGCATTCCAAGATGCGCGTCCTCTTTCTTAACCCTCTGAGTGGTTCACATGCATACAGGGTTATTCTACGGTCAGGGGGTGATAGAACACAACGAAACAAACACTTTTCACCATAGAATGTAGGGTCGCTAGAGGCCGCTTTCCATTTCGGCACAAACACACGGTCCAAATTGGAAAGAAGAGGCATGAAATATGGAAACAACGCTTTAATGTCCATCAATAACTGCTTGACAAAACGAAATAATACAATTACATCAATTAAAGATAAGTACAAGGAACAACGGGTAAGAAAGAAATGACATGAGAAACTTTTCACATGGAAATGAAACGATATGTACAAACATCAGTCGGTAAGTACAAGGCAAATGCACAATTACAGAAGCTGTTCAAAATGTCGACCACCACACCTGATGCAGGCCTCGCATCGCCGACGTAACGCTTTTATACAAGCGTTTGACTGCGCTCTCTAGCGGCCAACCGCTACACTTGCGACCCTACATTCTATGGGGAAGTGTTTGTTTCGTTGTGTTCCATCAATCCCTGAAGTTTGTTCCATGACCGTAGAATCACCCTGTATATCCATTCTGCAACCTGTAGCTTTCTCCGCATAACTTCTAACCAGTTTTGATCTTGACCAACAGAATCTTTCCTAGCATTCTTTCAACCGACAGATGCAATCATTGAGTCATGTGTGTAGTGGGAAAAAGCAACACATCGCTACGCTCAGAAATCTCGTGAATCTGAGATGGATAATCGGTCTGCTAATACAATAATCCTCCTCCAAATCCTCAACCACTTAACGGATTAATTTTTCTGCTTTCATTCTTCCACGAGCACCTTAGAAGAAAGTATCAAATACTTTTCACCCCACCACACAACACAGAACTCCCTTCAAGTACTGGTGCGTTTCACTACTTTCCTATTTGATAAAGTTGTTTTTCCTGCACACTCCCGGGCAGCGGTAGTTCGGTTGGAAGAGTAACGGATTAGCAACCGGAGGGTTGCGAGTTCGAATCGAACCACAGACCGTCTCGTACAAGGGGACCTGGTGCACGTTAAATCTGTCGTGGCCTCGAATGTCCACACGTTGGCATGGTGTGGAAGTTTGGAGAGTGGGATGCCAGCTCAGGTGTGACCTCATCATCTGACCATGGTTCAAAATCACGTGGTGTTCTCCCCGGATCTTTCCCTTCTGGTTTGATCCCGGACCGTAGCCCGTTGTGTTGCTCCAGTGCGACGTTGATCAAAATTCCCATCCTGCACGTTTCTTGGGACCGTCTTGGCTTGGCGAGTTTGTCGCTAGTGACATTCGAGTTGCAGGGGGAGCAGGTTCGATTCCTCTTTGGGAGTATTTCTCTATTCTGTTTCAGGAAACCTCCCTTGTGTGTATCGTCATCTGACCGTGGTTCAAAATTACGTGGTGTTGTCCTCGGATCTTTCCCTTTGGGATTGATCCCGGACCGTCACCAATAGCCCATTGTGTTGCTCCAGTGTGACGTTAATTGAAATACCCCCCCCTTGTGTGTATGCCCATTTACTTGAAGCCGTCTGGTCCAGCTTGGCCCTTGCGCCATAAAAACCAACCCATTAAACCAACCAACCCTGGACATTTCTCTGTCTCAGCATTAAACGTATGAAGTTTTCATAGTCTATATGCATGGAAATCCCAGTGGACCACTTCCCTACACCATCGATCTTCTAATAGAAGCATGTCACCGCAACTTCAAGTTATTTCTCCCGATCGTTTGGTTTGAATATCTGTCACGTGATTGTTGGAAAAAGCATGAATCCTAATGTGGGACAAATTACTTATTAGTTAAAGCGATTATCCAGTATGATCAAACGCCCTAGTCTAAACTTCGATAGCCAATCGGCCCAAGTCGATTGTAAGCCCATGCGACTCACCCGAGATTTTACGACAGTGACTTCGTCCACATGCTGTGCCAATTTCATTAGAAGGTAGATGCTCTACACCAGGGGTGTGAAACTGGCGGCCCCCGAGGTAATTTTTTGTGGCCCACGATGCTCTAGTTCAAATGTTGCTCCTTTTCACAATAGTGTGGTAAAATTGAAGAAATAAAAAACGAATTCGATAAACGTTTTAATGATTTTAAAGAATTACAAAATTTTTTTTTCTTTTTATTAGGCCTTTTTCCTTTGAAGTTGAAAATGCTCCCACTTCGATACAACTGGAATTAATTGATTTCCAGAATGATTCGGTTTTAAAAGACAAATATCGAGAAGTAGGAATTCCCAAAATATATTCTTATTTTAGGTGAAAAATACCCGGAAATTAAAAAGTTTGCTGCACACATTTTATGCTATTTTGGGAGTACGTACTTGTGTGAGCAACTATTTTCGTCCATGAAATTAAATAAAACAGCCTACAGATCAAGATTAACATCTATCTGACATAATGAAGATTGTCTGTTCTCAGTCTTTGAATCCAGAGGAAAGCGCTGGCAAGTTTAAGATAAAATTAATTTTAGATTTATAAATACATTAAATTAAATAAACTTTTAAATAAAATCATTTCTATAGCAATATTATAAATTATTACCCTCAATTCACTTAATTACATAATGTGTTTTAATTATCCTATCCCTATTCCTGAATCCTCACTTCAAAACATAATTTTAAGAAAATTTGTAAATGTGATGTGGCCCGCGTGAATTAGTTGCATTCAATGGCCCGTGTTTTAATTGAGTTTGACACCGCTGCTCTACACCAATCCTGCTACTTCCGTGTCTGATTTCTGCTATAACAAGTATCAGGCAACTTTCCAGTCAGATAAAAATAAAAGTTGTCAATTCCGAAAGCGCATGTCAAATTGCGTGCTATCCCCCAAACCCTAGTGCCCTCTATATTTAACGTTACAGAAAAACCCTTATAATAACCCATACATATACATAAGTAATTAATTAACGTCGCACTGGGAAAGACCAATGACAGCACTTCGTCATTTTGAACTACGGTCAAATGACGAGAACACCTGAATTGGCACCCCACTCTCCAAAATTCCACATCATGCCAACGTGAGGACATTGGAGGCCACGATAGATTTAACGTGCACCAACCCCCGTGTACACGAAGGTCTTTGGCTGGACCGAGTTTCGAACTCGCAATCCTCCGGTTGCTAATCCGTTGCTTTTCCAACAGCGGCTCTAATAACCCATACAAAGTAGCAAATAATAATATGGACACTCTATGGACAAACACTCTATGGACAAACACTCTATGGACAAAAGTATTTGGACAAACACTCTATGGACAAAAGTATTTGGACAAAAGTATTTGGACACTGCAGAAAATCGGCTTTTTTGCCTCGGCCCATTGCTTTATGTACGCTCACCCTTGCCTACACTATGGCAAAACTACGGCGAGGATGGTTGTTTCTTCCAACAGGATCGAGCTTCGTGTCATACCGCAAAACGTGTGCTGGACTGGTTTCCTGGAAATGAGGTGAATTTGCTTGACTGGCCTGCTCAGAGCTCCGATCGAGCACTTGTGGGACGACGGGTACGATACCTCCGCGCACGCCCATCTTCACAACAATCTCTTCTCACGACCTTGCAAGAGGCATGGCGAGCTATTCGTGCCCAGACTTGCAGAGAACTTGTGGAACGTATGCCTCGACGTGTTGCAGCTGTAATACAAGCAAAAGGAGGGCCTACCCGTTATTAAATGGAATAATAAAGCACTTTTTCTGAAAAACATGCAGTGTCCAAATACTTTTGTCCAAAATATGTATTTATAAGTCTCGACAAAAGAGGAATTACGAAAGTGGTGGTTAACTGAAGTCCGTATCTGGAGCTTAGCTAAATTTGTAATCAACCGCACCGCATTGCTCATAATTAACCTCGGGTATCAAGAAATTGACGATAAAGCAACAAACCAAACAGACTACGAAGCATGAGGATCGGCTAAGTACGAAAACCAAGTAAAATATTCCACATTGAGCGTAGTTCAGCATTTAATCCAACTCATTAAAACAAACTTGTTACTCAATCCTTTTACCCGTCATTACAAAACCCCAACTCGATCCGGAACAACTCGACTTTTCCCCAACTTGCAACCGGCCGCCCAAAGTTCCGGAACTGAAAAAAAAAATCCCTTTTCCTAAGTGCAAACAAATTGGTCATTCATCTTAATAATGCGAAACGTGCTCCGAATCGGTCCTTCAAAATGGCGAACATCTCAAAAAGAAAAGATCTGGGAGCAGAAAAGAAAATGAATGAATTCCTAATGATTGATTCCAAATCCCCATTCAAAACTTTCGAACGGAACTTCGTGCTGAGTGAGTGTGACGAGTCGCCATTTTAAAACACACGCATTGCTAACTGAAAATGAATGGCTCAGAGGGTTCTGAAAGATTCTATGCAAAAAGATAGCGTATTGTACTTGCTAGGCTAAATTTTAGGCTAATTTTGAGATCACTGATGTGAAAAGTACACTATAATGTTCATGCTGTGTATATATTTCGTCGGCTTGCAAATGAAACGCAGATCAAAAATATAGTTCTGAGAAAACAAAGGTGGAAATTTCTAATTTTCAAGCAATGCGAAAATTGTATAGTTTTATCATTTTAACAATTATTTATGACCCTGTACTTACTGAATTTATCAATTATTGTGGTTTATTGATAAGAAGAAATCGAAGTGATAGCATTAATTTTCCGGGCGACTGATACTGCAGTTATACGAAGACCGATACTGATATCTACTGTAAAGCAAAAGCTGCATGCGGAAACAATGAATTAACACCAACATTTATGCAGAACTGAATTCCAGGACATTTGTAGTGGTTTCGTCAGCTATAGGAACATATCTGTATAGTGAATATTTATTAAACAGGGCCTCTATTTTGTTAATCTAAAAATTGGTGAATAAAAGGACCTTAAAAGTTTAAAAATAATCTAAAACTAAATTGTTTGGCGAACATTTGCCAAACAGTCTGCGCTATAGAACCTAACTTCGATAACCAAAATACTTTCTATTACCGATAAATTGTCTGAAAATAAATATATTTTTGCATATATACATAGTATATGTATACAAACATTCCACATACACAACCAACATTTTTAAAAAACTTTGTAAAAGCCCTCAAAGTTTGTTTCAAATCAGTGCTACAAACGAATTGAAACAGAATCCACTTACTGACCAGAAGTGACCATTCGAACAGATAATCCTTAGGATAAATACGGTGCATTTCAAGTGCAATTGCAAGCGAAGATCTAATAACAAAGAGCGATCTTTCGTTTCTTCTGTCAAGAGTACAGAAAACCCCCTATAAAATACCCTCTTTCCGTGGTCGATGATTCACCCATTGTTGTGTTATGTGGAAGGGTATAGAACAAGGATTGTATGGCACCGGAAGTTATTTGTAATCCGTGGAGTAGAACTGAAGCCGCAAAAAAGATAACAATGGGAAATTTTTTTAACAAAAATGTGATTAAAACCCAAGGCAAAATTAAAAAACTCGAAAAATAAACCTCCAAAACAAGCAGGATTTCCATCTATAGGAGCATTATCTACGAATTACTAATAGAAAGTTGATGCGTCAACAGAATACGGACCCTGGTGGTTACAGTGAATGGAAGGCCGCTATCGAGCTGCACTGTATGACAAAAGCTGCATGCGATAGATGAGAAATGTTTGTATCCTGTTGAGACCATCTACAGAGATCACGTTTACGGTACAGTTGTGCCAGGAGTATATGATTGAGACCTTAGCACAATGGTCCAATGTTCTGTTCAAAGGATAATTTGGGATTTGTTCTGGAATAGGACGTGTGCTGTTCTGGAGAGAACAAAGAACATGCAACCAGATCATCTCGAAGAATCTTTTGATCGGTATCAATATTTTTCGCTTTTATAAGTTTTTAGCTCACTCCCTTAGGATTTGATAAGTTTATTCCACTGAAGGGTTCACACAATTCCACTTTACTACCTGAAGTCAGCCCTGCATGACTTCTAAGCAGTTTTGACCTTCCTGCCCAATACAATCTTTACGAAGGATTATTTTCTAAGAAAATAACCAATAGAATCATTCCAAATGACTATTCTAACGAAATGACCAACAGAATCCTTCCAAAAGATTTTATTCTAAAGAAAGAATCAGGTTGAAAGAATCCATGATTCTTTCAACCAATTGGTGTGGTTAGTCATTAAGTGTGTTGTGGAATAAAAATAATACTACTCAACTCAGAAATCTGATGATGGTCACAGAGATGAATTAAAATAACACTTCAGATTTGCAGGCGAGTTAATTGGGGAAATGTTTCAAAACTTAAACTACTAACCAGCATAATACTAAGTTAAAAAATACAGTAATATACAAACAGAGCAATCCATACTAGCATACGGGTATTTTTCCTATAACTTCCTACCGCGGATCAGAAACCGCGCTCGTGGTAGGTATTTTAATTAACGTTACACTGGAGCAACACAACGGGCTATTGGTGACGGTCAGGGATCGATCCCAAAGGGAAAGATCCGAGGAGGACAACACGTAATTTTGAATCATAGTCCGATGCCGAGGCAAAACCTGAGCTGGCACCCCACTCTCCAAACTTCTACACCACGCCAACTTGAGGACACGACAGATTTAACGTGCATCAGCCCCCTTTGTACACGACCGTCTCTTAGTTGGATTCGAACTCGCAACCCTCCAGTTGCTAATCTGTTACTCTTCCAACCATGCCACCGAGGCCCAAACCGCGCTCGTGTTTCTGGTTTAGTTCAAATCAAACACAGTTTGATAAGTAACTTTCTTCCCTGTATGGTATTCTATGGTATCTTCCCTTTCTATGGTATCGTGATGGTCTGTGCGTATTAATAAGTTTAAGAAAAATGCTGTAAATAGAAATAAATATGGCTGGTAATTTCTCATTTGGGACAGATGGTTGGTTAGTTTCGGGTTGGGGCCAAACTGGGCCAAACATAAATATAATATCAACTGGGAAAAGAAAGGATGCAGACATGCCACAGACTTGCACAATTATTGCCATCTGTCACGTCTGACAATAATTGTGGTGAGAGCTTGCATTTTTTGTATGCAGTGCACTTACAAAACTGCACTTTTCGCAATCCGAAAAACGCGACATCTTTACACTACTTCATTTAAAAAATTTTCTTGGTCTCAAAACTATAAGAAATCATCAAAAACTGCTTTTGTAGATTTCATTTGTTGCAATTTTCTTAGGCTATAAAAGGTCTTTTAGTATTTTATCGATACGATAAAATTTATTTCCTTCAGGATATCTGAACAAGATTCGATAGTTCAAACCGACGAGGTGTCATCGTGTCTTTCCCTTCGGGATTGATCCCGGACCGTCACCAATAGTCCGTTGTGTTGCTCTAATAAGACGTTAATTAACTACCTACCGAGCAAGATTCGAAATAGGGGGCACAGAACCCAAAATAATTAAAACTAAAATCCCGGCGTCGTACTAATGAAGTCCCTCCATGGTGGGAGCAACTGTTGATAACTGACATGACTTGAGCGTCGAAATCCATGCAAGGCCGTCACTATGATAGTGTTCGTGATTTCTGTGTCAGATTCAGCCTGGATTTTCTGTTAATGGGCAGCATCACTCGTCCACAGATAAAAAGCTTCACATACTTACTTCGGTTGACATGTGGGATCGAACGAGAGTCATGGTGGGGTTGGGATGGCAGATTACGTCTCCCACAGGTAAAAAGGAAGACATGCAGATAGTGATTTCGGCAGGTGGCCGTATGTTTTGGGTCCTTATGGGAAGGTAGGTAGTTAATTAACGTCACAATGGAGCAACACAACACGGCTATTGGCGACGGTTCGGGATCAATCCTTAAGGGAAAGGTCCGAGGACAATACCACGTAATTTTGAACCGTGGCCGGATGACGAGGTCGCATCTGAGCTGGCACCCCACTCTCCAAACTTCCACACCACGCCAACGTGAAGACATTTGAGGCCACGACAGATTAAGGTGCATCAGCTCCCTTTGCATACGTTGGTCTTTGGTTGGATATTCGAAATCGTAACTCTCCTGTTTCTAATCCGTTACTCTTCCAATTATAAGGTAAGAAACTGGGAGGCTCGAAATAGGAGTTACAGACCGATATGTCAAAGCACTGGATTTGATTAAAAGTATCTCCAAGGCCTGGAGGTTTCGACGTCGCTCACTGGTTTTGTCCACTGTGCTAGCAACTTGTGAGTTGTAGGCCGCGCAGGTTCGAATTCTCCCTGGGTGCATTTCTCTCATCTGCGTCAGTAAATCTTTCATTGTATGTGTTTGTCCATTACTTAACGTTAATTTGTGTGTGACGAAGCTTGACCAAACTTGGCCCTTCCGCCATAAAACTCAATCCAACCAAGGCCTGGAGAAGTTTGTCATCTCCGAGCCAAGAAGACAATCAAATGAGAGTTGATATTAACGAGTCCAAAGGGTCACGAGAACCAGCATCTTACATCAACTGTTATTTGCTCCGCCTCATAATTTTGAATATCCCGGTCAGATGATTGGTTGGATTGGGTTTTTTTTGGCCAGACACATTCCAATACCAAGTAACTGACACAATACATTCAATATCAAGTAACTGACACACAGTGAAAGCTTTACTGACACTGAAGAGAGATATACACTCAGTGAGGAACGCACCTGGCAAGAATCGAACCACGGTCAGATGACGAGAACAACACCTGAGCTGGCACCCCACTCTCCAAACTTCCACACCACGCCAATGTGAAGACATTTGAGGCCACGATGAATTTAACGTGCACCAGTCCCCATGTACACGACAGTCTTTGGTTGGACCTAGTTTCGATCTCTCAACCCTCCGATTGACAATCCGTTGCTCTTTCAATTGGGCTACCGTGGTCCGAGTCGTCAGTGGGTATGCACACTGCGCTAGCAACCTTCGAGTTGTAGGTGGTGCAGGTTCGATTCCTTCATGGGTGTATTTTTCGCTTGTGTGTCAGTAAAATTTTCATTGTGTGTATGTCTATTAATATTGTATGCCTTGTGTCGGGGCCAGCGGGGTCAAATATGACCCATGTGCCATAAAACACCCAAAGCTATAGCCCGTAATAGCGCGTTTTGTTACTCTAAAGAGATGTTAATTAACTACCTACCTATCTTTAACGTAAATGGTAGCGATAATGAAAGCCAGTTGTATTGCTCCTGTATGACGTTAATTAAAATACCGGTTGATCCAAGTCACAGAAAAAGCGAAAATTTGAAAAGGATAGACTAGAATGATGCATTTTGGATAGACAGAAAACACCGGATTTCTTTAATAACGAAAAATTTTATTGCCAGAATAGTTACATTTGTCTCCGACAGGTGAAAATTTAACTATTCCGTGTAATTATTCTAACTATTCTGGTCTAGAGAACTGTAGCTGTCCCTGAACTAGGGGGTCTGATTGAAGTCACGGGCGTACAGAGGTCGGTCGACGTCATTGGCCATGTTGAAAGAAGCTATTTGCCATCATCTGACAGGAATTACAGTTGAAACCCTTTCCTGTGCTGATCAGTGTCGTGCCACGTATGACGGCTATTCTCATGAATGACGGCTGTCAAATGGAACATTTGTAATCCTAGCTGTGCTGCGCCACTGCATAAACTATTGACACAGCTGAAGCGCCACCAGTCGGTGGCAAATGTAACTATTCTGTCAATAAAAATTTTCATTATTAAAAAAAATCCCGTCTTTCTGTGCATTTCTGTGAAAACCTCATCGTGATACTGCCTATACTTTTCGAATTATTGAATTTTTACTTTTTCTGTGACTTGGATCACATTGTATATACACTATATGTACAAAAGTATTTGGACACTGTATGTTTTGCAGAAAAAGTGCTTGATTATTCTATTTAGTAACGGGTAGCCTCCTTTTGCAGCTGCAACACGTCGAGGCATACTTTCCACAAGTTCTCTATAAGTCTGGGAAGGAATAGCTCGCCATACCTCTTGCAAGGCTGTGAGAAGAGATTGTTGTAAAGATGGGCGTGCGCGGAGGTGTCGTACCCGTCGTCCCACAAGTGCTCGATCGGATTGAGATCGTGTCTCTGAGCAGACCAGTCAAACAAATTCACCTCATTTTCAGGAAACCAGTCCAGCACACGTTTTGCAGTATGACATGGAACTCGATCCTGTTGGAAGAAACAACCATCATCGCCATAGTATTGGCATAGTGTACGCAAGGCCGAATGAGCCAGAACGTCGAGGTGCACGTCAGCGTTTATGGTACCATGAAACAATGGGCCGAGTCCTAACCAGGAAAAACAACCTTATTTTCTGCAACGTCCAAATACTTTTGTCTATATATTGTACATAATGTTAATGGTAGTTAATTTACATAGCACTGGAGTAGCACAACGGGCTATAGGCTGCGATCCGGGATCAAATCCCAAGGGAAAGTCCGAGGACAACGCATCGTAATTTCGAAACACGGTCAGATGACGAGGTCAACACCTGAGCTGACACCCCACTCTCCAAACTTTTACACCACGTCAACGTGAGGACATTTGAGAACACGACAGATTTAACATTCACCAGCCCCCATGTACACGACAGTCTTTGGTTAGACCTAGTTTCGAACTCGCAACCCTTCGATTGCTAATCCGTTATTCTTGAAACCGGGGTACCACGACCCTTATTTCAAACAAAAATACTTGGTTTTATTCGAAGCTGCACTCTCATAGGCAAGTAACATCATCATTCTCATTCTTAGCAGGTACGTGGTTTCCATTCAAAACTAAATCTCTGAATTGAAAAATGTGTTTTAAAGTGCAGTGTGATAAAAAGGAAACTCTTTTTCGTTGGCTGCATACAGTAATACTTTCCGATTTTTTTTCTCTCGCGTTTAATTTTACATTTTTAAATTTTGTTCTATATCTAGTTGTACGTTGTGGCAACTATGCGAGATAGAAGACAATCATGAATTAATAGCTTTTTGTTTTTCCGCCGACTTTAGTTTTATTTCGTTCTGATTTCTATGGTTGTAAATTTAATAAATATATCTTTAAACGAATTAGAATTCCAATTCATAACCTTCAACACAACCACAATTTCGATTTGAAACTGCATGCAAGTTAAAATAAATTTTAAATGGAACTTTACCGATATTGAAAGAATAATGTTAGAAAAAGTCCGAACTAGATCTTGAAATATTAAAAATTCTTTGTTGGTTGTAGTGACAGACGGTGAATGTTGCTTACTTTACAAGTTGAAGCTATATACACTGCTGGCCACCCAAATTGCAACACCAAGAAAGAAGAGATACCACAACAAAATTTATTTTATCGATAACATGTTGACCAAGTATCAAATGATTAAATTTATAGACTTCTGTGAAGTGTGGTTCCTGCCAAAATCAGTAGCCAGAGTAGCCGCCATTGTTGGAGATCACCGCTGCCACACGCCTCGGCATTGATTCAAAGAGACTTTGGATGTGTTGTTGGGGTACAGCAGACCAAGCAGCTTCCACACGTTGCCAAAGTTGATCTGGTGTGGCAGCTGGGGATGTATTCTGGGTCAATCGTTGAGCAACCATGGACCACATGTTTTCTATCGGCGAAAGATCCGGAGAGCGAGCTGGCCAGGGAAGCAATTCAATCTGGCGATTGACGAAGAACCCTTGGACAATGCGTGCCACGTGTGGTCGCGCATTATCCTCTTGAAATATGGCTTTGGGCAAGCCCTGAAGGTAAGGAAGGACAACTGGCTCCAACACCTCGGAGATGTAGTGCTGGCTGTTTAAAGTACCGGAATTTTATTTTCTCTAACTTTTAGGAATACAACCTGCTCCCTCTGCAGGTCAGAGTGGGGTTTTTGTAATCATGCCGATGTCGGCTGGAGAGATTATACTTACGTAGCTGTTTTTGAGCTAGTTCCTACAGGATTACGTTTCTCTTTTATGTTACGAAATGCGTCACTGGATTTGTATCACAGTGTGTTACAAATTTTATATTAAGACGAGGATTGTGTGTTACGTTGTGTTACTTGTTACGCTGGATGTAACCTATCCTTTTTGTGTTGATTCTCTTTCCCTGTAATGTTTTGTTGAAATAAATGCTGCTCCGGGGTTGGGTACGGTGGACCCCTTTCGTGTTGTGGTGGAAGTCATCACCTCCGGGCCATATATTACGCTCTACACTTAACGGTGAGTGGGCCCGGAGAGTGTCTCCAATTCCCAATGGTACGCGCAGACACTGGATGATGCGGTACAGACTGAATGTGCTGTGCTATGGTTCGTGATGTGGCTGAGCGATCCGTCACTGCCATACGCACAATATGCCTGTCATCACGTGAAGTGGTGCATGGAGGTGGATGCGATCGAACACGTCGGTCCGTCGTACCCTCCTGCATCCAACGATCACATATCCGCATTACAGTTGTTTGGTTTCGTCCAACACGACTACCGATTTCCCTGAAAGGTAATCCACAATCTCGGTAGGCCACTATCCTTCCTCTGTCGAACTCGGATACTTGATCAAAAGATGATCACTGTTTTATACGAGGCATAATTGATCGTTTTTTTGAAAAAACCACAAGAAAAACACAATTGCCGTACTTGAAATCGTCGAAATCTCCAAGCCTTAAATAGCGCTTTGAAGTGGCGCCACAGGCGCGCGTGATGTGCGTCTGCGCTGAAATTCTAATCATTTGCATATCTCACCTCCGCTAAGGCATGTTGTAAATTTCATATTATTTGCATGCTTCCTTCAGGGTGTTGCATTTACGGTGGCCAGCAGTGTATAAGCAACTTATTTCTGCTCAGTTTGTTAAAAAAAGTTATTTTCTTTCGAACATAAAACGCTGTCAAATCGACCTTTTATGAAAAATGGTAATCGGTTAACTTTTCTTCATAGAAATTATAAAAATGTCGAAAAGGTGTTAAAAAGTTATTTTCCTAGCTCTTGAATGATAATGATATTTTCTACTCAAGTTAAAAGTAATTATTCTGGTTACTTTTTCAATCTACAGATCACCAATTCAACCCCTTCAAGATTGATCCCAACCGTCACCACTGTCCCGTTGTGTTGCTCCAGTGCGACGTTAATTATCTAACTGCCTACCAATTCAACCCTAGTAAGGTTGGAAAATTTGAAAGTAATTTCCAAATATCCGGTACATATAAAGAGAATGACATTCAATTTTATACTAGATCTTGGCATAAATTAGTTATTTGCGCACAATATTCCTAAAGACACGTTTAGACATGGCCGGCATGTGTACATTTCAAGCAACTTTCTTATGCTACGTCTATTTCATTGGAAGGTCACTGGAACGAAAGAGGTGCTGTCAAGACATGACAGCTACCCCATCACTGAAGCAAGGTGTTACACAACGCTGGTGACTACATTGAATGATTAAAAATTTGAAACATGTGTTTTGTACCTATAGCAGTTAATTGTACAGTGACAACCTCCTACAAGACGGATTGGAGTCCTACTCCAGGGACGCCAAAAGGATGATTTCCACACTGAAAAGTCCGGAAGGGACGTCATAAAACTTTCGACACGAATACGGACACTTTCTTCTCGGGTTCTGGAAAAGGAATCGCGTGCTGTGATTATTGCGCGGTCGAATGTCACTGGGGAATGAATGAATAAATGGTTTAATGTGCCCACGCACACACGGTGGAAGAGTTATCTTTAGAGGAAGAAAAGCACCATCAAAACATTATCTCTGTTTATATTCGGTTACTCGAATTGAACTAACCCTGAGCAGATGAATCGGCCTGGTTTCTGAGCGTGGTCTTAAATGTCGTCGATCCGGGCGTCCCATCTCGCAGCAGTGTCACGTATACTCGGATTATGCTGTGTGTGCTCGAATCGAAATGGGTCCTCCGCCATGCATTATGCAGCATCAGATACACAGTTGACATCCATCCGAATTAAAAAGGACGTGCCTCGCTGCCAGCCAATTATTCTTGCTCCCAAACCTCACTCGAGTGACTCCATCCGTTGGAGACCTCAATTCCATAGAAATTGGAGGCGCTTAGGAGAAGATTCAGGGGCATCTATATCTTTTGGCAGCCATAGAAGGGATGCGGGGGAATTACGCTAATTTAGACTAGGACGGTCCTTTGTCGCTTTACAATTTTTTTATGGCTTCCGATATAGACACACCACTCATTTCCGTTTATTTCCGGCGCAACTAACAATACTGAAAAAAGGTAGTTTTAATTGAATGCCTCACTTGCCAAATCGATTAACTCCACTTTCTGAATTTTATTAAATTTTAATGTCAAAGCACTTGATTGACTCCTAACTGTATATATTCAAAGCAAATTTCTCTAATAATAAGTATTAACACCACTAAATGACACAATTTTTTTAGCCATTGAATAATAAATAATTTATTTCAGAAGCCAATCTGATTAACTCCATACTCTAATGTAAATCGTAATAAAAATTGAGTTAAAACACTTTTTAACAAAGCAATTGACTACTTCTTATATACAGTGAGTCAAAGTAAAAACCGAACACCAAAGAAAATGAAAGGAATTTGTACGTACAGTCCGAACAAACACAAAAATGATGGGAGCTCAAATACAGCTAACGAAGAAGACATCATTTATAGTGCTGATGAATCAATTGAAACAAAGTAATAAATCTCGTAATATATGTAACAGAACAAGTTATTATTCATTTTTGCTAAAATCTAATAAAAAATGTATAGAATGAAGTTTTTCTGTAATAAAAAATAATTTGAAGACTGAATTTGAATTAATAATTTTCTTTCACTTGCCAAATCGATTAACTCCCTTAATCACGCAAAAATCTGGCAGTAATACAGTCTAGATCGTTTATTTGAATTTATAATTTAAAAGGAATTTTAAAAAACAATGTATACTATTTTATCATTTTTCTCAAATTTTTGTTTTATGGAGTTAATCGATTTGGCAAGTGAGGCATTCAATTATTGCATCTTAAATGACTAAAAACCTACTCAAACAAATTAAACATTGCAGTGAAAAAGATCAATTATGTAAGACTAAATTCAATTCGATAAGAGTCTACCTATTGGTGAGCAGTGCCTCTTTGGCGCTTATTTGCGCCATTTTGCACTACCCCACAAACTCATTTTAATTTCATAAGGTAATTATTCGAACACAATCTTTGTGAAGAATATTTTTCTTGAAGAAATAGTATTGTCGCGCTTGTTCATCTCTTGGCAAATCCCAAATCATGAAATCCGTAGCACTAACAAAGGAATAAGATAAAATGGCGCCAAAAAACAAAAAGTTGCTATAGAAATAAATAGCACCAAGAAATTTGCTGAAACGCGCCAAATTGGCGCCGAAGTTTATTGGTATAGCTATAACGGAAAAGTACATTTTTGCAACGCACAGTTCGATACCGAATTCCTATAGCGATCGTATCCGTTTGATATGCCTGACAGTAAATGTATGCATAACTAATCGGTCAGTCGAGGTAGGTAGGTATTTTAATTAACGTCACACTGGAGCGACGCAACGGGCTATTGTCGACGGTCCGGGATCAATCCCAAAGGAAAATATCCGAGGACAACACCACGTAACTTTGAACCTCGGTCAGATGACGAGGCAACACCTGAGCTGGCACTCCACTCTCCAAACTTCCACACCACGCCAACGTGAGGACATTTGAGGCCACGACAAATTTATCGTGCACCAGCCCCCTTTGTACACGACCGCGTTTTGGTTGGATTCGAACTCGCAACCCTCCGGTTGCTAAACCGTTACTCTTCCAACCGGGCCACCGCGGCCTGCGTAAGTCAAGGACTCCACGTTCTAAAGGATACTTTTGGCCTTCCCAGTGTTTTTCGGTTGGGGCCCTGCATATTATAACAAGAGGTATACATAAGTATTTGCAATACATAAATATACATGTTGTTTGGGGCCTGACCCGCAGAACAAGAGGTATATTTATGTATTGCAAATATGTGGATAGTATGGGTTTTCATATGCACCACTTATGGCTTAAGTCATACGCTCTCCCCCATCCAATATATTAGGATACAAGAGTACCACTTCCTAAGGGGCCGATCCCCTCCTCAATGGTTTACGGATGGCATAACTATTGGCTAACTATATATAAATAATAACTATATATAAATAATAACTATATATAAATAACTATATATAAATAACTATATATAAATAGTGTTTATAATGATAAACAGGCTGGTCAGAATCTACAGCATAATAATCCCAGAAAGCGATTCCTTATCGAAAAGTATCCCCCAAAGTATTTCTTTTTCTATTGGACATGGCGATTCGGGAGGTTTTCGCGTCATAAATTCTAAGACATCACATTTCTGGTCATTTAACATAAAATAAAAATAAAATAAAATAAAAAGCACAAAAGCGATAAAAGCACAAAAATCTTATCCTAGTAAATCGAGTCGAAATTAAAGTACCCGATGGACACAGAATGCCACGTACAATTGCAGAAACGAAAATTACTTTTCGGGTTGGGTTTCTACCTCGTGCTGTGTTTATGGCGCGGTCGATGTTGACCATTCTGAATAAACAAACTTGTCTCGAAAACGACGTGAAGCAGATAGCATCGAACTTGCCCTCCCAATTAATTTCCATCAATTGACGTTGCTGCTTACAGGAATAGCGCTTTGGACTCGCCGTTCTTTTCACCAGTCGGAAAGATTCGCGGAAGAGGTAGCAAATTAAGACCCAGACATTGTAAATGTATTCTTTAAAAAATGAAAATGCACTTTCAGTACTGCGCGTCCGAATGTCTTATGGTCAACAAAACGGCGGAATGCCAGATTCTCAAAATCTTTCTCTGAGGCTCTAGAGATATATTTCAGAAGTAAATGTTCCACCCAGACCAGGGCCATGACGAGGCGTGTAGCTTCACGTAAGTCTAAAATATCTTTGATGTTCACCGAAATAAAACATGAATGCTCGCGTTGACATTTCAAATCAACCCTGCAAGCTCAAGCCCTACCCAAGGTTATAAACTGGCAGGTCCCGACTCTCTATCGGGATCGATAGAAGATCTAACAACTCTAGCAGCATCGACCTTCTAATGAAATAGACGGAGCCTGTGCATCGCAGCTTTATGTTATTTCTTCCGGTAGCTCGGTTTGAAGATTTGTCACGCGGTTGTGGGAAAGCACGAATCCTAAATTATTGATTGGTTTAAGTGATTACCCACCGTGATAAAAAACTCTAGTCTGCGCTACGATAGTCAAATCGATTCGTAGGCCCTTCGGAGATCTTACGACAGCGACTCCGTCCACATGCTCTGTCTATTTCATTAGAAGGTCGATGTGGTAGGTGAGGACACCAAACGTCCGTTTACTGCTCACCTCGAGTAGGGAATGCGGCTAACCATTCTCTGGAAAGTTGGGTTGTCACAATCGATTGGCACTATCCGAAATTCATTCCAAACTTACTAAAGGATTCTATTCTAAGGAAATGACTAACAGAATCTCATTAAAGGATCATATTCTAAGGAAATGGCCAACAGAATCTTACTAAAAGATTCTATTCAAAGGAAATGACCAACAGAATCTCATTAAAGGATCATGTTCTAAGGAAATGACCAACAGAATCTTACTAAAGGATTCTATTCTAAGGAAATGACCAACAGAATCTAAGTAAAGGATCATATTCTAAGGAAATGATCAACAGAATCTTACTAAAGGATTCTATTCTAAGAAAATGACCAACAGGATCTCATGAAAGGATCATATTCTAAGGAAATGACCAACAGAAACTACTAAAGAAACTATGGATTCTTTCAACTAATAAATGCGGATAGTTAATCATTATGTGTGCTGTGGGGTGAAGAAATCCTGCGCCACTCAGTAATCTCTTGACGCTCAAAGTTTAAAAAAATTTATCGCTGTTTTATGGAAATTTTGTTTCCTAATTGTTTTTTATATAAAGAGTGTCCGCTACTCCATTTACACTTGTGATTCTGTACTTAAAATGTATGTCTTTTATTACATATGGAGCTGTCCAATGGAATCGGAAGCCCTCTGCCCCCCCCCTTTAGTGTCATCCCCTCCTCTCCTTGCTGATTCGATGCCTTCCGTGAGTCAAGAGGTGTAGGTACTGTATGTATATCTGTTGTGTTCTTCATTGCGTCCTAAAAGAGAGACATCTCCAAATTTCACACTTTGAACGTCAAGAAATTTCAAAGTAGTGTAGCATTACTTTAACCCCACAACATATTTCTATATAAATAAAAATAGTGTTTGTACAGTGAATGTTTTTTACCCATTTCATGTTTCTATCCTTTTTGGGCCCTTCTGATGCAAAATCCGTCTCCTATGCGTTTGGTGTCTGACCATCTGTCTGTGTGTATATATGTATGTGTGGGCACATACTACGTACAAACGATTGAATATATTTTCATGAAACTTTGCATACTGTGAGTACTTACGTCCATTTAGTGACTGAATTTAGTTGCGTTAGTCTGTCTGTCCGTTTTCCCGTTCTACGTCTTATTTTGCGTCTGTGTGTTTATACAAGTATCACATAAATTTTATTCCATATATTTGAATACGATATTCTTAATTTTGCCCATAGCATATTAATTTAGGTACTGAATACATTATTTAATTGTCCTTTGTTTACATATTTAGATAATTAAAACATCTAGTAACTATTCTTAAATAAACTATAATTGGATAGTATTACTTGGATTGTTTTACCAGTACTGCTGAAAAGACAATTATTTTTAAATTCTAATTATTTATTTATTTTTAGTCTTATTTTTACTTAACGAAATATAAAATATTCTGAATATTTGGGACAAACGATAAAGAGAATAAAATATGTAGTACAAAACCTTTTAAAATAGGACTGGTATCTAATATGGTAACCTTGATATTTTTAGAAATTATTTTGGCATGCCCAACTGAGTTAGTTCGAAACAATCATTATTAATAGTTTGCTTTTTTAAATTTCTGTAATCTGTTCTGTAATAAACAAATACGTTCATTGCTTTTCATTTGTAAATCTATGTGTTAAGATGTATCTCTGGATTTTGAATTTGATGTTTTTCGTTTAATATCTGTAATCAAGATAAGAAACTGTTTAATTAGTTTTTAAAAATTTGTGAATCATGTACAATGATAATTTTAGGAAACGCTTTTGTTTTTAAATGACATATAAGGCATTAACACTCAATTATTCTATACATTCTGGGTAACATTGGCACACTAGAGACTTTTCTTTCTCACTAAAAATTTAAATTCTACAAAAATGTAAAATGGCAAATTTGACATTTATTTACATTTGTGAAATTGTGTATTCAACAATTGTGTGCCTTTATTAGAGTGTGGTACATGTGTAGAACATGTGTTGAATAGGAAGTAGAATTAATTAATAAAGCGGAAGTTAGTTAACCAATTCAACCCGAGTAACGTCGGGTAATTCTGTTAGTACTGACTAAGTAACCACATCTATTAGTTGAAAAATCCATGGATTCTTTCAATCTTCGGAAAGATTCTTTTCTTAGAGTAGAATCCTTTGGTAAGATTCTAATGGTCTTTTTCATAGAATAGAATACTTTAGAAGGATTCTATTTCTTTTCCTTAGAATATAATCATTTGGAAAGATTCTATTGGTCTTTTCCTGAGAATAGAAAAAATCCTCTGGACAGATTTTTTGTTGGTGTGTGTCCTTTCCTTAGAACAGAATCTTTTGGAAAGGTTCCATTTCCCATTGTCCATTTTCTTCGATTAGAGTCTTATAAATATTCTATTGGTCCTTTCCTCAAAAAACAATCCTTTGGAAAGATTTAATAGGTCAACATTAAAATTGGTTAGAATTAAGGGAAGGAAGACAGCAAATCACAAGATGGAATTAAGCATGCACAGCCCTCAGAAGGGGTTAATAATAAATAAGTCTGTCTTGCTTTTATCTTCATCACAACTGAATACCTCAGTTGCAACGAATATTCCGCTTAGTGGCAGCGAAGGGGAGAATAACCCATATTCGGGACATATAAACAGAATAGAACATTATATCGTTTTTTAGTTGAAATAAACTGATATTTCCATACCTCAAGCAAGTAAAGCTATTGTTAACAAACGAAAGAAATAATTGTAACTAACCTATTTAGTTGAGAGGGGCACTACAATATGTTGATCTCTTTCAACGGTTATAAACAGATAGGAACTGCATACATTTTTAGTATTTGAACTTCCATTCTAGGTAAAGTTAATTTGAAAATTTCCGATAACAATTCCAAAACATTAACTATACAATAGGTGTTGATTCCAATTCAGGGAATTCCAAATATTAGTGGTAGCCAGAATTATATTTAAAATTAGTATAATTAACACTATTTCTAATTGCTATTGGAATAACAGCCCATCTCTAACGTTTTCTTTTAAAGAAATTAATGTGTATCATTATTTTAACAATAAAAAAATATTTCTAATTTTCTCTCGTGAAAAAATGATTTGAAGTGAAGTTTCAAAGGCTTTTGCCTTAGGATCCATTCACCTACTGGAATTAGGCACGTCTAACACGCGATAGAAATACATGAAAATAATGCCACTCTTAGTTGGCAATGGCGGCGAGTTAAACAAAATCTATATTTATTACCTGCTGGAATAGGAAGCAACCATCTCTGAAATGGTTTGTTTCTCAGGACATCAGGTATCATGTGCTAAAATATATCGAACTGAGTAGCTGCATTCAATACCCCAGGAATCAGACGCATAATTCTAAAGCCTTGAGCAGACATGCAACCCCACAACGAAACGTATTCTTATGTTGCGATGGATATTTTGCGTACACCTCTGGTCAAGCTATAGACTTTTAGACTAAACTACCTCAGCAGAGAGTCTAGATCTTGGCATAAATTAGTTATTTGTGCCTAATACTGCTAAAGATATGTTTAGACGGACGGTATTTCCAATCACCGAACTCACTCATATCTCCACAGATCATATATCTCATTCGGATCAGAAGAAATAAAGTTTTCCAAATCATTTATACCCATTGAAACGCCCCGTTCAATCTCTGTTCACGCACGTCTTCCACACAAACCCCTTTTACCATTCATTCCATGCCCTTTTTACCACGAAATCCTGTGCACATGATTTCACTCTAAAACCCGAAAAGCACACACAAGAGGTCTTCACGTCATCCCCAAGCACCACAAAGGGGAGGGAGGTCTCCAGCCATTAATTAGAAGACACGCATGTAACGTGACGCAGTTTTAAATAGTTCATCCCCTTTTTCTTCTCTGGATGTTAATGAAGCCGAAAGACTTCTTTCATTCGCGCCACTCCAATTACGCGTGTTCCGCGTGCAGAGGCGCTCGCTCTTCAACCGAGATTGGGAGGGAATCGGAGGAAGGTTTAATTTCTTTTCTCGTTTCGCAGCGCGGGAACAAACTTTTAGAAAGTACCCTAGGAAGGATGCTGGAAGTTCTTTGCCTTTGAATTTCCCTCTACTCGGGAATTGTAGTCACTTGGAATATACAGGGTGAGTCTAAATTGTTTTTACAAAATCAGAGGGGTGATTGTACCCATCCAGACGAGCTATAATTACAATGGAACATAGGGTCGCATTCCACTCTGAGAGGCAGAAAAGAGTCAAATTAGAATTTCAACATGAATTTGCAATAGTGTTGGGAAAGCGAATGAACGATACCAAAAGTGGCACAATCTGATTGATTGATAAACTCACAGCAAGTGCTCAAAGTGGCGTGTCGTTGCACAGTTCACACCGGCGAAGGAATGACTGGTTCTCGAAGATTCCTGGTGGTGTGTTCATTTTGTCTGCGGCAACACCGATTCTCGCTACGAGATCTTCAGCCGAGTCCACAGGTAAACTAAAGATTTCATGTGCCCCCAGAAGAAAAAGTCCAGTGGGTTGAGGTCCGGTGAGGCCAAGCCACAGGTCCTCCACGTCAAATAGCTTAGGAGATATGCTACGTAGGCAGGTACAAAACGACGTCAGAGGCGATGACTTGTTCATGCTCGACGCGTTTCGACTTTACTCTTTTCTGCCTCTCAGAGTGGAATGCGACCCTATGTTCCATGGTAATTATGGCTCGTCTGGATGGGTACTATCACCCCTCTTATTTTGTAAAAACAATTTAGACTAACTCTGTATATAATCAAGCCCCAAATGTTCCTCATTAGTTATGGTATTTCTTTAGGTATGCTTATGAAAATTTACATACTCGGTGGTTTCAGATTATTATATCGGTAATTCGAGAATAATTTTCTAATAGCAGACTTCATGCAAACAAAGCATTCAGCAAAAACTCTTACTATCGCGACCGGAGATATTCTACAAGAGGGGAAATTGAATCGACTTAGAGTTGGGAATTTCGCGACTAGATTTAGCGTATTGTTAACATGACACCAAACAAGAAGGTAGGTAAGTATTTCCATTTACGTCGCACTGGAGCAACACAACGGTCTATTTAGCGACGGTCCGGGATCAATCCCCAAGGGAAAGATCCGAGGATAGCATCACGTAATTTCGAATCACGGTCAGATGACGAGGTTAACACCTGGCCGGCTCTCCACTCTCCAAACTTCCACACCTCGCCAACCTGAGGACATTTGAGGCCACGACAGATTTAACGTGCACCAGCCTCCTTTGTACTCGACGGTCTTTGGTCGGACCGAGTTTCGAACTCGCAACCTTTTTATTACTCTTCCAACCGGGCTACCATGACACTCACCAAACCAGAAAGCAATGAACTCGGATTGACGATTCTTTACTTGGTTCCTTTGCAGACAGGGACATTAAATCCTAGGGACGGAATCCCTTGCACCCCACCCCTAACATTTTTGTGGTTGGGTCCACCCTAAAACTTGAAGGAAAAGTATAAAAATGACCCCATACTAATCTTAGTTCATACCAATCATTGCAATCATGCAGATCATACCAGGTGGTCAGAATCGACCCCATACTAATCTTAGTTCACACCAATCATTTCCTTGTCGAAAACAAACCCGAAAGAGTCCTCTTTTTGATTGGACGTGGCTCTTCGGAGATGCGTACTTAACGGATAGTGCGTAGTATAAACAGTGCGACGTTAATTCAACTACCAACCTCGCTTTTTTGGTGCTTAAGTTTCGAATGACCACAAGGGACGTCATAAAACTTTCGACGAGAATATTTCCGAAATTTCACGTCCAATCGAAAAATGGACACTCTTGGATTGAGTTTCGACCAGGAATGATTTGTGCAGTCGATTCCAACCACTCTGTACTGGTAGCCAAATATGCTGGGTGACTCGACCTAACCATTCGAGTCCTATATGCCTGAAACTCTAGAGCCTCAAAGTTTTTTAGATTAGTATCCCCACATGATGGTAAGTTTTATAAATGTACCGATACTATTTGTAGGGATCTGAAAATTCAAAATAAAGTGTTCTCAAAGCATCCATATAAAAGAAGCAACTGTGGGATGAAGTTAGCGTCACTGTTTGCGAATAATGTCGAAGTAACTCTAGCTTTTCTCGATTAACTCGATAAACTCTTGGTGAAAACAAGATCAATCGGTTCGATTTCTTCAGCGTTGAGATCCGTATCAGTTCGGAACCTCTCTCTTTGTTACTCGATAGGTTGCCTCCGTTTCCAGAGATGTCGCGATTTCTTCCCCTTCTCAATCTTTACGCAACTCCTCAGTGGCGAGATTTCTTGGGAGATCCTTTTGTTCTGGATTGTAACATTCCCCTTTCCCTGAAGAGCACGATTCAATCGAGTTTTTCTGGAGCTAGTCTATGAACTCATTTGTTGGGGTGAGTGCAAGTGGTTCTGATTCTTTGTTGCACCGATAATCTCCGAGGATCGAATGTAATCTCTAAGTTGCTCTTTCATCTTAAGTAGATCACGTTCTGTTTAAGTAGCTAGCATTTTATGTATGCATGGCTTTTATTTTACTTTATGCACTTTATGCACTTTTCTTTATTTGTAAGAGTTGGTCATAGAAATGGATTTCCCTACTCCTATCATTCTGTATTTTTTTATTATCTAAGCACGTGTATTTCATTATTCTTGGTACACGTGTTGCCTCCTCCATTGTACGGTCAGGACGTGATGGATGCTGCCCACCTGAATGAGTGCCCGGCCTTGGACCAAGAACCAGACACCGAGGAAGAGGAGTCGAGAAAGCTTTCCTGTCTCATGTCACCCAATGGCTCAACAGCCAAGGGTGTGCGTTGGCTAGAAGACAAGCACTAACACTTGATACGATACTAATTAATCATAGGAGGGGTTCGCACGTGCAGCAACCTGCAGTCTCCAAAGCACTTCTAACCTATTTTGACCGTAACGGAAATAATCTGTTTTTGGATTCTTTTAACCAATAAATGCGGTTATTTAGTGATCAAGTGGGGAAAAGCAACACTACACTACTCTGGATAGAATCTGTTTTTGGATTCTTTTAACCAATAAATGTGGTTATTTAGTGATCAAGTGGGGAAAAGCAACACTACACTACTGTGGATAGAATCTGTTTTTGGATTCTTTTAACCAATAAATGTGGTTATTTAGTGATCAAGTGGGGAAAAGCAACACTACACTACTGTGGATAGAATCTGTTTTTGGATTCTTTTAACCAATAAATGTGGTTATTTAGTGATCAAGTGGGGAAAAGCAACACTACACTACTGTGGATAGAATCTGTTTTTGGATTCTTTTAACCAATAAATGTGGTTATTTAGTGATCAAGTGGGGAAAAGCAACACTACACTACTGTGGATAGAATCTGTTTTTGGATTCTTTTAACCAATAAATGTGGTTATTTAGTGATCAAGTGGGGAAAAGCAACACTACACTACTCTGGATAGAATCAGTTTTTGGATTCTTTTAACCAATAAATGTGGTTATTTAGTGATCAAGTGGGGAAAAGCAACACTGCACTACTGTGGATAGAATCTGTTTTTGGATTCTTTTAACCAATAAATGTGGTTATTTAGTGATCAAGTGGGGAAAAGCAACACTGCACTACTGTGGATAGAATCTGTTTTTGGATTCTTTTAACCAATAAATGTGGTTATTTAGTGATCAAGTGGGGAAAAGCAACACTACACTACTGTGGATAGAATCTGTTTTTGGATTCTTTTAACCAATAAATGTGGTTATTTAGTGATCAAGTGGGGAAAAGCAACACTACACTACTCTGGATAGAATCTGTTTTTGGATTCTTTTAACCAATAAATGTGGTTATTGAGTGATCAAGTGGGGAAAAGCAACACTGCACTACTGTGGATAGAATCTGTTTTTGGATTCTTTTAACCAATAAATGTGGTTATTTAGTGATCAAGTGGGGAAAAGCAACACTACACTACTCTGGATAGAATCAGTTTTTGGATTCTTTTAACCACTAAATGTGGTTATTGAGTGATCAAGTGGGGAAAAGCAACACTGCACTACTCTGACATCTCGGATCTCTCAGAGGTTTAAGACACAGGGAAGAGACTCATACAAGATCTTTGATTCCAAAACTGATCGATTTGGGAATATGTGGCATCGTGGAAAAAGTAGTAGCAATACAGTTCGTTTCGTATAAGCGGTGACATAACCGCGTGCGAACGGTGCACTGAAGGAATATGGGGAAATGCCGCGTTTCCAGAGATGTGGGACACTACTGGGACGTTGAGTATTCAGCAAGTGGTGCGAAAACTTCACTTTTAAACTTCTGTTGCAAAAGGCTTTTCTTGCCTAGTTAAATGTAAGTGGCGAAAATGCTTTAGCGAAGGAATGTGCTTCCTTTACGTGACGTCGAATTTTTCCCTTCGGGTTTGATCCCGGACCGTCGTTAATAGCCCATTGTGTTGCTCCAGTGCGACATTAATTAAGATACCTACCAGACGGGACGTCGCTTGGCTTGTTTAACGTTGCCAATAAAAATTGCAGAGTAAATTTCGAATTGATATGATTGTTCAACGCCAATTCGATTGAGTGGGGAAGCTGTAGCCTGGTTGGAAGAGTAGCGGATTAGCAACCGGAGGGTTAGAATTTCGAATCGAACCAAAGACCGTCGTGTACAAAGAGGGCTGGTGTACGCCAAATCTGTCGTATCCTCAAAAGTCCCCAAATGTGGGGTGGAAGTTTGGAGAGTAGGGTGCCAGCTCAGGTGAGACCACGTCATCTGACCTTGGTTCAATTTTACGTGGTGTTGTCCTCGGATCTTTCCCTTCGGGTTTGATCCCGGACCGTCGCCAAGAGCCCGTCGCGTTGTTCCAGTGCGACGTTAATTAAAATACCTACCTTCCTTCGATTAAGTGCTATACTTCATCAAAAATGCTATAAAGTACATTTTAGGTAACTGATATGAATCATGCTATGGGCATTTGGATAGTGGATGTAAAATATTCGTTTTCCGTCTGGTTTGTTTGTTCACACTGAAAATCCTTCTCATTGTAAAATTTCTTCAGAATTATTTTCAAAATAATCATTCGAGTGGTTTGGATATTTTTCTGTGCACCCATGAATTTATAATTTCTTAATAATTAAGTAATCTAAATTTCATCCAATAAAATCAGTCAATTCACATCTCAATTAGTTAGGTTTATACTATATTACCAGTACCTGATATTAATTAATTATATATCTATTAACGAATTTGTTGGTTCTTTCTTCTGATATATTTTACCAAACTTCGCCAAAACTGCAATAATGTACATTTTAGTCTCTGTGCAGTTATTTTATATTTTAAAATTAATACCATCTTGTGAATCTTTTTTATGTGAATACGTCTTTAAAATCGGTATGGAGGTCATCGGCAGAAACTTGCGCGTCACGAAAAGTGTTGATAACTTAAAGCCCCATAACTCCAGGGGGGGAATCAGTCTATGGGGATAAATGACCTACTGATGTCACAACCTGACCAGACTTTTTACTGAGAGGCCTTTCGTAGTTGATCCTACACCGTCGCCAGTGGACTGTGTTTATATTATTCTGCGCACAAATCTGTTACGCTTCGAGATGTATATACGTTCTTCGGGAGGCGAAAGCAGACGCTCGTGAAATCAGTTCAAGTGTAGAACACTAAAAACTTTTGAGGACTATCTATGCTTTTTCGTTTGACATGTCGGGAGCCATATATGTAATTTTCTACTACACTGCTGGCCACCGTAAATGCAACACCCTGAAGGAAGCATGCAAATAATATGAAATTTACAACATGCATTAGCGCAGGTGAGATATGCAAATGATTAGAATTTCAGCGCAGACGCACATCACGCGCGCCTGTGGCGCCACTTCAAAGCGCTATTTAAGGCTTGGAGATTTCGACGATTTCAAGTACGGCAATTGTGTTTTTCTTGTGGTTTTTAAAAAAAACCCGATCAATTATGCCTCGTAGAAAACAGCGATCATCTTTTGATCAAGTATCCGAGTTCGACAGAGGAAGGATAGTGGCCTACTGAGATTGTGGATTATCTTTCAGGGAAATCGGTAGTCGTGTTGGACGAAACCAAACAACTGTAATGCGGATATGTGATCGTTGGATGCAGGAGGGTACGACGGACCGACGTGTTCGATCGCATCCACCTCAGTGCACCACTTCACGTGATGACAGGCATATTGTGCGTATGGCAGTGACGGATCGCTCAGCCACATCACGAACCATAGCACAGCACATTCAGTCTGAACCGCATCATCCAGTGTCTGCGCGTACCATTCGACGCCGTTTACAGCAGAGTGGTCTGTCCGCAAGACGTCCATTGCTTCGTCTACCCTTGACGCAGAACCACAGACGTTTCCGCCGCCAATGGTACGATGAAAGAAGGATGTGGACGGCAGAATGGAATGAAATTGTCTTTACTGACGAGTCACGCTTCTGTCTGCAACACCACGATGGTCGGATTCGAGTCTGGAGACACCGTGGAGAGAGGATGCTGAACAGCTGCGTTATGCACCGCCACACTGATCCTGCACCGGGTATTATGGTATGGGGTGGTATTGGATATCACTCTCGCACTCCTCTAGTACGCATTGCCGGTACTTTAAACAGCCAGCGCTACATCTCCGAGGTGTTGGAGCCAGTTGTCCTTCCTTACCTTCAGGGCTTGCCCACAGCCATATTTCAACAGGATAATGCGCGACCACACGTGGCACGCATTGTCCAAGGGTTCTTCGTCAATCGCCAGATTGAATTGCTTCCCTGGCCAGCTCGCTCTCCGGATCTTTCGCCGATAGAAAACATGTGGTCCATGGTTGCTCAACGATTGACCCAGAATACATCCCCAGCTGCCACACCAGATCAACTTTGGCAACGTGTGGAAGCTACTCGGTCTGCTGTACCCCAAGAACACATCCAAAGTCTCTTTGAATCAATGCCGAGGCGTGTGGCAGCGGTGATCTCCAACAATGGCGGCTACTCTGGCTACTGATTTTGGCAGGAACCACACTTCACAGAAGTCTATAAATTGAATCATTTGATACTTGGTCAACATGTTATCTACAAAATAAATTTTGTTGTGATATCTCTTGTCTTTCTTGGTGTTGCAATTTGGGTGGCCAGCAGTGTAAATTAGTTGTACTTTACTCTCTCCAAAAAGTAACTCTAGGAAACAAATTCAAAGTATTAAGAAGCAGATAAAAAAGACTGGTAGTTTTTTAACGGTGACGATCTGCTATAACTATCGTGAATAGGAAGGTGGGCCACGTCGACCAGCTTGACCGCTAATCCACTCCCACTCTGACCTCTACCATGTGGTGGGGGACATGAGTCCCATTTCGGGCATACGCTGGCCTGTTGAACTGCGCTGTAACTTCAGTTCGAATCGACGGGTCGTGGCTAGGGCGTGCTTAAATTGAAGAGAACGACGAGTTCTACAATTCCATTTGACTAGTTGACAATTCAAACTATTTGTGTTAAAATTGTGTGCAGTGGAAAGTGATGATGTGTCAAAGATTTCACTATGAAGACAAAGTAGCACACTCAATTTCAATTGCTGCATAGGAAACGTAAACAGGTTGAAAGAGCAGTTCAAGACGAACAAAGTGATACCAACAAGTCTAAACCCATGACAAATGCGGATAGATCTAGAGCCTACCGAAGACGCAAGAAGGAGCAGGAGCACGTACGCGGCGACGTCAATGGACCATCTAACGAGCTGCCACCATGCTTGGAAACATTACCATCGACCTTACCTCTGTCAAGAACATCAGCATCGGCACCATGACGTTTGTCTCGTACTTTAGCTATCACAGACCCATCATCTACTATAAGGTCGCCATAGAATACTAAGCATTGCTCACACTCTAATACCACTGTTATGTAGCCACCAAAACTGGCTAAGTAAATAAATGTCAAATAAACACCCGCCGTCTTCATTTCACCATCGACCCACTTACCAAGTATTCCGCAAAAAGTATTCACGAACCAAACCTTACGGTACAGTGGGGACTGTGCCCACCCGCTCTATTTTAAAATAGCTTTATCATTCAAGTTACAGTATGAAACAGGATTTATGATAAAAAGGGAAAAATATAGTAATGCAAAATTATTTTTTATCATCAAAATTCTCCAGTTCATAAGGTGGTGATTCAACTATCGCAATTTTTGTTTTTGGAATCTGTTGGGTTTTCTCCCTCTACCCTTCAAATATATTTAAATTATAGCAACTTATCCGGCCAGCTATATAAAAACCAAATCAAATCTCAGGACGAGACACAACATTTATTTACAGACGGTACACATCTCCAACCGAACGGTTGCCCTCTAACTTCTCAACAGAAACGATGCTAGCACTTTTAAACGGGGCGCATGCGCAGAAGAGAGCACGATCATGCGTCCTTGGACTATATGGTGATAAATAGTTCTTCGTTTCGTTCAAGGAGAGAAGAAAAATACCGGTGTTCTGCTACAAAATGTATTGGAAGGGTACATGTGGAATGCCTGATTTTTCTACTTATGGGCTAGACAAAACTTCGATTGACATCGATGAAACTAATTTCGGTATTTGTTTTTGTAACACGAAGAACCCCTCGCTGCTTGCTCGACCCTCTCCTCCTCAATACGTCCCCGGACTAGGGTGAGAATGTTTATCAAAAAGTATTCGAAGGATAAACTATTGGTGACTCGAAAGTTAACGCAGTGAACGGTTATTTCACACTGAAGGAGAAGCAGGCGTTTGTTTACAATTCCGCGAGAACAATGCTCAGGTCTTGAGGACGAAAGGTGATACAAAAATAGTGATACACACGCCCATCGCGATTGAAGCCCACGGAGCTGCCAACGATTGTTTGAGTGCACATCGAAGGATGCAGTTCTTAAGCGTTCCACAATTATTGCGCTTATTCTGTTGTTGCTTTCTCAGGCTTACAGCACAGACAAAGAGTACTGCTCAATCTTCCGTGACGTCACTGCGAGTGGATGAGTTCGCCAACAAACTAATTCAGCTTTTAATGCCAGTTTTTAACAAATGGGTATATTTCTTGAGGAGTTTAATTATGTTGTCTCTTCTGAACTTATCGTTACCAGCTTTTCATAAGACTAACGCACTTCCCTCCATTTATTAACAAAAGCGAAAAATTCCCCCATCAAATAATATTGACACTTTCTGCTCGCCCCTAACTGAGCAATTAACAGTGATAGGATTTTTGAATCGAGGTCTTCTTGTAGACGTCGGTTTTTCTCTTGACGTCGGCATGAAAAGATTTCCTTTTAATATGCCATGTGAAAGAGCCACTAAAGTTGTCCATGGATTTCAGATAGTTTGTAAAAGTCGTTATCTTGACCATGCAGTACTATATCTCTTCTCTGAAATTGCTGCCCAGCTGTCACAACTATACTCGTAGATGTTTACCGACAGACACTTTATGACCGTGATCACATATTTATCACGGATATTTTCTCTTTGACTTGCTTCACTATAAACGTCACTGCTAGGCCATTTTCCTATAGATCGATGTTTTATACCAATAAACCTTTCTCGACACATTTTCTGTAGAATGGAGAAAATTACATCACAATTCGTCGAGCGGTTCTTGAGATCAATCCAAACAGGCAGAAGCCTACCAGAAATTTTATTTTGTGTATGCAGAGTTTATTATTACACCAAATAAAACTCGCAGAATGACATACTCCAAAAAATGAACTGAAATTATGTTAGTTCTGTATTATGCAAAATATTACTTGTAAAATTAATACAAAAATAATTTCATTGCACTTTTAAGGAACTTTCTCTGACTTTGGTTCTGCATTATGGATGACTAGTTTAGTGGTCATAACAATTATATTTTTAGTTTTTTGTATGAATTAAGGTAATAAAATCAAAACAAATTCAGTTTTATCCAGTCTTATAACCACAATATAGAAAGTAAATCTCAGTCAACCCGAAAATATGTTCAAAGAATACCGAATCATCTCTGAGTAATTTAAAGCTATGCAAGTTCAGAAGCTAATTGAGGTTCTTTTTAGCAGGCACTTTATATTGGAAATAAGAATTAACATCAGTAAGGGGAAATATGAGAAATGAAATCAAAATGCCGTTCCATGTTTTTGAGTTATTTTATTTCATTTGGACGGATGAAATTTGAATATCGATGCTCATATTCATTATAAATGGATTTAAATATTGTATGAAACGTGAGTGCGGCTCTTCCATCAATGCATTCCAGCGAAAAATGAACTTTGCTATGCTCGGGTCTACGAATAATTATTATTCAGTATTCATAATTAGTAAGGTAAGACGCTTCCTTTTCCAGCCTTTTCTAAAACTTCATTTTCCTTGTTAGTCGCAAAAAGCACTGCTCTAATCATCAAGAAAGTTTCTGGATTTCACCGGAAAGTTAATTGGGGAATAAACAACGGGGTCATTAAATTGAAAACATCGTATTTTTGGATGTGAAAAGTTTGTTGTTATAACCATTTTGTAATTTCTCCGTCATAGGTCACATTTGTGTTTTCACTGTAAATACTTATAATTATGTAGTATCAATTAAATAAATTTTTCTTAACGAAATTATATCCATAAAATCTAAAATTTTTAAATAGTTTTGTAAAACCTATGTTTTGCATAACTGTAAGTATTCGATTTTATTTGTATTTTTGACCCATACTTTGAGAAATAAACCAAAATTTTAACTTTTTGCAATTTTTCCTTGCTTCAATTTTACGGTTTTATTAAACTAAAGAGATTGCACAGTCTTGAGCGTTTCAAAACACATTTTCTCGGAGGGGTGGTGGATTCCTCTAAAATGTAACACACCACTTAGCATAAACACAATTTTTACAGCGTGCTATGAAGTAATGAAAGGAATTTCTATAAGAACATTTCGCTATTCCGGAAGAGGAAGGTAGTTGAATTAACGTCGCACTGGAGCAGCACAACTGACTGCTGGCGAATGTCCAGGATCAATCTCCAAGGGAAAGAACGATGACACCTCGTAATTTTGAAACACGGTCAGATGACGAAGCTATTCTGGAAAAACAATGACGCAAGTGTAAAATATGGATATTTTGATGACCTCGTCATTAGCAGGCAATCAGGTCAGATCTGGATGGACGAGATATCTCGTCATTAGCAGGCAATCAGGTCAGATCTGGATGGACGAGATATCTCGTCATTAGCAGGCAATCAGGTCAGATCTGGATGGACGAGATATCTCGTCATTAGCAGGCAATCAGGTCAGATCTGGATGGACGAGATATCTCGTCATTAGCAGGCAATCAGGTCAGATCTGGATGGACGAGATATCTCGTCATTAGCAGGCAATCAGGTCAGATCTGGATGGACGAGATATCTCGTCATTAGCAGGCAATCAGGTCAGATCTGGATGGACGAGATATCTCGTCATTAGCAGGCAATCAGGTCAGATCTGGATGGACGAGATATCTCGTCATTAGCAGGCAATCAGGTCAGATCTGGATGGACGAGATATCTCGTCATTAGCAGGCAATCAGGTCAGATCTGGATGGACGAGATATCTCGTCGAAAGCACTCAGTCCAATATATCAATTGTCTCTGACATGTTTCATCCTTCCGATGAGTCAAGGAGCCAACTGAACGCAGATCAGCCACGGGGCATTGCGTCATTCAAATTTCAACTGTTTCGCATCATCCTATAGAAGAACGACGCAAGTGTGACTCAGATTTGTCCCTTCGGGGCAGCAACGACGAAAGTGCTGTTGAAAACGATTCAATAAGATGGGTGTTGAATCAGATTAACAACGGCGTAAGTGTTAATCGAAACTATATCCGTCTCATGAAGTAAATAACTGAAGCAATGAACATATTAAGTATGTTGCAAAAAAGTAAAAACTAAACTCCGTGGCGCTACAGTCCTCGAAGAACCGGTGTAAGCGGGATGCTTACGAGACCTGGGGTGCCGAGTGGCCTTTTTTGTCCCTGTCAGATGGTCGGCCTGACGAGGGGACCCCAGAGTTTAATTCCCAAGCCCGCTTGATACTCATTTCATCGACCCTCAAAGGGATGAAAGGCTGAGTCGACCTTGCCCAGCCTGAGGATCGAACCCCGGACCTGTAGTTTGGCAGCGCTACCATTAGACTGCCGGGCCTGTAAAAAAGTAAGGTAAGCAAAAAACGTTTGCATAGTAGTGTTAAATACTACATTCCAAACTTTAGGTGAATGACGGGGCAACTGCAAAATTGGGGAATATTCAAATTGCGTGGCGTCATTTAAAAGTAGCGTAAATATGTCATTATTATCCCCACTTTCATTACCATCAAAAGTTTCTCACATGTTGTAATTAATATTAATCATGAAAGGTATTCTTAGTTTTCGCTTTCTGAACTCGGTGAATTACTCTGGAGTCATTGATCTTCCAAGACAGCGATATATTTCTCAGAGTCACATTTTATTTTAATTTTCCACACAAGCTTTATCAATAACGATTAATAAGCTGCATAAAGGTTGATGATGGGTAACTGATTTCATCTGCTCTAACCAGAACTGCTGAACATTCTTTACCATTACGTGGTTCATATTGCACGCATTCTTCAAAGATATTGAATTCAACTTTCAGTTGTTTCAACTGCTTCTTCTAAACAGTCAAAAAATATCGAATATGAGTTTAAATAAAGTCCACTTGTACCATTTCATGCCATCATCGAATAAACTTTTGAATTTTAGAACGATCTTTAACTAACGAATCAATTTCAATCGGAAAAGCAACAATAATATTAACCTAATCGATATTTCAATGCTTCACTTGCCAAATCGATTCACTCCACTTTCTGAATTGTATTACATTTTAAGGTCAAAGCACTTGATTGACTCCTAACTGTATATATTCAAAACAAATTTCTCTAATAATAAGTATTAACACCACTAAATGACACAATTTTTTTAGCCATTGAATAATAAATAATTTATTTCAGAAACCAATTTGATTAACTCCATACTCTAATGTAAATCATAATAAAAATTGAGTTAAAACACTTTTTAACAAAGCAATTGACTACTTCTTATATACAGTGAGTCAAAGTAAAAATCAAAGAAAATGAAAGGAATTTGTACGTACAGTCCGAACAAACACAAAAATGACTCAAATACAGCTAACGAAGAAGACATCATTTATAGTGCTGATGAATCAATTGAAACAAAGTAATAATACTCGTAATATATGTAACAGAACAGTTATTATTCATTTTTGCTAAAATCTTTAATGAAAAATATATAGAATGAAGTTTTTCTGTATTAAAAAAATAATTTGAAGACTGAATTTGAATTAATAATTTTCTTTCACTTGCCAAATCGATTAACTCCCTTAATCACGCAAAAATTGTAGTAATAATAACTCCAAAGTATTCTATCTTATACTTTCTATATGTCGTTAGATAAAAGATACATCTGCAGTAATACAGTCTACATCGTTTATTTGAATTTATAATTTAAAAGAATTTTAAAAAACAATGCATACTATTTTTGCATTTTTCTCAACTTTTTGTTTTATGGAGTTAATCGATTTGGCAAGTGAGGCATTCATTTACAAACGATAACGCTTACTTTTGACATTCCACTCAGATGCCCCAATTTCTCCCGTTTGATGCCGATTTTGAAAATCGTCGATATTGAGAAATTAGGGAGATTGCCGAAAACTTGGTTAAAAAAATTGTTTTGAGCTTCAAGGAAACAAAGACGTAATACGCAATATCAATGAATAACAGTGCAGTGTTAGAATAAAAAAATTGCACTGAACTACAATGCTCATCTTATCACTGAGCCACTTGTGTTGACCAACCGCCGGATTGTGACCCGTTGTGTTGCTCCAGTACGACGTTAATTAACTATCTACCTACCGGATCATGACCAAGAGCAGGCCTTCTTTCTAGATGGCCTTGACAGGGGGACTAAAAGGGTATAAAATAGGTACTACTTGGTGGTTATTCGAAATTAACCATCTACTCTAAAGTATTTGAGATCAAACACCAAGGTGGGAGTACTTAATACGTTAAGCGCCATGTTGACGATTGATGACCTATGGTAAATTTTACGTCGGTCGACCGAATTGTAAAATGTACGAAATAATATTTAAAAAATATTATTTCCCTCTGAAAATCAACCTGAACACCCCCTAGATATCTAAAAATTAAATGACAATTTTTATGCAATGGTCGTTTCAATATAGTTTGTTGAAATACTTCTCCAACAGAAATGAAGGTTTTCCATCCCAAAATGGCACACTTTAGTGTTGCTTTGATAGTGCGATTTATAGCATAGTTCCTCCAAATCGAAACATTTTTAGCAAACTTTACTATTAGAGGGTTTTTTGATGTAAACATAAACTACGAGAAGAAAAGTGTAGATCTGGTTAAGAATTGATTAGATTTGTCGCCGTTTTTACGATGTTTAGTGTTAATTTTTATCATTCATTTTGTTTGCGACATGCTGGAATTGCATTCGAGTAACATGCCACGTTACGTCATAAGTTGCGGAACACAACTACACACAACCACCAAAAGTCAAGCGCCCTGTCTAACTTTACAGAAAAACCTACTCACGGTGTGGCGAAAACCAGGCCAAATTAGCTCGCAAGATCAACCTAAATGTTTGATGCGAGCTTCTTCTGTACCAATCACTCTACCAACAGAATTTTTGTCTTCTCCCGGAATCAAAATTAGATAAATTCCTTGATGCCCCCCTGCGAAAAATGTCCAAAAGAAGTCTCGGATCATCATAAATGTCCTTACACGACTGTTGCTCTAGCAACCTGCGAGTTGTAGACGGTTGTTTAATTTCTACTTGGGTGTATTTCTCTCTTCTGCATCAGTAAATTAGCGTGGTGTGAAAGTTTGGACAGCGGAGTACCAGCTCAGGTGTGACCTCGTCATCCGACCATAGTTCAAAATTACGTGGTATTGTCCTCGGTCTTTACCGTCGGGTTTGATCCCGGACCTTTACCAATAACCTGTTGTGTTGCTCCAGCTCGACGTCACTTAACTACCTACGTACCTATCTGCATCAGTAAAATTTTTACTTGAGCGTGTGTCCATTTATTTGACGTTGTTTTGTGCAACTTGATCATATACACTATCTGGCTATTCGTCACCGGACAACCCATACTATTAAGTTAAAGCGGAGCCAGCACGACATCAGTATCGTGTAGGGCCACCTTTCGCCGCAATGACAACTCTTCGAGGAAGACTTTCCACCAATTTTCGATACGTTTCTGAAAGAATCTTGCTCCATTCATCCTTCAAATTGGCAAAGTGGTGTTTTTTGGCCGTGTTGGCCTGGCTCTCAACCGGCGCTCTAACTCATCCCAAAGGTGTTCCAAAGGGTTGAGATCTGGACTTTGGGCTGGCCAATGAAGTTTTTCCACACCCATTTCCTCAAACCACGTGTTAATAACACCTGCTGTATGACATGGAGCATTGTCTGCTGAAACAGGTATGGACCAATACCACAATGTCGGTAGCGCAGAATTGTCCAGAACTGTAGCTGCTATAAGAATATTCTAACCGTACGTCTTTTATAAGTTGTATGACGTACACGGATGATACTAAGCGCTTTTCGAGGGGTGTCCGGTGACGAATGGCAAGATAGTGTATGTCCCTTGCGTTCTAAAACCTTAAGCAACCAACCTTCCATGAACCACTGCACTATGAGTTGAGGACTAGCCATGATGTAACCCTGACAGTTGTAACAGTCATGGTAATTTCCTGTCCCATATTTGATACCTTTGACGTTGACAAGTTCTAAAACATGATAATGCTGTCTGTTCTTTTCCATATAACTTGAAGTTGGCTCTTTGTCCAAGCCTTTGTCCCCTATACGAATGATGTTGTGGTGCCCTATCCCAGACTTTCCTTTCTTTTTTGTACAAGGGGTCAATTTCAGAGCTAACTGAGTTCCCCAAGGGCAGATTTAAGTTACAGCCTGCCCTAGCAATGCCGTCCACCATTTCATTACCCGGTCCATCGAGAAGGAAGGGAATTAATTGCCTTGGAAGTCTCGAGAGTTCTCTTCGAATCGCAAAGGATCTTCTGCTAAATAAGTGTTGTAATGCACCGAAACTATCTATAGTTAACCACATTTCCTCTTCAGAGTTTCAATGGTTTTAAGGGAAATCAAGATTACCTCCCGCTCGCTTAATAGTCGGAACTATAGCATTATTCGGGTTCCTGTTGCCTATTTTAGCAGATTCGGTTGGAATATTATGGATCCGCTACCGCCATTTTCCATACAGCTTCCGTCAGTAACGACTCGAGTGGTCTCCAAAGGAATAGCCTCTCCAGACCCGACAGTTTCATAAGCAGTGGATTATCTGGGTTGACTAACATTATCCTATGGCTGTTTGGATCCATTATCCTATTGCTGGTTGACGAGAGGTGAATGTTGGATTGATTATAAAGAAAAGCAGAGTGGTAGAGTAAAATCTGAGGGTGGATTGAGGAAAAGGAATGGATTTGAAAATGGGTAGGGGATGGGAATGAAAAGTGATAAATAAAATATATTTGTAGCGCCTTAAAGAAATGCCAAAATAAGTTTATTCCCTCTAATTTACTGGGATTTGGTACGCTGGGAAAATACTTTTTTTTGCTTTAATGCTTAACACAAAAATTATTACGATTCCTGTGGTAAATCAGATAAAAAATATTTGAATGAGAAAGTGATTTGTTTTTAAAGAATTATGTTAAATCTTTTTAAAAAATTGAAATATTTTCGCAGTTTTTAGTCCCTTACAAATCTCATATTTGCATACTTCCTTTTTCATATTGGTCTTATAGGGTCTATGCTTAAGCCTTTGAGGGGTTCACACGCATCTATACGTTCTTCCACCTATTGTCTCCCCTGCGTGACTTGCAACTAGTTTTGACCCCGTCTTAATTAATTGGTTGATTAATTAATTCAACCAATTGGTTGGTTATTTAGTCATAAGGTGGATTGTGGGGAAAAATAACACTACCATTACTCGGAAATCCTATGACGCTAAGAAAGTTAAAGTATACTAAGTTTTGGATTTTGAATAATTTAATAACTCTTGAGAAAAAAAATATGTTTTGTATCACCCGAAAAAGAAAAAGACGACTACTGCACGCGTTTTATTTTTAATGATTTTCTTTTAATTTAAAAATGATACCTACATTGTTGGCTATGAATAGTGATAGCCACAAATATTTCATTCAAAAAAGCATTTGAAAAACTTTGAATTTTGTAAGTACAATAAAAGTGGCGTAAGAGAAAAAGCCGCTTAAAGTTTGTAAGTACTTTAATATTATAGAGAACAACAATATTTGTCTCGATATGCCCTAAATATTTCCATGCATTAATTTTAGTTACATGGAAACATTCATTTGAACTTTCCTACACCATATTATTCACCCCTCATACTTCTTTATCCTATCTCTCCTATAATTTGAGCCAATTTTACCTCTTTTCAGCCCTTTAAAATTTGACATTTGAGCATCATTCGTAAAAATATTTTTGCTCATCCCCGAATTCTGTCTCAGTTTTTCATTTTTTGATCCCGTAAACATTCTTTCAGAATTTTGAAAACATGATATCAAATAACGAACAAGAAACCGAAACAAAAACGTAAAAAAGACAATACTGCAATATAATTTAAAATAATCAAGAAAATTCAGAGAACCGTTGTAAGAAATGGCTAGGGAATAGATTAAAAGTTATCAAATATCCGCTGGCGACCCGTAAAAGGGGGAAATTTTGTTTTGTGAGGCATACTGTTTCATTAAAAAAAGTTTTGCGGAAAAAAGGTGCGTTTGGGGAAAGAGTTCAAAAGTGAAAAAAAATCTTTGAAAACTTAGAACTTCCACTGGAATGTTTTCAAGTAACAATATAACTTTTACTAAAATTAAAAACTTCAAAATGTGAGGAAGTTTTGGAACTGAGTCCATCAACAAATACTAAGGCCCGGTGCACACATCCGATTTTTAAACGTACGGTGACGCTTCGGCACCGTAAGTGCGATCTGAGATACAGGAGATCAGATAGTGTAGTGCACACATACCTCCGGTGACGTACGTACACCTTGTGTGCAATTTGTGCAGTAGTTCTCCACGTCGCCGCACTGTACGTGCAACGCTTCCTCCGGTCTTTCAGTACCTCCTTGTTCATTTAAAAATAACGGTGCGCACATCCGTTATTTTTATAGTAAATACTGCGTATTATTTTATATACATTATTAATATTCTTATATTAATGGCGGTAAATTTTGGATATAGAATTGTTTATTGGCGAAGTAAAAATGTATTCTGAGTGAAATATGGAATATCGCAGCAGAAAACTACCATGACACAACAAAGAAAAGGGGAGCGTGGGTTGGTGTTTGTCAGGTGTTTTGTTTCCAATGGAGGTATAGTCTCATCCAGGTCTTTTGAGACATAATCTTGTCACCAATTTTTCACTCGTCAAATCATCGAACACTTATTAGGAAGTAATAAGAAAACTTACCTGGGTTTTCACGTAAATCCGCAAAAGATGTATAAAATGTACCTCTTGTAAGTCTAAAATCAATAAATGGATATATATCCAGTAACGTCTATTTTGTTTAAAAATATATTTTTGTACACCAAGTAAGCGAACCAACGTTTCCTTCGATAGACATCAATCACAACTGTCGGCCAAATGAGTATAAGCGTCATTTCTCGGTTGTGTGTGCACAATTGGCTACGGCGACGTAGCGGCAACGCAGTGGCGCCCTAAGTTTAAAAATCGGATGTGTGCAGCAGTCTAATTTAAGATAAAATATGAATACAGGGTGAGTCTAAATTGTTTTTACAAAATCAGAGGGGTGATAGTACCCATCCAGACGAGCCATAATTACCATGGAACATAGGGTCGCATTCCACTCTGAGAGGCAGAAAAGAGTCAAATTAGAATTTCAACAGGAACTTACAACAGTGTTGGGAAAGCGAATGAACGATACCAAAAGTTGCACAATCTGATTCATTGATAAACTCACAGCAAGTGCTCAAAGTGGCGTGTCGCTGCACAGTTCAAACCGGCGAAGGAATGACTGGCTCTCGAAGATTCCTGGTGTTGTGTTCATTTTGTCTGCGGCAACACCGATTCTCGCTACGAGATCTTCAGCCGAGTCCACAGGTACACTAAAGATTTCACGTGCCCCCAGAAGAAAAAGTCCAGTGGGTTGAGGTCCGGTGAGGCCAAGCCACAGGTCCTCCACGTCAAATAGCTTAGGAGATATGCTACGTAGGCAGGTACAAAACGACGTCAGAGGCGATGACTTGTTCAAGCTCGACGCGTTTCGATTTTACTCTTTTCTGCCTCTCAGAGTGGAATGCGACCCTATGTTCCATGGTAATTATGGCTCGTCTGGATGGGTACTATCACCCCTCTGATTTTGTAAAAACAATTTAGACTCACCCTGTATAATGGGGATGATACTGCAATTTTAATGTGATGTTTGTCAGCCCGTATCACTAGTCCGTAGTCTCCAAGACCGGCCACACACTGGAGCAGTACATGACATGACTTGCTCATTGGGGTTGGCCAAATCACACTTGTTTTAAAATTAGCTTAGTCCTAGTGCGGGAAAGTTGGCAAGTGGGCAAAATGTTCTGACGAAAAATTTAAAAGATACAAAAAAATATCTATCCGGGTCCCTCTAACATTCAGGGGCACCGGTAGCCCGGTTGGAAGAGTAACGGATTAGCAATCGGAGGGTGGAGAGTTCGAAACTTGATCCAACCAAAGACCGTCGTGTACGTGTGGTGTGGTACGGGCTGGTGTGATTTAAATCTGGCGTCAAATGTCCTCATCTTAGCGTGGTGTTGAAGTTTGGAGAGTAGGGTGCCAGCTCAGGTGTGACCTCGTCATTTGACCGTAGTTCAAAATTATGTGGTGTTGTCCTCGGATCTTTCCCTTCGGGTTTGATCCCGGACCGTCGCCAATAGCCCGTTGTGTTGCTCCAGTGTGACGTTAATTAAAAAATTACCTACCTATCTAAAAACAATACCCTATAACCTTCAAAAAACACTAAAACAGTGGTATATGGAATATTTAAAAAATCGTTATTTTTGTTATAGTTGTGAAACATTTGAAGAATGGGACAAAATATTTAACACAAATGCATATCGCTAAAACACAAAATGTTTTAGCGATAGCATAAATATCTAGATTGGTCCCTCTGGCCTTGAAAGTGCCCAAGAAAGGGTTTTGATACACATTGTTTAACGTCGTTGTTGCGTAATGTGCCTCCTTATATAAACGCACGCTCAGGGGCACATCTCCCTTAGATGTGCTTCACGGATCCGAGTGATCTTTTATTTCCCCATGGAGCTTACTGTCTTTAGTAAATGCAGGGCTCTCGGGATACCCAAGCAATCTTTATCTGCTTTCATCCCATTAATCTATTCCTCCTTTCTTCCCTTTCACACCATTTTTTACATGAGGCTATCTGACTCGTGTTTGGAACAGCTTGATCAAATAGGCCCATTGCGCCACAAAACCCAAAATCAATCTTGTGTAAAAGCATAAGTCAATTCAAATATTTCTATGCTTAGAAATTTACACTATGGAAAGTGATAACACTCTTTCAAGGCAATTCTCAGTTCATATAGAAGATGTAATTTCTATACTTAGAAATTCACACTATGGAAAGTGATAACACTCTTTCAAGGCAATTCTCATATAGGAGATATAATTTACAATGTTATGGTTTTATGGTGAAAGGGTCATATTTGCAAGTCAAGCGTAATTGCTGAGAATGCTTCTTTCACTCATTGAGAAAACCTACTACTAGCAACGGTTACTGATCCTCGGCGGCATTTCAGAGAATAAGGAAAATTACTAATGCAATAAAACAGAAAGCTTAATCTGAGTTGCCTACCTTAAGTTTTCATGTATTTGACTACATTGACCTTACCAATTGGGGGAAATGATCTGTCACCGAACTACCTTTCGCAGTGATGTGGTCAACTGAAGAGCTTCGTCAAATGCTTATACGAAAGGTTCGTTGGTTTGGGTTTTATGGCGCAAGGTCCAATAGTGGACAAGCTGCGCCAAGCGAAAGACAAACTTCGACCCAGTAAGATGGATAAATTACTTAAAAATCTATCTATGAAAGTGGATTAAAAATAAATAGACACGTTGCTAAAAAATATTTAGATCATAAAAAGGTATAGGATTATCCTTATAAGCATAAAAAGTATTAAAATGATGGAGTTTAAAAAGCATAAAATAGAAAAATCAAATGGAATTTAAAAACTTTGTTTTGTAAAAATTTAAATAGATGGGGATTTTTCCCAATCAAATCTCTTGTAAGTTTAAAATTGTGTTATGTAAAGAATACTGACGGTGACGATTAAAAACAGGACAATCAATTAAAATATAGTAAAAGGAACTTCACAGGCGCAGTCTCTCCTAATAAAAGATGCCTGTGCGTAAAACCCGTGTGTAGGATACGTAGGCGAGTTCAAAGTACATCAAGTGTCGTATTTGTAACGCAGGCCATAATGAAATGGTTGGCTTATACAAAAGGAAGTGCCTTCGTTAAGGTGTATGTATACACTCGAAACCACGAAAATCAACCAATACATCGATACTTTTTTATTAATTTAAAATATTATCCAACTTCTTAGCTTTCAAACAATAACAAGATCTCGTAAATATTCGAAATACTTTTCTAGTTACAAAGATTTTCGTTAGGTACTGTCACCATACACAAACATGTTTACTAAACTTTAAACTCAATTTCTCAAGAACTGTTTTTACAATAGGATGCCTTAGTGATAATTCAACAATGAAATTATCTATTATAATTAGTTTTGTGTCATTACAAAATCTATACAGGGTGAGTCTAAATTGTTTTTACAAAATAAGAGGGATGATAGTACCCATCCAGACGAGCAATAATTACCATGGAACATAGGGTCGCAATTTCACTCTGAGAGGCAGAAAAGAGTAAAGTCGAAACGCGTCGAGCATGAACAAGTCATCGCCTCTGACGTCGTTTTGTACCTGCCTACGTAGCACTTCTTGAATGCCACATATCCCGCACTATGTATCGTACGTGGCGGACCTGTGGCTTGGCCTCAACCCACTGGACTTTTACTTCTGGGGGCACATGAAATCTTTAGTGTACCAGACGCCTGTGGACTCGGGTGAAGATCTCGTAGCGAGAATCGGTGCTGCCGCAGACAAAATTAACACAACACCAGGAATCTTCCAGAGGGTGCGCCAGTCATTCCTTCGCCGGTGTGAACTGTGCAACCACACGCGCCACTTTGAGCACTTGCTGTGAGTTTTTCTCTGATCAATCAATCAGATTGTGCAACTTTTGGTATCGTTCATTCGCTTTCCCAACACTGTTGTAAGTTCATGTTGAAATTCTAATTTGACTCTTTTCTGCCTCTCAGAGTGGAATGCGACCCTATGTTTCAGGGTAATTATGGCTCGTCTGGATGGGTACTATCACCCCTCTTATTTTGTAAAAACAATTTAGACTCACCCTGCATAATACAGTGGATGTATGATCCTCAGTCAAAATTATCAGTTAAGAAATGAATTTTTAGTTGATTTTTAAATGTTGAAATTCCTGAAAAAATCTCGATTTTTTAGATTTTCTTGGTGAAAAAAATTGTCAAAAAACCTGTTCTCTCTAGCGACTTGATGGTCAAAACATATAAAATAATATTAGGAATAATTTCCAACAGGAATTGTGCTTTCTGAACACAATAGAATTTGAGATATCTCTGTTCAAAAAACATACTAATTAACTAATTATATCTAAATTAGGTAATTAAAGATTAGAGTAATCGTAATTTCCAACACTGGAATGAGTTTAAGCACAAATAAATGATGCATTGTAAAAAAAATTGGGATTTTAAAGTTAGAATTAAAAAACAAATCTTCTAGTGTACCTTAAAGTTAGGGAAATTTCCCTGTCATGTGTAAGCTGTTGAAAGTTGTATGAAAGTGGTCGCAGATAAGCAGCAATTTGTGGAAAGACGGCACGAGGTGGTTATATCGAGTAAAATTAGAAAGAAGCGAAGATTCGTCATCTTTTGACAGTAAGGGTCAATACTGTTAAATGATCAAATGATTTTTTCGGTAAAGTATTGCAGATGGTTGTGTGTTAAGTATTGCAAGTCATTTATACGCTGTGCTATACCAACAGCGTAAGCTGTATCCTTATGCCATGTCATTCAAATTGCACGTTATTTTGTAAGGTTGTGTATTAAAATTATGTGTATCCCATGTTCTGTAATTGATATATGTTCCATTTTGTATTATTTTCGACTTCTCCCAAGGCTCGAGGGAACGGAAACATGTGGTTGCAGATCGCAGAGTTTGCTTTGACTTGCATGTGCGTTAAAAACGTTTCGTTCCAAGTGATCGTTTCAAAACCAGAGGGATCCGGCTAGATATTTATGAAAATCGCTGAAATGTTTCGTACACCGTACGGGTTCCATCAACTATTTCACACTATCATTACTTAAAAAACAACGGGTTTTTTAAAAAAAACATTTAAAAAACTAATGGGTTTTGTGATTTTCGATTTTTACAAGCTCAGAGTGGCGCGGCTTGATATTTATGTATATCTGAAATTTTTTATATAGCATAAGGGTCTCATTCATCAACTGTTTCGCACTTTTTCTAACTTTGTTGGATAAAATATCAAAATTTTAAAATTATTTCCTTAAACACTGTTTTTCTAACAATCTACATTTTTACACCGTTCAAATTTTCGTCAGAACTTTTTGTCATACCTGGCCAAATTTTCCGCACTAGGACTAAACGAATTAAAATAGTGTTTCGCGGTGCAACCTAATGCGCATGCTTATTCCGTTTCTGAACAGAAAACACGCATGCGCATTACGGACGCACGCATAGGGACAGACGCGTTGTACACATTCGTCCGTACGCATGCGTATTTCAACCTATTTGGCGTGATGTTAAACCAATGTGTGGCTTGCCTTACGCGACTGCAAGTGTCCGCGAAAGGTCAGGAATCTATCCACGAACATGTGCGGTAATACATGCTTCGACGCTGTGACATGTGCATTACTGTGGATGATCGCAATTTTGAACACCAACTGTGAAACCATACGTGTACGACTGAAGGGCTGATACAATTGTTGTTCGCACACCCTTCCATTTCTGCATCCTTAGTGCAACCTTTTTGCAACCTCTTGCACATCTGGGTCATACATTCCTACGCGAAAGGTTTTTTTCCTACTACGGTTTCTTTTTGTGTCCCCTTAAAGTTTGTAAAGGAAGTTTCGAAACACCCTGTATAGAAAAGAAGAAAAGGGCTTACTATTGCCAAATCGATTAACTCCACTTTCTGAATTTTATTAAATTTTAATGTCAAAGCACTTGATTGACTCCTAACTGCATATATTTAAAACAAATTTCTCTAATAATAAGTATTAACACCACTAAATGACAAAATTTTGTTAGCCATTGAATAATAAATAATTTATTTCAGAAGCCAATCTGATTAACTCCATACTCTAATGTAAATCGTAATAAAAATTGAGTTAAAACACTTTTTAACAAAGTAATTGACTACTTCTTATATACAGTGAGTCAAAGTAAAAACCGAACACCAAAGAAAATGAAAGGAATTTGAACGTACAGTCCGAACAAACACAAAAATGACGGGAGCTCAAATACAACTAACGAAGAAGACATCATTTATATTGCTTATGAATCAATTGAAGCAAAGTAATAATACTCGTAATATACAACAGAACAGTTATTAATTTTTGCTAAAATCTGATAAAAAATGTATAGAATGAAGTTTTTTTCTAATAAAAAAATAATTTGAAGACTGAATTTGAATTAATAATTTTCTTTCACTTGCCAAATCGATTAACTCCCTTAATCACGCAAAAATTGTAGTAATAATAACGATTACTCCAAGGATATTCTATCTTATACTTTTTATATGTCGTTAGATAAAATTTACATCTGCAGTAATATAGTCTAGATCGTTTAATTGAATTTATAATTTAAAAGGAATTTTAAAAAACAATATATACTATTTTATCATTTCCCCCAACTTTTTGTTTTATGGAGTTAATCGATTTGGCAAGTGAGGCATTCATATATTAAAAATACTAATTTGTCAAAAGATTAGATTAACCACTTGAGTTGGTTGGGCAGTTTAGGAATCAATAAAATGATTGTAGCAAAAGTAAAATGAATTCAACCCTTGACCGAATCGTTCCATTCCATTTCATTTGCGAGGAAATGATTGATATTGTTCTTTCGTCAATCTATTCATTGAATCATTACATTACCGAGTGAAAAGATTCTTTGGAAGTATAGACGAGATATTCCTAATGTATTACTGATTATTGAAGTCTCATTGATTCGCAATGAGGTTATATTCCCCCAAGATTTAATTTCCCATTTATAACGTCTCATTCGAGTTTATTTACTTCTAACAGAGGTCTGGGTTAGAAGTGAATTGAAGATTGACAAATCCTCCAAGGTTGCTCTTTCAATCAATTTTTTCCTATTAAAATCTTTCGACTAGTGATGTCACGTTCAATCCCACTTTGAACAACTGAGTTTTAATATCTAGGGTGTTATATTTTTTTATTTATTCGTTTAATTGTGCACGTGAAAGGAGGGGTGCTCCTCGTATTCTAATAATCTGCTAAATGAATTTTAATTTATTATTTAATTGCGTTACTCGTTCGTATGTTTTTCTTATCAGTTGCTCGTTTTGTACATGATCCATCTAGAATTTCTATGTAGAACATGCTAGGTGGAATATTCCTAATGGTTTTCTTCTTTCTGTGTGATTCATCTAGTATGGTGGCAATGATAATAGTAATTAATTAAGGGGGCACAGTACCTTTAAGCATACAAATCAACAGGTAAAATAGACTAATTTCGGTAACTGTATCACCAAAAGTTTTATGTATATCATAATGAAATTGTTTGCAGGGTTTATTTATACTTTATACTACACAATGCAGAAAAATTGGATTGATTTTTAAAATTAAATAATATTTTACTAGAATTTACCATAAGGTCATTTTAACATGCTTTTTTACAAGCATAACTTGTGCGCAACATTCTGAGTCATCCTGTGCATTTTCTATAAAACTAATGGCTGATATGAGCTTTCGAGTAAAATTTTGGTTTCATTTTGAAGTCCTTTTGATAATCTATTTTCATTCAAAATTTCAGGAGTCTACGTTCATTAGTTGCAGAGTTATAGTGCGCGCAAGCTTGAAAATTACCATTCTGAGATAAATGCAATTAAAGTTGAAATAGTTATTTTTAGCATTCACGTGCGTTCAAGAAAGCAAATAGATTTGTGAAATGAAAGAGTTGAGTAGTACATATTCTGCTTATATTTGTTACAGTAAAAATATTATTATTAAAACTTTCGAAAAAAATAAATAGCATAATTCCAAAAACTAATAGCGTAATTCAAACCAAAACTAAGAAACGTAAACAAACGAATAGCTGAAAATAAAAATAGGTGTGTTCGAAAAATCCTCATTACGAACGAACGAATGCGAATTTTTTCATGCGGTTTTCTTACAGAATCAGAACATTTCAAACTATCTAAATAGATCAAAATTGGAAAATCGTTTTTTTAAGGTTTTAAAGGTACTGTGCCCCCTTAACTTCGTACTAGAGCAACACAACGGGTTTTTGACGACGATACGGGATCAATCCCGAAGCCATCTAGCATGATATACATGGAATGTTATGAATGTATTACACAAGAATATGTTCAAAACGAGAAAGTCAATAGAAAATCATAACGAGTGAGTAACAAATAAATAATAAATCATAACATAGGTGATTGCAAACATATTGATAGCACTTTTTCTGCAACTAAAGGGTAAAAAATGCGGAACTTAATTTCATTTATTTCTCTGAATTTTAAAACCATATTTTTCCTTTTCCCTCAGCAATTCAAGGTTTGTATAATTTTTAAACCTGATTTCTATAGAAAATTTTAATGGGAAAAAAAAGGCTCTACTAGATATCTAAAAACTGTTAATCGTAGCTGAAAACGTTCTCCTCAAAGCTTTCGATTTTGTTTTGGCTTGTCCTACGGTCATTTTTTGCTACGAGACAAATCTTTCGGATAAACCATAAAATTAGTAAATACACTTTTCAAGTACCTTTCATTGACGTCATTGGTCATCAAAAATACTTTGATTTTAATACTCATATCACTATCATTTCCTAGACAAACTTCTAGAATATGACTTAAAAAAGTTATAATTCTGCGTAGTTTGTTTTCTCGACAAAGTTTGCACAGGGGTCGAGGATTTCTGAGATATTCTATAAGAAGAAAGTTGATGTTATGAACTGTACTTGAGGTCAATTTAACTTGATGATACGTGTTTATAATACAAAAATGACCCTCCCACCACGAACATTGTGATATAGAACAAATGAATGGGTGAATAATATTTTGCGTGCAATTTGAAATTATAGAATATGTATATTAAAAATTAAATGCTTTTTTTATTTAAAAATAACTTCCATCCAAAAAATAAAAGCATTACTTTTACAGGTCACGATTTCTTTAACGAATGAAATGCCGTTAAAGAAACTGCATTCGCAGAGTCAGCACCTCCTAAAGAAAAGTCTTGTTTGTGTTCTTTTAAATTACTCTCTATATTACATCTAAAACATAGGATTAAGGTGTATGTATACACTAGAACATTTTTTAAATTTAGACTTTAAAAATCTTTCACAATAGGTCATTGATTTGTGCTTAAACTCGTTTTAGTGTGAAAAATTCTGATTAAGCTACTCATAAAGTAACTAATTTAGATATAATTAGCATGTTTTTTGAACAGTGATATCTCAAATTCTAATATGTTCAGAAGGACAATTCCTGTTGGAAATTATTCCTAATATTATTCTTCTTGTTTTCACCCTCCATCAAGTTACTAGGAGGAATAGGTTATTTTTTACAATTTTTTTCACGAAGGAAGTCTTAAAAATCAAGATTTGTTCAGGAATTTCAACATTTAAAAATCAACTTAAAATTCATTTCTTAACCAATAACTTCGACTGAGGGTGAAAACATCCACTGTATTACGTAGATTATAATGACACAAAAGTTATTATAATAAATCAATTCATTGTTGAGTTATCAGTGTTCGATTGAAGTATCCTATTGCAAAAACATAGTTCTTCAGAAATCGACTTTAAAGTTTTGGAAACATGTTTGTCTAAGGTGACAGTGCACAACCCAAACCCTTGTAACTTGACTATTTCGAATATTTACAAGATCTTGGTATCGTTTGAAAGCTAAGGGGTTGAACAATATTTTGAATTTTTAAAAAATAGATCGATATTTTAGTCAATTTTAATGATTTCTAGTGTATACACGCACCTTAACCGAAAGAAAAATATTGCCATGGTGCATAATTTTCGAGATAGTTCCCGATAGTTTTATAATCGCCTTGGCTAGACAATATAAGGTGGAAAAGATTACCGTTAGAACCTATTCATTAAAATAGTGCTGTAAGTGTAGGTGAGTATACTTTTTTTGGCGATCCTTATAAATACCAACAATTGCCCACAACTTAACAGTAAGCATTGTGCATTTGATTATTTGAATAGGTCACTTCGATACCTACAAGTAACTTCGATTCCACATTTCTCCTTTACACATCTCTCTCTTATCAATGAAATCGCATTCCCAAGAGTTCTTTGATAAAATGCGAACCTTCCTTGAAGCTCTCTTTAATTTTCGATCTATCATGATTCCGTCGGTCAGAAGGGATCGAAAGGAGAGACATTAAAACTCGATTATCAAAAATCGATTCTTCCGCGAACCTCTTTGAATAGGTCTAATAATTCTTAATAATCGTGTGTGAGAGGCCTCTTTTTTTGTTCCAGGAAGAGCAAAGAGGAACTTTGGAGTCATTAATCACGATCCTAATCGCAGATGGAGAGATGACAGTAGCTGCTTTCCTGACCTGATCCCAGCTACTTAATAACAGATGAATCGAATTGTTGAGTCCACTGGGACCTTTGAAATCGCGCCCTGAGAAGTCCTCACTTGAAGGGGGATTTCGAGATCCAAGTTAGTTATGCTTAGTTGCCAAAGAGGTATATAGGGTGAAGGGTGACTTTTAATTAACCTACAACTTTTAGCTGAAATAACTCTTGAGTCTTTGCAGATAGCACTACAAACATTTTTTATTGAAAAGAACATGGAAAAGGAATTTAATGGATAAGGTTTTCAAAGTGATCAATAGCGCAACCTAGTCACAAAGTGGTCAGTTACAAATTCAAGAGTTTCTTTTTTAATGCTTGCAAATGAGTCAGTTATGGACTTTTTGAGGCTAATAAGGTCTGTCGGCTGCTTCTTGTAAACCAAATCTGATGACCCCAAAGATAGAAATCACATGGATTCATATCTGGTGAATAAGGTGGCCAATGCAATGCACCAGGATAACGTCTATGATTGCTCTTGCTGTATCAATCACTTCTGCTGTTCTAACCTTTGCGCCATCTTTTCCCTTCAGATCATCTTTCACGTAACCGAACTTTTCAAATTTTCTTATCAGATCTCTTACCATTGCTCTAGAAGGCTTAGGTCGGTTTCTGAATGTTGCAGACCACTTCCGTAGCAATAGTGTTGCATTTTCACCACATAATTTTTCACAATAAAAATACGATCTTCGGTTGAATAAGACACTTTGGGAGGCATTTTCAAAATGGCGTGTAACTGACACGAAACAAGTTCCTTTTATACCCTCTCTCACTGCACGCATTTGTAGCGCCATCTAGTGACACTCTGAGAAGTTATTTCAGTTAAAAGTTGTAGGTTAATTAAAAGTCACCCTGTACTACAAGAGACCAAAAGACTAGTTCCAGGCTGACAAAGGAAGTTTAAAGGATCTTGTTAGTGTGCAAGGTCATGTCTGTTTGTGGTCTAATTTGTAATCGTGTAGTTAAAATGTCAGTAGAGAGTAAAACCATTCCCCTTTGCTTCAGGGGTTGTTGAAATCAGTTCATGTACTGCCTTGCTACTGAAAAAGGCCCAGGTTTGTTCTTTCACATATCCAAGTGTATGATAGTTCACAACGCAGAGATACATAACAGTGCGTGTGGTTCAATCTGTTCCATTTCATCCTTGTTGGTGCGGTGACCACCGTCTCTCAGTGGATTTGCCCGCTTCACTAGCAACCTGCGAGTTGTATGCGGAGAAGGTTCGAATACTGTCAGGTTCGATTCCTCCCTTGGTGTATTTCTCTTGTGTCAGTAAATCTTTCCTTGTGTATGTTTATTTGCTTGATGGTGTTGGCCATAAAACCCGGAAAACTTTGTTGATGTGCGTCTGAATCTGTTAATACATTCTGAGATATAAACGTCGCTTACTAAATATAAGTTTGATGCGTATTTAAAATGTCTCCGAATAAAATGAGAATCTCTGGTCTCCGGGACACATGATGCCCATCGACCTCGGTGGTCTGCAGATTTTCGTTCCTAAAATTCACTTCCAATTTTGTACCTACACACCGAAGTTTTTTGACTCCCTCTAACATCCGGATGACAGTCTTTCGAACACTTTCGTTCTAAGGGAAGGTGATCGATTCATACCTCTTGGTCAGCATTCTTCAGTGTTTGACCGGAGACTACGATCACTATCAACTGCCCCCTAATACCTCTAGCGTTGTGAGACTTCATATGCAGATGATACACAATATGATGTTGCTTTAATACGCAGCATTTAATAACCGTTAACCCTAAAGATAATACTTGGATTTTCTATTTTCTTGACCAGCAAGAAAGAGGTTGGTAGCTTATTAACGTCGCACTGGTACAACACAACGGGTTATTGGCGACTTCAGGATCAGTCCCGAAGGGATAGATCGAGGACAACGCTTTGTCGTTTTGTACCACGGTCAGATGACGTGGTCAACTCCTGAGATAGCATCCCACTCTCCAAACTTCCACACCACGCCAACATGAAGATATTTGAGACCATGACAAATTTAAAATGCACCAACCCCCGTGTACACTTCGGTCTTCGGTTGGATCTAGTTTCGAAGTCGCAACTCTTCCAACAGGGCTACCGCGGCCTCGTAAGAAAAGAAGACTAGTGGACCCAAGCCCTAGATAAGCATCCAATCCAAAATTGGCTGCCCGACGCCCCTCCTCCCGGCGACACAGAAATATTAGCTGACTCCCCAAAACATAGGCATGAGGCTCTCTTATTTGAGGCAGTGTTTGATTCCTGTAGCAACCCCCTCTCATCTGTCTGTAAAACGGGCCGGAAGAGTAGTGGATTATCAACCGGAGGGTTACGAGTTCGAGTCCAACCAAAGACCGTCGTGTATTAAGGGGGCATGTTCAATCCATCGTGGCCTCAAATGTCCTCACTTTGGCGTGGTGTGGAAGTTTGGAGAGTGGTGTGCCAGCTCAAGTGTGACCTCGTCATCTGACCGTGGTTCAAAATGATGTGGGGTTATCCTCGTATCTTTCCCAAGGGGATCGATCCTGGACCGTCGCCAATAGCCCGCTGTGTTGCTCCAGTGCAACGCTAATTAAATACCTACCTACCTGCCTGTAAAACTTTCCTTGTGTGTATGTCCATTTATTTATCGGGAAAAGCATTGGCACAGATTGTCCAGATCTGGCCCTAGCGACATAAATGCCTCACCCAACCTGTTTAACCCTTTCGGGCCTAATGGGCATGTACGTCCCTGAGATTATATTGGGTAAATAAATCCCACTTTTGAATGGGTTTTACGTTTTCAGTGTTCTTAAGGAATTAGGGAATAAAAATATGACTAAAGAAACCTGGCAATACTTTCAGATTGCAAATGGCGGACTTATATTTTTGAGCACGCCCATTCATTCTGATGAATGAGTGACCGTGGTTCGGAAACAAAAAGATGGTACAAAATTAGTTGCCCAGAAGCCATTTCCCACTACAATAAGTACATGAATGGAGTTGTGATGAAATGGCTACTTTTAAGGGTCGTGGCAGAAAATCAGACAAGTGGTGGAAAAAGATTTTTAGTTATGATTTCTGTTGTGAATGCATGGATTACGAAGTGTGATGTGGAACATAAAACAGAACCACTATTATCACTCATGGTCCCCTTAGCTGAGCAACTGATAAATGTTGGAAGGGAGGAAGCAAACACAAAAAGAACGCGAAAGTAGAAAGTCAAAAAGAGCAAAAGCTACTAAACTACTAAATTAAACTACTTTTCATAGTTAAATTTTAATAATGCAAAAGTCGGGGCGAAAGGGTTAAGGCTGAGCCAGTCTTCTACCTCCAGTGGCTTTGTTCTAAGGCCTAATAAAAGCTGCTCTCTTCCCTTTTTCGCCCCCAGGGGCATACCTACTTTAGGTTTGTACGGGCTTCACAACCCCGGGGTACCTGAGTGATCTCCCCTTTTTTTCATTCTTCTCCTCCCCTCCCCTTCTACTTTTTGCTTTCTTCTTCCTCCCTCGTTGTGGTTGCCTCTTCGGAAGTGAGGGCTCCCCTTGAGAAGCTTTTCGTCACTCTGTTACCTTCAGCTCCTTCTTGGGGATTATATCACCCACGTGTTTGCCGTGCGTGGAGTCCCGTGTCCCCGGAAAAGGGAATCCTGGCAGTTGAGGGTCGATATACTGACCCAACACACTGCTTTGGCCCCAGCTTCAGGTAAACGGGAGGTGTACATTGGCCCCGTGTGCATCAATCGGCTGGTCGATTGGACTTCGTCGTCGGCTAGGGATCAAGCGATCGGTCACCTACTGAGCAACACATTAAGGGTGGTGGCTGCCACAGGGGTGATTGAAAGCGTATAGGCCCTGTTAGCACTGGTGCAGACTGCATCCCCTTGTTGGGCTCGGTGGTGGGTGGTGCTGCAGAGCCCGAATATCTTTTTTATAAACTATGAATGACAATTCTTCTATTTCTTCTCCCTCTCGAAGGGAGCAACAAAGTCCGACTTTATCGAATATCCGTTTCTTTCTCGTAAAATTAAAACATAATGATGAACAAAACGCAGATCAGTCTTTTTCTAAAACCTCCCCTTTTCTTATTAATAAAACTATTCAATCTTTTATAGGTACAGTAAAATCAATCAAAAAACTACGTTCCGGTGACCTTTTAATTGAAACTTCCAATAACACTCAGTCGAACCTCTTAAATAATGCTACAAATCTTGGCACTTTTTCCGTTTCTGTTTCACCACATAAAACGTTAAACTTCTCTAGAGGAGTTATCTCTGAACCTGACCTTCTCAATACATCTGAAGAGGAAATTCTGGAGAACTTACGTGACGAACACGTCTGTGGCGTGCGACGAATAACCATCAGGTCGAGGCGAGATGATAAAATCTTGCCAACAAAACATCTTATTCTCACTTTCGACCAACCGTCACTGCCTTCCCGTATCAAAGCAGGATACCTCAGTTGCCCAGTCCGTCCGTTCATTCCGAATCCCCAGCGCTGTTTCAACTGCCAGGGGTTCGGACACTCTAAATTCCCTTGCCGGAGCCCCACTAAATGTGCTCGTTGTGGAGAAGTGGGCCACGAGACGGACGGATGCACTAAATCTCCCCATTGTATCAATTGCGGTGGAGATCATCCTGCTTTCTCCAGATCTTGCCCAAAATGGGAATTTGAGAAGGAGGTTCAGACAGTTAAAACTTTACAAAATCTTTCATTTCCTGAAGCTCGCAGGCTTGTGGAATCCCGAACTCCCAAGTCTGGCGCTTCATATGCCAAAATAACTGCCAAAACATACAATACAATAGCCACACAAACTGATTCCCCTTTTGAAACTCATCTACCACCAATAAACTTTTCAATAACTCCGCAAACTTCTGCAAATAAAACTCAAACAATATCTAAAACTGTGAGCACATCAACCCCTCGTCCGTCCTCCAGTAGAACCGACTCCCGTCCACAGATAGCCAAACCATGTATTAGGAAAATTAAAACCATAAAAAAAACAGAAAACCGATTACAATCCCAAAACACCCAGATTTTTACATAAAAATAAAATACCAATAAAAATACTTCGGCGTGCAGCCGAAGATATAGAATTAAATCTTCATGCGTCGGACCTGTCTGAGGACGACGAAAACTATGAAATGAAAGCACCTCCAGGGCAAAATAAGAAATCTGCGCCTCCTATCAATCAATGATAGGATCTTTTATATCATGGAACTGTCGTGGCTTTCGAAATAAGTTGGATGACGTAAAAACCCTGATTGCAGAGTACCATCCCGCCTGTGTCGCACTTCAGGAGACATACCTGAAGTCGTCTGACACGGCGAAGATCCGTCGTTATACTTGTAATAGGAGAGATGGCAGTAATGATGGAAAAGCATCGGGTGGTGTTGCTCTCTTCACCTCCCTTGAATATCCATCTTTAGGCCTCTCACTAAACACCCCTTTGCAAGCTGTTGCGGTTAGAGTACAAGTACGACGGATGATTACCATCTGTACGCTATATTTACCACCAAATCATTCCATCCAACAACAGAGCCTTGAGAACTTGGTCGATCAACTGCCGGAGCCGTTCATTATACTCGGTGACTTTAATGCCCATAGTGTACTTTGGGGAAGTAGGGATACCAATTCCCGTGGGCGACAGATAGAACAGCTGATCACAGATCGCTGTCTCTGTCTGCTCAATAACGGTGAGGTTACCTACTTCCACGAGCCATCTAGATCCTTCCATACAATCGATCTTGCCATCTGCTCCCCTTCAATTCTTCCCTTACTGTCCTTTTTTGTCGGTAGTGACCTGCGCAACAGTGATCACTTCCCAATATTCGTTACTCATATTAGTGGAAATGATCCTGTTCGCCGCCCGTCACGATATATCTATGAAGCAGCCGACTGGCCTAATTTTACATCTCGGGCCACTATATTAGACCAGATGGTAGAAGGCAGCATAGATGAGGCGATAACAAGAGTCACCGATGTTATAATTAAAGCTGCTGATACGGCAATCCCCAAGAAATCTCCCTCCTTTCATAAACATTGTAAACCATGGTGGACTCCTGAATGCACTGCAGCGACTAAGATCCAAAGGAAGGCGTGGGGTATTTTCCGCCGATACCCCACAACTAAAAATCTTCTCAGCTTCAAACGTGCGAAAGCTAACGCTCGCCGAGTGCGACGTCAAAGCCAAAGGGAATCTTGGATAAGGTATGTTTCAGGCATAACACCTGCCACTTCCTCCAAACAGTTATGGGATCGAGTACGGAAAGCGATGGGATTATATTCCGAACACTCCATCACGTTCGTAGAAGAGAATGGACAACATGTGTCAGAGGCTGTCGAGATAGCCAACGCCATTGCGCGTGCTTTCTCTACAGCCTCCAGTACTACCAATTATTCGGACACATTTCAACGCGCAAAACATCGCGCAGAATCCCATCGTCTAAATTTCCACTCTCGCACCGAACTCGCCTATAACTGTCGATTTACAGAAAGGGAATTGATGAGATGCCTTAAAGGGACCAGAATGACAGCACCTGGCCCTGATGGCGTCTCTTACATCATGATGCAACACATTTCCCGTCAATCCCTTCTTAACATCTTACAACTTTTTAATCGTATATGGGAGGAACATATCTTCCCTTTGGCTTGGACACGTGCCATAGTTATACCCTTTCCAAAACCTGGAAAAGATCCCACCAATCCGTATAACTATCGCCCAATAGCACTCACCAGCTGCATGTGCAAACTTTTTGAAAGGATGGTGAATTATCGTCTCACTTACATCTTGGAGACAACTCAGGCTCTTTCACCATTTCAAAGCGGTTTCAGGGTTGGCCGCTCAACGGTAGACAACATCTTATCACTCGAAACTCAAGCTCGCCGTGCATTTCTGCGCCGAAACCACCTTGTCTCTATTTTCTTCGACATGGAAAAGGCGTATGATCGCACTTGGCGATACGGAATCCTCCGTGATTTACATTCTCTTGGGTTTCGAGGTCATCTACCAGTATTTATTCAAAAATTTCTAGCCACTCGACAGTTTCAAGTCCGTATCGGCTCTGCGCTTTCGGATATTTTCATTCAAGAAGAGGGCGTTCCTCAGGGTAGTGTCCTCAGCGTTACTCTATTTTCAATAAAAATAAATAACATATTAAACCAACTGCCTCCAACTGTCCAGGGTAATTTGTACGTGGATGACTTGAGCATTCATTGCCAAGGTAAAGACATGCGGTACATTGAGCGACAACATCAGTCAGCTGTCTTTCGCTTAACGCGGTGGAGTGACGAGAACGGTTTCAGCTTCTCTACTCAAAAGACATCTTGTGTTCATTTCTGCCGACGTCGGAACCTACATCCTGACCCAGAGATCTTCCTGGGTGATATTAGGATTGCAGTGGAGGACAGAGTAAGATTTCTAGGTATCATTTTCGACCAAAAACTTACCTTCCTCCCTCACGTCGTGCAACTGCGGATGTCTTGCGAGAAAAAGCTCAATCTCTTAAAAGTACTCTCAAAAACATCTTGGGGAGCAGAACGGTCCTCCATGTTAAATATCTATCGAGCTTTAATTCGTTCCAGACTAGACTATGGATGTGCAGTTTATGGCTCTGCCCGTCAGTCTGTGTTACGAAAGCTCGATACTGTGCATCACACTGCACTAAGGATCTGTTCCGGAGCATTTCGCACTTCACCCGTCAAAAGCCTGTATGTGATTTGCCACGAACCATCTTTGGCTTCTACACGTCTTTTGTTGTCGTTACGACAACGAAATCGAGTCTTAGAACATCCGGACCATCCACTGCAAAATTCACTCCTGGATAATTATCTTGATCGCCTATTTTCGAATCGACCCTCTTGTATTGCAACTTTCGGGCTACGCATGAGAAATGCCCTAAGGATTACGCCCCTTCACTCATTTGATGTAGCTGAGAGACCTCTTTTCACCATCTCACCCTGGAAATCTCATGCAATATCATTCTTAAATTTATTTCCAGGTTTAGAGAGATCTAATACCAGCTCAATCATTTATAAACAGCTTTTTCTCGCTCACCGTCATAATTTTTCAAATCACACAGCAGTATATACTGACGGTTCAAAATCACTCGATTATGACGGCTGTGCTTTTATTTGCGAATCCGTCACTTTTAATTTCTCATTACCATCTTTTATTTCTGTTTTTACCACTGAATTTTTAGCTCTTTACAAAGCACTGAAATATGTTTCCAGTCTCAGTACTGGCAATTTTATATTTTACACGGACTCTAAAAGTGTTTTGGAATCCTTGAATTCGGATTCTCCAAGACACCCTTTGGCTCATGATATTTTAAAACTTAATAACAGGCTTGTCCGTCGTGGCTTCGGTATCATTTTTTGTTGGATACCGGGACACGTCGGTATTATCGGCAATGAACTGGCCGATGATGCAGCGAAAACTGCAGTGATTCCACTTGATATTCGTATTCCATACGATGATCTACGTCAATTTGTACGGGACATCGTATGGAACGAATGGCGCGAAGACTGGAGTGAGCAGAACAACAACAAGCTCCACAACATCCAGCCGACAATCTCACCCCTACCGTCACTACCATCTCGACGGTTCGACGTCATTCTAACTCGTCTTCGCATCGGCCATTCACGAATCACTCATAGATTTTTATTGGTCGGGGAAACCACTCCATCGTGCCAGCATTGCCAAGATCCGCTCTCCATTTGTCATATTTTAACTTCTTGTATATTTCTTAGACATCTTTATAGACAATTTTTTAAAACTTCATTACCACTTTTATCAGACCTTTTGGGTCAACCTCCCCATCCATTGCTTTTTAGATTTCTTCATGGTTCTGGATTTTTACCACATATCTAAGATTTTAAATTTAATTTCATCAAGTTTTATAGAACTGAGATGGGGATACCCCATCTTAGTTCTCTCTAAAAAAATATATATATATACGATTTTACAGGCTGAGGTTTTATATTCTTAATTAATTTTTATGTATTTCAATTGGTTTTATTCATTACATTTCCATATGGTGGATTTGTGACTTGAAAGTGGTGACTACATCTCCTAATTTTAATATCTTGTGTTTGGCGCAGCTTATCCTCTTTTGGATCTTGCGCCATAAAACCCAAATCAACCAACCAACCAACCAATCTTCCCTTTTTCCAGGAAATATGACCTTTCTGACTCAGTCTAGCGTTAAATAACTAAGTGGGATTGGTAAGAACAGTGTTCGTTTCTGCCAAAAAGACCAATTGTCCTCCCTTGAACCGATTGGTCTCAGCTTGAATTGATTCTTGAGGGCTTCTGGTCTTAGGATCGACATGAACTGGCTTTCCTTTACTGCAGCAAGCCAGACTTTTAATATTTAATCAACGGACTCCTATGGAACTAATGTAAAAGTATTCTCCTGCCAACAAGAACTGATGGATTTATAATAGAATATTTATGTGCAGGTGGGAAAAACATCAACACAAAATAGGCAAATAAATTATTAAAATAAACTAGTAAATTATCAAGTGCTAAAATTGAATACCTTTATTTATTTTTTGTGGGAATTTAAAAATGAACGATTCAAAAAAATAAATAATGAATGACAATTCTTTTCAACATTAAAACGGATTAACGTTGAAATATCCGAAAAGGAAGTCCAAGTTTTTTAGGAGCAAAGATTAATGAACGCAAATCACTAATGTTCAAGGTAGTTTTTAAGAGGTTTGGGCCCCTTTTAAACCCTTTTAGTTTAACTCGGCATAATAAGCAATTGGACGAATTCGATTCAGAACAGATGTTATACCGATTAACAATGAAACATACTGAAAAGGAATGTTCTAATGACATAAAGATGCTGACACGCACTTTAGTCAAATTCCTCGCTTCTAAGATATTCTGAGGTACACTTATAAAAAATTAGCATCTATTGCCAAGCATTAGGGAACATCTCAAAAGTGAAATGAGATGGAATTTAATTTGCAATTCAATTTTAACGTAATTTCTTGATCTTTAAAAGTTAAAGAACTTACTGAAGAACCCATGGCTTCTTATAAACTAGCTCTCTCCGACAATTTTTGTTACAATTAGCACTTATTATAAACTTATATATTGTTTGGGGAAGAAATAGGTTTTGATAATGCTTTTCGAATCTCGAATCGCTTACGTGGACACCATGTACTAACAGAAGTATCTGGAGTTATTTGAATCGTTCTTTCGATGTGAATTGAAAGTATAAGAAAATTTTATTTCCCCTCTTGAAGGAAAAATATGTACAAAAATCGTTTTATGTATAAAAATTTATTTTTATCATTCCTTAAGAGATGCAGAATGTTTTCGACATCAAAGTATTGTCTCAAATACTTATGTACCATTCTTGTCAAACTTTAAATGATGGAAGGGTTCATCAAATATTTTTTGTGTCAAATAATGTATGTCGCAGCTATTGCGCATAGGCGCTAGAGGGAGCTATTTAGCGCGTTTGCACATAATTATTCTAGTTTCATCATTCATAAGGCGGATTTCGCATGTGATAAGGCATGGCTGACTTAAGGCATGGCCGAGTTTCGGGATGGCTGACATGCATTTAACACATAGTGGGACTGCCAATGGAAACGGAAGACCTGCTCAAAGATAGTACCACGAATGCTTTTTCAATAGGCAAATTGTTAAATATTTGTGCATGTGTACCACCAGTTGTGTGAAAAAGAACATTTCATATCAGCAGGCATGATGCGGGTCGACAGAGAAGTTCGAACAGTTCCATGTAGTTGAGAATTGCTTGTGTGTACATGTCCATTACTTGACGTTGTCTGTCTTATTTTTGGTGCCGTTTGGTCAAATATGGCCCCTTACGCCATAAAAACCCAAACCAAGCAAACAACATAATTTATACATCATAGACCCGTATATTTAAATCAAGAGAAGTAGCTATGATGTTTTCAATGAAAGTTGATTAAATGTCAAAAATTATCTCCCAGATATTAAAATGGTGTTTACATTTCCACGAGAAAGCAAAAAAAAAAAAACGGATTCAGTTCAAGTAAGACCGTATAAATTTTCAACTAATCCTTAACTTTGAGTATAGCTATTTATCTCAAGCATTTTATTAAAACTCGGTATCCAGCTTATGAAAGTGGGCTATCAAATGGAGAAATGTTGGTTGTTTTAAAGAATCAATACCTGAAGCTGCGCTTCATATGAAAACTGCCCCCGGTTTGTGCATACTTCAATTTAACCCTCTGGGCGTCAGATTTCCGGGAAATGCAAACTAGTGCATTTCCCAACAGCACACATAATGACTAAATGACCACATCCATTGGATGAAGGAATCCATGACTTCTTTCAATCTTTAGAAAAATTCTTTTGGTCCTTTCAGAAGAATACTATAATTTGGAAAGATTATTTTGGTATTGTACTTGGAACAGAATCCTTTGGATAGATTCTATTGATCCTTCTTTCCTTCGAACAGAATTCTATGGAAAGATTATATTAGTACTTTCCATAGAATTGAATCCTCTGGAAAGATTATACTGATACTTTCCTTAGAATAGAATTCTTTTAAAAGATTCTATTGGTCTTTTACTTAGAATAGAATGCTTTGGAAAGATTATATTGGTAAAGAAGATCAGGTAGGTAGGGGTATATTAATTAACGTCACACTGGAGCAACGCAATGGGCTATTGGAGACGGTCCGGGATCAAACCCGAAGAGAAAGATCGAAGACAACACCACGTAATTTTTAAACCGCGCTCGGATAACGAGGTCACACCTGAGCTGGCACCCTCCTCTCCAAACTTCCACACCACGCCAACGTGAGGACGTTTGAGGCCACGACAGATTTAACTTTCTCCAGCCCCCTTTCACCAGCGACGGTCTTTGGGTGGATTCGAACTCGCAACTCTCCGGTTGCTAATCCGTTACTCTTCCAACCGGGCTACCGAGGCTAGCAAAGATCAGAATCAATTATAAGTCATGCAGGGAAGATTGAAGGTTGCAAGGAGGAATTATGCGTGCGAGCCCCTCAGAAGTTTAAACATGTGTTTAGGAAGCTAGTGAGTTGAGTTGTTTCCAAAAAAGAAATCCTTTTTAAAGAGTCGCTGCAATCGATTTTTGAAGCCAGAGAATGGGTTACGTAAGAGGCCACCGTAAACATTCGGGAACAAAGAGCAAACCCTTTTATGGAATGTTTGCTTCGGAAAGTGTGCTCAGGCATAAAAGTAAAAGTGTTCCATGGCTCGCAGATAAGTTGGGAAACACCATGAAAAGGAAAAATGAGCGCTCTACAAGAATTGCCCATAAAGTCTCCTTAGTCTGGAATTCATTATCCTTCCTCATCTATTTCGTGTAGTTAGGCCTATCCCACGCACGCAGGTGATTTTCGTAAAACAGTTTCGTATTTCTATATCGCTAGGTCTAAAAACATGAAATGGGCTTATAAAATTGCATTTAAGGTATCAAATTTGGAGGATGAATCAAAATAATTAAGTTACTTTTCGGAAAAACCTCCCCTATTTTTCAAAACTTAAATATAAAACTTAAACATCTACATATACTTATTGTATACATACACAACAGTATTGACAGTTGGCTTAAGCTAGAGAACAGTTGCTCAAAACCCAAATCCCATTGCCTCTACGTAACATCTAGAGGCTTATAGGGTCGTCTATAAGGAGTAATGGATCTCCAATCTACAAGGAAATGTCTATAGGAAAGAATTGAAATGTTTTGTTGAGAAATAAAGCTCGTATCTCAGGTTCCTTGACCAGAACTGTTGGCGTCACATGCTTTCGACATCTTACTCTACATGACTACCTACAAATTCCTGACAATACAATTGCAAATTCTGTTGATGGTGTTATCAAATCATATTTTATCACTTCAGACCTCGCTTGGGCCGCTCATCGACTTATGGCTTAGAGGTCCGAGACTGTCCTAGGGTAAAAAAAGCTTTAAGGGAAGGATTTTCAGAGTAAGCAAACCACATTGAAGGCGTAGATTTTACTTATTACAATTGACACATAGTGGGGGGTAGCTTAAAATCTAATCTATCGCCGTTTTAGCAACGTTTAGCCTTTAGTTTGATTAGCGTTGACCAATTAATTATTATAAATCAATCCGGAATTCATTCTTTGGAAATGCTATTAGCGATGGGCTGAAATCGTATTCGAAGAACAATCGACATCTCGTCACGTCCGGAATACCTACAGGAAGCATGTTTCACCACATAAACGCTACCTCCACCGACATTTAAGGCATCTGCCTGCCTTTAAAACATGAATTTTGGTCAAAATATCGATGTTTCAATTTTGGTCGAGTATTGTGTTCTGAACTTTTTTTCTTTCAAGTTCTCTTAAAATTTTGTTTCTAAGTCATTTAGAACTGGAATTATAGCTGTTTTTATATTACTGCACAGCTAATTTTTGAAACCGGAAGTTCACTAAAATATTTGTTTACATGACTGTTCCTTTCAATTTCGATATGAAATTTGATATTGTATCTCAATAAACATTTATAAATATATATTTCAAATATAAAACTGTTGAATTATATCTGGCAACTTGATTTCAATGCTTATATAATTTTAAAACTGGCAGCAATTAATTCGTTCTGAGATTTGTGTTTACATTCTTGTTTCACTGCTTCTCGGATTATATTTATCTGAGGAATCAAGGTACGGTTTGGTGCTCACATTTTGTTCTAAAATGTAAGAGTTGTGACTTGTAAAAGGTTTGCTTCATCTAAGAAAGCTGTGAACTTACCTGAAATAAATACCAGATTCGTTTATGCCATGTGACAAATAGGTAAAGGTTTCTCAGCAGCTTACAAATTATGTGCTACACTGAATATACCTGGATTATCAAAATCTCCATATGTTATTCATGAAAATAGGCTTTTAGAAGTTATTTCAGAAGTAGCTGAAAAATCTATGGAAAATGCAGCTTCTGAAATAGTACAAGAAAAGAAAACTGATATTAATAAAGCAACTGAATGTGGAGTATCTTTTCATGGAACGTGGCAGCGGAGAGGTTATACTTCTATGAATGGGTGCGTTGCTGCCATTTCTGTTGACACCGGAAAAGTATTTGACGTTGAAGTTATGTCATCATATTGCCCAAAATGCAAAGCATTAGAAAAATGCCCAGAGGCATTGTGTACAACTCTCTTAAAGCTGATCATAAGTGCCAGTGCAATTTTGAAGGATCATCGTCAAAAATGGAAACTGTGGGTGCTTCACGCATATTTCTTCGTTCGGAAAATAAACGAAAAATGAAATATACTCGATACTACGGAGACGGTGACTCAAAGGCATGTATGAATGTGAAAGACACTTATGGTGAAAACAGTGTTTTGAAATTGGAATGTATAGGCCACGTCCAAAAGAGAGTCGGTTCACGTCTTCGCAAATTCAAGTCCAAAGTTAAAGGTTTGTCGGGTAAGGGAAAGTTGACCGATGCCTTTATTGACAGACTGGAAAATTATTACAGGATAGCATTGAGGACTAATGTAGGCAATTTACAAAAGATGTAGCAGAGTGTGATAGTTGCTTCGTTCCACTGTGCATCGAACTTTAAAAAGCCAATGCATGGACAATGCCCAATAGGTAAAGACAGTTACCAAAGAGCAGTTGATTCTGGTGCTACTTCCTAAGAAAAGTAGAGTGGGATGCCAAATGAAATACTTAACAAAATCAAGCCCACATATCTTGAACTGTGTTCTAAATAACTTCTTACTAAGTGTTTGCACGGTCAAACGCAGAATGTCAATGAATGCCTCAATGGTAGTATATGGCAAAGATTACCAGAAGAGGTATTTGTTGGCCTCAAAACCATGAAGTTAGGGGTGTATGATGCTGTTGTGCACTTCAATGATGACTTCCAAGGTTGCTCACAAATAATAGAAAAGATGAACATTAATCCTGGCTTTTTTACATTGAAAGCATATAAACATTTAGATAGTAGTAGAATTCGTGATTCAAAGCGGCATTCTACATCTAAAAAAGCGTAGGAAAATATTGAAAGCTCTAAGAGAGAAAAAAATCACTGTTTCAGACAGAAAAAAAATGAATTTTATAATCCAAGTGCACTTTAATGTATCATTATTGTAGTTTTTCATGTACATAAAGATATTTTTCCATTTTTCTCAAAATTGATGTTTACATGTTTTTGCTTTACGCAACTTAGCATAACTCAAAAAGTTAAAGTCCAAATGCTTTGAAATTTTGTAGGCATATTGCACAAATATATATACAGGGAATAGACTATAGCCATGGTTAAATATTAATTATTTTCTGATTTACAGTCTTTTAATTCATGACTTGCGCAAAAGTTTAGGGAACTTTTCAAAATGGTATAATCAAATTCCCATAACTTCAGAGATATATGTGTGATCACCATGATAATAGTCTATTCCTTGAAGAAGTTCATTATAAACATTATCAAATTCACAAAACAGAGATATAATGATTCCTTTTGGAATTACATCATTCTGCGTATTGGCATATTTTACTGTAATTTTTACCTTATTTTTTATCTAAGCAATGAACAAATTATTAGATACTTATATTTTATATGCTGTTTCTAGTTTTATGTTGTGTTTAATCATAAAATTTAAGTTAGAAGTAAAAATTTAAGTAATTTCGAAAATGACCCCCGAAGGCAGATATTAACTCGACGGAAAATCCGAAAACACCATTTTAGGCACAACTGCAAGAAAAAAAACAGAAAATACGTATAAGGAAAAGTCTTCGTCCCATTCAAAAATTTTGCTTTCCAGTAACTCTTTCTCAAAATCCAACAAAGAGCCTTTCATCGTTGAATGTGAGCCCGATACATAACATCGCCATCTTCGCAAAGGGGTCAGTTTGGGTTGGGTAGGACACACATAGGGCAAAGACGTTCTGCCAAACAAACAGGCACATGAACGGATGAAAAGTTGCCTCTTCTTCACTGAGTGGCTAATCTGTCTTTTCTAGGTGTCTACAATTCTTTTAAGCGATTCTACTTGCCAAATTGTGGCGAGTTGAAGGACTTTTTGATGAGAAGCTTCAGAGTATGAAATGTTACGATGATTTCTCTATCCTGTAACCCCCTTTCTTTCCAGCATATTAGCCTGATCATCACTGTGAATTACACTATGGTCACTTTTCTGGTGATCAAATTATGAATCAGGTTGCCTTAAATAGTTGTAGATTTGCAATGCGATGGCCGTTTATTTTTCAATCTCCAAATACTCGCAAAATGTGCCAAACAATACACAACTTAGTACTATACTCCTATTCTGTGTCTTTTAATCCTTTTAACATATGAGTTGAAACTGGTATAAATTTTTCGCTTTACGAATACAAACAAGCTACGGACGCGTCACATAAGATGCTAATGAAGAATGTATAGCACGGAAATGGTTTTAAAAAATTTGGTTCTGATCATGAATCCTTTAAAAAAACACCACGCTAAAGATCTGCATTCCGCTGTTGAGAATAATTCTAGATTAAGACGTCAAGGAACTTTCACAAATGCCTATAATTGGTAACAAAATTTCCAGGTTAATTTTTATTGAAAATTTGGTTACTTGATGTAAAACGTGTGATGTACCGTCATGAGAGTCGGTCAGTGAGCAGAGAAGCATAATTGTACATTGCACAAGAAGAATGAATTTCCTAACCCAGAAACGCTATAGTAAAGACATCTTTGGAAGTAGTGACAGTGAACGTGACAAAATTTTGTTTAACATACGGCGATGTCAAACGGGGACGATTAAATTTCCTCATCTAACTGACAGACCTAAATTTTCTTTAAACTTTCACACGTCTTAATTTCTATCGAGATTTATACGTTTTGTGAGGCAAAGCCAAAATACGCTAATCTAGTCCACAAATAGGAGGGATTTATACCCTAATTTGGTCTTAACCAGGTGTCTTCAGCTGGTTAGATTTAGTTATAACTTCAGTCCGAATGGGTTAATCCTTTCTGAAGCACAGGGGAGTACCAAATGCCTTTTGGCAGGTCTTGGGGTAGATAGTTAATTACTGTCGCACTGGAGTAACACAACGGACTATTGGCAACGATTTGGGATCCATCCCAAAATGAAAGATTCAAGGACAACTCGTAATTTTCAACCACGGTCAGATGATGAGGTCAACACATGAACTGGCAACCCGTTCTCCAAACTTCCACACCCCGCCAAAGTGAGGACATTTTAGGCAGCGAGATTTAACGTGCACCAGAACCCGTGTACACGACAGTCTTTGGCTAGATCGAGTTTCGAACTCGCAACACTCCGGTTGCTAATACGTTGCTCTTCCAACTGGGCTACAGGTCTGATAGATTTCTCTCTTAAACCGTGGAGACCAGAGTCTGGTACTATTAACTCAGAGGATTTGGGTTCAAAATAGCAAATGTCCTTATGTGAATGTAATGTAATGTCTGAAATAGATTACTCTACGGTTAGTTGATTTACAGAAATCCTTATACCTGTGCTTTTGAGATCGTAGTCCATTCAGACATGCGGAATAATCGGAGTGTTTTATTTTCTAAAGCCTACTTATACAGGGTGAGTCTAAATTGTTTTTACAAAATAAGAGGGGTGATAGTACTCATCCAGACGAGAAATAATTACCATGGAACATAAGGTCGCATTCCACTCTGAGAGACAGAAAAGAGTAAAGTCGAAACGCGTCGAGCATGAACAAGTCATCGCCTCTGACGTCGTTTTGTACCTGCCTACGTAGCATATCTCCTAAGCTATTTGACGTGGAGGACCTGTGGCTTGGCCTCACCGGACCTCAACCCACTGGACTTTTTCTTCTGGGGGCACATGAAATCTTTAGTTTACCTATGGACTCGGCTGAAGATCTCGTAGCGAGAATCGGTGTTGCCGCAGACAAAATGAACACACCACCAGGAATCTTCGAGAACCAGTCATTCCTTCGCCGGTGTGAACTGTGCAACGACACGCCACTTTGAGCACTTGCTGTGAGTTTATCAATCAATCAGATTGTGCAACTTTTGGTATCGTTCATTCGTTTTCCCAACACTGTTGTAAGTTCAATTCTAATTTGACTCTTTTCTGCCTCTCAGACTGGAATGCGACCCTATGTTCCATGGTAATTATTGCTCGTCTGGATGGGTACATCACCCCTCTGATTATGTAAAAACAATTTAGACTCACCCTGTATATTTTGTTCAGTTACTTAATATTCCTGGTGGTTGTCTCGAAGAGGTGTTTCGTAATTGGCAAAATTGTCCAGATCTTGATGGAAGAGATATCTCGTCAATAAAAAAACTGACCATATCTTGATCTCATCATCATAAAAAAATGGCGGCAATATCTTGAAGACGAGATCTCATCAGTAACAACTTTGATCGGATATTGATAGACGAGATATCTCGTCGAAACTACTTGGAGGGTTAAACGATCTCGCTTAATTAAAATTCGAGTCGCAAACAATGGCATTATAACCGAAAATCCAAACCCTAATTAATCCCAGTTACTTTCAATTCGACATGACAACAGCTAAATTTGCGAAACGAAACTCAGAACGCAACTTAAATGCGACTTCAAATATAAATACAGAGGTACCTTGATATACGAGTTTAATTCGTTCCATGAACCGTGCTCGTAAGTCAAAATGCTCGTATCTCAAATCAATTTTCCCCATTGAAATTAATTGAAATGAGATTAATTCGTACCAGTCCCCAAAAAACCACTCCAATTTTTTTATAATAATGTATTTATAATGAACAAATGTTGTATCTGGAGTTATAGCCTTTATCGAGTCCTGCTTCAGAATAATACGTATCGTAGAGGTAGTGCGATCGTACTGCGTTGCCAAGTCTATTACTCTTAAGCCTTGCTCTTGTTTGTTTATTATCTCACTCTTCAATTCCATGGATACTACCTTTTTCCTTTTCTCACCACTGTTCTTTACACTCAACTTCTTTGGACTCATGTTTATACGAAAAAAATTAGCTAAATAACTGTACATGCACCTCGTTTTTCCGTTTTTAAGAATTGACACATCTGGTCGAAGAAAAGAAAAATGAAAAAAAAAAAAAAATAAGAAAGGGACTCTGGCCTCTCGGTGGCAGTTGACATTAAATGTCAAACCAAATTAAGAAATTGATTGATTTTTGTGACAGACGTTAACTGTCATCAGGTGAGGTAAACATGTGAACTGAACGACGCGCAAGACTCGGGAATCTGAGCGGAGTGGTGGTTGCGACGTCACCGAAGCAAGTTTGTATCTCAAATTCTGGCTCGTAAATCAAGGCAAAAATTCGACCTAGTGACGGCTCGCTTCTTAAAAAACTCGTATGTTGGGGCACTCGTATCTCAAGGTACCACTGTATCTGAAGATACATTTAGTAACAGGTTGCTGTCAAGACCTCAATCTAAAAGATGTGGATAGAGTGGCACCGCACTGACTTCACGTAGTTAAACGAATTTTCAAAACATTGAAACTCTTTAAAATTCTAAATAAGATTACAACTCTTATTAATCTTGATGCTGCTTATAATCATCTTGAATATCTCTCTTCAAAGCTGTATATCTGTGGTTTACAGACAACTTTTATATAAATATCAAACAAACGATGCGGAAGGTGCGAATTTTACTTAAATTACCCAAATGCTCTCTCATGATACAGACCTGGGTTACTTTAAAATGTAGTTTATCACCGTTTTGACGTTTAATCTTACTGGCGCGTTAACGAATCAACTTCATTCAACACTTCAGAACTCTTTGTAATTTTTATGGGCGAAGTGCTGAAGTGACGTCACCGAGTGACGTCACGTTTGGGATACCATCGACCTTCCAATGAAATAGACGGAGCATGTGAGTGCAGCTTCGTGTTATTTCTGCGGATAGCTCGGTTTTAAGATCTGTGACCTGGTTAAGGAAAAAGCATGAATCCTATTGTGGGATGAATTATTAATTAGTTAGAGTGGTCATCCAGCGTGATTAAAAACACTCGTCTGCGCTTCGATAGACAAATGACCCAAGTCGATTCATAAGTTCACACCCTTCTGAGATCTTACGACAACGACTCAGCTACATTCTCTGTATATTTCATTGGATGGTCGATGTGGATACGTCCAGGAAACACTACCACCACTTACATTTAGCTTGACAGGAAAAGTATCTTAAAACAATAAATTACAATTAAATTTTTAACACCTGAAATGGTAATTTATTCTAGGAAAGCTCAAATTAAAGTATCCTTTCCGTAGACGGAGAGAAAAGCTAGTTTCCCATTAATGTCTAGACCTCCCAGACAATGCGGAGACAGCTTCGCGACTTGTCCACGTGATGGAAAGTGTGGAATCAACTTTCCCACTCCATTACACTCCCTCAATCCCCTCAAATTTAATCTCCCCTCTTCACGAGGAGAATTCCTTCTCGTGCGATTCTCATTAAGTGATCCCATTGCACTTAATTCCCTTTCTCATTCCACGGCTCATTAGATCCGTTCATCGCATGCCTCCCGGAAATTTTAAAAAGCGACATCGAGAACCTAATATGCAAAGGGAAAGTAATAAGGGAATTTCATTAATTGAATGGCTTAAATGAATTTGGTACACTGATTGCAGTATGTTTATCTACAAGCAAGATCGAGTTTGTTTCGCGAGAGGTTTCGATTTGCGAGTGGTTTCGTGTGAAGTTTCTGTCTGAGTAATTTTGCAGAACCAGCGATTACCGAGCACCAGTGATTAGCTTTTTTTTGTCGTGTATCATCGCGAGGAAAGTGGCGCAACTCAAAATGATTTTATTATTTCGGTTAGCAATTGTTTCATTCATAATCCAGTTCGCCCATCCTGCCCATGGGGTTTAAAGTCCATTCAAGGGGCGACTGGTGTAACAGATATCTAGGAATATATACATTGTACAGAGTAAGCGAAACCATGCAAAATATTACAAAATCACAAAATAGACATACAGCACATAGTTTACCACAAGGGTTTCCCTTGTGGTAAGCTATGTGCTGTTACAACTATGTATTGTTACAACTATGTGCTGTTACAACTATGTGTTGTTACAACTGTGTGCTGCTACAATTATGTGCTGTGTGCAACTATGTAATAAAAGACAACAAAAGGAGACAACTCCAATAACTTTGCACGATGACTCTCTCTTTTTACATTGAACATCACCCTACAATAAAAAGCACTGACGATAAAGTCAACCAAACCTCCAGCTGCAACGAAATAGAAACCTATTGCAAACAATTAACCCTCCTGGTGGTTGTCTCGACGAGGTATCTCGTCTTAAGCAAAACTGACCAGGCCTTGTTGGACGAGATATCAAGTCACAAGAAGAAAACTCGATCATTAGAAGAAAATTGACTAGATCTAGATATCGTCATCATAAAAAACTGGCAATATCTTGATGACAAGATATCTCGTCATTAACGAAATTAGTAAGATCTTGATGGACGAGATATCTCGTCGAAAACCATTTGGAGGATTAAAAGAATTATGTCAGTCCATTTGCGATGTGGAAGGCGAGGCCAATACTCATCGTTTAAGGAGCTACGGTTGTTTATCAATTGATGACTGTCGAGCAAGAAGCCAAAGCAAATGTTTCATTACATTCGACTGAATCGTGTACATTAAACAAGGTCACACGTTTTTAATGAGGCCATGACGAAATTCTACGCAATTGAAGAACATGCTGTAAGATTTTCAATCTTCTTTTGGCTCTCCTGTGAAATTAACTTTTCGAGTAATGTTGTTTTTGAGAGTGCTATTTATTCTGTTCATTGATTCTCTGTTGACTTTTCTCGCCATTTAATTTTTACAAATGTTTTTGTAGGAAATTGTTTAAAAGTATCTGAATAGAAGGTCTAATCAAAGGTCAGATTAATAAAGGCTTCCTGGATTAATCCTCTTTTTTTGAAGAAGGCAAATAAGAAATCCCAGCTTTGGTTTAAATTTGATTCTTTCGATGAAATTAAATTTTTTTAGCAACTTTAATTAATATCAATCAAGCCTCTCTCCTCTCAATAATAAAAAAGAAGTTCGTTAAATCGACTATTCTTTACATAGGAGAAGTATGCACCGTAGTATTACCGTAGGGGCTTCTGTGGCCATTATACTATCTTCACTTAGAAAAAAGTAATTTATAAGAATTGTTTAACATATTTAGAACTGAGTGCGTTATCAGTGAGTTACTTCGCCTGTTTCTATTCTACATGAGAAAACAGCTCAATAAAAAGTGGGAAAGTAAACAAACTTCAACGCCATCTATGGGAAATCAGTAATCAATAAGAACATTAAATTTAATTTAGAATTCTTATAGTGTTTATAGTGCTGATTGTTTATTCAGATCCTACATTACTGTTCCAATAAACTTTTCTGAACACTTATTACACCAAATACTATTGTAAATACAAATGAAATTTTAAATTTCAAAATGTGCAAATTTTTCGTTAACGCGTGTTCGTACCTCGTACAAAATCGATTCAGACCTAATTTATTTAGAAAAACGCTATTTATTTTGGTTCTCCTCTCAATCAGTTTTCTTACAATGTGTTTTACATGCCTGTAAGGAGCGAAAACCATCTGGTCTTTAAATAGTAGACATTGTTCACCTTTTATTCCGACATTGGCGCTTTAAAATGTTAAGAAGATTGCTATGAGATTAATAAACGATTCGCGTTCCATATTTATTGTATTTACAATTACTATTTACAATTAAAAGAATTACAATGCTAGACGAACGCTAGCCGCCAAAATCTGACATTTTTACATGTAATTTGATCTGATTGAGAACAAGAACTTGACGATATTTTATACAAAATAAATATAAGCAGAAGCATGCGCGCTTGCACATTCTAGATGCGATGTAATAAAATCTAGAAAATATTTTTGTAAGAAAACTTCGCAAAATAGGAAATGTACTTCGCTACCTACAGATGTAAGAAAATTCGTATTTAATTTAGGATCTCATAGAAAGTTCACTTAGTATTTACTACTTAATTAACTAAATAGAGAAAGTTGCAATACAAGCAGGCTCTAATGTAATCCCTAATCAAAGAATCGGCATTTTAAAATAAATCCAGAAACCAATAATTCATACTTTAAATTGCGACCTCGAAAAGCTGCTCTAAATTCAGGATCTTCTAAATCGTGACAATAGTTTCGAACACAATTTATGATAAAAACTTGTTTAGCTCCGAAATATCCAAGAAACTTTTGTTCCATCCATAATCCCACCTTACTAAGCACATTACGAAAAAATGCAACTGAGAAATTCCATGGGAGGACAATGTTTCGACAGAATGCTACGTCTAAAAGCTCGTCCTCACGTCTGTGGTTGTATAAAAAAGAATTCGGTAATCTCTTGAGTAATCTGGCAACGCGGAAACGACATGTTAACAGAGCAGGGCACGTGACCCCGCATACCCAATCAGCGCGAATATATCCGATCTCCAGAAAGAAACAAAGGACACGGGAAAAAGAAAAAAAAATTTAGTTTCCGAAGTTACGGATTAGGCCATGGAAGCCGGACAAAAGTTGACAAGAGGCACACAAAAATAATTCAGCTTCACAATTCTCGTTTTAGGTGGTGTTGAGTTCGTCAAGTGAAAGAAATAAATACTACGAGAAAAAGAATCAGAGAAGAATGTTCCCTTTCCGAGAAAAAGTAGTCTCATTTTTAAAAATTTAATCGGCAAAAAAAATTTACCGGTAGTTCTTTTCGTACATTTTTGTTATGAATCGATTCTTGAAGAAATTTTATTCGTTTCAAACCAACTTTAGAGATTACAAATATCACATGCATTATTGAATATTTGTTATTACAATTGTATTGCGAAAACAAACGTAACTTGAAATATTGTAATCATCATGGGAAAATATTAGTGCTTAATTATTTGGTGATATGACATGAACATTAAGTAATGTTAACATATCCAAGTCACACATTTCAGTATTCCTCAATCTTACAACGAACATTTAGGCACGAATTAATTTAAATTTATTTACATAATTTCGGAATTTTAGGACATTTCTTTACAATTAAAAACTGTTTAGCAAATATTATCTAATACTAGAACTTCAAGGTTGATCTTCTGAAGTTTTCACTCCGTGAATTTAAGTAAGCTTAGTGGAAACAATATTTCTCGCAAGCGAATCATTAGAATTCCACAAAACATTGTGCTTACCCAATGGTTTAAAAGTTAGGAGAGTATCTGCAGAAACAGTTGCAACACTCAACTACCTAAACGTCTGGCTTCTCTAGGGAGAAATGTTTATATCTCACCCTTTCCTTTCTGGTTATGATTTAAAAGCTTCGAATGACAGTAATTAAAACAAACTTTTCGTATGAGAAAGCTTCGTGGAAATGAGTTGTTAAGGGGTATGCAATTAACAATGTTGGAATACTAGTAAGCCCAACTTTGTCGATTGCAATTAACAATGGCTGGAATACTAGTGAAAACCGGATTTCGACGATCTAGAACACAAGAAGTACAAAATAGATCACTAGAAAATAATGTACTCAAACTATTTGGCGATTGAAATATTCGAATCATAGCGATAGTTTTCCAATAAATGTACCATGTTATTTGAAGGTTAAATAACTCCACTCCACTTGAAAGAATCTCAGGTTAGTTGATAGCTCTTTGAACATTTGCTGCAGCGATGGTGTGAAGTTGGGATGCTCCTTCCCGCTTGATTCATAGGATTATTTCGCGTGGGAAAGTAATAAATATCAATGGTACTTCCGGTTTGCGAAACCGTGCAAAAAGACATGAACTAGAGAGATCAGTTTTGAACTTGTCAAGCATATATCATCGGGCTTTTCCCTTTTTCTATGTTGTTCTGTATTATTGTTCTTCGTGTGTGCCATTACGTGATGTTTTGATACATGTGTCGTGCCAAAGAAATAGCTCTTCCATCGTTTTACGAAACCCCCAAAATCACAGATGGCTAGTTAGATTGGGACATGAAGAATCTTGGGAAACATTTAATTCGTCAAGGCTAGAAATGGAGCGATGCAGAATCGACTGAAGGAGTGTGAGACGACGCTCACACAAGTAATACAGATTACGAGGGCAGCCTACATTTAGATATGTAAAATCTATGCTGGCGTGACGAGATTTTTGGATTAAAAATTGATATACAAAAACATTTTGAAAATGGAAAATTCCTTAAATTTAAATATTTGCGAGAAAGGAATGAGTCCATCCCAGAAATTCTATTGAATCCTTAGTGTATCGGGTGTATTGGGATAGTCCTTTTATTCGACATTTTATCCAACCATTTTCGCTTATCCAGCATTCGTATGAGGTAACTTTATTTAGTCAAGGACCGTAGTTTTTTCCCACTCTATTCCTTAAATACGACACCTTATATATTTCTCCTAGTCACCTTCTTTTATACTGTTAAATGGGAAGAGAGAGTGCTCATGGGGAATCCTGACATACTTTTGGTATTTTTCAAGCTGCATGATCCTGGTCTAGCTAGACCAAGAAGGGCAAGAAACAATTGATATCTCTTACCTAGACTAGGTATCCCTATCCAGTTGCATCTCTGAACTGCCCAGAAAGCACTGCAGACCACTCGTTGCTATGAGTTCTTTGGAACCGTGTCTATCCATTGATTCCGTACAGTCAGCCGTCCACTGATTTGGAGACGACGCATTAATGCGGTGTTCCTTCCGTGGAGTCAACATTGTGTTTTTCTTGGCCTGTATTGAGTCATTCGTAGAAGCAATTACCCCAGGAGGGGTTGTGGAGTGAAGCCAAAATGGCGAAACGCCGGAGAATCGCTTTTTTCATCACCCTCCAGTCAGGAGAATGGGCACGGTAATCCTTCCACACTCTGAACTAGACCTTTTCTTTCCATTACAACTTTCTTTTTACTTGTAGAGCTCCTTTCTTCAACATCTCTTGCTATCTAATCAGCCATAGGGTAGCAAAATATGGAATTAGAGCGACAATGACGAAGAGCTGTCATCTTCCCTGCAGAATAAATACCACCACTTCAGAACTTCTATGACTGGATGAAAATCGGGTTGGATTATCTTATTCACCGATGGCTTTGCGGTTAGCTTCATCTGGTTCAGTGTAGAGTACAATTTACCTTTCGTGGTTGGTTGTGTTTTATGGCGCAATGGCCATATTTTGTCAAACTGAGTCAAACGACAGACCGACGTTAAGTAGTCTAAATAGTACATACAAATAAAGTTTAGCTGACTCAGAAGAGAAAAATACACCCAGAGTAAGTTGCAGGAATCGAGCCTGCTGAGGTTAGTGTTCATGAGTGTTAAGCTTTACAGTAGGGCAGGGGTGTCAAACTCAATTAAAACACGGGCCATTTAATGCAACTGGTAAGATTCACGCGAGCCACATCACATTTACAAATTTTCTTAAAATTATATTTTGAAGTGAGGATTCAGGAATATGGATAGGATAATTAAAACACGTGTAATTAAGTGAATTTAGGGTAATAATTTATAATATTGCTATAGAATTGCTTTTATTGAAACGTTTACTTAATTCAATGTATTTATAAAACTAAAATTTATTTCTTTTTACCGGAAACTTGCCATCGGTTTCCTCCTACTAGTTTTCCAATATCTGGATTCAAAGACTGAGAACAGACAATCTTCATTATGGCAGATAGATGTGTATCAGTTAATATTGATCTGTAGGCCGTTTTATTTCATTTCATGGACGAAAATAGTTGCTCACACATTTTTAACATGACGAAATTGTGTTTCGGTATTGCCTCGATCTTCCCTAAGTGCTATTTTCTTCATAACATGTTGTCTTGTTTTCATTTTATTTCAGAGCATCGTGGGTCACAAAAATTTACCTCGGGGGCCGCCAGTTTGACACCCCTGCAGTAGGGATTCGAAAAACAGCAAAAATTTCTGTTGCAGTGTGAAAGAAATTATACAATTTTAATTCAAATACTGACGGAGTGTTCGTGATGTTTAAATTTCGCAATGTCCTTATTGTTTTATTTAGATATATTTTGTTTAATATTAGAGAATAACTTTATTAATATAGCTGTGTCTCGCTTGCAACTAAAAACAAAATAAAGTGTGTCCCTTCTTATAAAATTTAGTGTGACAATAAAAATTGTAACATCTGAACTGATGACAATGAATTGTATAATGTCCTTCCTGCATTTGCCATGATTGCTGCCGAAGTATTGAGTCCCTAGTTTTATATCTGCATATTTCATTCCTCATTCCTCATCTGACCGTCGTCCAAAATTCCGAGGCATTGTCCTTGGATCTTTACCCTTCGGGATTGACCCCAGGTCGTCACCAATAGCCCGTTGTGTTGCTCCAGTGCGACGTTAATTAACTGTCTATCTACCTTCCATTCCTCATTGATTTCAGAATCCTTTGTAGGGGATGTTTTACTGTTCAACTACTAGATTTTTTTGCTGATTGCTTTATGCGTCTCTATCGAATAGTACCTTTGAATTTACTCTACTACTAACAATGCTTGAACGATGAGAGGTGGCTCATTTCATTTCCCCGTAGCTGTTAAACATATACAGGGTGAGTCTAAATTGTTTTACAAAACAAGAGGGGTGATAGTACCCATCCAGACGAGCAATAATTACCATGGAACATAGGGTCGCATTCCACTCTGAGAGGCAGAAAAGAGTCAAATTAGAATTTCAACATGAACTTACAACAGTGTTGGGAAAGCGAATGAACGATACCAAAAGTTGCACAATCTGATGGATTGATCAGAGAAATACTCACAGCAAGTGCTCAAAGTGGCGTGTCGTTGCACAGTTCACACCGGCGAAGGAATGACTGGCTCTCGAAGATTCCTGGTGGTGTGTTCATTTTGTCTGCGGCAACACCGATTATCTCTACGAGATCGTCAGCCGAGTCCACAGGTACACTAAAGATTTCATTTGCCCCCAGAAGAAAAAGTCCAGTGGGTTGAGGTTCGGTGAGGCCAAGTCACAGGTCCGCCACGTTCGATCCATCTTGCTTAGGAGATATGCTACGTAGGCAGGTACAAAACGACGTCAGAGGCGATGACTTGTTCATGCTCGACGCGTTTCGACTTGACTCTTTTCTGCCTCTCAGAGTGGAATGCGACCCTATGTTCCAAGGTAATTATTGCTCCTCTGGATGGGTACTATCACCCCTCTTGTTTTGTAAAAACAATTTAGACTCACCCTGTATATGTTACCGCTAAAATACGGAAATCAGGTAATCTGCAGATCACCTAGATAATCTGCACAGTACCTACTAGGCACTCGTTAAAGTGAAAATAAGATCTCTGCTTGCACAACAGCAACGTTTTTGCTCATTTTACTCGTCAACTCGGTGCTTGCCTGCATTCTTGGAGCTAAATTTACCTGCTTTAAAGTAATCACGGCACAAATTCCCGCGCTAACAGACAGAAACGAATTTGATAACGGAATTAGCTATGCTAAGCACTCCCAGCCGACGCAGATTATGAGAAAGTGAAAACAGTCTGCGACACCAGCTTTAGAAAGCGGAAGGAGATAGGGAAGGAGGAGGGAAAGGAAATTAGAGAAACAAAATTTTGCACTTCAACGATTCGAAAGCCGTTAATGTGCACATTACCCAGATAAAGTGCGGAAAACTCTTATTTTGTAGATGAGTCCGCACTTTAACCCTCTCGATATGGGGGCCGGCCCAACCGGGCGACAATTTTGAGTCCCCTCGTTACGAAAGGCTCGGATTCTTTCAGACCTCAAACCCCTGAAGAATCGCCGAAGCCCATTACGATTTCCATCCCCTCTTTTCTGTGCTACAAAGAGACCCGAGCCTGAATAGCCTTATCTCCCGTTGACAAAGATGTCAGGGTTACCGGAGGGGAGCTTCGCAAATTGTTTATCCTCGAGCATCTAGTCTGAGAATTTGAGAAAATGAAAAGAGATACACTTAAAAAGTCACCGCCGCCCTTTCGGTTTACCCGGAAAGAATCTGTCCCTTCTAGGCATACCCACGACCTGACACTAGAAACCGACCCAGTAGGTGATAATGGGACGACACATATTCCCTCTCCTCCTGGGGGAAAGCATTGCAAAGGCCGTTTCGGCCGGTTTCAGTAAGTTGCCTGTAAAGCCGTTGGGCCGGCTGCCGTAACCAAAGAAGGAAACTATATTCTGCAGAAAGTTAAAGGAACTAATAAGCTAATCTGCATATTACCTAGATAATGTGCACATTAACGGCTTTCGAGCTTTAACGGTAACATATGCTTAAGATGCAGCGATATTTGGTTTTAAACACCAATAAGTACACACCAAGGCAATCTGAAAATCGATGTACTAAGATCGAGAAAACGAAAACAGCTAGATGAGACTGTGAAAGAGCATATCCAGTAATATAAAACATAAAAACCAATAGTTGAGAGCAAAGCCCGAAATGGCCTTCACCCACTATCACATTCAGAATGCGACGGTAATCTAATTCTCTATAGGCAACAGAGGGCATTTTGAATCGGATAAAGCAATTAGGTTTCGAAATGAGCGAACCAGTTCATCCTATCGCGAAACCTGTAGATGGAATACTAAGTTGACGCGTTCCGAAAGGTGGTCGATAAGTCGATTTCCCTCTTGACTCTCAATTCCAGCGACGAATGTTTCACAATAGAGGAAATGAGATACAAATGGGTGTCCGGGAAAACACCTTTTTGTTATGGAGATTTTATTCCTGTTCTCTTTTTCTTCAGTATTTTGTTGAATGTGCTCACTGGAAGTCAAAATTCAAATTTCGAAGTCATATCAGCGAAAATGGAGAAAGCGTTTTATCTGATTCCTCGAATGGATCTCGCGTTTCCTTTTCGCGCTGCTTCAGATAAGCGTCGCATGGAATCCATAATAAACAGTAAAAGAGCTCTAGAATCCTTTTTCAGAAATTGCAGGATATTTCAAATTTTCTGAAATCCTCTGAAGCACTTAGGTTTTAAGCTCTATTGACCACGAAAGAGGTGATGCTTTTATTTCCACGTGTAGCTTAGTTGAATTCCAATTTATATTATGTAATGTACACTATATTTTGCTTAAGATCTAATTGAGCTTTAATTAAAATAGCAGTATGAGATAAGTTGAGATCCACTACAAGTCCGTCACAGAACAATAAGCTGAATTAAATCCAACTAAGCTGAATAATGACGTTGTTTATTCATAACAATACTTTTGATGCGCGGCTCCTTTTTGAAAGAGCTACGCGTAAGTCATCACTCGCATTGAAGCGATTTGTTTTTATGTGCAAAAGTAATGAAAATCCCATTTCACACAGGTGGTGGCAAATGGTAGTGTCTGCAATGCTACTTTTGCCAGATGTGGATAAAGTTCTAACTGTGTAGGCCAGAATTGTTCCAAGTCCGGTTTTTCAAATTCTATCTGACTACGTGCGTTGTCTCGTATTTCAATAAGATAGTCTTTTATTAAATCGCTGTCGCCCATCGAAACTTCTCTCATATCCCCAGGGGTCCACAAACCCCAGGTTATGAACCTGGTGGCCATTTGGCAACTCGAGGTAGAGGACCGCTGGGCGCCACGTTAGGCGCTCTTCGATCCACAGGTTGGAGATTGTCCGTTATTGATCCCGAAGGGATCTATCCCAATTTCATGGAATGTTAAGTGCTCTTTCCCTAGAATGGCTGTCAGCTATTCATCGTTGAAGGATCCATTCAGGATGAGGGATCGCTTCTAAGGCGTCCTTATTGAAGGATGGCAGAGTGCTTTTTGACCCCATCGAACAATCGGATGTGGGGATAGTCAGACGTCAACGGGCTTTCAGACTCGCAGACTCGTTTTCTTTTTGGACGCTGGGTTTTAGGCCTAATTCAACTTCCTTCGATGAGTTTTGATCGAATTCGTAAACCCAACTCGACCTGTTTTTTTCGCCTTCGACTTGAGCACATTGACATTTACCTCTTTAGAATCGTTCGAAGTGTTAAGGTTTACCACGATTCGCCGATGATTGCTCAATTTGCTGTTACGTCATATAATTCCTAATTGACCAATAAGAAATCAGATTACATAGTCAGCTGGCTTACCGCGAAACGCAAGATTGTTCTTTTACTCAGTCGCTGTTGATTTTGCATTGCGTGATTCTTTTGAGAAATGGCGAAAGAAACTGAGATTTTGGTATGTGCGATGGAAATGTCAATTATTCTGTCAACCAAATATATCACTGTCAAATTTTTAAATAAAAACAATGTATCTTATCAGCTGATTTGAGAAAATCAGGAAGTGTTCTAATGTGCTTGAGAACTGTGAAAATTTCATTTTCAATAACTACTTACCGTGATTAGCTCTACTTTATTAAAATTAAAATCTGTCATTAAAAACAAACTTTACATTTGAAACGTATGCATCGTGAAAATAGCGCTTACCTAAATTTCCACAGAAAATCCATTCGTGCTTCAACTGACTTTCTAGCTTGTCGCACAAAAATAAAATGCTTCGCGATCTAGGCGATATCTAGAACAAACTCTCTATCGGTCAAATCCATAGGATTGCCGCGGACTCATAAATAAAGTATGCATACTTCGTAAAGCAAGCAGAACGTCAGTTATCTTTGAAAAAAGTAACAACAGTAGGCAAACTTCGAACGATTCGCATAAATTCGCCTGGTTAAGAGGAGACGAATTCGAATTCGAAAAAAAAAAACGAAAGCGTGTTGGTAGTTGAATACCAACGTTGACACTACGTTCCTCCCATTTTGTATTTCAAGACGAATCGTTCGAAAATTTCTGTAGTTGAATTAGGTCCTTACTTATTTCTCAAGTGTACATGGGATGAAGAACTTTTTTAAGCGAAAACATCAACAGGGCGTAAGTTCGAAACGAAATGTAGTGAATGGCAACGGAAGTGCGTCATGTGCCAATTTCAAATTGCTTTATTCTATCTAAGAATGTTTGTCGTATTGTCTTTTATTGGTACTTTTTCTCGATAAGTGATACAACTCGAAATGAAGATTTTGTTTTCCCCAATAAACTTAGGATTTGATTAAACTCGAACGTGGAAAGCAAATCACGAAATGTGCTACAATGGTTTAATTAAGATATGGACGAATTCCAAATCAAAGTAAAATGTGCTTGAAGATTTTCAATTCTTTTGGATGTCATAAAATTTACTATTTTGAGTTACCCCACTTATCTCGAGAAGGCGCCATATGCAGTCACTTTCCCCTTGAAACGAGACTGGGGATGCCTACCAGTCTCATTTTAAGTCACCAAAGACCATTCGAACCCTCCAAGTGGTTTCGACACTATATCTCATCCATCAAGGTCTGATCAAAACTGCCCTATTACTCGAAGGAAATGATGATCTAAATAGGAAACGTTTTGTATCAGAGGGGTAAAGACTGGAAGATAAACCGCCAGGAGGATTAATATCCCAAATTTAAATTTGTTTGAGATTTGGAATATCTCTTCTGTGTTAGTATAATTATACACCATTTTTATCCGATCTGTGAGAAATTCGAACCTCATTTTATATACACTATATGGACAAAAGTATTTGGACACTGCATGTTTTTCAGAAAAAGTGCTTTATTATTCTATTTAGTAACGGGTAGGCCCTCCTTTTGCTTTGTATTGTAACTGCAACACATTGAGGCATACTTTCCACAAGTTTTCTATAAGTCTGGGCAGGAATAGCTCGCCATGTCTCTTGAAAGGCTGTGAGAAGAGATTGCTGTGAAGATGGGCGTGCGTGGCGGTATCGTACCCGTCGTCCCACAAGTGCTCGATCGTATTGAGATCGGGGATCTGAGCAGGCCAGTCAAGCAAATTCACCTCATTTTAAGGAAACCAGTCCAGCACATGTTTTGCAGTATGACATGGAGCTCGATCCTGTTGGAAGAAGCAACCATCATCACCGAAGTATTGCCATAGTGTAGGCAAGGCCGAATGATCCAGAACGTCGAGGTACACGTCAGCGGTCATAGTACCAGGTACATAAAGCAATGGGCCGAGTCCTAATCCGGAAAAACAACCTGTTTTTCTGCAGTGTCCAAATACTTTTGTCCTTATAGTATATCTCCCTAAAGTTCTACAATGGCGCATAAGAAGCTGAGATTTTGACAAGATATTTTTTAAAAATAGAATCAAAAACTGAAAACATGGCAATCGCTGTCGTTCAAACAACCCTTTACTCTTTCAAAACTGCACATTTTGGCACAAGAAAATAATTTGGAAAAAAGTATTTGTTTAAAATAAAAAAATGAGTTTTTAGAATCATCAATCATCGCTGTCAAATTTGCAGCGTTGGGTGATGTTCAAGCCATTAATGGTTCAACAACTCAAGAGAAAAACACCAAGAAAATTGGCGAATGATTCGATCGTAATACTTAGTTTCAGCTAGCATTTTCTATGCAAATGTAAATGAATGGTGAAAAAGTCGATGATTGTCTAAACTCTATTGTATCAGTACAAATGTACCCATTCCACATATTCATTCGCTAGCTGCAAAACCGAGTGGGGTGCCAGCTCAGGTGTTGCCTCGTCATCTGACCGTGGTTCAAAATTACGTGGTGTTATCCTCGGATCTTTCCCTTTGGGATCGGTCCCGGACCGTCACCAATAGCCCGTTGTGTTGCTCCAGTGTGACGTTAATTAAAATACCTACCTACCAATATTTGTAATACTTTCAAAATCTCTTCGTGAGTGTCCTATTCCCTATCCGAAAAGAAACAATGAGTTTAATCGTCCAAATGAGCCTTTGTTCATCATTGGTTAAAACTGTAAATAACCCTTCCCTCCCTTTAAGGTGTATGTATACACTAGAAATCACGAAAATTAACTGAAATATCGATCTATTTTTTAATAATTCAAAATAGTATCCAACCCCTTAGCTTTCAAACGATACCAAGATCTTGTAAATATTCCAAATAGTTTTCAAGTTACAAGGGTTTGGGTTAGGTACTATCACCATGACAAACACGTTTCCTAAACTTTAAACTCGATTTCTGAAGAACTATGTTTTTGCAATAGGATGCTTCTTTCGAACAGTGATAACTCAATAATGAATTGATCTATTATAACTACTTTTGTGTCATTATAATCTATGTAATTCAGTGGATGTTTTGACCCTCAGTCGAAGTTATTGGTTAAGAAATGAATTGTTAGTTGATTTTTAATTGTTAAATTCCTGAAAAAATCTTGATTTTAAGACTTCCTTCGTGAAAAAAATTGTAAAAAAGAACGTATTCCCTCTAGCAACTTGATGGGGGGGGGGGGTCAAAACATGAAGAATAATATTAGGAATGATTTCCAACAGGAATTGTCCTTCTGAACACATTAGAATTTGAGATATCACAGTTCAAAAAACATGCCAATTATATCTAAATTATTTAATTAATGAGTAGCTTAATCAGAATTTTACACACTAAAATGAGTTTAAGCACAAACCAATGACCTATTGTGAAAAAACTGGACTTTTAAAGTCAAAATTAAAAAAATGTTCTAGTGTATACATACACCTTTAGGTGCAGCAAACATTGTGATTGGACTGTTCAATTATTGTAGTCAATACGCTGTCGAAGCATTTACAGGTTTGGATTTCAGTCGGAATATTAGCGTCATTCCCATGAAAAACTCCCAGCGTTCTCGAAAACGAACTCGAGTTCTCCGAAAACAATCGAATCGAAACGTCACTCGCACGAAATCCCTGCACGCGCATCCAATTAATTTAACTGTAATCTGTAAAATCGAGGCAGGCTCGTTGGCCAGACCCTTAATCCTCGGCAGCCACTTTAAGCTCCTCGTTAGAATCTTTCGCTCAGGCCAATTAATCATATTCATCTGCCCCCTCTGCCGCTCCGGAAGATTTATATCGCCCGCTCCGTGTTTTGCCACAAAAGGGTCTTCCTAAAAGGTTTCCTAAAAGAAAGAAACCCACGATAAGACAGTCTCTTGCCACGAAGAGGGTACTTTGATTTGGTTTGTGTTATTTGTATTCTCTAATGGCAGATGTCACGGGATGGAGTTTGTTGAGGTGGTGATTTCAAGCCCTAAGCATTTAAGGCAGTGCTTCTTAACCTCTTTAGTGATCGGCACCCCTTGAATTGAAAATAAGTTCCCCTTTGCAAAATGCGTTTCTATTCCTTTATTTAGGAAATTACATCTATTACAAGATAATTTTTTTTATTGAAAAATAATACCTCAGTGGCTTAGGCAAAGTTAGAGAGGGTAGGAGTGGAGGTCCCAAAAGTCGGCGTAGCGTTCGCTAGTTTCTCACAGGTGGTCAACCTGTAGTTTCCATAGACAATTTAGAAACTTCTCTCGCACCCCTGGAAATGCTTTCTCGCATCCCCAGAGTTGCATGCACCCCACGTTAAGAACCACTGATTTAGGGCATTCCCTCTGCGAACCATCTGGCTTTCTATTGCCTCTGGACCTTCGATTTAAGCTTTTTAAAGTGTTCTGCTTACATCAAAGTGGTTATAATGCATGGATTGGTCTAGGTTCATACATACAGGGAACATAGTGAATGAAAGTCAGTCAGTCTAGTGAAGATTTCAAATTCCTGGTTGCGATTTCGTGTGCTAGGCATGTGGTGCAGCATTATATGTATTAGACACCTGTTCTCTTACCTCTGAACTTTTAATTTAAAGTTTCGAAGTACATCAAAATGCATGTAGTGGTCGAGTTTGCAGAGAATGCACTGAAGGAGAGTCAGCCCTCCCAATGAAGATTTAGAATTTCTCATGATGATTTCAAGTGTTAGGCATCTGGCATAGCGCCATTATCGTCTGAGCTCCCCAAGCAGTTCCATTGTTTATATCCTACGCACATCAAGGTTACATAGCTGCACCTACTGGTGTAGGGAATCTGTGATGTAGGAAACTTTGGATTAGTCTAGAAGGCTAAAGGGAGTTGACTAAAAATATATCTGAATTGAACAGTTATTGTTAAATCATCTGAGCATTAGGAGTTTTCTGAAATGTGTTATTTTTTTTCAATTTAAGGCTAAATTATATATATATATATATATATATATATATATATATATATATATATATATATATATATATATATATATATAACAAGTCTATTGATTGAAAGACTTTCAAGAAATACGATGGGTCGAAAAAGCTAAAATTAGCCATGTAGGTGCAATATGGAATGTATGTGGAATCAATCAAGCCTCCAATCTGAGAACAGCTCGTCTTTTTTGGACAGATTGTGCCATAAACCATACCAATCTACCATAGGTTGACATGTAAAGCTTTTAAGTACGTTAATAGTTAGTCATTGGTTAGTCAATGCCCCACTGAGATTAGCAAACCTAGTGTAAAAGGTTTTCTAGTAAACAATTACGACTAGTCAAGACATTAGGCACCCGCAACTGAATCTATGAAACAGTGGTGGGCTATTTAATAAAACTTTCCGGAGTTTATCAAAAGTATACAGGTGATAAACCGATTCGAACCTTCAATATAGACGGAAACGTGGAAGGTCAGAGGAACATGAATTTTGGAAAGCTTTGAAGGCAACTTCTTAAGCCAACAGTTGATTTGGCCATTGTCTATATAAACCTTAGTGAGGTGGTACCCACCTCAAGATGACAGAATCTTTTAGTGTATCGAAGAGAATTGTCGACTTGAAAAATACGAGGCAAGTTTTTGCTAGCAATGAAATATTTATGTAACCTGTACACTAAAGTTTCATTGAAAATTCATACACAGTAAGACATTGAAGTATTATGAAAGCGTGTTGTACACTACTGTACACGAATAAAATCTGTCTCGTATGTATGAAGAAAGGTATTCTGACGATTTAATCCAGTCCACGATATAGCAATGAATATTTAAATGGTCATTTCTTTAAGTTGTGCTGGGTGTAAGTCATTTGCTTTCAACAATAAAAGGAAGCTGCTGACCAAGCTGTGAGAATTCACTTGCTTGTAGTCTAATAGACTATTATTTTTATACATTATGTTTTATTAAAGTCACTGTTATTTACCTACGGCATCAGGTCTTGAGCCAATCCGCACATTCGTATAGAGTATGAATAGTAACAACCTTCATATCTATATAATCATGTTTCTCCATCACAGCTCGACATGAGGAATGAAGGAACGCGTTATCAATATATATTTCACAATGAAAATATACCTACCCGCTCATGTACGATGAACCATCTGAGGAATACGACTGCGTCCATTTGATTAGAATTTCATTAAACCCCCCATTGGAACCGAATTGGGCTGCATGCCATCTCCATTCCCCATGTCGTAAAAGAAAGACATTAAAATGCTCGCCGTCGGAATGCAATTTCGGTTTTTATTGGGGTTCAAAGGAGCAAAGATTCCGGAAGGCAACAGAAATAGAGGAAAGACCTGCTGCTGGACCCACTCCAAATGCACCTCGGTGCAACCCTTACAGCTGGCTTGTTGCGGGAACTGGATGGATTGTTTCAGCTGTCTCTTCTCAGAGGAAAGAAAACAAACCTGCGTAAAAAGATTAGCTCTCATACCTTAAACTCCAGATATTCCAAACCAGGCAGGAAATAATTTCGGACCAATCTCATCACCCGGTTTTCTATTCCAATCAAAATACTGGATCGATGCGAAAATTCGTCCCGTTTGTGGCGCTGCATTGCATCGCAAAAACCGAAGTGTTATCTACTTCGCGCGTGTACAGTTTTGATGTTGTTTGAAAGAAGGAATTTCAGCGAGTACTTAGGAAAGAAATTGTGTTAGTGGGTTGTGTTTTTTAAATTTTGTTAAGCATTTAAAAATTAAGCAGAAAATGAGGAGTATTTTCGACATCTTGTGCTTTTTTATTTCCGAAAAGGCAAGAATGCTTCCCAGACGCAAAAGAAGATATGTATTGTGTAGGGTGAGGATGCTGTTGAAAATACCACGTGCCTTAAGTGGTTGAGAAAGTTTCGTCACCTGGATCAGTTCTTTAGCCAGAAACCTCAGAACTTCTATGAGCGCGGAATTATGCAGCTATCGGAGAGATGAAGAAAGGTCATAGAACAGAACGGCACATACTATTAATAAATGTTATTTTTAGAAAATAAAATTTTTGCGTTCAATGATTTTTTGACTGCTTAAGGCCATCGGGGCACATCTCTTTCAGGTGTGTACGGGCTTCACGAACCCGAGGTACTTTAGTGATCTTTTCTTTTCTCGTGGGGTTTACTGTCTTCAGTAAACACGAGGGTCGTGCTCCCGGGACACCCCCAAGCGATCTTTTTCTGTTTTCAGCCCACTACTCTATTCCCCTCTTTCTTTCACATTCACGACTGTTCTTACTCGGCGTTGTCTCATGTTTGGCGCAGCTTGGCCAAATATAGCCCATAAAACCCCCAAACCAACCTGACATCTGAGTGCAGTTTACCTGTATGGATGAATGAAACTTCCATCGATTAAGTTATCCTTAGCATGTACTTTTGACTGTTTTTTAAGATTTAAATAATTTCGGGTAGGGTTCGAGTCTTGTTGGTACTACCTCTGATTGCGTCTTTGGTCACTCGTGTGCAAACGAACCGACAAGAGAATTTTCTAGTTTTTCCAATCCCTTCAAAATAACAGAAGCAACCCTGAACAATTAAAGGGCACTTTAACCCCTTAACAGTTTTGCCCGAACACTGCTCGGGTGCTACGAAAGGTCACTTTTCTGATTTGCCCGTACGCCGCTCGGGCATCTTATTTTTCTACGCCCAATCCAATGATTTGCCCGGCATTTCAACTTTTTTTCGTTTGCAATGTTTCTAATAGATAGCTCTAGTAGTCCAGTAAAGATTGAAATGCAAAACATGCGTACACCGGTTTTAATATCAGGTTTTACTGCTTTTCGTTTACACGGGAGAAGGAGTGAATTTTGTTTTCACTTGTGTAGTGTATCACACGTTGCGAATACTATTTCTTTTGAATTTAGTGCTAAAATAAAAGGGAATGAGTGACAGTGAGCGGCTCATAACAGAATATAATTCTGATATTGGATCAGATAATGAATCGGAAATTTCTCTAAATGATTCTGGAAGTTGTGAAAGTTCGTTATCGGACTTCTCTAGTGATGAGGAAACGGGAAGTTCCGATGATCTAACACAGGTGCTGAACTTTTGTGAAATTGATATTAGTAATCCTCCTCCAGCACCGCCGCGATCGAAAGGCATTGAACTGTGAATGAGAAAAAGGACGACCAGGAATTTTGCCGAATCCCGTACGATTGACTGAAAGACAATTTTTAGAAGTGATTCCACCCACCGTAAAGAAACTGAAACCGACGAGGCAGTGCTTTGTGTGTTGCTCAAAAAGGAACGATAGCGGAAAACGGATGAGAAAAGAAACCAGATATTTTTGTCCCGATTGTGATATAGGACTCTGCTTATCTCCATATTTTAAAATTTATCATACAAAAGCTGAGTTTTGAAATTAAATAAAAATGTAAGTATTAAATGCTCTCTCTCTAACTCTTTTCTCACATCCATTTCTGTCAAGTGTTCTTAAAAGTTCTTGTTCGGAAAAGCCAACTTTAAGTAAAAATGACAATTTTTCGCTATAAATAAAAATTATCATAAATTATGCAATTCAATACTTGTAACAGTTTTGACTGCTGATTTGAATTTATATAATCGATTTGAATACAAAATTGTTTATCAAAAATGTGCTTATTTTTGGACACAATATGGCAGAAAAAAGAAACTGTTAAGAGGTTAAATATCAATTGCTCGTCACACTCTTTTACCTGATCCGAGCTGAACTTGTTGTTCGGACGTATTACCGCATCTCCTTAAGGAAAGTGACGCAACTCAAATTGAAGATCTCAGATTCCTAATTAACTAACGACAAATTCAAACAAACCACGTCTTCCTTCCCTGAATAATTCCCCCTTTTCAGTCTTCTCACCCACGTCTTTGTCTACAGTCATCGGATCCCCAATACATGTTTGCACCACTTTAAGCTTCCGCGGTAGGTAGGTATTTTAATTAACGTCACACTGGACCAACACAACGGGCTATTGATGACGGTTTGGGATCAATCCCAAAGGGAAAGATTCGATTAAGCTTCCGTGACTTTAATAAAAACACCACTTTTTTGCCCGTTGTGTAGCAACAGTGTGACGATAATTAAAATACCTACCAACCTTATAACCCCTAGTCAATTAAAAAAATCTAAGTACTCATTCTATTCAAAGTAACTTAGAAGAAATGTAGAAAAGCCGCTTTACACCACATACACTATATGGACAAAAGTATTTGGACACTGCAGAAAATCGGCAAATATGGGGTTGTTTCTCCTGGTTAGGACTCGGGCCATTGCTTTATGTACCTGGTACCACGAAGATTGACGTGTATCTCGACGTTCTGGATAATTCGGCCTTGCCTACACTATGGCAATACTACGGCGATGATGGTTGTTTCTTCCAACAGGATCGAGCTCCATGTCATACTGCAAAACGTGTGCTGGACGGGTTCCCTGAAAATGAGGCGAATTTGCTTGACTGGCCTGCTCAGAGCCCCGATCTCAATCCAATCGAGCACTTGTGGGACGACGGGTACGACACCGCCACGCACGCCCATCTTCACAACAATCTCTTCTCACAGCCTTGCAAGAGGCATGGCAAGCTATTCTTGCCCAGACTTATAGAGAACTTGTGGAAAGTATGCCTCGACGTGTTGCAGCTGTAATACAAGCAAAAGGAGGGCCTACCCGTAACTAAATAGAATAACAAAGCCCTTTTTCTGAAAAACATGCAGCGTCCAACTACTTTTGTCCATATAGTGTATAGGAGAAGCGTATTCCGTACTCTGATGTACCTTTTAATGATACAACCCGTTTTTAAGTATCAAATGGGTATGGTATGGTATTTTAATTAACGTCACACTGGAGGAACACAACGGACTATTAGCGACGGTCCGGGATCAATCCCAAAGGGAAAGATCCGAAAGTATCAAATGGGAACTAGGTTACAAGTTTTTAAATGCACATGAACGCATCCCATAAATTTTTGAATATCTCGGCTCTTATGATAAATAAATTCACTTTTCGAGATGTGTCATTTTCCCCTAGGCGGTGGGATATGCTAAAATGTAGATACTTAAAAATAGAACAATCTATTCAATACTTTTATAAATCGAATATAAAACCTATTATTGTGCATAAGGTGATTAAACTATTAAATACAATTCAAATCTCTTAGATATTTAAATAATTCGATTCAATTAGGCAACGCAAGAGTATGCCCATATATACTTAGCTGAAAAACTTTTTCTTTGGTTTCAGCATGAAACTTCAAATTTCCATCCAATTGTATTCTATTCGAAAAGGATTTATCTCCATTAAGGAACAAAAACTTCAAAATTGAGATTTTGCCCTTCCATTGTTTCGCTGTAACCATTTGAATGTAAAATTGACTTTTCCGCCCTTGCCTGCAAAGTCATTAGAATTTAGGGACGAAATGTTCCTTTTTTCGTCAAGTAGAAAAACGACATTCTTTCTAATTCCATTGAACAAAGGCAAAAAAGGTTTTTCGAACTAATGTTGAATTGCATTCCACTCCTAAATTACGAACGAAATTAGGAAAAAAGAACATGGATTTGATTTGCTCTTAGTTTAGACACTATGTTACAATCTATAGAAACTTCATTTTTTGTCACTAAGTTCAGTAAAAAGTTTATTTGTATTAAATGAGTGAAACAATTACTGCGAATTTAGAGTGGATTATCACGCAATATGTCTAATCACGTTTACGTAAAAAACATTTTCAAGAAAAAAATTCGTCATTTAATTTTTACAAAAACTCTGGCGAGACATTATCTTAAAGAAAATATTCTATCACAAGATGAGAATGTTTTTCTAAAATGTGCACATTTTCTTTAGCATTTCTTGCATAAAATAAAAATGCTTAAGCAGAACCAATTAAAAGAACCTAAGAAACTCTGAATTCAGTATACGGATTCAGTTTCAAGTTTAGGTGAAATAAATATTGCATAGATATTTTTTGCTGTTTGAAAAACTCTTTTTTTTACAGAAACTAAACACTTAAAAGATGTCTTAATTAAAAACTTCTATTTTACCTAAGATTTTGTTAATAAAGTATACTTCTGAATTTTTCAAAGAACATATTACCTCTAATTTGTTACGAAAATGCATTAGTTAAGGTAGGTAGGTATTTTAATTAACGTCACAATGAACACATAATGAACACACGTCATAACGTCACAATGAATCGTCCACACCAACGTGAGGACATTTGAGACCACGACAGATTTAACGTGCACCAGTCCCTTTTGTACACGATGGTCTTTGGTTGGATTCGAACTCGCAACCCTCCGGTTGCTAATCCGTTACTCTTACCAACTGGGATACATTAAGTTAACTTAACTGCCCTTCGATAGAACAACTGACTAATTAAAGTATTGTCTTAAAATTATTTAAAAAAGCATTAGTTACGACATGTTTTAAAATCCACAAGTACTCGATTTTTGTGAATCCTGATTCTAACATTAATCCTTTATTCTTTATTCTAACACTTTCAGTCCCTTTAATCCTTTACTCCTTTATTCTAACACTTTATTTCTTTATTCTAACACTTTATTCCTTTATTCTAACACTTTCAGTCACTTTAATCCTTTATTCTAACACTTTCAGAGTCACTTTAATCCTTATTCCTTTATTCCAACACTTTATTCCTTTATTCTAACACTTTATTCCTTTATTCTAACACTTTCAGTCACTTTAATCCTTTACTCCTTTATTCTAACACTTTATTTCTTTATTCTAACAGTTTATTCCTTTATTCTAACACTTTCAGTCACTTTAATCCTTTATTCTAACACTTTCAGTCACTTTAATCCTTTATTCTAACACTTTCAGAGTCACTTTAATCCTTTATTCCTTTATCCTAACACTAATCCTTTATTATAACACTTTCAGAGTCTTATCTTTTTCTAGTTCATACGAAACAAGCTTTGTTCCGATTTGAACGATTTAATTCAATGTTTCTCACAAGAACGTATTGAGAGGTTGCCGGGGGGTGCTTGACTCCTCCTCCCCTCAAATGTTCTTGATGTTACAAAAATAAAGGATGGATGCAAAGCGATGCTTTGCATCCATCCTTTATGTACCACGAGCAGTAACGATACAAGTCTGCAAACGAAATTATGAATCGCTTGCAATCCATATTCGTGACGGTCTCAGTGGGAAGGAGTTCGAATCCAACCAGACCGTCGTGGACAGCGGGGGCTGGTTCACGTTAGATCTATCGTGGTCTCAAATGTCCTCACGTTTAGGTGGTGTGGAAGTTTGGAGAGTGGGATGCCAGCTCAGGTGTTGACTCGTCATCTGACCGTGGTTCAAAATGACGTGGAGTTGTCCTCGGATCTTTCCCTTTGGTTGATCGACCGTCGCCAATAGCCCGTTGTGTTGCTCCAGTGCGACGTTAATTAAAATTCCTATACCTCAGTGGAAGGGCTTGGACAAGGCGAGAAAAGTTTTCTTGACTTGAAAGAGACTTGTCTATTCACTAGATATAAGTGACCAAGCGTACATTTAGAGGATGTGCCTACGTCGAGTTCTCCATGAAATATTTTTTTGTTGAAAAGCAATCAAATATACACACCCAAGATAATGCCAGCACCTTAAACCAAAGTTTTTTATTGCATAGGTAAAATACGCGCACTAGATATGTCTGAAAACGGCCAAAAACCATTAAAAATAACATTATATTAGTATATCCTTTCGATTGGAATGGGTAAGTAGTTGAATTCACGTCGCACTGCAGTAACATAACGGACGACGGTCCGGGAACAACCCCGAAAGGAAAGATCCGAGAATAGCATCTTGTCATTTTGAACCACTGTCAGATGACGAGGTCAACACATCAGCTGGTACCCTACTATTCAAATTTCCACAACCACAAGGACATTTGAGGCCACGAGAGATTGAACGTGCATTCACGTACACGATGGTCGTTCGTTGGATCGAGTTTCGAACTCACAACCCTCCGGTTTCTAATCCACGACTCTTCCAACTGGGCATCCTTCAATTGGAATAGAACACCGATATATTTTGTGAACCTCAAAATTATTTTCTGAATGCGTGTCTGGTTGGTTTTGATTTTTATGGCCATGCTACGTCATTAACAGACAAGGTGAAGTAATGGCATACACACACTCAAGGACACATAAGAGAGAAATACACACAGGGTGTCGAACCGGCACAGCCTACAACTCGAAATGGGCATGAATATATGCCTAGTTTCTCCTAACGATAATGGACACACTCAAGCATCTTCCGTCAACAAGCACAGGGTTAATTCATGTTAACCCAAACCTTCTGTCCAACGAGTAACTAAATATATTGTTTCAACAAAACATCCGCATTAGGTGCCCGAAATCTTAGAGGCCCGATCCTCTATGGGACATAATATTTGTATGGTTGGGTCCCGCCTCCACAAACCCTGATTCAAATAAGCCGATAATATTGATTTATTTATACTAACAAGCACGATAATATTTATTTATTTATTCTAATAAGGGCGGGGTTGGGTCCCGCCTCCACAAACACGGATTCAAATAAGCCGATAATATTTATTTATTTTTACTAACAAGCACGATAATATTTATTTATTTATTCTAATAAGGGCGGGGTTGGGTCCCGCCTCCACAAACACGGATTCAAATATGCCGATAATATTGATTTATTTATATTAACAAGCACGATAATATTTATTTATTTATTCTAATAAGGGCGGGGTTGGGTCCCGCCTCCACAAACACGGATTCAAATATGCCGATAATATTGATTTATTTATACGAACAAGCACGATAATTTTTACTTATTTATTTTAATAAGGGCGGGGTTGGGTCCCGCCTCCACAAACACGAATTCAAATAAGCCGATAATATTTATTTATTTTTACTAACAAGCACGATAATATTTATTTATTTATTCTAATAAGGGTGGGGTTGGGTCCCGCCTCTACAAACACGGATTCAAATAAGCCGATAATATTTATTTACTCATACTGTCAAACAAATTACTTCCGTTACAAGACAGCGAAAAGAAACCCAAAGTACAGAACATGCAACCGAAAAAAAGGACAACTCTACAACACAAACTACATTATATAGCCACAAAACAACAATTACATAGAACAATACTGATGTATAAGATAAAGAAAAACACCATCGAAACACCAACAGAGGAAAAGTCAAAACTTAGTTTTAGGACGTTAAAGTTATAAAATTATTAAAATGCATCAGATCGTCAAAGAAAATATAAAGGTTAGTGTGTAAACTTGTTCGTTCTGACAAATTGGGTTATCGGTAGATTTTTGGAATAATTTCTGCTGAAAACGTTTCTTGACGAAGAGTATATTATGAGTACACGAATATTTATATCATTGAAAAATTTAATTTATTATGAAATAAATTATAAAAAAAACTTAAACACAAGAATAGTTCTGCATTCTAGAGGACTTTGTATTTGGATCGCAAAAAAGGAAAAGACAGTTGATTTTCACAAAACCCCAAATTTTTAAAAGAAATAGGCCTTGGAGAAATCGATTTTGAATTTTTCAATATTTTTCAAGATGGTCCATGTGAACAGCATAAGAAATTCCGAAATACCCACTAGGGAGGGTACTTGCCCTCCCCTAGTTGGCGCCACTGTATAATAGATCTGTACGGAAATATCTCTTCCGTTCCGAGAGGTGACTTCTCATCCCTCATCCAATTGGACGCGATGATTCCATATCCCGTTACTTGTCGACCAGTGTTAGTATCACCTCACCTGTCAACTGTCTCTGCACCGAGTATCGTTTCCCTCCCGTCTATTTGCAGAACAATATTTGGACTAACTCCAGAAACCTTTCGTTTCGCTCACAGAACCCTTCCTTCGCAATGTGTATGCCTGTGGGATGTACGTCACGAAAGGAAAGTGTCAGGGAAACAGCTCTCTGTTCCTCCTGGATATACAAAGTGGTTCATACTTCTCCAGGAGGAACAGTGCCTGTGCCTCCTGGAGGAAATACAAAGTGGTTCACGCTTTTCAAACAGAGAATTACCTGAACCATTTTTTCAGGTGTGATGATTTCAAGTGCCACGGATAGGTAGGTAATTTGGGATTTATGGCGCAAGGTCCAAAAACGGACAAATTTAGCCATCAAGGGCCATGGAAGGAAAGTGTCCTAAAAACAGCACCCTGTTCCTCCTGGAGAAGATGCAAAGTGGTTCATGCTTTTAAAATGGAAAATTCCCTGAACTATTTCTTCAGGTGTGATGATTTCAAGTGCCACGGATAGGTAGGTAATTTGGGATTTATGGCGCAAGGTCCAAAAACGGACAAATTTAGCCATCAAGGGCCATGGAAGGAAGTGTCCTAAAAACAACACCCTGTTCCTCCTGGATAAGATGCAAAGTGGTTCATGCTTTTAAAATGGAAAATTCCCTGAACTATTTCTTCAGGTGTGATGATTTCAAGTGCCACGGATAGGTAGGTAATTTGGGATATATGCGCAAGGTCCAAAAACTGACACGTTTAGCCATCAAGGGTCATGAAGGAAAGTGTCCTAGAGACTGTTTCTGCTGGAGGAGATACAAAGTGGTTCATGCTTTCCAAACAGAATTCCCTGAATATTTCTTCAAGTGTGTATCTATGTAGCCAATATCCCTGCTCGGTCCAATGCATAACAAAAATGGCCTTAGAGCTACAAACCAAACCCATATACCTGTCGGTCTCAGCTGTGTAATGATTATTTAAAAGGGAACCTTTCTGTTTGGCATCAATTGAAGCATTCCGTTCTTTGAGTTTTGGGGCAACTCGCTTTTACTTTAAAAGACAAGTTTAATGAAACCCAAACCTCACTCAGTCAAAAGTTCTTGTCTTCATCGAGAGAAATGCGTCGTTGAAAGGATCAAGAAAAGCGATCAACGCGCCCGATTTTCAACAACCAGTATGTTCGAGCTGCTTTAAATAATTACTTTTGTGCCATCTTCAATTTTAATAGAAGTGGATTTGTGTGTTCTTGAGTGAAAGCTCTTAATGAGATCTCTGCAAAGAGCCTTTTTAGGTGAGCTGCAATTTCGTGTCTGTTTCATGAGATAACATCTTACCTCCAGACATTTTTGTTAAACGACTTTTTTCTAATTAGAGTATCACCTAAATAATGCATTTTAAACTTATTGTTTACTTGTTACATAGTGTTTTAATTGAGCTATTAAATGGATAGTACGTAAAGAAATATTAGAGGAACTTACAACAGAAATATTAGAGAAACTTACAATTGAAATAGTTGAGAAACTTACTACAGAACTATTAGAGAAACTTACTACAGAAGTATTAGAGGAACTTACTACAGAAGTATTAGAGAAATTTACTATAGAAATATTAAAAAAGTAACTAAAGAACTATTCGAGAAACTTACTAAAGAACTGTTAGAAAAACTTACTAAAAGAACTATTAGAGAAACTTGTTATGGAACTATTAGAAAACCTTTCTACAGAACAATTACAAAATTGCTACGGAACTATAAGAGAAACTTACTGAAACTATATATCCATTTAAGTTCATAAAATAACAATGGAACAATGGATGCTATAATTAACACTAATTCAACTCGTTTTTCCTAAACTGTCCGTCATCTAGCCGTGTTTCATTACGTGGTGTTGTTCTCGGATCTCTCCCTTCGGGAGTTGATCCTGGACCGTCGCCAATAGCCCGTTATGTTGCTCCAGTGTGACGTTAATTAAATACCTACCTACCTTTCTTAAACTGTTCCTTTTATGTGCAATATTTCACCGATTTCACAAGTTCCCAGTTGTCGAGAAGTCTTGAGAAAATCCGATTCAACAACGACGTTCAACTACTTGCCAAGCGACAGTGTCTTTGACCTAGGAAAAGTATGGCACCAAGACGACGAAGCAAGGCAATTTCTGGCGCACACAGAAGACTCCTTTATTCACCTTTCTTGATTTATTATCCCCTCTAAAACGGAAGCAACGGGGCATTATTTGCTCATCATCCGCACGTGATGAAGAGGAATTCCATCACTGAAATAGACTGCATTCTGCGGAGAAAGCGGGCATTTTAATCTCCCGATTTCTTTTGTGGTTGTTGACAAGATAATTAACTCTCCCTTATGGGAGCATCCACTGGTGAGACAGAGGCGGATTTTATGCGGGAATGGGGAGTCCAGTAATTGGAATGCCATTTCTTTTAAACGTCCCGTTGCTAAATCCCTTGCAATACTAAACACAGGAATGCAGTTTCCCCTCGATATACCGCTCTTGTGGAAAACAAGTGCAAGGCAAAAACGTTCTATACACCGAGCGTCGAAATAAACTTATTATAATTAAAATGGCGCAAATTATACGATAAGCTACTCGTTCTTTCATTTGTTATGTCACAACTTCAATACGAATTCAATAATAATAGCTTCTAATGATTTTGAAAATATAAATTCCTTTTTCTTTTAAACGTCCCGTTGCTAAATCCCTTGCAATACTAAACACAGGGATGCAGTTTCCCCTCGATATATCGCTCTTGTGTAAAACAAGTGCAAGACAAAAAAAGTTCTATTCACCGAGCTTTGAAATAAACTTATTAAAGAATTAAAAAGTCGAAATTATACGATAAACTACGCGTTCCTTCATTTGTTATACTACAACTTCAATACGAATTCAATAATAGCTTTTAGATTTTGAAAATAGAAATTCCTTCTCTTATCCACCCACTTTCAAACTCTTAAAGCTTTCTTGAATAATTCTATTAGATAACTTTTGGAAACAAGTAACTTTTGTAGGAATGTATTACAGATTGAGATTCTTTTACCTATGAATTTTCTATTACCACGAATATAAAATTCAAAGGGAATAGTAGAGAGCGATATAGCCAAGTGCGGCGATATATCGAGGTGCGAGGCGGTTACTGTACTAATAACGCAAGTCCTGATGCAAGTATTCCAAAATAGTGAAATCGTACCGCATGATTCAAAATTGTTGGGGCTTCGTAGTCTAACTTTTCAAAATACAACATTATCCAGAACGTCGAGGTACATGTCAGCGTTCGTGGTACCAGGTACATAAAGCAATGGGCCGAGTCCTAACCAGGAAAAACAACCTGATTTTCTGCAGTGTCCAAATACTTGTGTCCATATAATGCATATCATCTAGAATACTGATTCCAACTTGAAAATTTCTGTCTGGCCCAGAAAATTTCTTAGGGTAACCAATGTTTCTCTTAGCTCTATTTATCATTTGTGGCTGAACTGTATCTCAATTCTCGCTGGATTAATCACTTAACATACCACTCTCCAAAGTTCCACACCACGCCAACGTGAGGCCACGACAGATTAAACGTGCACCAGTCATCACGTACACGATTTTTGGTCAGATCTAGCTTCGAACTCTCAGCCTCCGGTTGCTAATCCCCGATTCTACCAATTGGGCGACCATTGGGAAAGGGAAGCATTGAGTTCTCGGAATACATAATTGTATTTCATGAGGGAATTACCATCCCACCCGGTCTGGGGCCCATCTTCTGGTGTGATCCTGGGGCCCATCTTCTGGTGTGATCCTGGGGGCCCATCTTCTGATGCGATCCTGGGGGCCCATCTGATGTGATCTTGGGGGCCATCTTCTGATGTGATCCTGGAGCCCATCTTCTGGTGTGATCCTGGGGGCCATCTTCTGATGTGATCCTGGGGCCCATCTTCTGGTGTGATTCTGGGGCCCATCTGGTGTGATCATGGGGGCCATCTTCTGATGTGATCCTGGGGCCCATCTTCTGGTGTGATTCTGGGGCCCATCTTCTGATGTGATCCTGGGGCCCATCTTCTGGTGTGATTCTGGGACCCATCTTCTGGTGTGATCCTGGGGGCTATCTTCTGGTGTGATTCTGGGGCCCCATCTTCTGATGTGATCTTGGGGGCCATCTTCTGATGTGATCCTGGAGCCCATCTTCTGGTGTGATTCTGGGACCCATCTTCTGGTGTGATCCTGGGGGCTATCTTCTGGTGTGATTCTGGGGCCCCATCTTCTGATGTGATCTTGGGGGCCATCTTCTGATGTGATCCTGGGGCCCATCTTCTGGTGTGATTCTGGGACCCATCTTCTGGTGTGATCCTGGGGCGCATCTTCTGGTGTGATCCTGGGGCCCCATCTTCTGGTGTGATCCTGGGGCCCATCTTCTGGTGTGATCCTGGGGCCCCATCTTCTGATGCGATCCTGGGGGCCCATCTTCTGATGTGATCTTGGGGCCATCTTCTGATGTGATCCTGGAGCCCATCTTCTGGTGTGATCCTGGGGGCCATCTTCTGATGTGATCCTGGGGCCCATCTTCTGGTGTGATTCTGGGGCCCATCTGGTGTGATCATGGGGGCCATCTTCTGATGTGATCCTGGGGCCCATCTTCTGGTGTGATTCTGGGGCCCATCTTCTGATGTGATCCTGGGGCCCATCTTCTGGTGTGATTCTGGGACCCATCTTCTGGTGTGATCCTGGGGGCTATCTTCTGGTGTGATTCTGGGGCCCATCTTCTGGTGTGATTCTGGGGCCCATCTTCTGGTGTGATCCTGGGGGCTATCTTCTGGTGTGATCCTGGGGCCCATCTTCTGGTGTGATCCTGGGGGCCATCTTCTGATGTGATCCTGGGGGCCATCTTCTGGTGTGATCCTGGGGGCCATCTTCTGATGTGATCCTGGAGCCCATCTTCTGATGTAATCCTGGGGACCATCTTCTGATGTGATCCTGGGGCCCATCTTCTGGTGTGATCCTGTGGGCTATCTTCTGGTGTGATTCTGGGGCCCATCTTCTGGTGTGATCCTGGGGCCCATCTTCTGGTGTGATCCTGGGGGCTATCTTCTGGTGTGATCCTGGGACCCATCTTCTGGTGTGATCCTGGGGGCTATCTTCTGGTGTGATTCTGGGGCCCATCTTCTGGTGTGATTCTGGGGCCCATCTTCTGGTGTGATCCTGGGGCCCATCTTCTGGTGTGATCCTGGGGGCTATCTTCTGGTGTGATCCTGGGGCCCATCTTCTGGTGTGATCCTGGGGGCCATCTTCTGATGTGATCCTGGGGGCTATCTTCTGGTGTGATCCTGGGGCCCATCTTCTGATGCGATTCTGGGGCCCATCTTCTGATGTAATCCTGGGGACCATCTTCTGATGTGATCTTGGGGCCCATCTTCTAGTGTGATCCTGGGGGCCCATCTTCTTGTGTGATCCTGGGGGCCCATCTTCTGGTGTGAATGGTCACACCAGATCTAAGATCTCCCCAAAACCTAAGATCTAAACCTATTCTATCCTAAGATCTAAAGAAACCTAAGATCTCCCCCAAACCCTTGCCCGGCAATAAAATAAAAATTATATAACCTACACTAATATCACCACTGATAAATCTACCAACAATCCCATTAGCAATCCAAACATCCAATGCCCACAAACATCCAATGCTGGAGGAGTGGAACTTCCCCCAAACTGTGGTTAACAACATTATTGCCAGCATTAAAACACGTTGTGATATGTGTGTACACGTCAGGAGAGATCACATTCCATATTAAATTCATAAGCCTTAATTTTTTTGTGAGTTATTCTTTTTTTCTGAACTCTCCTTGGTCACATATTATTGCCATTTTTATTCTTTCATGCTACAGTTTTACATAATATGCAGTGCTCTTAAATTTGTTCCTTTGTATTTATGTGTTATGATGCTATATATCCTTCCACACAAATTCATAAAATTGTGGTTCACAGTTTCTGAGAAATCCGTGATTTTATGCATGTAAAGATAATTTTGGACATGAGTGTAATTGTAGAAGATATGTAACGTAATCACCAGTCTGAAAAAGTTAATTTTTATTATTCATACCAATTTGAACCAATTTTAAAAACGTGTGCACAACAGATTGAAAAGACATTTCATGTGTTGAAATTTCCACGAAAATTTAAATAGGTGTAAAATGCATTAAACCATGAATGGCCTCTGAGCGGATGTCAATTGACTCAGTACAAACTTAGCTAACTTCACCTACGTCTACTTGGGTTGATTGGTTTGGGAGTTTTATGGCGCTAGAGCCATATTTGGCCATGCTGCGCCAGACACAAGACCTACAATATCAAGTAAGAGACATGCGCACAAAATGAAAGTTTTTACTGACACAGAAGAGAGAAATACACCCAGGGAGGAATGCACCTGACAGAAATCGAACCTGCGCCGTCTACAACTCGAAGGTTGCTAGCGCAGTGGACATACCCACTGAGCCACACGGCCCCTCTGTTTACTTGGGGATCGTCGTGACTCCAAGTTTGCTCTGTGTTTGCCTACAACCTTCGAGTTGTGGGAAGCGCAAGTTCGATTATTCTCTGGTGTATTTCTCTCTCTTCCGTGTCAATAGAATTTCCCTTGTGTGTATGTCAATTTACTTGACGTTGTTTGGCGCAGTTTGGCGAAACATGGATCATGGAACCCCAAACCCAGCCAATCAACCTCCCTCTACTTGCAGGTTGCTTTCACGCAATTATCTTAACTGTGAAACAGAGCTACTTGTGCTACATTTTTATTACCTACGTGCATTTGATTGGAATAGCACGAAACCGAAACAAATGGATTTTTCGGCCTCACGCAAGGAACAATAACCGAATCCCTTCATTCGAAATGGTTTGGAAAATGCAGAGGAAGAATTTATGATCCAATCGCGAAAGGATTGCTTTATGAAAAGGCGTTCGCAAATACCAGCCTCGGAGTGTGGTTAGTTCTCTGAGGGGGTGTTAGAGATATGTGTGTGGGCAACATTTTCTGAATACTCCAATTAGCCAGGCGATGATTAGAAACAGCCTTCCATTGGACGTTATTTGTTTGCTTTCAGGAGCAAAGAAACGAAGTTCTGCTCTAATTATTCGGAACTCTTCAAGGTGCTTTGGTTTTTCTTTCGGGATGACGAAACTTCGAGTTGGAAGTCTTAACTACTGATTGAACGTGCTGCAGTCGTGAAAGATAAAATTTGATGTTCGCGTATTTTCTATGATAGCTTATTTGGAATATTTGGTACGGGGATTACCTTTTTAACCGATGGCCTTAAAAACCCGCTTCTAATTACTGGAAGTGTTAAAATCATGTTATGATGGACATTTCCTGTCAAACGTAGGTGGCGCTAGTGTATCTGCGGCAACGTGTTTAGCGAACCTATTCGGAACATGATGTCACTTGTCTTATTTTTCGAATTCGATTTCAGTCTTTCTCCGATAAAAATTCCAAAAAATGAATTCCGAATAGGTTGATTCGTCAAAGCCAAACCGTCAAACGTTACCAAAACGGCGATAAACTACATTTTAAGGTAACTCCGATATGTATCCTGCGAGAGAATTGGGACAGCAGAAATAAAATCTTCGCACACCATCTGGTTTGTTTATTTACCCTGAAAACCTCTCGTAGATGTCATTTTAAAGGGATCTCGTACATCGATCGCGTAAAATACTTGATTGCCATTTCCGGAGGAATTTTCATTAAAAATGCTATTCTACATCTAATTACCGAAAATAAAATTCATAATTATATTCAAGTCTTTTTTATATAACGGATTCTTCTTTATCTTGAGGGAAGTGAAACTATTTACATGAGCGAGGAATGTGAAGGACTTTGTCACTCTTACTGATTCCTTGACTCCCAATCCTGATCTCGCAACGTATGCGTAGAGTATCAAATGTTAAGCCTAACAAGATTAGCTCCTAATTTGGTCTAACTAAACTTCAAATTGCAAAAAATGACCGTAGAGTGACAAACGAAAGCCAATTTGGATCGAGTCTCATAAAGACGCTATGCACTTGACACCATTCTATCTCATCTATGATCATACATATCATTTGACGTAAGTCAACCAGGAAGATGCCTATGGCTATAATGTCACATACGAAACGTACCTATACATAACGTGCCACGGAAGCGTTTCAGTCTGTCCATCAAGCGTCATGTATTGCATTCCCATACATTTTTAATTTTTAATTTTTTGAAATTTGCATTTTCAAAATTTCGGATCAAACATTAAGTGTGGGTGCTATTTCAAAGTAAGGATAAAAAAGCTATTTTGTGCAATTTGCAACACTTTTTCTTGAATATATCTTTAGTTTATTGTTCAGTTAATGAATGAAAACAAAAACTGAAATACATATTCCATTTTTTAAACAAAGAATATTATTTGAATATTTTACAAAACATCAAATTAATACCCGTAATACGTTTATAACCATTCATAATAATTTCTTATTATAATTGTCAGAACTATGTAAAATGAAATTGTACGGAATCACGATGTGTGGGTTATAGTTTGATGCTATTTTATATCAAATGTAGTTATTTAATACTAACAGGATTTTTGTACCTTTAACGCCAATAAGAATATATCTCCATAAAATTTGGAACAATTTCGATTGCATCAAAAATGTTTAAAAATATGGTTTTCTTAAGCCCAGGACATTTTTTACATTACTCTGCGCTTGGAGTTTTCTTTAGCTGTGAACCATTATCGCTCTAAACTGGATTCTAAAATTTATTTGACAGCAACCTTTTCTGACGGGAAGGTATTCTTTTCACAACACTATCCCCAAAGAGAGAAACAGCAATGCTCATCTAATTAGCTTTAAGGTATTCCGTGGACCTACCATTAGGGAGGAGAGACGTATTCTTCTTCTATTTGCCAAGTTTTGACTTTGCCAAAAGAATTTCGCGTGAGGAAAGGGAGGTGTCTTGTTTTCAATGCAAATGTCGAAGAAGAAAGTAAAAGTAATGTAAAAAATGGTAAAAGAAAGTTCAACTCCATTTGTTTTTAACCTCCCTCCAATTGGATTTTAATGAAACTTCCACAGAATGTACCTTACGAACCTGCATGAACTTCTGCAAATTATCAGCTCCATATATAGTCTCGTTCAGGCGTCAGAGCCAATTTCAAACTTCCACAGAATGCACCTTACGAACCTGCATGAACTTCTGCAAATTATCAGCTCCATATATAGTCTCGTTCAGGCGTCAGAGCCAATTTCAAACTTCCACAGAATGCACCTTACGAACCTGCATGAACTTCTGCAAATTATCAGCTCCATATATAGTCTCGTTCAGGCGTCAGAGCCAATTTCAAACTTCCACAGAATGCACCTTACGAACCTGCATGAACTTCTGCAAATTATCAGCTCCATATATAGTCTCGTTCAGGCGTCAGAGCCAATTTCAAACTTCCACAGAATGCACCTTATGAACCTGCATGAACTTCCCTCTTTGTTTTACAACGGAGGAAAGAAAAATTCGTCAATGTCGATGCATCTTCTCCACATCCAACCTAATAGACCAATCCAGTGCGATTTAAAGTCAACTACCTAACCTACATATTTCTCTCTGCTGTGTCATTCAAACTTTCCTTGTTTGTGTTGTTTGTCCATAGCTTCCGTCTTGTGTTCGACACAACTTGGCCAAATTTGTTCCTTGAGCCATAAAAACCTAACCACCAACCTAATTCAACATAGCTAGAACTCTAAAAATAGGTATTCAGGTTTAATTTTACGCGTATAACACAGATATGAAACAAATGAAATGCAATACTTTTGTATACCCTAAAATTGTAGCAAAAGTCAAAGAAATCGATTTTGACACTTTTGACAATCGAGTTCTTCAGTATGGACACATCTAACATTTAAATGTGTTAGAGACCTGTAATTTCTTACAGCATTGGATACTTTTACACGCATTTTATAATCGTTGACACTAAAGAAAAAATTTGGAAATGTGCTGCCTACTTGATTAGCAGCATAGAAGTACGAGGAAACTATATTCTGCACTACTATACGATGCTATCAAGTGAGTTAACACATTAACACTACTAACTACGAGTGGATTGTAACATACTGTGAGTTAACTCGTAAAAACTAACTACAAATTAACTTGTAAAAAGTACCAACTACCGAGTTAATTTGTAAGACATGCCCCAACTATGAGTTAGTTATAATCCAAATCAGCTATAGTTTAATTATAATCTGAAGTCAGCTATATTTTAATATAATCTGAAGTAAACTAAGAGTTTATATAATTTGAATTCACCAATTCGGTTTGGAATGAAACTATAGGCTGTCAATATTTCCCAGTCTGATAAAAATAACTAAAGCAGTTTCTTAAAACGAAGTATAAGAATAAAAAGCGAAGTTTAAAACCTAATATTTTTTGGGTTTTTTGAACTGGGTGTTAGCCATGACACATCCGCAGGCAATGAAACTCGCAGTCTCCTGCTATCAAACATTAAGCGGGCAGAATCTGAAAATCCGGAAATGAAATTACCCGCGGTCGAACATTTCGTTGCCCTTTTGCAACTTTATTCCGTCGTGGAATTAAAACTCGTTTCGGCTCTTGAAGGTTTGGTTAAGGAAAGGAAGTCGTTCCGTGAACTAACCAAATAACATGCTCCGAAGTTGAAGAAGTGCCGCCTTCTTCCAGATTATCAAATTAATTTCATTCGAGCAACTTAAGTAATCTAATGAGAAAACAAAGTGGAAACTTTTTTCCGAGTTCTTCAATTAGAACTTGCTTTCTAACCATGGTGCATGTGAAAAATGTCAATTTTTATACTATGTTGCATGTTATGTTTTATTAAGTTACGCTGTTATTCAGAAGACAATTTCGGAGGTGATTCAATCTTCTGTCACGGTTTTTCTTTTCACTCAAAGGGCTGTAATACTAAATAAACATGACATTAACGATTTTTGACTGTTTTCAGAGATTTCTACCTACGTGATAATTTACATCCGTGATAAACGGAACTTCGATTCATGCTGATTTAATCAGCTATGTCACTCTTTTGACGTAGGACTATGTCTAAATCCGTGGATGGTATAGGACGACTTACGGCATACCGACAGTGACGAAAACAGGTTCCGATTGAAATCCTTATAAATACGGACCCGCCTTCCAACCGGGCTACGGTGAACGGTAGGTTCAGGTGGGATGTCAACACCTGAAGCTGGCTTCAGGTGTTGACTTCGTCATTTGACCGTAGTTCAAAATGACGAGGCGTTGTCCTCGGATCTTTCCCTTCCGGATGGATTCCGGACAGTCGCCAATAGCCCGTTGTGTTGCTCCAGAGCAATGTCAATTTAACTTCCTACAATGACTTAGAGAAGATTGCATTAACACCTTAAAACGCTAACTACGAGTAAATTCATTGTTGTTTCTCAAGAATGTCCACTAGAAGTTATCTCTTAAACTAAAGTATTTCTAGTAGTGCCACGTACGAATATATTCGTAGATTTTACCTGCAAGATAGATTGTGGGTATCTGATCTAAGCATAAAAGGTCGTGGCTTCACAAACAAAACATTTTTTCGTGTTGTAGAACTTGGGAAGGATTAAAAGAAGTGCTTTAATATCCGAGATCTGATAAGAAATGATAAAATTATGAGCATGCGAATACTTAATAAATAACAGGTTCCAAATTACGTGAAGATACATTTTGGTAAAAAAGTGCTACTACACTGAGGTGCAAAACGGAAGGAATGCCATTATTTTTAGAGGTTACAACCTCAAAATTAAATGAAACAGACCGTGGCGATTTGCATAACCGAAGCTATTCTGTGGAAAGCTGGTGCATATTCAAATTTCGGAATCGTGACCTCAGAGGTTCCAGCGAATGAGTTCTGCTACATAAGGAACTCTTCCACAACCTCTGTATGCAAACGAGGTGCAAAGCCTGCATTAGTGTTCGTGCTGGTCACATAGCCCATAAAGGACCACCTCCTCAGGTTTTGTCTTCATGGTTACCCTTCTGTCTAGTGCACCTAGTGCAGGGTCACCACTTCAATTCAAAAACATCTTTTACACTTCTCTTACGTTCTTCTTTTACTCTTATCTTGCGTTCTTTTACTCTTTTACGTTCTTCTTTTACTCTTTTACGTTCTTCTTTTACTCTTATCCTCTTCTCTTACGTTCTTCTTTTACTCTTATCCTCTTATCTTACGTTCTTCTTTTACTCTCTTACGTGCTTCCTTTGCTCTCCTCTTACGTTCTTATCGTTTCGTATCGTTTTTTTTTACTCATCAGTTCGCTAACTCTCGACGTACCTTTTGTATCGTTTCCCCACATCCAGGTCCCTTTACTGCAAAGTAGCAGCTGAAAACCCAAGTGCTCCTAAAGTTTCAAGAGAAAAGTGAATTCATTTAAGACATTCCATAAGGCAGACTGGATATCAGTTTTTAATAAAAGCAGGCGTTTTAGGATATAGATAATTCAACGGTAAATGTAACGGCAAGAAATAACTTAACAGGAATAGGAGTTTAATATTTTTAATGACAATAAAAACATATCCCCCATAAAATTTTCAACATTAATGGACACCATATATAGTACTTAAAATACGGTTTCCTTAAACCCAGAACTTTTTAAATTACTATCTGTTTGAGTTTTCTTCAGCTGAAAGCCATTTTCGATCTAAACTGGATACAAAACACATTTGACATCAACCTTTTTCTCGTGGGAAGGTATTGTTCTGTTTCTTTTCACAACATTATTCAGAATCTATCCCTATAGAGAGAAACCGCAATTCTCATCTAAATAGCTTTAAGGTATTCTGTGGACGTACCATTAGGGAGGAGAGACATATTGTTCTTGTTTGATAGTTTTGATTCTGGCAAAAGAATTTCGCATGAGGAAAGTGAGGTGCCTTGTTTTCAATGTCTGAGGAGAAAGTAAAAGTACAGTGAAATTCTAGTAACCGTCAGGGTCGGCACCGGGACCGGGACGGTTAATCAAATAGACGGATAACAGAAAAACCTTAAACAACAAACCCCCCCCCAATCCATTGCATATGAACGAATGATAAAAAATGCACGTTTACGAACTGGAAATACACTGTTCGTGTATTTATTTTACAGAAACAAACACTATACAATTTACATTAAGTACAATATAGTATATCTGTACATATTGTTACATGAACTTACGCACTAGACGTACATACATATTCAAATTTTAAAATAGTCTGTAATTTTCTTTTGTTTCTTCGAGGCTCGTGCTTTTTGAGCCGCAATGTACCGTACTTTACGTAGAAGTAATGTATATATGAGTACAGTATGTATGTATGATTACAGTTTGTATGTGTGTACGTACTAATAACTTTTAATAAAACGGACCGACGATTAACAGAAACTGACGGTTAAAAGAGTGACGGTTAATCTAAGTTTCACTGTAATGTCAAAAAATGGCAAAAGAAAGTTTAACTTTTATCTTTTACCACCCCATTCGATTTAAATGAAACTTCCACAGAATGTACCTTTCGGACCTTCATTAACTTCTGCAAATTTTCAGCTCCATATATAGTCTCGTTTAGGCGTCAGCGCCGATTTCATGAACTTCCCTCTCCTTTCGCCGCAGAAGGAACGAAGAATTCGCCACTATTGAAGTGTCACTACTCCTAATTCAACATTCGAGTTGTCGACGGTAATGATATAGATAACGCTACGGTTCGTTCATTCCTTTAGACGGTTCCACAACGAAAACTGTCGCCACTGGTACATTTAAGTATTGAGAAAGTTGCGGTATATGACGAAACAGTTGGGGTCTGTCTCTCCCAGTATTGAACGGGGTTTGGGGGAGTATTGATGTTCTGTTTAGCTTGGTCATTGCCCCGCTCTTTCGAATACTGCGTGGGAGGAGAAAAGGGATTAGGTGCTTTAAGGCGATCAGCGGATAAATCCTGCCTTTGTGAACAAAATCTGGTAGATCTAGATTCATATGAGGGGTATAACTCATAAAATGCTGTGATAAAGGCATTTGAAAATGAAATGAAATATCAGGTTGGCAACTAAGTTCCCGCCGTTTATTTTTAAATTTTAACATTCCGCATGTCATTAAATGTTTTTGGCATAATGTTTAAAATCATTCGAAAGAGGATGTTTTGTTCTACCGGAATCTGTGTTTTTTTTTGTTCGAGTTAATTTATGTTAATTTTCAGATCATTCAAATGGAATGTCAAGTTGAGAAAAATGAGCATTTTCGACACCTCCTTCTTTTTGCTTTTAATCAAGGTTCTAAGGCCGCAAAAGCTCCTCGCGACATTTGTGCTGTGTATGGAGAGGGTGCCATAGCTGAAAGAACCGCTCGTGATTGGTATGCCAAGTTCAAAAATGGAAATGTTGACCTCAAAGACGCACCTCGTTCTGGCCGTCCAGTTGAGTTCGATGAAGAGCGATTAAACCAACTTTTGCACGAAAATTCGCGTCAAAGGACAAGGGAACTGGCAGAGAAAATGGAATGCTCCCACACTGCTATAGAGAAGCATCTTCACTCGATGGGAAAGGTTCAAAAGTGAGGAGCATGGGTTCCGCATGCTTTAAATGACAACAAAAAAGCCACAATCTCCGCTGGTTTGATTGCTCCTCACCGCTCAACTCATGGACGCAAGCAACGATTTCTTTACCGAATCGTTACTGGCGACGAAAAATAGTGCCTACACATTAATATGAAGCAGCGCAAGGAATGGCTTAGCCCCGGTAAACAAGCGACACCGCGCGTGAAACAAGATCTTCATCCGCGTAAAACGATGTTGTGCGTATGGTGGGACTGGGAAGGGATTATCCATTACGAATTGCTTGAACGGAACCAAACGATCAACGCGGAACTCTATGTTCAACAGATGGAACGACTCAAAACGGCGGGAACTTAGTTGCCAACCCAATATAATCTTTTTATGTAACATTGGATTCTTAACTCCATAAAACCGTGGAAATGAAATCGAGAAATGCGTTACGAGGTTTTGATGATTAGTCAGTTCCAAAATCATGTGTATACCTGGTTTTCGTGACACATTTTAATCATCAAAATGTGAAATTATTATCGGATGCAATAACGTCACGAATATCTTTAAAGAATAAACCCAGGGATAAGGCTGTTAATCAGAGTTTGGGATCTAACTTCATCTATCCTCAAATAACCATCCGAAATATACTGCTAAAAATGTGTAGTTCTAGCTATTGTACAATTTCGTGCAAGCAACTACATACACAGCCTGTCTGCAGACTTGAATATAATAGAAAAATTGTTGTCTCGGATAGAAAAAGCTGTCCAAGAGCATCACGTTACAAATAAGGAGCATTAACAAGTGCTTTTGAGAGAAAATGGCAAACATTCCCCCATCGGAAACTACAAAAAAATTCTTAAAAATCGATGATTAGAAAACTCGAAGCTGTAATTAGGGCAAATGGATACCCAATAACAAATTAAAGCAAAGTTGCAGTGAGTTAAAAAGTATTGGAACACACAAATTTCGATAATTTCGTGAAAAAAATATACATATTTTTCTTAAGAAAAAACTTTTTTCAGCTCAAAATATCATAGGACTAAAAATCTAGTAGCAAAAAATCAATTAAAAAGATAACAAAGAAACATAAAATTTTGTATGTCTTGTGTTCATAGCGAAAATAAAGGTAAAAAAGGTATTGAGGCTCTTTGGGGATTGAGTTTTAAAACAGTTAACGATAAAATGTGTTTTCTTTTTGAAGTTAATATGCGTTTAATTACTTCTTAATCTATTAAGTAATTTTCATAAATTAATGGTTCTGTTTTCCCATTCTGCTACGAGTTATTCTTAAAGTTAGTTTTCATGAGGAATTTTAAACGTAGTAATTCAATATAGTAAATAATTCCAAATATTTTTAATAGAATTGAAGTATGGACTTTTTATAGGAGTTACGAGGACTTTGGACCATGGTATATGTATAGAGAGGGTGGGATAATCTAGATATGTACATTATGCATAGAATCGTTATCCTGATAAAGTTCAAAATTTGACAATCTACCCATTTAATATTTTTTATTTTCTCTTTTTTTAGAATTCGTTCATAAATTTGACCCTTCCACCCTCAATCAAATGTCATCTCTAACACCAACAAGCACTAATACAGCTCAAAACCATCTGCTACAATCATCATGTTTTACTGTGGGTGTAAGAGTAGAGTTCACATGATCAATATCGGCTTCCATGACTTTAAAAGTATTCTATAAAATCAAGTTACAGGATTCTTGAATCTGATTAATGTAGGCTATTTAACGAATTCTCATTTCTCTGTGAAAGCTCGAGATATTCGACTATGAAGGTCGAAATTCCTTACAACTTAAGCACTTGGACTTTTTTTAACAGTTGGACGTCATAGATCAATTTAACTTGTTTGGGTTTTAGGATGTAACGAATATTCCTCACAATACGCATCGCTTCGCATTTACTGACACACTTTGAACGTCCAGTTTATGGTTTTTTTCAATCAAACATATCTTCTGACAACTAAAAACTATATTATGACTAGTAGACTTGTTTGAATTTAACATTTCACTCATATTTCCTAAAGTTTTATCAATTCCGGGGGAGAAATGGTAAGTTTTCTATCACAGAGAAATTTTTTAATTTTTTCGGACTAATATTTCATACCTGATTATTTTTACAAAATCTGTATATCTCAAGCAAGCAACCCCCATTTGACTTTTTGGCCCTTGTACTAAGTTATATGGTGGATCCAGTATTGAATGCAAAAATGCCTTTTCCAAGTACTCAATGTTTGTTACTTATTCCTGAAAGCCTAACTAAACATTTAGACCAAGTCCATGGGTCCAAACGCCCTCAAAAAGTCCAACACTGTCAGCACTTCCATAGTGATCCTCTCTTATCAGACCAACACAGGCCATGACTCTGAGAAACTTGTTCAAAGGCTATAGGCAAAGGTTCATTTGAGATTAGTTGGGAAAGCATCATGTCCTTGAACGAAGGAGAGAGGTCTGATGTGCCCGCTCACAAGTCTAGAAAGAGCAGTCTGACGTTTTTAGTCACCCGTATATTTGAGCGAGGCTCCAGGGTGGTTGGTTGCTAAGGTACCGGATGAAAGTTGACGGGGCTTTCCATTTTTTATTATTTTAGCTCTTCTTTATGGCGAAGAACTCTTTACAGGTAACGGAAGATGTGTGAAAAAGCTCGGTCGTGGCTCCTTGGCAAGTCTAACTGCGATTTTATTACTTTTGAGGTCTGCATGAGATGGAATCCATTGGATATGAATATGCCCCCACCAAACCCTGCTATACTGACACAACGTGGATGGGGGGGGGGGGGGTAGTATCACTGGACGGAATGGGTGAAGTATATCTGGAGATTATTCCCAAGACCATGAAGGTCATTCCTCTGTTAATTCCTCAGTTAAAGCTAGTAGGTAAATGGACAAAGGCAGACTTCTACCTTCAGGTACTTCAAGACTCAAATCACTCTCATCTCCTCCATACCTTGAGTCAATCACTCAATGTCTGACTTGTATGAATATTTGAACTTTTCCTTTCCTTTGCACTCACGTTACGTAAATATTTCATTAAAGCACGAGGCACAGAAAGCGGCGTTGTTTGTATATTGGAGAGTGGCAGCAAACGCATATGCAATGCAAAATCAAACACTACGGAATTTTGCCACAAATATGCTTGATTTGAGTTGCAGTTGTATAATTTTGCTGAAACTCTAAGGAGGAACCTCGCCGCTCTGATGAAATTCTCCAGGAGTCGGATGACAAAAGGCAATGAGAAATCTGGAAAACAGAAATCAACGCAGAAAAGAAAACGTGGGCGAACTCGGAAATAGGTTCAGATGTTAATTGTTAAAATACCGAACCGCCTTAGGTAACGGTAATTAATTAACGTCGCATTGGAGCAACACAATGGGCTATTAGAGCCTTAGTGAATGGGATGATGTTGAAGTGGACGTTTGGAATTTGTTTGCGTCATGATTGAGATGTGCATGTTTGGTACTTTCGTATTAACCGCATGCCAGCGATTAATCGCCAAATCTGTTGGAAGGGGTATAAGACGGAAGAACTGGAACAATCTGGTTATATTCACTGCCAAGTGAACCACAAATACAATTTCAGTGATTCTGAAACTGGCACGCACACACAGAATATAGAACGCATATGGGGAAACGCAAAATGGCGAAATAGAAAACATCGAGGAACATCTCGCCACCACCTCGAGTCCTACCTCGCGGAGTTTATGTGGAGGAAAAAACAAGCCTCAAATGATGTTTGATGCCATCCTAAGGGCAATTGCTAAACATTTTCCGCCTGAAACAAAACTTGATTGATATTCGCCAATGGCATGCGGTTAATACTAAAGCACCACATATTTTGCTGTGCACTTTATTAAAAATAAGAATAAGTCAGACTAGGAAGAAATTACAAGAAATGTCGTTTTATATTTTTGACTAATCATATTTCATTTGGAGGTTTGAAAATGTACTTATGGAAAAACTTATTTAATGTAAGAGAATTTAAATAAGGTATTGAACGTGGAGAATAGACGTGAACAATTAAGAAATTGTAGCGCAAATACTATATTCGAGTCAGCTAGTTCTACATTATTTTATTTAAAGGTTTTCACGGGCCCCTTCTTGATCTCGGGTCCTGGTAGCAGAGGGGGGCCCAAAATTTCGTGTCGTTTCGAAACAGAAGGGAAGAGAGACTATCTTGTGGGGTGCAATGAATGAGAGTGAAAAGCGGTTACGTGACGGTGGACCCAAATGGATTCAGTGACAAAGTCACGTCGTGGCGGAGGGATATGAATAACATTTTATGGAACACGCGTCGCTTTCCCGACTGCATTGGAACTCCCAAACAGTCAATTCCCACCTCTTTTTTCTTCCATTTCATTTGTGATTTATTCTGCTGGCCAGAGAAATCTTTTGTCACACTTTTATCACTTAAAGGATGTGTCCCGCTTCACCATTGGATACCATTTTCTGCAAGAAAGAAATATAACGTTAAGAATTATCGTCAAAATTGATTTCGGAATGAGGTATTATTTATGTACAACACAATGATACCTTTTTATTGATGACTCTTGTGTCCCTGGCAGTTAGAAAGCTCATCCACCGTTTAAATTTTAATCAAGGACATTTAAAACAGAGATAAGCGAACTAATAAGATCAAGGTCAGTGAACAGGTCGAAATAAAAGAAAGTAACTCCAAATACCACTTAGCACTGTCGCCAATGAGAATATTCAGAAGTCGAATACATCATTATAACGTTAAGAATTGCAAACAAAGGTGGACGGTGATTTCAATCAGGCACTTATGCCCATTCGCCTCGTGGGGGCTTGGTTAAGCTACCACTTCACGCGAACAGAGAAACTCAAAATACAATTCCTGTTTTCGGCAAGCAAAAGTGTGTTTAACTTACACTACCTTCTGAAAGTTGAGCGCGAATCCGGTACAATTCTTAAAATTTTCCCTTGATTTTCTTGAAATTTCACAATAAAGTACAAATTTAGTTACTTATTCAATTCAAACCACAATAAATGAAAAAAAAAACACGCTTAGGATTTATTTCAACCTTTTTAATAGCTTTTTCACATTTAGTTTATTTTGAGAAATAGAAAATCCTGCGATACAGATAAAAAGCGTGTTTGTTTATGGAATGACTGATGTAAGTTTCTCATTGACCATTCAGTCCTTCTAACCGGTAATCGAGGCAGCAAAGGCAATAATTGCCTTTCCTCGAGGACAATTTGTAACTCTTAGAGGAGGTAGGACTCGTGTATGTTTCAAGGACTTTTGTCTCGATAACTTTGGCCCGTCAAAGAACAGCCTGTGAACACATTCAGGTCCCAATGAAAGTTCCACCCTTGTCATCACGCTACCGAGATTAAAGACGTGCTGTTCAACGATGTTAGTGGGCTGGTTGCGAGGAAACCCTCGCTTGAGTATTATCCTACTCTAGGGAACATCTTGATTCTTCTGTGAAGTATCCCAATGAAACAGTGGTCAATGAACAATAGAACCGGTGGTCTAAGTGACAGGTCACGACACCACTTTGATCGTCCTCCTTGGTTGGTTTGGGCTCACGGCGTGTTTGCGTCACTCTGCGTTGTTGACGGCGCTCACCGTCCGTCAACAACGCAACCTTCCAACGCTACGACCTTCTCGTAGCTACGTCGTATTGCGTCGCTTTTGGCTCTGCGTTCCTCCAATGCGCGGTAAGGCTGAGCAGTGGTCGGAGATGAGATTAGCGCGGAGGTGCCCTCTAGTGGCAGGCTGGGCACCACATGAATGTTTTACTGGCACAGAAGAGAGAAATACACCCAGGGAGGAATGCACCTGACAGGAATTGAATCTGCACCGCCTACAACTCGAAGGTTGCTAGCGCAGTGGACATACCCACTGAGGACTAAAAAGGACATAAACTCTTTGTATCAGTGCTTAAAGACCTTTTGTTGCGGCCCCATCGGTTGTAAACCTCTGCAGACGTCCGTCTTCCACGTGGTATAGTTGAAGTCCGACAACTTCGAGAAGGAAAACATGGACGTTTCTTGAATTCCCATCATACTGGATACCGGTAGTGGCAAATTGAGGTTTCAAACTTCAGCTTTACAAGTAACAGTGGATTGCACGAAAAATTCGGTTTGAGATGGCAAAGTTTAGTTTAAGCGTGCTGGGTCCATAACCATTGTTGGCTTTGATCGATTCTGGCCAAAGGACATTAAAGTTTACGAGACATAAAAAACTCATTTTATTGGAACCAACTCTTATTTGAAAACATAATGCATTCAATATCTCTCGTCTATTACACTATTTCTTCTGCTATCTTTTATATACACTCAAGATTAACTTTCTACTTTCATATACACCATACGGCACAATAATTTCAACTCCTCTGCAGAGGTTGAGACCGATTCCAACACCTTTAGCATATACCCTTCACCTAACTGTCCTAGAGGATACTGGCTTTCAAACAGCTGCACTCGGAGAGTTAAGGCTGACGTTCGATGATTGTGTTTATCAGCAATGGTATGTACTGATCGTTGAATGACGTTGAAACCCGTCCCGAAACAGGTATCTAGGTGACTGTTCTACTTATTTGGAATAGTTTCCGCAAACGAAAAATTACGGAGTAATCTTCAGAAAATAGATTCACTACCTCATTTGTAAACTGCGCTAGCAACCTTCGAGTTGTAGGCAGTGCAGGTTCGACTCCTGTCAGGTGCATTCCTCTCTGAGTGTATTTCTCTCTTCTGTGTCAGTAAAAATTTTCGTGTGTGTGTGTCTATTACTTGATATTGCATGTCTTGTGTCTGGCACAGCATGGTCAAATATGCATCGACCTTACAATGAAACAGACGGAACATGTGCCAACAGCTTCGTGATATTTCTTCCAGTTGCTCGGTTTGAATATCTGTCACGTGGTTGTGGGTAAAAGCACGAATCCTAAATTATTGATTGGTTAAAGTGATTATCCACCGTGATCGAAAACACTAGTCTGCGCTTCCATAGCCAATCAGATAAGTCGATTTGTGATTTACCCTTCAGAGATCTTGATCACCCACATGATCTGTCTATTTCATTAGAAGGTCGATGCAAATATGATCCTTGCGCCACAGAATCATTTCCAACCCAACAACACGCCAGCATTGGAGATCTAAATACTCTTTAAAAGTTAACGTGATCTCTTATGACACTAGCGTGTCATTTATATGCATAATTTGCATATTTGTCAAGGAGCCAATAGGTATTTGGCAGGTTATTTTATATTTGCTTACCCCACTTAAAGACCTCAGTAAGTTTCACCCAATAAAATAGAAGCATGCGCTCGTATTCAAGAATATGCATTAATTCTTGGAAGGCAATATACTTAGAATAATCTAAAAACAAGATTCATTCAAAGATGTCCATGGAGCCTCTAAAGCTTAGCAGTAAAATATTTTATATCAGAGTTTTGTTTCAGTTTCGAAACACCGTGCGTCTAGAAGAATACAAGTCTAAAGACCCTGTCTTCTGCCTGTTTTACGATCGTTGCTGTGTTTTAAAAGTTTTCTTTTAGCTTTGTTTCTCGTTCATGTAAGGGCTCTGTCTGTATTGATTAAGAGATACGGATGCTCTGGGGTCCACATCAAGAAGGATCATGAAAGAGCTTTTCACTAGCAGAGTTATTGATCAGAGGGTTAAATAACCAGAGAGCATCACGGCCTGTCTGCCAATACCTTTTATCGTGATACTTGCTATTCTGGAACTTTGTTATTTCCAGACCGTCATAAAGTATTGCTTCAAAATATTTTGATGCATAGAAATAGTTTTAAGAGATACGCCTTACCTACAATAAATAACTTCTATGACGGGTTCCACGATATACATACACAGTGTTTTCTGTATTATACAATCGAACTAAAGTTTATAACCACCCAGAAACTTTTTTTATTTAAGGAAAAATCTAAAACTTAAACCTCACAAATCAGATGGTACTGATTTGTGAGATTTTATTTGTGAGGGAACTCTATGATTGGCTTGTGTCCACCCTTGTACTCTGGGGTCCATTATAATACCCATAGCAACAGAGATGAAATTTACAGATTTCTTTGGTGTCAGACGTTCTTCCAAAGACCAAATCTGTCAACCAATCCATCTGGAAGATCTTCACATCCAAATTTCTTAAGGGATGCTCGGTGGTCCTCCCTTTTAAACTAACTAATTAATTTTATATTAATTCTTGGTCACCAGGAGGAGCGAGAACTAGGGACCTAGAGCTCGGGAACTGAACATAGATTTCTGGCGACCGTTTGGCTAACATTCACAATCCGTTCTTAAAGCGCACAAAGCTGGAAGACCCATGTTCCTGCATTCCATTCTGTGAAGCCTTCTATACAAAACTTTCAAAGGGATACATAACTTCAAAGGGGTATATAATAGAACAGACAGCGTCACCATAAAATCTTTAGTGTTGGAATTCCTCAACTTCAACAATGACCATCGAAAGTTTTCAAATGACTTCTTTCTGAAGGAATTTATTTTTATCCAAATTTTATATTAATCTTTGTAGACGATTTACTTTTGATTCCTTTTATACACATTTATCATTGAATTGTATCTTTGTCGTGTATCATTTATTCTTAGTTGTTTATAGTTTATTATTACTGTATATTTTTTAAATTTTGTTGTCCTTTTCTAATGTCATCGGGTGTATCAGCGTTTTGCAAATCACTTGTCTTTAGTTCTTTATGTAAGGTTCCTCTTGTTTTTAAATGGTTTATATGTACAGTGATACCTTGAGGTACGAGTTTAATTCGTTCCAAGAACCGAGCTCGTAAGTCAAAATGCTCGTATTTCAAATCAATTTTCCCCATTGAAATGTATTGAAATGAAATTAATTCGTACCAGCCCCCAAAAAAACACTCCAATTTTTTATAATATATTTATAATGAAAAATATTGTAGCTGGAGTTATAACCTTTATCGAGTCCTGCTTCAGAATAATACATATCGTAGAAGTAGTGCGATCGTACTGCGTTGCCAAGTCTATTACTCTTAAGCCTTGCTCTTGTTTGTTTATTATCTCACTCTTCCATGGATACTACCTTTTTCCTTTTCTCACCACTGTTCTTTACACTCACCTTCTTTGGATTCACGGTTAAAAATTAGCTAAATAACTGTACATGCACCTCGTTTTTCCGTTTTCAAGAATTGACGCATCTGGTCGAAGAAAAGAAAAATGAAAAAATAAGAAAGGGATTCGGGCATCCCGGTGGCAGTTGACAATAAATGTGAAACCAAATTAAGAAATTGATTGATAGACGTTAACTGTCATCAGGTGAGGTAAACATGTGAACTGAACGACGGTCGAGACGGGAATCTGAGTGGTGGTTGCGACGGTCACCGAAGCAAGCTCGTATCTCAAATTCTGGCTCGTAACTCAAGGCAAAAAATCGACCTAGTGACGGCTCGTATCTCAAAAAACTCGTATATTGGGTCACTCGTATCTCAAGGTACCACTGTATTGTGGATAGCTTCAGCCTTCCCTAATCCTGTAGCTCCCTTGTAAGGCGGAATGAACAGCTGAAAGCAGCACTGCTTAAACTACGGCGTCCAATACAATATTCCATAGATCGTAATTTAAAGTTCCATAACTTTTAAATACCTCCTGCAAGTAGTAATCCGCCCGGTACGCTACAAAGTCCCCGTGCCTAGTAAATTCCACTCTCCTGATACCTAACTGTACATTCACCCGTAGCTCTACTGATGTTAGTGTTATTCATGACCGCATGATTAGTGGGTTGTATTAAAGGTTGGTTGGTTTTAATTCACTTTTAATTCACTTTTAATTCACTTTTAATTCATGTAGTAGGGTTTAGACAGGGTAATCAGAAGAGACCGCGAAACACCCAAATTACACGATTCCTTGTCGAAAATCAACTCGAAAAAGTGTCCTTTTCTTCAACTGAACTTCCAGGGATGCGCCTTTTTGGGTAAGTAAAAAAAAGATTTTTCGAAATCGGTTTTAGAATAGGCTAGAAAAGTTGGCTCTTACCTTAAAATTAGTCACATATTTAAAAAAAAATGTTTTTATTCAAAGACCACTACCGAGCGTTAAATAATAACAAAATGTTCTTAATTAATGCGAACTTTTATTATTGAATCCATTTGTAATGTCTAATAATGAATACTTTAGAGTGAAAAAGCACTTTGGCTATTTTAGTAATGTCTTTTGAGCAAACAAGTGTCGAAGTAATTACGTCAGGAATCATTCGAAACTCAGACATTATTGCACATGTCCCGCGTTCTTTCCACCCGCCTTGTCCCGATGTTGCACCTATAATCACTTGAGAACATTTCAACATGATTCGTTGACATTTTTGTTCCACAAAGTTATACTGCAAGATGAATTACTCAACAACTCTAATGTGGATGCGTCAAGTAGAATATCTAATTAGTGGCGCTCTTACGAAACTGTTTACCCGTAGTTCTACCTGTAATCAAGGATGTTTAAAAGTACTAATTGTTTGTTTATCTTCTAAAATAATCTTATTCTGACGGAGAACTCAGGTTTCGTGACAGAAGTAGCTGAAAATATACGTAATCTATGGTGTAAAGTTACTATACCAATTGTTTGCCGGAAGAGCACTGCAAGTGAAAGTTGAAACTTCTAAAAACACATTGAATCCTTGTTTAACACTACATCGATGAATGTTTACTTTTTACCTGTTTCTAAGAAAATTCAAAAGATGTCGCTTAAAAAGCAACGATTTCTTACCAAACAGAGAATGTAGAGCAATACAGCAAATAAGTACAACAAATGTGGATGGAAAGAAAAGAAATTAAGGAAGGAAGCCTAAAATGTTTGGCTACAAAATATATCTCTGTGCCAAAATCTATACTATTGATGTGTGATAGTTTGTCTGTTGGAAATCTATCTTCGTCTCAACCACAGCACGTAGAGATCTGAGAGAGGTGTCACAATACGCAGAATAAACTGGGAAAGTTATTCCGCCCCTTTTAAATTTTCAAAAATTTAAATTTTAACATAAAATGTTCAAACAATTACCTGATTGGACAGAGTGCCGTGACGTCACTGGCTGATTCCGCAACGATTCCGCAGCGGTTTTTGCCCCAACTTTTTATTATGTTTTTCTCAGACTTGACTTAAATATTCGTTTTAAATTCGAGGAAAATACGTAGAAAATGTTTAAAATTCAATATACAGTACTTTTTCGTGTCTTACATTTTACTGCTTTAAATAAACATTTAATACACTACTTTTTCGAGCCTTATATTTTACTTCTTTAAATAAGCATTATTTTTTATAATTATTTCACATCCAATACAGCAAACCTGTACAACTCAACTCTTCAATCCATTGTAATTTGGAATTTCAAATTGTTTACTGCTGCTTTTGTAGCGATTGTTTTTTGCGTTGTAATTACTCTTTTTAACGATAATGCCAAAAAGAAAACGTTCCATAACAAGCAATTCAGCTAAATATAAACTACGTGAATGACGTCACTATGAATCTAAGGAACCAGCTACCAATAGAAGACTGGTCGAAGCTGAACGTCAGGGTGAAATTGGGAAATTTACATGAAGACTTGCAATGAGACGGCGAAAAATCTAATATGTCGTTTACTAACAGTCAGTTATCCCGTGACACATTAAACCATAAAACGTTTGAATCCGAATAATAATAATAAATTTATAGAATTATATAACAGTGAATCTATAAGAAGGCATGCAAAAAAGAGTAAAAAATCCAAGAGGGAGGTATTTACTAACGCGTTATCCTAAGCAACGAGGGGCCATACAGCTAGTAATGATGAAAGTAGGAGCAGTGACAGAGATTTACCGATATCAGACTGAAGAAAGCAAACCCTCTTCAAATATAATGAAGGTTTATATTTGTAGTGGGAAATAAGTTAAACTTTAAAACATTTGCAATGGTGTCTGACCAATAAGGTATTTCAGATAGGAGTCTTGTTTTACAAGATGCAACGGCAGTAGCTTCAGACACTGATGATGATAACGAAATACACACACTTATGATAAACTTAAAATTAAATATGAGAGTAACAGAAATTAATGTAACAAGTAAATACTGTGATAGGAGAAAAATAACCTATCAAGAACAAGAAACGACTTTTGATTGGAAAAAAATCCAGTCGTCTTGGTATAGGGTGATCATGTTTTACTTATAGAGAAGCCAGGTTCTTATTGAGAGCACATCACATCACCTTGAAAATAAAGTGTAAAATATAAACATCGCGTATAAAATATGCAATTTTCGTTTTTAACGGAACATTGCATTTCTTTTTTTAGCCAACACAACTTTATCTGGTGTCGAACTTGCTTATAGCATTACGCTGTGATGGTACGAGTATTTAAATTGCGGGTATTTAAAATTGTCCTGAAAAAATTTAACTTTTAACTCCAATGGATCATTCAGTGGGGTGTCAGCTCAGGTGTTGCTTCGTCATCTGACCATGGTTCAAAATTACGTGGCGTTGTCCTCGGTCTTTCCCTTCGGGATTGATCCCGGACCGTCACCAATAGCCCGTTGTGTTGCTGCCCGTTGTGTGTGACCGTCACCAATAGCCCGTTGGTGACGTTAATTAAAATACCTACTTACCTACCAATGGATCATTCATATGCTAATTGTATGTCAACAAATTGCTTTGGAAGCATTTATTTTAATACTTAGGTGGAGCCTCCTAAATAGAATATTCGGGAACAATCAAAGAAGCATTAAACAATTGCAAAAAAACTCCCCGTTTGGAAATTTAAGATTATTTCTCGTGATTTACCCGAGTTCGACCAAGAGAATTTAAGTTCAGATCAACGTTACTCATTTTAAATTTTAAGGCAATTTCTTTCGGGCAATGTTCTTCCAATGATCTAATTATCATAATCACCTGGAACACTCATGCACAATGGATGACGGCTGAAAATGGCGTTTTATAGTACACATTGACCAGGTTATAAAATGAATTGAGTCTTGTATGAATTTCAAAATTACATCAACTTTGGAGTTTCTTCAATACCCTTAGGTATTGAAGAAACACATAGGATGTGAAAGTTGTGTAAGTTGTAGGCTCATTAATGGGGTTATATGAAAGAGAAAAGATATCAATGCCTGCCATTCGATCAGAAGCACTTGATACTTTAATCAGATCTAAAATAGCGGGAAATTACACTAAAATTGACGTTGAATAATAATACAAAATTTGGATGTAGATGTTTAATTGAATGCAAATGGAAAAAACTTCCCCCATCCTTCCAAATTTAAATTCGGAAATACATTTTTCGCCCATTAAGCGGTTCAAACTAGAACATCCTACAACTACACATTCGGATTTGCACATCCATCTGGTGTTTTTTTCCGACTCGATTGAATCAGGTACCAAAAGGATAGTTTGTTTGGTGCTTGGCACTCCGATTTCCAATGACCGGGAGGGACATAAGACTTCCATGTGGATTTTAACCCTCCTGGTGATTGTCTCGACGAGGTATCTCGTCATTTGAATACTTTTGGGCGGAATACCGGTCTTGAACTGCTCTTTCAACCTGTTTACGTTTCCTATGCCGCAATTGAAATTTAGAGTGACATTTGGCTTCATAGTGAAATCTTCGACACATCGACACTTTCCGCTGCACACAATTTTCACACAAATGGTTTAAACTGTCAACTAGTCAAATGGAATTGCATAACTCGTAATTCTCTTCAATTTAAGCTCGCACTCGCCATGACCCGTCGATTAGAACTGAAGTTACAGCTGTTAAACAAGCCAGCGTCTGCCCGAAATGTGACTCATTTTTCCAAACCACGTGCTACAATGGTCAGAGAGGGGAGTGGATTAGTGGTCGACGCGGCCCACCTTCCTCTACACGATGGTAGGTCATTTATCCCCATAGACTGATTTCCCCTTGAGTTATGGGGCTATGAGATATCAACACTTCGTGACGCGCAAGTTTCTGCTGATGACCACCATACCGATTTTATAGACGTATTCACGTTAAAACAGATCAAATCTTGATCTCGTTATCATCAAACAATCGGCAATACCTTGATGATGAGATATTTCTTCATTTGCAATATTAGTCTGATCTTTATGGGCGAGATATCTCGTCGAAACCACTTGGAGAGTTAATAGAGCTCTCACGTCAATCGGTGGTTAATTTTTACCCATCCAACCTCACTTGATTTTAGAAGGGTAGTACTGTGGGAACTTGCCTCTTCATTTCATAAATATCAATATAATTGTATACATACTGGTGCAACATAATTGAACCAGACATATTTTGGATGGATTCAAAGTTACTATGCATACCACGCTGATAGTTTTGCACGAATGCTCAAAGCATTTTGGCTTGTTTTATAAGGATAATTTCCAATGTGGCGATGGTTTTCATATCCCATAGCAAGCAGTTTTGCATAAAACTTCCTGTGTGGGAACTGTAAAGCGAAGTAAAAGTTTAAAAAGCAATAAGTATCTAATACTGATGCAAAACGAAATTTTTGAACTCCCAGAGCAGTACTTTAACGGGCTACTCGTTCTCGTAGCTTAGTATGCATGGTACTTCCCTCTTATTACATCAGATTTGCCGTTTGAATTCAACCTGGTTCGATTCCCTGCATGACAATAAATGCACTAACGTGATTGGACCTCAGCGGGGAATGTTTTTCTCATGGTCAGTATGAACGGCGCGTCTACAAGTCACGTCGCTTATAAGCCTTGGTAAAAATCTTAGCCGTTAATTCAAAATCGCTCCCGTATAAAGTCGGTCTCCATCTATGAATAAAACGAATACACAATTCTAAAACATGCTTAACAATGGCAACAAATCGATGTTGGTCAAGTGTTTATGATACGGAATCCACGCAATTGGTCTTTAAAAACTTTGCTTTTCATTAGGGGGGCTCCTCTAAACTCAACCCCTTTCATTTCACACAGCCAGTGGCGTTCTAAAAACTCATCAGAAAGGAGCGTCGTTATTTAATAATGTGGAAAATAATTGAATGGAACTGGTGCGTTGTGGCAACATTTTATTCCAGCGAGACGAAAAACCAATTTAAACTTTGTTGTTTTTCTCGCGCTTGATGGACGATGCTTTGAGTGAGTAATATTGTTTATTTCCCCCACTCCCCGAGTTCTCGGGTGCAGTGTGGATTGTTCTGCGGTGGGAGAATTGTTCGACGAGAAGTATTTGATTCGGATTTGTGCTGTTCTTCTAACTCTATGCAGGTAATTTAAATACCATTATGGCTGATGTTTGATGCTTAAATTCGGGTTCATAGTCGATCGAACATCGAACAAGTACCTTGTTTGGACGATCGGCGGGAACGTTACCAACTGATCAGTTCGCCAGGTTTCCACCCATCGAGTTCTTATTGGGAATAAAGTGCTTCAATCTGGTGTTCCAGAATGTGTTCTTGAATTTAATATTCCTATAAAGCATTCGAATTTCTTGTAAGTGGCATTCTAATGTTGCGTACTAATCAAACGTTTTAATCTGTCCTTTCAATATATTGTTCCATATAGCACATTCACCCAAGAAAGATATCCATGTAAATACAAACACCTAATGTATACAGAAATAAACAGACTTGCTTACTGTTGTTATTAAAACATTGGTTGGTTTTATGGCCAAACACGGAAAAGTTGCGCCTACATTGACACAAATATAAAACGGGAAGACAAAAGTAAACAAAAATACTTGGAATAAAACAGAAAGTCCTATACACTTAAACACAAATTCACACATAAGTAAAAAGACAGACCACAAATATATGGTAAAGATACAAAAACAGTTTTCTTCCTGGATTTAATTTTATTTCTTCTCAATCATTTTCTCTTTTCACCAATATAATGTTCGTGGTTGGAAATGTTGGGTAGGAAGGTACTCAAATTAACGTCACACTGGAGCAACACAACGGGCTATTGGAGACGGTCCGGAATCCATCCCCAAGGGAAAGATCCGAAGGCAACACCACATTAATTTTGAACCGCGGTCAGATAACGAGGTCATACCCGAGTTCGAACCCCACCCTCCAAAGTTCCATGCCAACGTGAGGACATTTGAGGCTACGACAGATTTAACGTTCACCACCTTTGTACACAACCGTCTCTGGTGGGATTCGAACTCGCAACCCTCCGGTTGCTCATTCGTTACTCTTCCAACCGGGCTACCGCAGCCCTGTAAAGGTTGGGTTTTATGGCGCAAGAGGTGGTATTTCTCCAGGCACCAAACACAATGTAGATAACATCAAGCAATGGGTATACGTACACAAATAAAGTTTCACTTACACACAAGAGCTAAATACACGAATAGAACCTGAACAACCAAGTCTCAGGTTACTAGCGCAGTGGGCACACCCACTGAGCAACTGTAATGGTTTTGTGACAAATAATGTCGAGTTAGCAGCAACTGAGTATGCTTTTACATCATCTGACTTTGCGGAAGCAATGAAAGACGCAGGAAAAATTGGAGTTCATTCCTAACCTCATGCAGGTCCATCGACACCTCTATCGCGCTTTTCCAAATCAAATAACGCTGAAGTGAAAACTAATCTCCCACGAACGATAGTTGTAATTAGTTTTGAGTAATGCCTAAGAACAACAGTCTAGTGGAGAAGTTAAGTGAAGGAAAACACGACCTCGATTCTGCGGGACATCGGTCTTCGTTAAGAGATGAACTCCCCTCCGATGCTCTACATTATTCCTGGAAGATGAGGCATGATCCCAGAGGGGAATCCGAATCCCGAGAATTAAGGAGCTGCCAATCACGAGGGATTCAATCCTCACCCCCAGATGAGGATTTTCCAGGAAAAACGCATCACTCTTATTCGTGCCTCCTGCTCTTGAAGAGGATTGTGTTTTTAATTATATAAATGCCATGTTCAGACCAAAAAATCTCTAAATCGGTGCGATTCGATCATGCCTTTTTCTTTCTATCCTTAACTGCTTAAAACAAGATGAAACTCCCCTTATTATACAGTACCTTTAAAACCTTAAAAAAAATCGATTTTCCAATTTTGATCTATTTAGATAGTTTGAAATGTTCTGATTCTAGTAAAAAAACCGCATGAAAAAATTCGCATTCGTTCGTTCGTAATGAGGATTTTTCGAACACACCTGTTTTTATTTTCAGCTGTTCGTTTGTTTACGTTTCTTAGTTTTGGTTTGAAATTATGCTATTTATTTTTTTCGAAAGTTTTAATAATAATATTTTTACTGTAACAAATATAAGCAGAATATGAACTACTCAACTCTTTCATTTCACAAATATATTTGTTTACTTGAATCCACGTGATTGCTAAAAATAACTATTTCAACTTTAATTGCATTTATCTCAGAATGGTAATTTTCAAGCTAGCACGCACTATAACTCTGCAACTAATGAACGTAAACTCCTGAAATTTTGAATAATAATAGATTATCAAAAGGACTTCAAAATGAAACCAAAATTTTACTCAAAAGCTAAAAATATATTAAAAATTTTTGATATAGTATGAGTGAAAATTTGGAAAAATGAATGAAGTGAAATATTAATTGATTATGTGATTATGTTATATTTATGTGTTACTTAACTGCTATTTTTGGTTTTAATTTAAAATAAAAGCATTGTGTGTTACTCATATCAGCCTTTAGTTTTATAGAAAATGCCCAGGATGATTCAGAATGTTGTGTACAAGTTATGCTTGTAAAGAGTATGTTACAAAATGACCTTATGTAAATTCTAGTAAAATATTATTTAATTTTTAAAAATCAAACCAATTTTCTGCATTGTGTAGTATAAATAGACCCTGCAAAAAATTTCATTATGATACACATAAGACTTTTGGTGATACAGTTTATCGAAATGAGTCTATTTTACCTGCTGATTTGTATGCTTAAAGGTACTGTGCCCCCTTTAAAGCAATAGCAAGAAATTTGTACGGGACGATTCCGGAGATCTTCGGTCGAAAGAAGTTGCGACGTCACTACGAGTAATTCGAAATTGCAAAGCTCACAATACCAAACTGATGTTTGTATGTTACTGGGGTGATTTCCGGTACTGGAGGGACAGTCGAGACGAAAACAAAGCACCAGACGGTGATATGCGAATCCGATTCCTTTCATGTGCCTTTCTCCCATTTCATTCGTGTCAGTTAAACCTTGATTGTGTGTGTATGTCTATTACTATTACTTGATATTGTAATGTCTTGTGTCTGGCACATCATGGCCAAATATGGCCCTTGCTCCATAAAACCCCAAAGCAATCAACCGAATGTGGGCATTAATTTATCTGTTGTATGTGCACATCTCCGAAATGCCACGTCCATTTGAAAAACGGGCAGAAGTTTTTCGGATTGGTTTTCGACAAAGTAGGTAGTTCACTCCCCACCGCTAGGTGAGTAGGGGGTCGCGGGTCTAGAAGGTAGGTAGTTGAATTAAGGTTCCTCTGGAGCAACACAACGGGTTATTGGCGAAGGTCCGGGATCAACCCCGAAGGTAAATATCCCAAGACAACGCCTCGTCATTTTGAACCACGGTCAGATGACGAGATCAACCCCGCAGGTAAAGATCCCAAGACAACGCCTCGTCATTTTGAACCACGGTCAGATGACGAGATCAACCCCGAAGGTAAATATCCCAAGACAACGCCTCGTCATTTTGAACCACGGTCAGATGACGAGATCCATTCTGACCATCCTGTTAAAATACCATTTTCAGACCAATCTCGAAATGCTTGCTCAATTCAATCATATTTTTAAATTCTTAACTGCCTGGAAGGTGAAGGTGATAAACTCCTTTTCTTAAAGCAATAACGTCACTAAGTTTGGTGATAGACGCGATGGTGGTTGTGTTACGTGCTCTGAGTAAGTATCTGATACCCCTTATGAAAATCCTTTAGGGATCATTCTGTTGTCTAAAGTTTGTTAAGAACCAGGTACTCATACACGCAGCATGTAACAACCGTTAAACAGAATCCGAGGTGCTGGCTTCTGGACTAGTGCTGCAGTATTAAGGAACAGGAAACATCCCTAAATATTTTGCGATGGAAAGTCAGCAAGTTCCCATTCTAGATAACAATGAGACGAATAGGGTGAGTGATATAAAAGGGTTTATTTTCTAAATAATCCCAATACACGTTTAGCGCTTGTCCCCATCTTTTCTCCAGTTCCTGAAAACAAGTAGCGTATAATTCTTTTGACTGCTGTCGGAACCAAGTGATGACTTCTTTTTTTTTCTACTTCGTTATCGTGGAAAAGTGTTCACCCGACCTGGTGGTTTAGGGGACGAAGTATATTGTCATTAACAAACGATGAGTAAAAAAGGCACAATAGGACGTTGCTGGACAGTGCCACCCGTGTTGAGATGAGCCGCCATATTGCGACAGCAGCTTTGTTTTTGCGCTCATGTTGCATCTGGATTGTGCTACCATCTGGTGGTGATGGCTTAAATCGCCTCATTCTAAACCGTACGTCTCAACTTCAATTTTCAACTTACTGACTTTCCCTCGGATATGTGGGGTGCCAGCTCAGGTATGACCTCGTCGTCTGACCGTCGTTCAAAATTATGTGGTGTTGTACTCCCTTCGGGTTTGATCCCGGACCGTCGCCAATAGCCCGTTGTGTTGCTCTAGTGCGACGTTAATTAAAATATCTACCTACCTACCCTCGGATATGTATTGTTGGTTATGCATTGTTGGATGTTTTCAGTACAGTGAAACTTCGATTAACCGTCAGGGTTGGGACCGGGATTAACCGTCAGGGTCGGGACCAGGACCGTGATGGTAATTCGGTATAACAGAAATATATACGGATAACAGAAAAACCTTAAATAATAACTCTCCCCATCCATTGCATATGAACGAATGATAAAAATGCACGTTTAGGAACTGGAAATACACTGTACATGTATTTTATTTTACAGAAACAAATAATATACAATTTACATTTACATTATAGTACATATGTGCATATTGTTACATGAACTCACGCTGTAGACGTACATACATATTTAAATTTTAAATTAGTCTGTCATTTTCTTTCGTTTCTTCGAGGTTCGTGCTTTGTGAGCGGCAATGTTCCGTACTTTGCGTAGAAGTATAGTATGTATGAGTACAGTATGTATGCATGTGTGTACGTACTAATAACTTTTAATATTTAATTAAACTTTTAATAAAACGGACTGACGGTTAACATAAACTGACGGTTAATCGAAGTTTCACTGTAGTACCATATGTATGATTGCTGCATGTATAACACACGCATGTTTCATATGTCATGTATCTATGTAGTCATCAGCGTTGTGTAACACTCGTTGCTAGCGATACTGAGTGCCGTTCGCAACGCTTATTGCTCTTTCGAATAGAGCGACATCATCCAACGAGTGCAACTCAAGCGATCGCGTTTCACTAAGATTTTTAGAGTTGTGTCGCTGCTATTGAAATATGTTCAAGAGAATGAATACTATATTGTCTACTTTATTTATCTGACTTGTTACCTAAGGTTAACAAGTCAGAAGTTACTACGAAGTATCTCCCAACGCGTGGGAAATGCCACTAAGAAAAGTATGAAATGACAATTTGAACTAATATTAGCTGTCCTTGTTGTATGAGCGATCTCAGTGCCAGAATTTCTTTTGACACGCATTTCCCGCCTCGAGTTGATGATGCAACAGTTTTATTCAATAATCCAAAACGACCTCTCTTCACCTGCCTTCCTGTCGACACGCTTGCCAACTGCCTTTAACACGAGGTTTCAAAGACGTCCTTCTTCCGACGCTACTAACAAACACAGATAGAATTGATGGTAGGTAGGTATTTTAATTAATGGGCTATTGGTGACGGTCCGAGATCAATCCCATGTGGAAAGATCCGTACCAATTGATGGACGGACCCAAATGTTTTGATAAAAACAGAATACAGATTTGACCTCAAATGACTACTCCATCACAACAGGGTTATTTTTAAAGCTAAATACAGAGGCTGAGATAATCTCTTTTGCATCATCGACATTGACTAAACGGCGATAAGTCAAATTAGTTCGTAACTGGAAGAATTTTTATAATGGGTTGTTTACATTGAAAATTCTCTTGTATCACAAAGGGATTTATTTAGGATAGAAATACGAGAAAAAAAATTGAAGTAATCTTACATGTCGCGCTGAAACGCGTACTGAGGAAATAACAGGGTTATTTTTAAAGCTAAATACAGAGGCTAAGATAACCTCTTTTGCATCATCGACATTGACTAAACGGCGATAAGTCAAATTAGTTCGCAACTGGAAGAATTTGTGTAATGGGTTGTTTACATTGAAAATTCTCTTGTATCACAAAGGGATTTATTTAGGATAGAAATACGAGAAAAAATTGAAGTAATCTTACATGTCGCGCTGAAACGCGTACTCAGGAAGAACTCCCAACCAATCCAAGTTCTGTAAAAGGAGAACTCTTTGGGGACAGGAAGGAAAGGATCACTCCCGCCACCTAGGGGTGAAAGCGGGAGACTGAAAATATCTATTACAAGGGTTAGAAGGTTGTCTAGTTTTCGTAATTGCGAAAAATTTTCTTTGCCCTGCTAAAAGCAACCTTATAGGGAATGTATTGTCCTCTGGCCTAATGGTAGACCTCACGACACTTTTTTCAAACAAGGCTGTCCAACTACTTCTGAGAGAAGAAGTCCTATTCGCGTACTAGATCATGTCTTTGCTCTAGTCCTAGATCATGTCTGCTCTAGTGTGGTCATAGGTGGGATTGAGTAGGCTGCAATTGGGCAAAATCTGAGACTGCTCTATTACATTGAGATCAGGAGACCTTGCTTGATATGAATCCAGTGTCATTCTTAACTTTTGGACACTTGTGTTCTCAACATGTCTCAAAACAGCGTCCAAATCCACAATAACGTGTCAGCCCACACAGCAGATTAAAATTCATGTTTGGCTATTATTAAAGCGAATTTACACTATTGGAAAACACTCCCAATTATAGGAATGTATTAACAAGTAAATGCATTGATAAAACGAATGACCGTGAATAATTAAAAGCCTCAATCCCGGACTTGGGAGTTTGTGTGCGCCCAATACATGTAAAATGTAAACATTTCCAAATCTGGCTTTAAGCGTTTCATTTTCTATCAAGGTGAACACAGACGTCCGTTTGCATTAGTAATCAAATAAATATCTAAATTTCTCACAACTGATTACATTTGAAGTGAGGGCTGCCTAATTACAAATTCTGTTCGCTGCTTAGTGATGAAAGCCGTTTCGGCAGCCTTTGTGAATTGCAATGTGACAAAAGGTTTGTGGATCTCGTTTACTATCCAAGATAAAACCACCAAAGACACGGTTTTGCTTTATCGATGTACCTTAATTTTTTGCTACTAGGGTCTGTATGTGGGACTTACCGTTGGTGTAGGCATGACCAGAAATCATACAGGTAACTAATCCTCAGGAAAAACCCCGAAAAGCCTCACCTAACACCAGATTAATAACCTCAATTTAGAATGAATCGATTCCAATTAGTTTCCTTAGGGCTCGAAATTATCTCGCATTTGCATCACTAAATTACAACTCAAGAACACAGTATAGGCACTTCGCCAAATTGACGACTAGAATTTTCCTAGCCAAACTTCTATAAGGATAGGCCTACGACGGGTTACCCTATTCCATAATTCCCTCCCATTGGTGATGGTAATTAATCGCCAATTGACGATGGTACCTTGTTTTGAGTTGAACCAGTTAAATATTGTATGTGCAATATTATTTAATGTGATGTTCACTGAATTCACATCAACGTTGTTTCCAGATGTGATCAGCGAGAAAGTCCAACTGGTCTACCGGGACTATTCGAGAAAGCATATCCTTCAAGTTATTTGTGATTCAAAATCACGTGGTATTGTCCTCGGATCTTTCCCTTTGGGATTGATCCGGACCGTCACCAATAGCCCGTTGTGTCCGTGTGTTGCTCTAGTGTGACGTTAATTAATACCTACCTATCTTCAAGTTGTTCATTTTGAGTTTATTAACACGCTGCGTATATAAGTTGTAACACGCTGCGTATATAAGTATTTGATACACAACTGTAAAACAGTAGAAATTTGGAATCAACTGTTAATTGAGTGATCATTCTTAACTAGTACTAAAAGAATTGCCCGACCGTACTAGAGTTGAATGGGTTAACTAGTTTGAAAAAACGATCGGAATAATCACTTCTCTTTCGTAGAAAAATGTCAAAATTAGGTGTCAGGAAAATAATTTGTCAACACCTTTTTGACATTTTTATAATTTTCACAACTTACTCTGGACGCCAAATCGTTTCAATGAAAATTCATACATTTAATGCATTTTTCATGCATCGCACCCGTGATCATGACAAACTATTACTTGATATGGTCTTGTCTCTGGAGCAGCATGGCCAAACATGGCCCTTGCGCCATAAAACCCCAACAAACCAAACCAACCCGTAATCATGACAAAACTGCGAAAGGTGATACTACTACAAAATCGATTCAGAGTAAAAAAGGAAAAAAATGAAAGGAATAAAAATGCTCCTTTATGTTCGCTTCCTATAAAAATGCCGTAACTCAATTCGTAAATATGACTCTAGGTATGTGGCCATTTATACGAAAAGCGGGCTCTAAGTTTGCTTTTAATGGTTGACATTAATTGAACTTAAAATGTTTTTCCAGTTTCTACGACTGAAAACCGTTATGTGAGGTCGCTTTACAACTAACTGCCCATGAGAAAAAACCCTTGGTTGAAGTGATTCCGGCTGTGTCTTATCAAGAAAACACTTTTTTAAATTATGTCATTATCTAGTACACTGGTTTCCATAAATAAAGGTAGGTATTTAATTAACGTCGCACAGGAGCACCATAGAGGGCTATTGGCGACGGTCCGGGATCAAACCCGAAAGGAAAGATCCGAGGACAACACCATGTAATTTTGCATCAGATGACGAGGTCCACACTGAACTGGCACCCCATTCTCCAAACTGCCACACCACGCCAACGTGAGGACATTTGAGGCCACGACAGATTTAACGTGCAACACTCCCTTTTGCACACGACGGTGTTTGGTTGGATTCGAACTCGCAACCCTCCGGTTGCTAATCCGATGCTCTTCCAACTGGGCTACAGTGGTCCTGTTAGCATATTCGTATAAATAACGTTCAATTCGTATACTGCGCAATCACAATACATCGCCCACAAGGCGCTTCCTTCCCTCCCTGTGGGCGGTGGAAATGATGCAATATTTCCGTATTTCCGGGTGCACCACCGCGTTTGACTCGGACTATCTCGGCCACCGTGAGCGCAACACGACAGTGCTTGGTATTGGTTTAAAGTAAAATAAATTTTATTCTCTATCTCTTCATTTTTAAAATTCTTTTCTTAGTACCAGCGAACACTTATAAGAGATTAAATTGACACTTGAAACGATCTTTGACTACCCCATTTGATCTCTTCGATCTGGTAATCGTAGTCTTACGATAGATATTTTAGGTAGATATTTTAATTAACGTCACACTGGAGCAACACAACGGGCTATTGGTAACCAATCCCAAAGGGAAAGATCCGAGGACAACACCGCGTCATTTCGAACCACGGTCAGATGACGAGGTCAACACCTGAACTGGCACTCACTCTCCAAACTTCCACATCACGCCAACGACACTATACAAAATTGATTGATTGATAGTTGGGTTTTATGGCGCAAAGTAAAATATGAAAAAATAGACTATGTGATAGTTTTTCATCATGCGCATCTTTCATTCGAAGAAATGCGCAGCGAAGCTTATAAGATGAATAAAACTTGGTTAAAAGATATGAGGATAATATTTTACGAATTATAAGAGGCAAGATTACCCAGAACACACACATCGGGATTCATCTGAGGCGTGCTTTAAGAGATGGCAGTATAATCACAGGAACTGTTCAAAGAATTTCTATTCCCAAAAAATATAATTTTCAAGTAAATATCTTTCACGAATTCTACCCACTAAAGTTCTCTTTGTTATTATTCTTTTAAAATTAAATAGTTAAAATCAGTTTCCTTTTCGATTATATGTGCTTCGAATAATGAGAGTTAAAAGTTTACTGTCAATCAAAAGTACCAAAAGAATTAAGAGTTTTGCCATTTTAATTTTCTTTTAGCGGCATTGCGTCTCTGGAGTTTTTGCTTAAAAGTAAAGCAATAACTTTACAATGAAGTGAGATTGTATTTGGAAAATAAAATACACTCTTGTGAATATCATACTTTAAGTTAAAATGGTTTTTGCGTCTATGATTTTCTTATAGCTACGTTTGTTAAAAGATGAAGGTGTGTGAATATACTTTACCTCTTCTGAATATCATACTTTAAGTTAAAATGGTTTTTGTGTTTATGATTTTCTTATAGCTACGTTTGTTAAAAGATGAAGGTTAAGCCGTTACTTTGTAATTTAAATTGGAATAAAAAGTACATTATCGATGCTTCAAAGGTAGGAGTTTAGGAAAATGCTCTTCAATCTCATAACTATTCCTTATCCTCTTAAAGTAATTCTTGTCTGCCACTAACTTTAATTCATTCGAAAAAGTTTCATAAAAATATTTGGCAATGAACTTGAAACGGTCTATGCATATACGAATGGGTCCCCACACGTACAATAATTCCCGACCCCGTGTCTCAGAGCTGATTCCAATCTTGGTGTCGGATCGTAAAAGTCGGGTTCAATTACGCGTTCGTCCGGAATAACATTCCGTGGTTGGCCATAAGTGCCGCTTCTACGAGCCCTCGGACGCTAATTGCGCGCCTATGACACGACCATAAACATCCAATTGAGTCACCCCGCTTCGAATGATTAGGTGCTGTCTTTAATGACAGAATGAAAGTTTCAAATGGCGCTGGAGATAGGACGGAATGTGTCCATAAACGTCTCAAACGAGTGCGCACAAAGGTTGAAACAGGCTTGCAAGAATTAGCTATCGAATTTGTAGAATGGCTGATTCGGTGATAAGGTAAGTCCACAATGCGTTCGATGAATTCAAGACAAAAGTAAACATGAGTGTCAAATCGACTTCGGGCTCGTTCGTCAACTCGAATAAATCGCATCGGTTGTACGAGTTATTCGAACCGAGCGTTTCAAAAGTCTCAGTTTTTTAAGTGAAAAACTGAGATAGCTAATCTTGCAAGAATTCTAATCTTCGATAGCTAATCTTGCAAGAATTAGCTATCGAATTTGTAGAATGGCTGATTCGGTGATAAGGTAAATCCACAATGCGTTCGATGAATTCAAGACAAAAGTAAACATGAGTGTCAAATCGACTTCGGGCTCGTTCGTCAACTCGAATAAATCGCATTGGTTGTACGAGTTATTCGAACCGAGCGTTCCAAAAGTCTCAGTTTTTCTAGTGTGAAAAACTAGTCGTTTATAAGTCACTGAAAACGAAAAAAAGTCGTTTGAAACGAACTGAGATTGTTTGGTTCATTTTAGGATTGAATTTAATAAAAAAATTGCCAATTGCATGGCGAAACGAAGTAAAACGTTTGCGATGAGACTAAAAAACCTAATCGCGTTCGTAAATGCAACGGGTGAAATGGAGGTCCCGTGACGGATTATTTTCTGGTTTGCACTTTTTTCAGAGAGTTGTTTACGAACGCGGCCTTCGTAAGAAAATAATTTTACTTAGTGCTGAGGAAAATAATTTCTGAGGGAATTCAACCTTCTCTTACCACTTCCAATCAAAAGGCCATACTACTGAATGAACATTCTTGGGTTTCTTACTCTTGAGTACTACTGACAGATCAACAGCGATTCAACTGTGTAACTAATGGAACTTCAATTTACGCCGATTAAATTAGCTTCAATGCGTATTTTTGATGGCTTTTGAAATTTAAAATGGTTCGGAGATGACCCTTCCTCTGAATACGTGCTCTGTCACTCATGCCTAGATGCGATTTCTTGTCTTGTCCAATTCCTTTCTATTCAGGCGGTCGCACAGCACTTAGACGATTCTCCGCTTGCTTGAGCAACCGCATGCTAAATGCAAATCTCATTTGCAAGAACATTTGACTAATTTCAGGCCAGTCAATGGTTTTTACACTGATGGGCTTTAGAAAAATTTCATTTCACGAATTACTCAGCATCTATTTTTGTTGGTTGATTGGACCATATTTGGTCACGTTGCGCCAAACATGAGATAGACAATGGCAAGTACTGGACACACATGGAAAGTTTTACTGACACGAAAGAGAGAAATACACGCATGAGGAATCGCCGTCAATAACTCGTAGGTTGCTAACGCAGTGGGCAAACCCACTGAGCCACGACAACCCCCATTTACTTTCGTAACATTGAGAACATTTCGGGCGTTATCGGACCCTCCCTCTGAATGCAGTAATACATAAAAAATATGCAGTGATTTTCGAGACTTCATCATCGGAGATAATTGGAAATTTCAAACCTGTTAGTGGTGTAGTGGTTTTGATATAAAAGCAGAATTTTCGAATGAACATTTCAAGGAAACAGTGCTTTGACAATATATGTGCGAACCTCAGAGCTCACATTTTTTAATGTCTGATCATGAAATTATGAGTCATAGTTTTTAATGATGGAAGCAAATTGCAAAATGGCATCTGCATATATATACTATAGCATATTACGGAAGTGCATCCGTAATATTCGAACCGAATCCCATCCTCTATCCATTTTCAAATCCATTCCTTTTCCTCAATCCACCCTCAAATTTTACTCTACCCCTCTGCTTTTCTTTATAATCAATCTAACATTTACCTCTTGTCAACTAGCCATAGGATAATGGATCCAAACAGCCATAGCATAATGTTAGTCAATCCAGATAATCCACTGCTTATGAAACTGTCGGGTCTGGAGAGGCTATTCCTTTGGAGACCACTCGAGTCGTTACTGACGGAAGCTGTATGGAAAATGGCGGTAGCGGATCCATAATATTCCAACCGAATCTGCTAAAATAGGCAACAGGAACCCGAATAATGCTATAATTCCGACTATAAAGCAAGTGGGAGGTAATCTTGATTTCCCTTAAAACCATTGAAACTCTGAAGAGGAAATGTGGCTAACTATTAGATAGTTTCGGTGCATTACAACACTTATACAGCGGAAGATCCTATGCGATTCGAAGAGAGATCTCGAGACTTCCAAGGCAATTAATTCCCTTCCTTCTCGATGGACCGGGTAATGAAATGGTGGACGGCATTGCCAGGGCAGGTTGTAACTTAAATGTGCCCGTTGGGAACTCAATTAGCTTTGAAGAAATTGTACAAAGAAAGGAAAGTCTGGGATAGGGCACTACAACAGCATTCCTATAGAGAACTGGTCAAATAGCCAACTTCAAGTTATGTGGAGAACAGATAGCAGTATCGAGATTTAAAACTGGTCACACAAAAGCTATGAAATATGGAGCAGGAAATGAGATTTACCATGACTCCCGTCTGTTAGTGTAACAGCAAAACGAGACCTCAACACGTAGTGCAGTTTTAGGCAGCCATGGAAAGACATTCATAATGATCCGAGACGTGTTTTGGACATTTTTATCTGGTAGGACAACATGGCACTGATCTAAGTTTGATCCGGGATAAAAAAATGAATCGTAGCGGAATGTATTGCTCGTATTTCAATTTAAAATGCATATACTTGTGAAATCCACCCAAACAGCCTCACTTTCTTTTTGAATATTACGTAACTCTACCAATTAATAGCGAAGACACTTCAAAATTGACATCCTATTGTCTACGGTTTGCCATTCTGCGATCATTTTTTACGGCCAATTTGACCAGACTTCATCTGTTGCTTATGGAGTACTGATTTTTGCATAACAAATAACAAAATGCTGAAAACCACAACGGCATTTCAAGAAGATGAATGAGTCAGATATGATTTATACTTTTATAGTATCATCTCGATATATCGTCATTCTTCGGGAGGACAAAAAACATCGCGATATACCGATGATTGATATAGCAAGGGTTGAAAAAACTTGTTTATACGAAATAAAGTCACACACATTAAATTGCGTGGTTTTTTTTTTTTTTTGCTCGGTAGGATATTTGAATTTACGTCGCGCCTGAGCAACACGAGGTTTTTTAGAACACTTTTCAAGTATAAATTCATTCTCGTTCACGTATTCGAGACACCCGAATCTCCTAGACGGGCATTCCACTGTCACTTCTGGAACAATCACACGCCGATTATTGTTATAAAAATGGCATCATCTTTTGTTATTCTTTATTAATCAAAAAACCTTTTAACTTAAAAAGAGCTAATATCACTCATGTCTCATCTCACTGTGACCAGAAATGTCTCATATGTGACGTCTTGGTGCTAACTCTTTTCGTATAGAAAAAGCGGGTATGCATAGTCCCCACTGTACCGTAAAGTTTGGGTTGTGAATACTTTTGGGTGGAATACCTGTTAAGTGGGTCGCGGTGAAATGAAGACGGCGGGTCTGACATTTATTTATTTAGCCAGTTTTGGTGGATACATAACAGTGGTGTTAGAGTGTGGGCAATGCTTAGTATTCTATGGCGACCTTATGTATGATGGGTCTGTGATAGCTAAAGTACAAGACAAACGGTATGGTGTCGATGCTGATGATCCTGGCAAAGGTAAGGTCGATGGTGGTGTTTCCAAGCGTGGTGGCAGCTCTTTAGATGGTTCAGCGACTTCGCCGCGTACGCTTGCCTGCTCCTTCTTGCATCTTCGGTAAGCTCTAGATCTCTCCGCACTTGTCATAGGTTGAGACTTCTTGATGTTATTTTGTTTGTCTTGAACTCTCTTTAACCTGTTTACGTTTCCTATGCCGCAATAGAATTTAGTGATATTTTGGCTACATACTGAAATCTTCAACAAATCGTCACTTTCCACTGCACACAATTTTCACACAAATGGCTTTCTGACAACTAGTCAAATGGAATTGTAGAACTCGTTATCTTCAATTTAAACAAGCACTCTCTACGACCCGTCGATTAGAACTGAGGTTACAGCGGTTAAACAGGTCAGAGTATGCACGAAATGGGACTCATTTCCCCCACCACGCTGTAAAAAGCATAGATAAAGATAGAGAGCGCTTTGGGGTTGCAATCCGGTTCTACGATAAAATCAGGGGACGTGCGGACGTTTCTTGGACACGGAGAACACTCTCTATGGGATTTAGCATTGGGACGTCAAATTAACACGTTGAAGGCTGCACGTTTAGTGAAAAAAAATGGTTGGATATTGTTGTGCATACAATTGCAAGGAAAGAGGAACTAAAGGATCACCTTACTCATTTCACAGATATGTTATTATTTACTTATCTGCTTTTTTTTAGTATTTAAAGCATTTTTAAAAGAGTAGCGTTGCATCACATCATAGTAAAATCAATGTTTATTCGTTATTGTGAACACTTTTTTTCATTATTTGATGTCGTGAGAACAATTTGAATATCTGTAACCTGATAGAAAATGTTTTGGAGTCATTAAAATTATGCATTTTGCGAAAAAATCGAATGTTTTACGGTTAAACGCAAAAATGCAGGTTGGCGAATCTTGGCGCCTTCCGCTAGAGTAATCAAATATCGCGTGTTTAGAAAATTGTTGGTAGTTTCTTGTATGGCAGATTTGTGCAGTTCATTTATTTAAGATTAATCTTGTTAATAGATTACAAGTGAGTGATAGCTCCGGATAGCTGTTTATTTGAATTTTGATTTGCAGAGATTGTTTCATTTTAATTGGAAGCAATACGCATGTACTTTTGCGTTAAATTTAAGAACTTAAAAACAATTATTTTTTAAGGAATTTTTTATTTTTGAAGTAACGCAGATGGTCTCATTCGATTGCACCAACTTTTTAGAATAGGAGCTGATGGATACCTTTTTAGAAATTTCATTAGTTTTGCTTGAATGATTGTTTAAAGTACGAGTATTTGTTTAATTTGAATTAGCCGTCTAATCTAATTAAAATTTGTGTTACATTAATGCAAAACATGCTTAAAATGATGTCGCATTACTTTGGCAAGGCCCACATCTTGCAAGAAATGTTTCCTACGCCATCGAAATCAAAAATTAATTTTTACTACTTATAGTATTAGACTATGCAGTAAATGTGTAGATTTAGTAAATGTAGGAATGAATATTTTAAAATAAGATTACATCATATTGCTAAAGTTTACAACGAAGACCTCCAAAAAAATAAATTAAGAAGCATAAATAATAAATTAACTTTATTTAAAGGTCACTGATTCATTTGTATATTTCATGTAAACTAAATGTATAATCAAATATATTTTTCATCAATTTATTAACTTTTTCTTTCCAATATGTCAGTAATTCATTTATTTAAATTTTATTACTGTACAGCTAGTGGTATTTTCATTGGTTTTTCTTTGGTATTTTTTCATATTAAGACAGTATATTTTAGTCATAATTTCCTTCTGTAATTTTTATCTGCGTTCTTTGCTTCTTTGTACTTTAAACTGTCTAGAAAAACTAAAGAAAACCCGAGATAAAATTTCTGAAAATATTTTCGATTGGATGTCCCATGTTTCAAGGAATTGCTCTGTTAGTGTATACAATATTTTTGTTCATTTTAAGTTATTTATCCGAGTCATTTTTAAAAATCAATGTTCTCCCTGTATATATATATTGACAAAATGCTTGTCCAAAAGCCGTAAAATTTATTCAGTGAAAATATTATACTTGAAAAATAAAATCTGGTTCGAAATCTAATTATGTTTTCTTTCTGGTGGTGGCTACGATTTACAAGTTTTAAAATCAAAACGTTTTCAATATTCACAATACAAAGATCTAAAATCATTAACTTTAGAATCAATTTTCTACTCTGCATAACTGTTTTTTTTTTAATCTTTCGTTACTTTGGAAACATTTTAAGTCAGCAAAGTAGCAAAAATTGGTATGCTAAAAAATTACTTTTATTAAATAATGATTCAAAATCGGTACCTCGAGTACTTCAAGTCGAAATTATCTGTTTAATCACGAAGGCAGTATTTGTAACAAAATTAGTACAATTCGTTTATTCTTCTGCTTATTTAGTTCAAAAAGGTGAAAGTATCGCCAAGATTGTTTACATTACATGGTGATATGAAGCCAAATATGGTTTAACCGTGGGCTAAAACGTGAAGTTACTCTGGAACAGCTTTTTCGACCATCTGGAATGGGGAAGCGCTCTCTATCTTTATCTCTGCTCTATGGTAAAAAGGTCAGAGGGGGAGTGGATTAGTGGTCAACGCGGCCCACCTTCCTCTACACGATGGTAGGTCATTTATCCCCATAGACTGATTCCCCTGGAGTTATGGAGCTTTGAGGTATCAACACTTTTTGTGACTCGCACGTTTGATCTCCATAGCGATTTTAAAGACGTATTCACGTCAAAAATGACGGATATTCCCCAAGATATGGGATACGCTCACTTGAATTTATGTTCACGAAGCAGTTTTACATTAATAAATAGTAATAAAATATACAGCTATTTTCATGTCGAAAATCTGCGTGTGATTGTCCAATACTTGACAGGATTGCCCTTATACCAATTCAGCATAGAACAAGCTTGTAACAAGTAATATTTGTTCTCTCGATTCAGAAGAAATGGATTGAGATTTCATTTAATGTTCGCAAACTCACGGTGGACAGTTAAAAAAGATAGATATATCGCCGAATGAGCGATATAAAGAGGGGTAACCTAGCATTGCAGGTTTTCAATTAAAATTGTCTCTTTGGTTTCCCAACTCGGCGAAAAAAAAAATAGATTTCTTTCTACGAGACTTTCACCATTGCCACCATTTTGACAAATGAATACAGATGCCCTCTTTGTGAGCTGTTTTGATTCGGGTTCCTTTAACTTCTTTCCCTATCCAGCGCAGCCAGCGGTTTTATTAAAAAATGGCGCTCTATTTTAAGTGCCCTGGGAGATGGGGAGTCAAGAAGAGCTTGTCTGCATCTAGGTGAAAGCCGACTCCGATCTTTCACGTCCGTTGTTAAGCAAGAATAATCTCTACACAGGAATAAGCCACCACTGCGTGACTGAAAAAGAGAATGCGAGTAACTCTAGAATAATATTAATGGGTCCTGTCCACCAGATATCAATCTCTCAACGTTACTTCGTTCTGAGATCAGAATCAGCATTGAATGGCAAATCACATTGAGATTTAATAAGATATTTAATTGCAAGTATTATGTAGCACGCAAATTTTCTGAGAGGCATTTTCTGTCAAATGTAGGTGGCGGTAATGAATGGCAGAATCAGCATTGAATGGCAAATCACGTTGAGATTTAATAAGATATTTAATTGCAAGTATTATGTAGCACGCAATTTTCTGAGAGGCATTTTCTGTCAAATGTAGGTGGCGGTAATGAATGGCAGAGTCAGCATTGAATGGCAAATCACGTTGAGATTTAATAAGATATTTAATTGCAAGTGTTATGTAGCACGCAATTTTCTGAGAGCATTTTCTGTCAAATGTAGGTGGCGGTAATGAATGGCAGAATCAGCATTGAATGGCAAATCACGTTGAGATTTAATAAGATATTTAATTGCAAGTATTATGTAGCACGCAATTTTCTGAGAAGCATTTTCTGTCAAATGTAGGTGGCGGCAATGTTCTGCGGTGATACGTATTGCTGTGCGTATTCTGAACGTGATATCAGTTGGCTTGTTTTGTCGAGTACGATTTTAGAACTTCGCCCATAAAAATTCAAAGCATAAATTCCTAATTAAAATGATAGCTGATTGGTCATCATTTAGGTAGGTAGATATTTTAATTAACGTCGAACGGGAGCAACACAACTGGCTGTTGACGGGGTCAATCCCCAAGGGAAAGATCTGAGGACAACACTATGTAATTTTGAACCACGGTCAAACAACAAGGTCACACCTGAGCTGGCACCCCACTCTCCAAATTTCCACACCACGCCAATGTGAGGACATTTGAGCATTGAGATTTAACGTGCACCAGACCCCTTTATACACGACAGTATTTGGTTGAATTCGAACTCGTAGTCCTCCAGTTGCTAATCCGCTTATCTTCCAACCGGGCTACCGCCGCCCTAACACTATTTAGATGAAACTTTAGATGTCGCCAAATCAGCGATAAAGTACATTGTAAGGTAACCCCGATATGCATCATGCGGGAGCATTTGAATAGCAGAAGTGAAATATTCTTGTCTGGTTTACGTTTACACATAATGTCTGGTTTGTTTACACTGAAAATCCCTCTAGTGCTATTTCCGTGAGAAAGCATATGATATTGGAGAAGTCCATTCCTACAAAGGCGCGGGAAAGGGTTGCCATACGCAAAATCACGTATGGCGATCGCCATAGGCGATATTTTGTTTTCCCAATTCGTATCACTGACCGATAAACTCGGAGTCAGGTTCCCTGCTGACTCAGAGTTTAGGCGAACTCCGAAGGTGTCAATTCTGAGAACGCGTTGTTTACATTTAACCCGCCCCTATTCTTGCGAGTAGACTCGTTCAAAACCACGTGACTCGAATGCCAACTCGCTGGAGCCGGTTTATATCAAGAACAGATAAAAGAAACTTGTTTAGACTCAAAACAAAATGTATCGTAGTCCAGGTTGGCTGCGTAACATTCGTGAAATATCAAATTTGAACCAAACAAAATGTTAGATCTTGGTGTAGTCAGTGCATGCAAAAGAAAAAGAAATGAACAATCTACCAAATACGTATTCCTTAATTGTGACGTTCAATTGAAATTTCTCTTTGATTCTCCTTGATCTGTTAAATGTATTATAAATCGTACGAAATAGATGATCTAATTAGTCCTTGTGCAGCAAAAAGTAAACCTTAAAGCGACAAACCAAATCTCAAAATAGATCTTCCGTGCCAGTAAAGCTTTCTTTATGTGTGTATGTCCATTTACTTGGCGTTCTTTGGCCATAGCCCTTGCGCATAAAAACCCAAACCAACCAATTAACTTACGAAATAAGCTGTCTATTTAGTTCTTGCGTTGCAAAAAATAAGCCGTAAAGCGACAAACCAAACCAAATCTCACAAAATAGATCTATGCCAGTAAAACTTTCTTTGTGTATGTCCATTTACTTGGCGTTCTTTGGCATAGCCCTTGCGCCATAAAAACCCAAACCAACCAATTAACTTACGAAATAAGCTGTATAATTAGTTCTTGCGTTGCAAAAACATAAGCTGTAGAGCAACAAGCCGAACCAAATCTTTCGAAATAGACGAAGCAAAAAGTACCACTTAACTCATAGGAGTTTTTGTCGTGAAGGCGCATCATACGAAATGAAACTGCGAAATTCAACGGAAATGCCCGATTGAGAACTGTAGTGAAGCTGATATGAAAGAAATAACGTTGGGAACAAAAAAATGTCACTTCCAGTACTTTCAGTTAAATTTTGATTGCCAGATTGTCTTAGTGGCATTTTAATGATCCACTTTTATCTTGAAATGAGACTGGTGGGACACTAACAAATATATATCCTTGCGTAATTTGAAATTACTTATTTCATTATATGCTGACATATTCACAACTTTACCGTTTTTCATCCCGCCTGAGAAAGTCAAGAACTATTTTTAAATGTTTCAAAAATCTCTACAAAATGTCACAAAAACAAAATAGGCTCATTTTGAAGCGTATGACAAGGACTTGGAGATGGGAGAGTTGTTTAATTTTTTAAACCCAACACAGGTCTATCAGATGAGATGTAGCTTACGTAATTTTTACAAATAATGATGGATACGTTGCGAACATAAGATAGATCGATACAAGAATTACTTAACATGGGAGATAAACCGCAACATTGCCAAAAGTGTTCATACCGTACGTTAAAAAGAAAAAAAAATTTTAATGTTCAGTTCAAACCACTGTAAAATGTTCTTCGCATCCATATAAATAAAAGTGCATTACGTTCAAACGGCTGGATATATTTTCATGGAACTGTGTGCGAGTAGTTATAACATTGAATGACTGAATTTAACATCGTCAGGCTTACCGTTTTGTGACTGTGCAAGCACCACAATAAATTTTAGTATTTTTTTTCATAAATTGTGTTAAATATTGTATAAAATATATTTTAACATTATTGAAAAATTTTGCCTACAGGTGATGGAGAACCTGGCTCCGAAGGGTCCTCAATCTCCGATATTGACAACATAGCATTGATGAATGGGCCTATCTTGGTATTTGGGGGTCACAATTATTTGGAAGTTAGATTTAGAAATTTTATATTGAGTTTTTTTAGTAGAGCAAGTTAGATCAAGAGTTGAAGTGGATAATAGCTTCTCATTGGTGGTACGACAAAAGGTAGGAGGTTGAATTGGGGGAGTTGAGGGATACCAGTCACTCCAGATAACAATTTTTTTGTTAGGTCTTGTTTCATTTTTATGTCGACAAAAAATATTTAAAAAAAAATAATATTAAATGAAAAAAATAAAAAGTGACACATAATTGACTGCCACTAGGTTAAGTCCAGCCCAAAGTAAGTTTGATTGAAATCTTGAAAGAAAGGAGTTTCCTTTTGGATGAGCATTCGGGAGAGCTCTGAAGTGCTGATCAAGAGCGTTGAAATAGATAAGAGCTTTTTATTGGCTGTACGACAAAAGGCAGGAGGTTGAATCGGAGGAGTTGAGGAATTTCAGTCTCCAAGAAGTTTTTCGAGGTCTTGTTTTAATTTTGGTTGAGCGCGTAAGATCATAAATTTCAACTTCTTTTGCTGCAGGGTTGGTATATTTTTTTCAATTTCAGAGAAAAATGTGCGGGAGATTTTTTTTAAAGTTTTTAATTGAAAGAACTTTGAGGGCTTTTCTGAAATCGCTATTACGATAGGACAATCTGGCTTTTGTTATTTGGCGGGGGAAGAGACTGAATATGTTCCGGTTTGTTAAATTTTGGTTTCACGAGCTGCTCCCCAAAATGGACTAAAATATTTATGATCAGCCGAACGGAGTTTAAGTTAATTAGTTTCTTGTTGTCTAGTGATAATGTTAGGCTCCGAGAAGTAAATGGATACATGATTGGAAGTTTTCCGAAACGTCTTCTATATGTTGTATGTGCTGCTGCCAATTATGAGAGTAAGATTACTCCTAAGTATTTGGTCTGTAAGAACAGTCTTATCGACATTGAGTTTAATTCTCATCTGACAAGCCAGGATTCAAGGTAGAATATATGTAATTTAAGGTCGGCGGGGAGAAATTCGGTAGGTAGGTAGTTAATTAACGTCACACTGTAGCAACGCAACGGGCTATTGGCGACGGTCCGGGATCAATACCGAAGAGAAAGATGCAAGGAAAACACAACGTAGTTTTGAACCACTGTCAGATGACGAGGTTAACACCTGACCTGACACCCCACTCTCCAAACTTCCACACCACGCCAACGTGAGGTGTCGGTTTGGGGAATATCATTCATGTATAGGGAAGGTGTCGTACCATGGGACAGTTTACCTTGAAACAGTTTATATTGTGCTGCCTCCTTTTGAGTAAGTAGCAATATAACACATTGTAGTTTACCATTTGCCACCAGAGAACCTTCTCACAAAGATTGGCACTCCACAGGTGTTTGTTGTGTTTGCTGAACCAACTAATTGAAATACGTTCTCTGATAAGTAAATATTTTGGATTTTTCATTTCGATTTATTCACTGATAATTATATTATTTTTAGGGTTGGTAAAGTTAGTTAAAAATCTGTTCTACTCAATGATTATACAATTTCAATGTAAACATAACCTGATACTACTTTCTAGACTGTTTTATTTGTAAAGGCCACCAGTTGTACCTCGGGACAAAATAAATGTTGTACCTTGGGACATCCCAAGGTACAACATTTATTTTGTCCTTTGATATAACAGTTTGTGTTTGCAAATTTTGAGAAGGAAACAGAGGAAGGGATTATGCATTAATGAAACTGATTGGAAAAAAGGAAACAGTTAATTATGTGGTGCAAATTGTGAAAAAAGAACACTTTGTTTATGAGGTTAAGTAACTTGTTAAAACAAGCAAAAATGCATTTGTTTTTAAAAGTGAAATCGATGAATGTGACATAATCTGCAAGCTACCATTCCCATCGTCTGCGTGAAATTCAGAGCGACAGAAAAATTGGTTGAAGTATGCAGTTAATTTCAATGCCTATAATGTTCAATAATTTTACTAAACAGTTGATCTCGGTTTGGAATTTTTTAAATCTTAAGTTTAGTCAATTTAATGACTTTATTCTTGATTTCTAACATTGTATTATTAAAAAGAGGCTAATTTAATTTTCAGAATCATTATTTACTATTATAAATGTTGAAACTGCAATTTTTAATAAATACGGAATTTAGTATGTGTGGAATTGATTTATTTTGTGGCCTACTTTAAACAATCTAAAGGTAACATGTATCCCAAGGTACGACAACATGTATCCCAAGGTACAGCATGTATCCCAAGGTACAGCATGTATCCCAAGGTACAACACTATGTAGAATTTTGGGACATATGCATAGATTAAAAAACAATTTATTAAGCAGTTTGTGTTCGAGGTACAAATAAATAAAAAAGATAAATTCTTTCAAAAGTAATAAATGTAAATAGCTGGTGGAAAAACAAATTACAGCTATATTATAGCCCCAGGAAAAATATTTATTTAAAACTGTCCCAAGGTGCGACACTTTCCTCTAAGTTAAAAAGGAAAGAGCTGTGATCTTTATGGCACTCCAACATATATTTTTATTTTAGAGGACTTGTGATTATTAATTTTCACTACATAATTTCTAAGGAAAAAAGAAATAAGGTAAATGATAAAGTCGGGGATATTGTATTTGATCATTTTATAGATTGGGCCTTGAATCCAGACTTTGCCAAATGCTTTGGCAATGTCGAAGAAAACAGCGCCTGTCTGTCTGGTTTTGTGTGATCTTCCTCAATGTATGTATTCAATGTATTAGTAGAGAAGTGCGGGGTGAAGCCAAATCGAGGCATCATGATGTGATTCGTGTGAATAAATTCTTTGTAGTATTCAAGAATGACCGCTTCGGTGATTTTGCTTAATGCGGGAAGTACGGAGATTGGTCTGTAATTAGTTGGGATTTGAGGAGGTTCATCAAGTTTTAAAATAGGGATAATACTTACTGTTTTCCAGGGGATAGGGAAGTGCTGGAATTTGAAAATTGCATTAAGGTGTATGTATAAACAAGAAATCACGAAAATTGACCAAAATATCGATCTATTTTTTAATAATTCAAAATAATATTGTCCAACCCCTTAGCTTTCAAACGATACCAAGGTCTTGAAAATGTTCGAAACAGTTTTCAAGTTACAAGGGTTTGGGATAGGTACTGTCACCTTAGACAAACACGTTTCCAAAACTTTAAAGTCGATTTCTGAAGAACTATATTTTTGCAATAGGATGCTTCTTTCGAACAGTGATAACTCAACAATGAATTGATCTATTATAATTACTTTTGTGTCATTATAATCTATGTAATACAGTGGATGTTTTGACCCTCAGTCGAAGTGATTGGTTAAGAAATGAATTTTTAGTTGATTTTTAAATGTTGAAATTCCTGAAAAAATAATATTAGGAATAATTAGGAATAATAATATGAAGAATAATATTAGGAATAATTTCCAACAGGAATTGTCTTTCTGAACACATTAGAATTTGAGATATCACTGTTAAAAGCATGCTAATTATATCTAAATTAGATAATTAATGAATAGCTTAATCAAAATTTTTCACACTAAAATGAGTTTAAGCACAAACCAATGACATATTCTGAAAAACTGGATTTTTAGAGTCAAAATTTAAAAAAAATGTTCTAGTGTATACATACACCTTAATAATCTGAGTAATTTTGGGGGTAAATTTTGAATTTGTTAGTGATACCTTCAAGACCAGGGGCTTTTTTTATTTTGAGTTTTTGAATATGGATAATGATTCGGGATAGAAGGATAGTAAAATAGTTTCGGGTTTTTATAGAACTTAATAGTTTCAAGAACTGTTTTTGAGTTTTTTGGATAATTAATAATTTTCCTTGAATTGTTCTTCAAAGCTATCGGCAAATCAGGTTCGCATTATCAATATCTTTTTCTCTTTTTGGTGAAATGTTTAGTGGTGTTCCAAAAGGACTTGTCTTCAGTATTTAGTGATTCAAGGTGACTTTTCAAGGAATCCTGAGAATGGGAAAAGAGATGTTTCAATGAAGTTGTTTTGAGTTTTATTGAGTAAGAATCTAAAAACGGGATCTCTAGCTTTTTGTTAGGATTTTTTACAGTAGGCTCTCTTTAATCCGGCACGTTCGGGACCACGGCCGTGCCGGATTAGCGATTTTTCCGGATTATCGAACGTTAATATAGTTTTAACGGGAATGCCAAAGACAAATTAATACAGTACAATGATATTAACAAGTTGTAATAAGCTGTTCTATGGCAAGAAAAAATACACATGATCGTTACTGTTTAAAAAATCTGTGATATCACGTTACATCCGTGATTCGGATCTCTTCAACATATCATTACGGATTATACACAAATTCATGAGTTCTGCAGAGTTGTAGCTTTTGTTAAATTCGGCAAATTTTTATAAATGTATTTAATGCATCAGAAGCCTGTTTCCACACATGAGACTTTAGCTTCATCTGCCATGTCTCCTTCTTCATCCAGTTCCACCTCCTGAACGGGCTTCTTGTGGGTTCTCAACACTTTGTACATCCTGTTCGGCACTTCGACCATAGGCGCACTTTTGTCGATTTCAATCCATTCTATAACTTCCTCACGGGGTACATCTGTGAAAGGGTTATTTTGCACAGCTTCTACCAAATCTAGCACCATATTTTGGCCATCACTGGTAACATTTGGATCTTGATCCGCATCTTCATTAGGCCAAAGTTTTCGCCAGCACCGCTGTAGAGACTTCTTTCACGTGATTCCACGCTAAGGCAATAGAGAAAATTGCATCTTTGACATTAAATTGTTTTTGGAAGCCTTTGACATCACATCGCATTGGCCGATTTGGCGGTCGAGGTCGACAAACGCCCGAATCCACCCGAAAAAATTCGAACGCGAGCGGCTCGATCGGTGCCGGACCGAAGAATAACGGATAAAAGAGCGCCTACTGTAATTCAATTTCTTTTTTGATAAGTTGTTTAATTTCAGCTGGGAGGTAGATTTGATTGTTGGAGGGCAAATTTAAGTAGGGGTTGGTAGTTGATTACCGTTGCACTGGAGCAACACAATGGGCTATTGGCGACGGTCCGGGATCAATACCGAAGGGAAAGACCCAAGGACAGCGCCTCGTAATTTTCAACCACGGTCAGATGACAAAAATAACACCTGAGCTGGAACCCCACTCTCCAAACTTCCACACCACTCCAACTTGAGGACATCTGAGGCCACGACAGAATTAACGTACTCCAGTTCCGTGTACACGATGGTCTTCGACTGGATCGAGTTTCGAACTCGCAACTTTCCGGTTGCTAATCCGGGGAATTTAGCCCGGGAAAGTTTAGAAGAGATATTATGGGCCCGGGGAATGAATTCTTTTAGTGATTTCGGTCTCTGTTTCAATTTCCTCTGGGTTAGAAATTTGGTTGGATTGCTTGAAGTATGTGATTTTTACATTAAGAATTTGTTTGAAAGGTTTCCATTTGTTGTTCTGTTGATAATGGGAGAGTAGAATGGATGCGGAATTCAAAATTAAGGACTACATTATGGTCAGAGGGGATTTCAGGGTTAGAATCAATTGAGTACTTAGTAAAATCATTTAGGAAGCAAAATCAACGACATTAGCAGATTCCGAGTCTATTCTGGTTGTTCCGGTGGGTGCTGTAATGGTAATACTCATTTGGGTGGCAAGTTTAATATTTTTTTCTCCCGCTTGGAATTATATCTGCAGTTCCAGAACTGATGGCGTGCATTGAAATCGCCGCATATCACAACTCGATTGTTGCTACAAAGGAATTTTTCAATATCGTTAATGAAAGTCGCATTGAGACTTGGAGAGTTGTAAATAGAAATAGAAATGGGCTTTAATTTTGGAAGGGTAATTATAATAATTGCTACTTGGACATGGTTTAGTGGAGGGCTATTTTCGTGATAGTGGGGGATTAACTATACTAAAATCAATTTTAATTTAGCAGTTTTGAAGATGGGATGCATATTGCATTACTTAGATTGTTTTACGGTACAGCTGGGAAAGCAATTATTTTTAAAGAATTTAAATTCCAACGCCCTTCAGAATCAATTCGTTTGCAAGTCCTGTCCGGAACACAACATCGATCACACACCCTTTTAAGCACTTTAACTTATTTTTTTTAATTATCGTATTTTTACTTGTTGCTACTTTATTATTACCTTATTTGTATTCGAACCTTCAGGCTCTAATATTTTTGATATCGAAGGTTCGGCTCTCTAGTTGGTAATATTGGTAACTTATGGCAACTCAGCACGTACTTTTTTAATTACTTCAGCAGTGAAGTATGCAGTTTGAAGCTACAAATACCTTATGCTTCTTCTCTTTCGCAACCAACATTATTCCTTTCTAAATTTTTATTCGTTTCAGCAAAATCTATTGAACCTATTGTCACTTTTCGTAATGTTCTATGGTCAGTTCTGGTTGTTCTTTAAGTAGTACCTTTTGAATCCTCTTACAAGAACGCGTAGAAAATAGGACATGACTCAATGTTAAATAAGATATTAGATGGTCTTTAAGAGCTTTTAGTTTCCAACAATAGTTAGTATGTTTCACTTAGGTAAGTAGGTAGGTATTTAATTAGCATCGCACTGGAGCAACACAACGGGCTATCGGCGACAGTCCGGGATCAAACCAGAAGGGAAAGATCCGAGGACAACACAGCGTAATTTTGAACCACGGTCAGATGACGAGCCTCATTGTAGGATATCTTAAAAGAACTATTTGTCACAGAACTTACGTATCACTTGAGACATTCCTTTTCGGCAAACCATTGATATGGAAGCTTTTCTCCGCATTTTTCTATATTTTTAAATGCAACTTCTAATGCCTCACGAATACTGGATTCTTTGTCAGAGTGCTGGTACTTTAGTTCGTGTTCGACAAGCAAATAATACTTTAACACGTCCTTGATTGTTGGAAAAACTGAGGCAGAAGTTTACGTGGAGTGCCGAAAATAGGGCATTCTATTGATGCTTTGTTGTCAGTTTTGGAATAACTTATTTTCATATCAACTAGCTGTATGGCCCCCGCGTTGCGGAGGACGTGTTAGTAAATACCTCCCTCTTGGATTTTTTACTTTTTTTGCATGCCTTATAGATTCACTGTTATATAATTCCATAAATTTATCATTATTATTCGGATTTAAAAGTTTTATGGCTTAATGTGTCACGGGATAACTGATTGTTAGTAAACGACATATTAGATTTTTCGCCGTCTCATTGCAAGTCTTCATGTAAATTTTCCAATTTCACCCTGACGTTCAGCTTCGACCAGTCTTCTATTGGTAGCTTGTTCCTTAGATTCATTGTGACGTCTTTCACGTAGTTTATATTTAGCTGAATTGCTTGTTATGGAACGTTTTCTTTTTGGCATTGTCGTTAAAAAGAGTAATTACAACGCAAAAAAACAATCGCTACAAAAGCAGCAGTAAACAATTTGAAATTCCAAATTACAATGGATTGAAGAGTTGAGTTATACAGGTTTGCTGTATTGGATGTGAAATAATTATAAAAAATAATGCCTACTTAAAGAAGTAAAATATAAGGCTCGAAAAAGTAATGTATTAAATGTTTATTTAAAGCAGTAAAATGTAAGACACGAAAAAGTACTGTATATTGAATTTTGAACATTTTCTACGTTTTTTTTTCTCGAATTTAACACGAATATTTAAGTCAAGTCTGACAAAAAAACATAATAAAAAGTTGGGGCAGAAACCGCTGCGGAAGCGTTACGGAATCAGCCAGTGACGTCACGTTTTTTGAACATTTTGTTAAAATTTAAATTTTTGGAAATTTTAAAGTAGCGGAATGACTTTCCCAGTTTATTCTGAGTATTTTGACACCTCTCTCAGACCTCTATGTGCTGTGGTTGAGACGAAGATAGATTTTGAACAGACAAACTATCACACATTAATAGTGTAGATAGTTTGCAAAATAAAAGTTCCCAGTTGGAGGCACATGTTCAATAATGTATTACTCTCATATTTAACTTGTAAAAGGTAGCTAGGTATTTTAATTAACGTCGCACTGGAGCAACAAAACGGGCTATTGGTGACGGTCCGGGATCAATCCTAAAGGGAAATTTGTAAAAGGTACTAGGATTTTTGGTACAGGGGCTAGTGTTAGTTGCTCAAGTATTTAAGCTACAACAATGGATATGTCGAACTTGGAGAAATCTCTGAAAGTCGAGCAATTTAGTTCCTGTCGTTTGATGTAATTATTTCCATATCTTTGTGCGAACGAAGGACATAACTTAGACAAAGTGTTGTACATTCTTTTTTATTCTCTAATACATTTATTTATTAAGTATTACAAATTAATACAATATTTTTACCACATTTCATCATTATTAAAACTCTCGATAAAGGGCTAAAGTTAAGAAAAAATTTAAAAAATACAGGCATTTATTTAAAGGCAAAAGGCAATCCTATTGCAAAAGCGATTTCGAAAAAATAAATTTCGTCCCATCCTAATGTACGAGTATGTGTATCAAAGGTTTCATGCAGAAGAAGCGAAATATGAAGAAAAATGAGCTGACATAGTTCAAACAAATGTACGTCACCCATATATTCCACGCGCTGTTACAAAAAAACGTTTTCATTCTGCAACTTTTTGAAGTGATCGTTATTCTAAAAGTAACTATTTTTCTGTGGCTGAGTCATAGTTGTGTTGACAGTCTGCCTACCAGTGTAGTACACTTGTGTTCTGAGACTGTGTTAGACTTTTTTTATGCTTCGGTAGTTAAAGAACAAATGAGCAGTTGGCACGATAACGACCTCGTCCCAGAAGGAAAACATTCTTGTTCGTGTAACGGTAAAGTTGTCTTTTATCGTCACTACTCGCTGTTCATTGAAGTTGTTAACCAAGATGTCCAACTGAACATTTTATGTTTTCATGTTACTGCTCAAGTTTTGAATTTACTCCATTCTTAATTGGACTACACTTTTGAATCTAATATTTCCCCATTTCATTATGCTTTAAAAAATAAATTATGAAGTTGCTATAATCTGTGTAAATCAAAGTTGTGTTAATCACATGTGCTAAAAAACGAAGGCATATGTCTCGAAAAACAGCGAAAGTAAAGTAAGTGCATATTTAGTGCTACGGTACAATAGGTTAAACAAGGTTAGGAAAACTTGGGAAAACATATGTAAAAATAAATGATTTATTACAGAGAAACTTTACTCAAAATGATATTACTCATTTGGTAGTTAAAATTAAAACCTTCAAACTATGACTAATACGGATAGAAAACAGCTGTAAAAATCGTCAACAGCTATTTCTGTTAACTTTACTATTAACGAACGGATGTTATTTCGGTTAACGAACTTGACTATTGATGAAATATAAGAAATATAAAACTTAAATAAAGCATCAATTTACAGTATCCCTCTACAACTGCGAGATCTATTTGTATACATTCTAACCTTTGTTTCACCAACCAATGCAAAAAAAAAGTGTTTAAAAAATATAAATCACGTCTCTGGGAAGATTTTGTACACAGACATAACATTGGACATAGTACTGAAGATTATGAACATTGCTTGAATTTGAGCTTTCCATTTTGGTTAACGACGCTCAATTTTAACAGCTCGTGCAATCTTCCAATTCCATCAAGTAGCATTCATCAAAAGCCGGATGTTTGTTTCGACAGAGCTGCAGAACGACAAAAGCTACAGAAATGGCAAGTAATTTAAGTGCAGAACGTTAGCGTATGACAGAGCAACCACTAATGATCTTATCAGCCTCCTGTTGTAATCACAGTTAATCTGTTAGAAGGTGGCAAAACATACTTTAACCAATTTAAATAGGTGCCTCATTTAAATGAAACGCTTACGATGATATAAAGATGAATTCCACTGATGCCGAAATCATTCTTTCTGCCAAAGACTTCATTTGGAACGAGGCTATTATGGACCCGGTATTGCTTTACTTGCAGTGATAAAACAAATAATGAGAAATCAGAAACCTTTTGGTGGAAATGTCCTTTCACTTGGAGGATGCTTAAGACAAACTCTCCCTGTTGTCAAACATAGAGATCGAACCAAAATAGTCAAAGCCAGCATTAAATTCAACCAGTAACTGGAGAAGTTTCAGATTTTAAGATCGATGTAAGATCAAAAGTAATGTTCGATCTGTGATCGGCTTTTGCGACTTCTTGATGGTGACCATGAAACAGCTCATAGCTTAAAGAAAGAAAATTATAGAAATAGTTACACATATTTCATGTGATGGTGATATAGCCAAAAATATTTGGTGAGAGCGTGATTATATCCGATTTGAAAACATTTGCAAAGAAAGCCATTCTGTGTTCAAAAACTCTGAATGTTGACAAATTGAATAGCGAATATCCTCTTTGAGAAGACAGCAAGAGAACATATTTAATCTGGTTCAGTTAATGCCGATGGCGAAGAAAGTACTGAGCAGTTTTATCCTATAGAGTTTTTAAATGAGCAAACTCCATCAGGAATGTCATTCAGATTAAAGGTTGAAGTTATTATCATGCTCCTGAGAAACTTCAATACACCGAACCTGCATCCGAACAAGACTGGTAGTTAAAATTTTTTTCCCAGTTTGAATTATTTCAGTACTCGTAGGCTCAGCATGAGGTAAAATAGGTTTAATTGTTTTTATTCCACGAATTGACCTCGCATCTGATATAGACTTCTCATTCACATTAAGATGACGGCAAGTTTCTGTAAAAATCGCCTGTGCTGTGATCACTAATGTTTCATGGTCATGTACTGGAGAGAAAGTAGATATCTATTGTCCTGAACTCGTGTTTAGCCATGGACAACTTTATGTTGCATTGTCAAGAGTTCGACGGTTTGATGATGTTACAGTTAAAGTTACCCATTGACCATTGAGGAAAAATGCTTCCAGATTCCGAAAAGATGTTTACAAAAAATGTCGTACACAAAGAAATTTTCCAACAGTATCGACTCAATTCATAAATGCCAAAAAAATCCACACTCAAAAGAAAACAAATAATACAAAAAGAAAAAAACATGGAGTAACACGTGTATGGGACTTCGCGTCTCTTACCCTAGGAAGATTATCATCTGACAATTTTCCTTTCTATATTTTGCATTTCTATGCATGAAAAATGAAGCTTATCAAAAGTATGCTTCAATGCACACCCATTATTTACGATTACTCTGCACAAAATAACAATAAATCACTTAAGTTGTAATAAGTGATTTAAAGAGCTCATTCATTTTTCAACGGGCTTTACAGCTGGTAATTATATAATTGTTAATTCTGAAATCTAACTCGCACAAAAGTATTTTCACTCATATGAAAGAAACTCTTTTGCTACAAAAATAACTCTTCTAAAAAGTAAAAGTACGTACAAAGTTCTGTTAAGTTTAAAAGTTATGTTTTTAAGTTAAGTAAGGTTAAAATTTAAGGTACTTTTATACAAAAACCTTTTCCTGGTGCAACTCAATTAAAAATTAAACTTTAAAAAATTTCCGTACTAAATTAGTTTTATCGTACAAAAATTATTAGAGCGACAAACTAAACTCTACCTTACAACAAATCCAATTCGCACAAAGTTAATTATTCGTACAAAATTTATTTTACTCATGTTTGCATTATTTTTACATTTTCAAAACACTGACTTGAACTAAGATCTTCAAATCGGACAAAAAGTATACCTGTGCTTATACTAAATTTTTCAAATCGGACAAAAGATATCTTGCCCATTTTTATCATTCAGACTTAAACTTGTAGAGAATTCTTTATCTCATTGAGAGATTCTTTCTCTTATAAGTCTAATAATTTTTATCGCGTAATAAAACGCGTTACAACTAGAAAGGATTATTTTTTATCGGACCAAAGAATTGATTCGCAAACCTTTAAACGGTACAGATATCGTGACTATAAGTGCATTTCCCAACTGTATTATATTTTAAAACCTCTAGAGTTTATCAATAGATTTGGAATTGCATAATTATCTCAAATATTACATATATAAAAGAAATTATAAGAAACCTTTTAGTGGGAAGTTTGGGGTCTTTACATGGAGACTTAAGACAACCTCTCCCTGTTGTCAAACATGGAGATAGAACCAAAACAGTCAAAGCCAGCATTAAATTCAACCAATAACTGGAGAAGTTTCAGATTTTAATATCAATGCAAGATCAAAAGTAATGTTCGATCTGTGATTAGCTTTTACGATTTCGTGATGGGGACCATGAAACACGACCAATTCTATACGATACCGAACTTTATTTTTAAAAAACGTGTATAGTTGGTTGGGTTTTATGGCGGAAAGGCCATGTTTTACCATGCTGCGTCATATACAATGCAGGCTATGAAGTAATGACATGCAAGGTTTTACCAACACAGAAGAGAGAAATACACCCAAGGTAAAAAAACAGATTTTGAAACGTATAATCATCTGAAACAATCACGTATTTCAAAGCCATGATGCTGTAAATTTCTGTTTGCTTGGTTGAAAATTAAGTTCTAAAAATCACGAGACTTGTTCGAAAGGAACGCACCGAAACGGTACAAACTTCCCATGATTGTTTTGATACCTCATTTGATGAAAAGCGCAAGTACTCGATGGGTACTTAGTGAAATGGAACTGTTTCGTGACTGGAAGTTAGAGGCAATCGAACGACGCAATCGAATGATCGTTTCAAAACGCAACCGTTGCCGCCTACCTCGTTCTGAAGGGCGGGGTGGCTCGAGACAGTAAATTAGAATAATTGAAATGGAGTGGAAACTCATCACCGGCGCATTGCGTGACGTGGACGGTCCACAGGTTGTCAGAGACCGGGTGCTTTAAATGTATTACTGTTGGGTGCGTTGAGAATTCAATATCCCGGGATACCCTCTCCGGCAAGTGTTCGTCGGCATTCAAGTCGGACATACCACAAAGGACAGTTCGAAACCACTCAACTCTCATGATTCGAAACTAAGGACCCCATGCATGGAGAAGGGCAAATTTCGGGAAAGTGTTGCTGGGAGGACCCAATCAAGTGTCAGTTGATTCATTTTTACGGGTGTTTCGGGGTATGAGTTTTTTAATTTTTCCAAGATCTGAATGGGATGATCCACTGAACTGTTCAAGTCCGATTTTGACGTGAATACGTTTGTGACACTGACCCAAAGTTCACTCAGCACCGTAGAATTTCGACATATTCCTCCACGGGTTCAGTGCGCCTGCGCATTCGGTCCGAAAGTCGTGTCAGGTACGGACATCCTTTTTCTTATCCATCCATTTTTAATCCATACATATAGTCTCTACCCGATGTAATGTTTATTATCTGGATGTTTCTTCTACTTCTGAAATCTTAAGACAAAATAGTTGCAATGCTTTTTTTGTAACGCCAGACTTTCCGTGGAATGCCTCCAGTACTGTTCCAATTTTAATTTGGATTTCGTGGAGTGAGGAGTGATGTCATTCGAAAGCTACGCTACGACCACAGGCCTTCAATCAATCAAATTAGCCTTCAACATTGATATCAAACTGCGCTTTAATCGTTCAAAGTGTCAATTAATTGTTGGATATTCACACACTAAACAATCATTCAGACTTCTTGTGGGCTTCATTCCTTCCAAAATCCAGCATCAGGCCCAAATATTCACGTCAAAGACACATTCCTAAACACAACCTTTTTTTCTTTGATTGAAAATTAGATTTCTTCTTTCTTCACACCTAAAAAGCACATGTCAGTAACACACAAATAATTAATTAATGTCCATTATCTATTACTAGCAGAATAATACCCGGTTAAAATGACGAACCTACGGCGAAAAATCTTTCACTCGGTTTTCCTGTTGATAGTTTGACTTGTGGTACTCTTGGATCGGAGATGCGATATTATCAACTTTCACCGTCATTAATTCATGATTCATTTCTTTTAAAGAAACTATCCTTCTTGAAAATTCCATTCACTGGCACATGAAATCAAGAGCTTGTTTTGAAATTAAATGTCTTTCCTGTGAGGTTTTTGCTGTAACGGTAAATGTTGATGACGCTAGTGTTTGTGGTAGAACGTGCTTTCTGTACGTATTCTGTACCGGATAACTGAAAGTAAAAGACTCGCCTTCCGGTGATTCGTTTCTTTCACTGAAAATCCCTCTCACAAACAAAGGAAAGATAGTCGATTATAATTTCGTAGAAAACATGGTAATTAATTAACGTCGAACTGGAGCAACACAACGGGCTTGATAGCATTTTGGTTGGGAAATTGCTGTTTTAAACAAACGTTTATAGATGTACGATGCATAAGAATAGATCCAACTCATAAAGTAAGCAACATCGACTCCCCGTTGTGAAGACAATTTTTTTCCAATTTTGAAAAGTTCTAGTTCAGATATTTTCTAACATTAATATATTTCGAAACCGGCCAAATTTCATTAAACGTTTTTTAATCCAAATCCTTATAGTAATTTTTCCAACTCGGAAATTCGGTTTTTGAATGGAAATCGTGTTCCTGTTCAGAATTATTTTTGTAGTTACTTGTCTGTTGAATACACATCTTTCAATGAAACTAAATAATTAAATTTGAAATATGAAGTTTTACGGATTTTAATTGTCTTGTAAAGAAACCACGTCAAAATTGAAAACTGGATAATTACAACGAATGATTAGATTAGCAAACAGTCTTATTTTATAATATTTATTGCGTATATTTTATTTGTTTTTATGAAAAACGAAATTTTATAACCATATACCACGTTAAACCAAGAACTTTTGAGGGAGGTGGTTCAAAATACACACATACCATCAAGAAATGAATTAAGTATATTGTGTATGTGCACAAAATAAATAATTAGTTAAAATCTAACTCCCAAATAATTTATTTGCGACAGACAAAATGATGAAACGCATAAATGCAGCAGTAGCAGATGTGAAAAACAGAAATGAACTTCAGACAATTCACAAAATGTCGAATTCTGAAAACCGAAAGATGTGAGTAATCGTATTGGATTTCAACTTCGAATCTGTTTTTAGGAGCAGAGTAATTCCAAAAGTACTCAGAATAAAATACCGATAAAGACAATGATCTATTTACAAACGGAACACATATTCGTAATACCTAGAAATGATCAGATATGAACACATTTCGTTACTTTAACTGAGGTGCATATTTATTTGTTTCGAATGTAATTTAAAATCAATGCTACAGCAGATGTTCTGGCTTGTTCCAGAACATAAAATGACAGTTACGCTATGGCATTGTACAAAGTAAATGCGAAAATAACACTATGAGTTAAAAATATCTTATGAAATTAAAAAAATACAAAATAATCAGTTGCCAAAAACAATCTTATAAAAATGTAAAAAATTATAATCTTATAAAATTATGAAATATATTGTCAAAAGTGAAAAGTTCTGCTGACATTGCAAAAGAAAATTAATAATTATTAAATTTGTTTCACAGAACGATAAATCCACCAGTTCTGAAAACTAAGTTCGATCGACGTTATGGATAACTAGTATTTCGTACAAGTATTCTCTCGTAAAGTGGAATATCTTGTACAATGAATCAGAAAATATTATGTTGCTTATTCCTCATTACAAGTAGAGAAAATCGCTGGTAGATAAGTAGTTAATTAACCTCGCAATGGAGCAACACAACGGGCTATTGGTGACAGCCTGGGATCAATCCCGAAGGGAAATATCTGAGTAACGCCTGAGCAGCATTGAACGAGCTCCCGTGTATACGACGGTCTTTGGTTGGACCGAGTTTCGAACTCACAACCCTCCAGTTGCTAATCCGATACTCTTCCAACTGGACAGCCCTAGAGCAAAGCACAGATTCAGCAAATCATTATTAAATCGGGCTGTGGTAGCCCGGTTGGAAGAGCTACGGATTAGCAATCGGAAGGGGTTGCGAGTTCGAATCCAACCACAACCGTCGTGTTCAAAGGGGCTGGTGCACGTTAAATATGTCGTAGCCTTAAATGTCCTAACGTTGGCGTGGTGTGGAAGTTTGGAGAGTGGGGTGCCAGCTCAGGTGTTACCTTATCATCTGATCGAGGTCCAAAATTACATGGTGTTGTCCTAGGATCTTTTCCTTGGAGATGGATCCAGGACCGTCACCAATAGCCCGTTGTGTTGCTCCAAGTGCGACGCTAATTAAGATACCTACCTTATTAAATCCTTATCACTTAAGTGCCAGAAAAACTGGTACACTAGTCGAAGGGGTGGTATGGTATTTTAATTAACGTCACACTGGAGCAACACAACGGGCTATTCATCAGTCGGAGAGAGTACTTGTGTTATGGATATGATTGAATGATGGGGCCTCATTTACGTCCTGTCTCCTTGTTAGGAGAAAGCTTTCGTGTGAAAAGCATGAATGGCGATCGCCGTGGCTGGTCTTCCCCCTGACAATGTTTAATCACTGCTATCGCTTTCGGTATCGAACGATAAGCGTTGAACCAGAATGTCGCTTATGAAGCTAATTGTGGAAGGGCTTGTAGCTTTGGTAGTTTTGGAGATAGTCTTTCTACTCATAAAACTAAAAGCTAATTTTTTGGGCACTTTGCGATATATTCCAATCGGAAGTCATATTCCATTATCGTATGTTACCGATATTGTGTGTCCTTGATATATTTATCCCTCGTGTTATAGGGCGCCAACTATAAAATACTAGGAGGAAAAGGGCTTGAACCCCAGGATTTTGCAACCGGATAGGAAGGGGCGTTGTCGTTATCATGGTGTTCCCAAGAATGTGAAAAGTTTTTGTAATTAGTCTGTTTTCTAAGTTCCTCATTACAAGAATCGTTTCAGTGCTTTAATAGTAATAGAACATGATGAGAAATTAGCATCAAAGAGCATTTGAAAGTATATGAATTCTGACCTGTGACGTCAGTGGCTCGTGCGCATGTGGAATGGGGTGTTCGCGGTCGTTACGTTTCTTGTCTCTGTTCCCTGAAACAAGAAAGACATGATGGACGTCCATACGATTCTGGATATATATTTTTGTTAATATACACAAATGAATATCTTTTGCTCACTAAGAAAGTCATGGGTTTTTAAATCAATGCCATATGCAATACCTTCACATTGTATATCTGCTGTGTGGCCTGCTCACTAAATAGTGAGAAACATTCCTACGTCAATAGATCTGGGGAGAAATATATAGTGTTGTGTGAAGGAAAAGAGAGAAGATCCATTTTTATACATTTGCGCGAAAGGCTCGGATTCTTTCAGACCTCAAAATCCTGAAGAATCGCCGAAGCCCATTACGATTTCCATCCCCTCTTTTCTGTGCTACAAAGAGACCCGCGAGTGAATAGCCTTATCGCAAACTAAGTATTGAGTACTTGGAACTCATTTACATTTTTTGCGTCGTCTAAACTGGTATTAGTTTCTGGAGTGCAGATTTGGAGGGACGTAAACTTGACTGTGTTACCGGATGGTTCAGAATAAAATAACTGTAATGATTTCTGCCCTAGTATTAATATAAAAGCTTAATACGCGTGATGTCCCTGTTGTCGTATTCATTTCTGAGTCAGATGTCGCCGTGTGCGTTAAATGTGCAGGATGCCTCTAAAGTAGCCATTTATTTTGTACGATAAGTAAGGAATAAACAAGAACACCTACGTGTGACATCACATATATATTTAAAGAAAATAAGTATTTCAAATAAATATCGGCGAAAATATAGTCTAGTACTTTAATTACAAGCTTTTGCACATGCACCATCGATATCTTTACGAAACAAGTGTCCTTGACTCACTCCTGGTGGTTGTATCGACGAGGTATCTCCTCATTAGCAAAACTGACCAGATATATTGATGGACGATATATGTCGTCAAAAGAAAAAACTGACCAGATATATTGATGGACGATATATGTCGTCGAACGAAAAACTGACCAGGTATAGTGATGGACGATATATGTCGTCAAAAAAAAACTGACCAGATATATTGATGGACGACATATGTCGTCATAAGAAAAAACAGACCAGATCTTGGTCTCGTCATCAAGACGAGCTACTGACGAGATATATCGTCGTTAGCAAAATTGGTCAGATCTTGATGGACGAAATATCTCGTCATTAGCAAAATTGGTCAGATCTTGATGGACGAAATATCTCGTCATTAGCAAAATTGGTCAGATCTTGATGGACGAGATATCTCGTCAAACCCACTTGGAGGGTTAAACCTATGGTTTAAAAGCGCATTCACTTTTGGTCTTCGATACGACCGGATGCGAAGATTATGTCGATTGATCTTTCCATTTGTGAGAAATGTCACTTCATCACTCAATAAGTGATTGAAATCATCGGAAGCAATTGTCAACTTATATGTATGTGGATATTGTACAGAAAATTGACTATAGTAATGGCAGTGATTGTTTAGATTCTTCCCTATTTCCTCCAAATAGATGGCTACTTTAAGGAAATCCCCAAAAAACATTTATTCACGTTGGCGAGGTGTGGAAGTTTGGAGAGTGGGGTTCCTTTTCAGGTGTTGACCTCGTCATCTGACCGTGGTACAAAATTACGTGGTATAATCTCCTGAATCTTGGGGATGGATCCCGGATCGTTGCCTATAGCTCCAGTATGACGTTAATTAATTACTCCTAAAAAATTAATAATATTTAATAAATAAATTTGCTAAATATTGATTTTGGTGCAATAATAAACATGGTGTTGACAAAAACCCTATGTGGTAAAACTTTTAGAATGTTCGAAGCGAGAAATCTCGTATCCTCGGTTCAACAAACTCTGTGTTCGAGTCCCAGTATGGTATTGGCGTGGTTCAAAATCCACTTTGAGTCTGCAAGTCTCGGTTACATATCGTCGGCTTACAAGTGAAACTTACCAAGTCGAGAAAAGGTAATTCTGAGAAAACGAAGCGGAGAACTATCTACTCACTAAATGTAAGAAGTGTGAAGAAGAAATCTAACTTTCATATAAAGAAACAAGAACTTAGTGACTTCAATAGTCTATATATATCACTATTTAGTCTAGAAATAAAACAACTCATATATCTTGAATATTTTTACTTGGTGTGCTTCACTAGCAAGTTGACGATATATGTGATCCTTAGTTGCACATAACCACTTAGAGTTTCCAATCATGTTGCTGCTGCACTTTAGATTTAATTGCTGCGATGACTTTAATAATAATTTGTTTTAGGATGCATTTCTATCTCAGTACGGTCTAATTAGTTCTCGTGTAGCAAAAAATGACCGTTTAGCGACGAACCAAACCGAAGCGATACCACTCTGAAAGAATACATTCATTTTAATAGATATATAGGTTGAATTTACGTCACACTGGAGCAACACAACGGGCTATTGTCGACGCTTCAGGTTCAATACCGAAGGGAAGATCGAGGATAACGCGTCATCATTTTGAACTACGGTCAGATGACGGGGTCAGCACCGGAGATGGGAACTCTACTCTCCAGATTTCCACACCAGGCCGATGTGAGGACATTTGAGAACACGACAGATTTTTCCATGCTCCAGCACCCACACGAGGGTTTTTGATTGGATCGAGTCTCGAACTCGCAACCCTCCGGATTCTGGCTACTGCAGCCCCTTATTTTAATAGAATTTTGAATGTTAATATAATAAACGGAATGTAAATTTCGGTACCGAAACCCCCGAAGCAGAGTGAAAACAGAGGCTAGGCACAGTCACCACTGTACCGTAAGGTTTGGTTCGTGAATACCTTTGGTCGGAATACCTGTAACTGGGTTAACAGCAGGCAAGTCATGTTTTACACGTTCATAGGCTCAACAGGTGGCAGCTCGTTAGATGTTCCAGCGACGCTTACGTGCTCGGCCTGCTCCTTGCGTCTTCGTTAAGCTCTAGATCTCTCCGCACTTGTCATACGTTTAGACTTCTTGGTATCATTTTGTTCGTCTTGAACTGTTTACGTTTCCTAATCCACAATTGAACTTGATATTTTGGCTTCATAGTGAAATCTTCGACGAATCGTCACTTTCCACTGCACACAATTTTCACACAAATGGTTCAAACTGCCAACTAGTCAAATGGAATGATAGAACTCGTTGTTCTATTCAATTTCAGCACGCACTCGCCACGACCCGCCGATTAGAACTGAAGTTACAGCGGTTAAACAGGCCAGCGTATGCCCGATATACGACTCATTTCCCCCATCACGCGGTTCAAAGGCGGGGGGGGGGAGTGGATTAGTGGTCGACGCGGCCCACCTTCCTCTACACCAGTGATTCCCAACCATTTTATACTTGAGTACCACCTGAGAATTTTTGTAGGGTAGTGGTGTACCGTTGGTTATGTTGAAACTTTTTGAGGGGGATCAAATAAATTCTATACACATATGAATAACTTAACAAAATGTATTTAAATATAAATAAAACAAAATATAGAAAATAAATGCATAAAACTAGAAAAGCTGTTTATATGTAATTGTTATTAACAAATGGCAGATACAATTTCCCAACTCTAAAATGTCTTTATCAGGAGGCTTAATGAGAGCTGTTGCTTATGCTTATTTCTTATTAGAGCTTCTATGTCAATCGTGTTTATCTTTAACCTTAAGTCGTTTTCCACGCTCAGTCTGTACCTGATTTTCACATACACTAGCTCTGAAAACCCACGTTCGTATAAATACATTGTTACAAATGGAGTTAAAAATTTTAGTGCTTGACTAAAATGAGCAGGAAACTCATTTCTTGTAGACATCCAGAAAGAAACAAGACTTTTCTCCTTGAGAGTCTTTCATTGAATTGGCACTGATTAGTTGTATGAAACATTCATAGAGATTTAACCCAGTACATTTGGTTTGTATTATTATTGAACTATTCTGCGTACCACCCCAAATGCTCTCGCGTACCACCAGTTGAGAACCATTGCTCTACACCAGGGGTGTCAAACTGGCGGCCCGAAGGCCGCATGTGGCCCCCGAGGTAATTTTTTGTGGCCCACGATGCTCTGAAATAAAATGAAAACAGGACAATATGTTATGAAAATTAGGGGAGATCGAGCAAACACCGTACACACAATTTCGTCATGTTAAAAATGTGCGTGCAACTATTTTCGTCCATGAAATGAAATAAAACGGCCTAGAGATCAAGATTAACTGATAAACATCTATCTGCCATAATGAAGATTGTCTGTTCTCAGTCTTTGAATACAGATATTGGAAAACTAGTAGGAGGAAAGCGCTGGCAAGTTTCCGGCAAAAAAATTAATTTTAGTTTTATAAATACATTAAATTAAATAAACGTTTAAATAAAAGCAATTATATAGCAATATTATAAATTATTACCCTCAGTTCACTTAATTACATAATGTGTTTTAATTATCCTATCCCTATTCCTGAATCCTCACTTCAAAATACAATTTTAAGAAAATTTGTAAATGTGATGTGGCTCGCGTGAATCTTACCAGTTGCATTAAATGGCCCGTGTTTTAATTGAGTTTGACACCCCTGCTCTGCACGATGGTAGATCATTTATCCCAATAGGCTTATTTTCCCTTGAGTTATGGGGCTTTGAGATATCAACACTTTTCGTGACTCAAGTTTCTGCCGATGACTCCATACCGATTTTAAAGACGTAATCACGTCAAAAGGAAGGTACCTCTCCCGTCGTATTTATTCCAGGATTGCACTCCTTGGTGTCTGAGCGATCAGCGTTTACCAAAGCCATAATCTCTGTGTGCCGTGTCTGCAGCAAACAGAGCTGCATCATCCGACCGAAATTTGGCCTTTTGCCATCTCCGCTCTTCTTATCCGGACAGGTAGACGGCTGAGAAGATAAAAAGAACGATCCGGCTGCGTTTCCCTCTCTGCCTGGCGACACTAGCGAATTTGAATTTAATCTCTCCACTACCTGCCACATAGAAGGTATACGCTATGCTCTACACCACATATTTGTGTATTTTAGAAATTATTTCATCTGCATCGCGATCTATATTTTAGTATATTTATTATTATTAATTCATATTTTACCTAATAAATGCTTTCTCTAAACCAATACTTCTTAACCATTATGAGACCATGGTCCGGTAAATTGTCTTTTTTAAGGTGTATGTATACACGAGAAATCACGAAAATTGACCAAAATATCGATCTATTTTTTAATAATTCAAAATATTTTCCAACCCCTTAGCTTTCAAACGATACCAAGATCTTGTAAATATTCGAAACAGTTTTCAAGTTACAAGGGTTTGTGATAGGTATTGTCAACAATAACAAACACGTTTACAAAACTTTAAACTCGATTTCTGAAGAACTGTTTTTGCAATAGGATGCTTCTTTCGAATAGTGATAATTCAACAATGAATTGATCTGTTATAATTACTTTTGCGTTATTATAATCTATGTAATTCAGTGGATGTTTTGACCCTCAGTCGAAGTTATTGGTTAAGAAATGAATTTTTAGTTAATATTTAAATGTTGAAATTCCTGAAAAATATCTTGATTTTTTAGATTTCCTTCGCGAAAATATTGTAAAAAAGAACGTATTCCCTCTAGCAACTTGATGGAGGGTCGAAACATGAAGAATAATATTAGGAATAATTTCCAACAGGAATTGTCTTTCCGAACACATTAGAATTTGAGATATCACTGTTCAAAAAACATGCTAATTAGCTCATTATATCTAAATTAGATAATTAATCAGTAGCTCAATCAGGAGTTCTCACACTAAAATGAGTTTAAACACAAACCAATGACCTATTAGGAAAAACTGGATTTTTAAAGTCAAAATTTAAAAAAAATGTTCTAGTGTAATATATACACATTAAGACGGGAACAGGTCTCAAAAATGTACTCGTAAATAAATGTGAAATTTTTTTAAATCATAAGGAGTATAATCGAACTTGAAATCTCTAAATCTCAAGTTCGATTCCGATTCGTAGAAAACTGCGGTCCCTAGGGGTTCGTAAAAAAAGTTCTTTGTGATTACCGGTATACGGTGTGTAAGCAAACATAAAATTACATTTACACCAAAATTAAAGTCTCTAATTCATATTAAAATTTAAATGTGTAGACTTTTTAAAAAATCACTGCAGTATGATTTAGAAACAAACGCACGCTGCAAAGGAAACTAATCAATATTCGGTGCTACTAGATTTGAGAATCGGATCAGACTGCTTCGATCTTTAATTTCAGTGGAAAAGTTTTCTCTGCTGTAGAATGCATTCGATTTAACGACATGCCTTATTTGTCATAGTTTGTCGCGGTATTCCTGATGTAAACTCACTACCCTTGTATTTGTAAATGGCTGTAGGCTGTAAATAGGCCCAAAGTAACAAATTTTGTAATTCTTTGCATCGAAAAGGTACATTTGTAGATACTAATCACCATCCATTTTATTTCTATAGTATAGATCCCTTTTACGCCTCTTACACGCGACGAATTTTAACAAGTGAGGTATTAAAAGAAAGAATTTCCCGGAACATTGACGAATCCGTTCTATTTCTCCAAGGGGAGGTGCAGAGGGAGGGCTAAAAACAATTCGAAATCCCCATAGGAATAACATTGAGTGTAAAACGATTGCGATACGCAACTCAGTTTGTTTTACCAGTATTGATGAAAAAACCACTTTTCCAATAAAATTGTTTTACCAGTACTCGAAAAACCAGTTTGGTTTACCAGTATTGCCGGGAAAAACAACTTTTCCAATAAAATTGTTTTACCAGTTTTACTCGGAAAACAATTTTTTTCATCATCTACATTATTTCTATATTATAGATCCGTTTTACGCCTGTTACACGCGACGAATTATTTATTTATGTACAGAACTGGTTTTTCATTTCGTTCCATAACATCAATAATTTATGAATATGTGATTTGATGATATACGGATATTAAACGAAGCATGTTTCACGCGAGGTTAAGACCTGGAAAAAAAATTGAAAATATACAACTTAACACTCTGTGAATTCTAGAAAGTTAAGATAACCTTATTAGGCCTTTTGGCGGGAGAATTACGTGCTTTACACAAATGGTTGTAACAACGCTAACAGTGATCTCAAGGAGGAAGTGTAAATAGTGATTGAATAAATATTTTGGATATAAAAAAATTCGCTTACATATTTCATCCTTACAACGGATGGGGGTTTGCGGTGGGGTGGATTTATTCATGCGAGAATTCTCGCACGGGCACGCTAGTTAAAGAATAATTCCATACCTGGGAGGCATTTGACAATATATATTTTACAATAATCTTGTCCAACTTTTTTGGCTTTTTAATCTTTCTGGTTGTTGTTTCGACGAGGTTTTTCGTTATTAGTGAAAGTTAGAAGATCTTTGCTGACGATATATCTCGTCATAAGCAAAATTGGTCAGATCTTGATGAACGAGATATCTCGTCGGAACCACTTGGCGGGATATGATATTACTGTACTGGTTAATGTAACACTATGTAAAGTCTTATTAAATGAAGGCGGTCTTTAAAGAATAATTGAGTAATTTTGTGGCAATCACCGATTTTCGATTGGAAGGTTTGGTTTCAAGTATTTGGTGTGCTCTTTATTCAATCGTTTGTGAAGTCTTCGATTGCTGTTAGGTAGGAGATCACATATTTCGCCTCTATATTCGGTCCATTCTTTCGCTAGCACAACACCATGAGCTTTAGGTGGCGGATTGATAACGGGATTGCGTTTAACTCAACTGTTACCCAAATACCATTCGATAACAGTTCATTCATGATAAACTGTGAAATAATTAAGAACATCCTAATTACCGAATTTTGAGGTGTATTTAGGCATCCTATATCCCAAAATTAGATTAGTAGATGAAAAATAAATTGGAATAGATAATCATTCTTTTATCTAAACAGAAGTTAACATAAATTCTAACAAAAGCACCCCTAACAGTTTCTGTAATTAAAAAATATATATATATAAAATCCGTCGTCTTGACAAGTTCGCTTGGTCAAATATTAAAGTAGGTTGGGTTGATGTTATAGCTGCAACAAATACAACACAGGTAACGTCAAGTAACAGACACACGAGTAAAGTTCTACTGACACAAAAGAGAGAAATACACCCATGATAAGTTGCAGGAATCGAATCTGCAGCGCCTATAACTCGTAAGTTTCTAGCTCATTGGGCAAATACACCAAGTCAGTGTATTGTTTGTGATTTTATGACAAATATATAATGTCAATAGGAACATAACATGCTTTGATATCATCTGAGTTATCAGACGCAGACTTCGTAATCAATTCACGAATGCTGAGATGGTTGACATGCACCTGTTGAACCATCGCAATTTTGAGTACCGATTGTGAATCTGCAAATGTGGAACTGCTATCAAATTGTAAAATCAGGGTTTAGTAGAAATCTAGAGATCACACGCTGTCTTTCATTTCTGCATCGTACATTTCATACCATACATGATTTTGCGTATGGCAGCCCTTTTCCCTGCCGACCATCCTTATAAAAATGGACTTCTTCTAGGTCATCTGCCTTCTCACCGAAGCCACTCACTTCACCCTTCTGCTATTGTAGCACCCGGAATCCAACTGTTGAGCTCATCCCCAACAAATGAATCACTGCCTTAAGAGAAGTGGAAAAATAAATTTGGCACGTTCATCACGACAGGCACTTAGATCACTTAGTAGGGTGCGTTTTCGTTTTGTAGGAGTGCTAGAGCTTGATGCGTCTATTTCAAAGGAATGGGTATGACAATTATCTCCATTGAATTCACATTCGCTGGGCGTCAACCCTAAATGAGCCAATTAAAATTTCATCCCAAATTTGTGAGCAGGATTATTTTAAAAATACAACTCGAGCCAGCCATTCATTTCTGGACGTGGAGGCGTGGTCAAGCACAATACAAACGCGTTTCGGTTGAATTAGGGGCTGAGTTCTTAAGCCCATCGCGGCTATTTCGGACTCATTTGTCCAACGCCCTTTCGCCACTTGGTCAGTGGGTGGAGTGCATGAAGCGTGAGGTGAACACGCCCGATTGTTTGAATTCGATTGAGGGGCACTCCCTGCTTTCGTCCTGTCTGATGAAGTGAGTTAATTTAACACGACAACTGACACAAGACTGGCTAATATTAAGGCAATCATTGTCACTGTGCTGGACATTCACCGGTAATCTATCCCGATTCAAACTATCATGACCGAATCGTTTATTTCAAAAAGCTGACCCATCCCTAGTTTCAAAATCTAACTCCTTTTCACATTTTTTTGTTTTTCGAGTGTGTTTTAAAAATGCATTATCAATTCATTTCGTCCAAAATTGCATTTTCGGCAATTTTGTTTTATTTTAATAACTAGCTGAATTACCCGGCGTTGCTCGGGTTGAAATGGTTAAATGTTGCTTGAAAAGTGAATTAGAATAAGCACTTTTTTCACAGAAAAATGCAATCATTTAAGATGTACGGAAAATTCTTTTTAACTTTTTCATAGCTTCTACAATATACTTCGGACGCAAATATATTCATTTAATTCACGAATATATTGCAATATGTAAAAGATTAAGACATGAATACTAACAGAAACGAAATTCCGACGAAAAAATGCGTTCTACAAAGTTTTATATAGAAAAGTAAACATTAATAATGGTGCTATCAGATACCGAGTAGCAAAATTACCCTTTTATGATGAATGAGTTTTTCGTTTGTGCTTTTCAGAATAACGGTGCTTGGGTTAGATATAAATGTAATCGGTGTAGACAAATTAAACTGAAGAGATAAAAGTTTTTGAAAAAGCAGGTCGATTTTACGGAATTTTTAAGAAAGAAAATCACTGCTTTCAACGGAGGATTCATATGTAACTATTCCGGACATTTTAAAATAAGTTACACGCCTTACCTAAAAAGCTTATGAAGAAGAATTCTACAAATCATTACGTATTCAATAAATTATTTAGGAAAGTGGGTCGAAATATACACCAACTTTCCTTGAAAATAATCCTTGAACTCCTGAAAACCTTTCCTTGAATTTCCTTGCAAAAATAAATATTTTAAAATATTCTTTCTTCATCAATAAAATATCTATAATTTATTTACATCATGGGAAGAACTAAAAAGTCAGTTCAAACATAAATATTGTAATTTAATTTGTTTCGGAAAAAATTGTTTTTCGATTAACACTGGTAAAGCAACCATAGCTGCCTTAAAACAATCAATCTATGCTCAATGTTATTTCTATGGCAATTTCGAACAGTTTTTAGCCCCCTAGGGCCAATACAACGGGGATTAAGAGTTAGCCCCCGTATAACTATGATGGCCGCAGTGTTCTAAAGTATAAGTGTACCAAATTTGGTGTGGATTGGTCAAACGGTGCAAATTTGTATAGAAAATATACATACACACATCCTATTATATATATTGATTACGGTCATGGCCAGTAACAAGTCTTTTGCATGCAACTACTGAAAAGTTCCAAGTTAGTCCTTTTATAGTTAATATTAAACGGTAGTTTTAAAAATATTGTACCGTGTCTTTCACGATGCTTGTATTCATCGTGGAACTTTCGCAACCGATGTTGTGATTGACTTCGTAGTCTACAAGTTACAACACAAAATGAAATTGTAAACGGTAATTTAATGTACAAATTTAGCTCTTCATTTTATAAAAATGTAGTGGCAGAGAAGAGGCACAGAGCAAAAATAATTCAGTTACAGATTCTGTCCCGTATTAAACAGCAACTTTACACCGCACCACAATCAAAGGACCTCTATGAATTTGAAAATTTGAGGTACTAGTAAAATAAAGCGATTGAAAAATCACGATATATTCGGAGCATAAGAATGGAGCACTACGAGACAAATGGGCACAAATATCCAGATAAACACAAATTATTGTTAATTCAGTGCCTCTCCTTTTAGTAGCTGTTATACATGTACAAATATTTTCTGAGTTTTTATTGTGTTTCTGGACGAAATAGGCTGGCTGTATACTCCATTCTTTTATAAATTTGACATTTTAACCTATCTTTATAAATATTATAGCAAACAAGGATTTTTCTAGCCTAATATGCTTCTAAATGCATACTTTACCATTCCTATAAAAATTATGTTCAAATTATTATTTACTACAGTTTTAATTTTTAAAGTTCTTTTGGTGTATTTCAATTTTGGGAGCATTTTTCCTCATTCCTGGCTTCACCACTCTCCTCGATCCTTCATCTTTTTTTCTTCTCTCCCAAGAAGCATACATCGATGGGACTTCTCCTTTTCTCGTATATTTTATACGATTCCCTTTGATTTACTGCTTCGTGTAAAAGTTTCATTTACATTGTGATACAATTTAGCCGAATAAATCGCTTGATTCTCTATATCGCTAATACAATGTACTTCATGCTGAATGAAAAACATTATCTTTCAAATCCTAGGGGGACGGGTAACCTGCTCCTTCTTCCATATTTTTTGGATGTGACTTGCCTTCCCCAAAAAACAAAACGTGAAATTACAAGTTTCAAAGCTACACCTCAGAAAAGCACATTTTTCAGCGTCGAGAAAAGATTAAAAGTCTGTTGAAGCTTAGATCAGTTTGAATTTTTCGAAGTCGTTCATATTTTCCTTAAAAATGATGAAACGAACTTAAATGAAGATGTGAACCATAAAAATGGAGATATTAATGAATGGATATTAACTTATTTAATTTCTATACGCTGTTAGAGCCTAATGGAATCCATTGATCATCGAAAAAAGTAAAACCTTGGAGCTCTGACAATTGTTTTAGGAAGTGCAAAATATACAGATAATATGGATTTGAAATGAGTAAACAAAATAACTTGTTTCGGAAAAAGCCCTCACAGGGGCATTAACTAGAGGCGAACCCATTGCCCATACACAGTTTTATGGTTGTAGCCACTCTCCTCCAAAAAATATGGATTTGAGATATACATGGTGAGTCTAAATTATTTTTATAAAATAAGAGGGGTGATAGCACCCATCCAGACGAGCCATAATTACCATGGAACTTAGGGTCGCATTCCACTGAGAGGCAGAAAAGAGTAAAGTCGAAACGCGTCGAGCATGAACAAGTCATCGGCTCTGACGTCGTTTTGTACCTGCCTACGTAGCATATCTCCTAAGCTATTTGATGTGGCGGACCTGTGGCTTGGCCTCACCGGACCTCAACCCACTGGACTTTTTCTTCTGGGGGCACATGAAGTCTTTAGTGTACCAGACGGCTGTGGCTGAAGATCTCGTAGCGAGAATCGGTGTTGCCGCAGACAAAATGAACACACCAGGAATCTTCGAGAGCCAGTCATTCCTTCGCCGGTGTGAACTGTGCAACGCCACTTTGAGCACTTGCTGTGAGTTTATCAATCAATCAGATTGTGCAACTTTTGGTATCGTTCATTCGCTTTCCCAACACTGTTGTAAGTTCATGTTGAAATTCTAATTTGACTCTTTTTTGCCTCTCAGAGTGGAATGCGACCCTATGTTTCATGGTAATTATTGCTCCTCTGGATGGGTACTATCACCCCTCTGATTTTGTAAAACTTAGACTCACCCTTATATTGGAATTGATATTTCAGTATTACTGGCACCCGCAAGGCTTATATTCATATCGACAATTTCATCTCCTCTCGCAAAATATATATAAAATCTTTATAAAAATTATTTTTTAAAATCTTTACTTGAGGTGAAAACACTTGAAGTTGAATATTTCCATACAATTTTACTAGATACACACACGATGTTAGTTTTGTTGTCTGAGTAATTTAGTAGCTTTGATTGGACCCACTTTCAAAATACTGAACCACTTAAATATGAAAATTCAGGTGTAAGTTATGGCTCCCTTTTCCCCTTCACCTGTTCAAGTTGAGGGCCATCGTGGCTCAGTGGGTATGCTCATTGCGCTAGCAACCTGAGAGTTGCTGGCGGCGCAGGTTCGATTCCTCTCTGGGTGTATTTCTCTCTCCCGTGTCAGTAAAAGTTTCTTTTTTGTGTGTGTATGTCCTTTACTTGACATTGTCAGTCTTGTGTCTGGCCCGGCATGGCCAAATATGGGTCTTGCGTCATGAAACCCCTAAATTCAACCAACCTTGAACATTAGATACTTCGTACCCGTCATCAAAACGACGAGGCATTATCCTTGGATCCTTCCCATGGGGATTGATCCCGGACCGTCGCCAATAGCCGTTCTATTGCTCCAGTGCGACGTTAATTAACTACCTACGTACTTGGTACACATAAATTTATTTGATGGTATGCCTATCATCTGAATTTTCAGGTGTGCATATCTCCTCAGCAAGATGGATCGGACGTGGCGGACCTGTGGCTTGGCCTCACCGGACCTCAACCCACTGGACTTTTTCTTCTGGGGGCACATGAAATCTTTAGTGTACCTGTGGACTCGGCTGAAGATCTCGTAGCGAGAATCGGTGTTGCCGCAGACAAAATTAACACACCACCAGGAATCTTCGAGAGCCAGTCATTCCGCTGTGAACTGTGCAACGACACGCCACTTTGAGCACTTGCTGTGAGTTTTTCTCTGATCAATAAATCAGATCGTGCAACTTTTGGTATCGTTCATCTGCTTTTCCAACACTATTGTAAGTTCATGTTGAAATTCTAATTCGACTCTTTTCTGCCTCTCAGAGTGGAATTATTTTCTCTTATTTTGTAAAAACAATTCAGACTCACCCTGCATATTACAAATATGGGTATTGAAATTCTAGAAAGCAAGAAAACAATTACAAGTAGTCATTTAGGTATTAATGAGATTGATATTACTTGGATCTTCTCACCTACTTGCAGTAAAAGGGCATTTTTCTCTCGATATCTCGTGACTAGCAAAATTGACCAGATCTTGGATGCGATATCTCGTCTAAGCACTTGGATGGTTAACGCTTTTCAGCATACAATCGCTGATTCCAGTAGCCTTTACGGATTCCTTAACACTTATTATAAAACCATCTTCAGACTTCAGAAGGTAGCCCAGTTGGCAGAGCAACGGATTAGCAATCGGTGAGTTGTGAGTTCGAAACTCGGTTCAGTCAAAGACAGTTGTGCACACGGGAGCTGATGCACGTTAAATCTGTCGTGGCCTGAAATGTCTTCACGTTGGTGTAGTGTGGAAGTTGCAGAGTGGGGTACCAGCTCAGGTGTTGACCTCGTCATCTGACTGTGGTTCAAAAGTACGAGGCGTTGTCCTTGGACATTACCCTCCGGTATTGATCCCGGACCGTCGCCAATGTGTGACATTAATTAACTAACTATCTATCAGAGAACTACATTTGGTAATATAGCTGGAAATTTCAATTTTGGAGAGCAACAGATTAGTTGGTTGGGTATTTACGGTGCAAGGGCCATATTTGGTCAAGCTGCACCAAACAATGTCAAGTAAATGAAAATACACAAACACACAAGGAAAGTTATACTAACACAGAAGTGGGAAGTACACCCAAAGATTTTAAAAATTAAAATTTTCATTCTTCATCTTGATACTTCATACCATAGACTTTAAGAGCTATGGAATAACAAACATTGATCCCTAAACTGGAATTTCTAATTTTTCGAATGGAAGTTGCATTTTTTATTTCACAAAACCATCATGGATTTATAGTATTCTAATGATGATTTATTAGATTTTGTTATCAGATATTTCTATTGAAAGTAAGTAATGTAGAAAACCTCGCTTGCACAAAAACTTTAATTTAGTCTTAAAAAAGATACTTCAAAATATCCAACTAACGATTGTTTATTCCACTGTTCCGAACCATTTTCTGTTGAAACCAATTGCGAATAGTTCATTATTATGTCTATTAGTAGTGACAACTTTCGATTTTAGCCGCATATTCTGAACAAAGATAGCGAACTAATACTTGTGGATTATTATGTACACATTAATTAAATTCGACGTTTCGGAGCAAAACTTCCCAGTTCAACTGTGTCGGTAATTTCGATTTAATTTAAAATATGAATGGCGTCGGAATAATTAATGAACACAAACGCAACGGTATCTGGTAAACAAACCATTGTAACACGGCATTTGACGTAATAATTTATTGAGTATTTTAATTAAGTCAGAAAGTATAAATTATTTATCAGTTCATAAACCGATGTATGGATTTCCTCTCGTTGGAATTCTAAACCGTAATATGAAGAGGAATTTCACAGGTAAGAATGGTTTTCAATATCGTATAGATGATGCAGTAAAACGAATCAGGATTTCAGAAATGAAGAAACCTTTTTCTACAATGCAAGAAATGCAAGAACAAGATATTTCTACTAAATAAAAGTTCGACGATTAAACACAGGTAGACCAGGAAGAATGCGATGCGAGAAGCATTTTCTGTCAAGCTAAATAAAAGTGGAGGTAGTGTTTACTGTATAGTTTCTGTTTGTGGCGTCAGTTGTGGCTTGCTTTTCGAATACGATTTCGGCACTTTGGAAATAAAACTTCCAAAGAATAAATTCTGAATGGATACATGGATTGGTCGACACTAATTAGATTAAACGCCAAACGATGACCAAAGGGCAATAAACTGCATTTTGGGGTAACGATATGCATCATGTGACTGCATTCAAATTGCAGAAATGAAATCGTCACTGACTTTTCTTCACAGACCGTAAATAAAAGTAGATGTACTATTAGTGACATAAATGACTACATACGGGATATCAATAACAACATTGCAGTTGCAACCTCAGTATCTTGATCAACCATAAAAGATTTAATTACAGAATTTATTTTTGTGAGGTAGCTTTAAAAGTTAAAGAACCGTCAAAGAAAGCTCAAAAGAGGTAAAGTTGACTTTTACCATTTACATAATTTTTTAGTACTTCCAATAATTTATATTATTGTTATGAATACCGCGATAAATTTAAAATTTACACGATCGTTATAGCAATAAGGAATGAGTACATTTTACACTTACTCCGCTTAAGTAGTCAAAATTTCTTGGTCCCTAGAGTGACGACTTATTGAGGTTGTAATGTATCGCATTTTAAAAGAAATAAATCATTTCCGTAGAGCGCAAGGCATGAAAATGATTGAAGATCATCAGAAAAATTGGGAAATTTTAATGCGATAGGAGACAGTCTGGTTTATTTACACTGAAAATCCCTCTCATATATCGAAAGAAACGAAAAAGTGAGGTTTGAGAAACTTACCATCGAAAAATAAGAGGGACTGCTGTTTCGTTTTTATAAAAGTTATATGGGGTGAGGTGGAGCAAATGTTCTCGGAGTGTGAACGTCCGCTGAATATAAAACGTGTCTGTGATTGAAGTAGGAGCTGCCAGTAGGAAGTGACTGAAGTAGGAGTCCTATAGATTAGTTTCACCGCCAGAGCACTTCAAATTTCGGCAGGGAAGCAGACCAAAGACGAGAAGGAATGAGATGTGTCCACTCAAATATTATCTCATTGAAAACAGACCATGGTATGCACACACCCATGGAACAGCAATGGAAAGGGTTTCTTTTAAATCATACTGATGGTAAAGTTTAAACAAATAAGAATTGGATAAACGTTCTGGTTAAGTAGGTAGGTAGGTAGTTGAATTAACGTCACACTGGATCAACACAACGGACTATTGGCAACCGTCCGGGATCAGACCCGAAGGGAACGATCCGAAGACAACACCACGTAATTTGATCCACGGTCAGATGACGAGGTCACACCTGAGCTGGCACCCCACTCTCCAAACTTGCACACCGCGCCAACGTGAGGACATTTGAGGTCACGATAGATTTAACGTGCACCAGCCCCTTTTGTACACGGCGGTCTTTGTTTGAATTCGAACTCGCAACCCTCCATTGGTAATCTGTTGCTCTTCTAACAGGGTTACCGCGGCCCGGCGATGATCCAATCCCGAAGGGAAAAATCAGAGTAAATGGTCTGGGATTGTGTGATAAAAATTTGAATTTTTAAAAAATTAGTGGGGGCAGAGTGATAATTGGTTCAATATGAACTTTGAATATTTGCGTTTTCACGTGTGAAATCTTCATTGGCCCCACCCTAAGTTTTTACTTTTAAGAAAACGTTTAGATTTAAGTTTCTTCGAAACATAAATTTTTAATAACGCATAAAACATCATAAAATTTGTGATAAAAGCTTTTAAAAATCTAAACGTTGTAGAATATCTTTTAATATTATAACTGTACATCGCACCTGCACGAAAAAATAATTCAACTTAAAATGGGAGTTTTAGGGGAGATCCAAAAGATAGTCTTTAACGTTAATGATGATTTTAAGTTTGAAAAGGGTAGAATTTACTAAAAACGCGTAATCTCTTATTATGGTTTGATATTCATGGTTTGTAGGAGTTTGAAACAATTGTTTTCAAAACATTCTGAGAAGGTGCTACATGTTCAAAGGGCCATCGCGGCTCAGTGAGTATGCCCACTCCGCTAACAACCTTCGAATTGTAGGCGGCACAGGTTCGATTCTTATCAGGTGCATTCCTCCCTGGGTGTATTTCTCTCATCTTTCCCTTCGGGATGGATCCAGCACCGTCACCAATAGCCCATTGTGTTGCTCCATCGTGGCGTAAATTCCACTACCAACCCTCTTTAGAATTTTCCTTTATCGCTCTCTTAGGCATATTGAGCTACATTTGGCCTTAAAGGCGTTAAAATGTCACGTGCAAAAGTATTTCAAGCCTCGACGGTAGAAAATAGAGCATCCTCAATCAACAGTTGGCAGAGTTGTCACACTCTCATCTGTTGCCAAGTATCAAAAAGTTATATAAGCAGCATATTTATTTTATGAGCAAGTATATTTTATGCATACCACAACAGAAATGGTGTGCATCTACCACTTCAGTCGCCTTTCTCAGAGACACGATAAAAATCAGCATGCAAAGTTCTGAATTGATAACAATTAATCCCAGAAAGACGGCATTTGACAAAATTGTCGTCCATGCACGTATTGAGACAATTCCGACCCAATCTCTTCTCTCATTACGTTTTATGATTGGACTGTTTCCAGACTTATACAGAGTGATTCTGCGGTTATGGGGCAAACTTCAGGGGGTGATAGAACATAACGAAACAAACACTTCCCCATAGAATGTAGGGTCGCAAGTGCAGCGGTTGGCCGCTAGAGAGCGCAGTCAAACGCTTATATTAAAAGCGTTACGTCGGCGATGCGAGGCCTGCATCAGGTGTGGTGGTCGACATTTTGAACAGCTTCTCTAATTGTGCATTTGCGTTGTACTTACCGACTGATGTTTGTACATGTCGTTTCATTCCCATGTGAAAAGTTTCTCATGTCATTTCTTTCTTACCCTTTGTTCCTTGTACTTATCTTTAATTTATGCAAATCTAATTGTATTATTTCGTTTTGCCAAGCAGTTATTGATGTTTATTTGTCATTAAAGCGTTGTTTCCATATTTCATGCCTCTTCTTTCCAACTTGCGTCGGACCGTGTGTTTGTGTCGAAATGGAAAGCGGCCTCTAACGACCCTACATTCTATGGTGAAAAGTGTTTGTTTCGTTGTGTTCTATCACCCCCTGACCGTAGAATCACCCTGTATAGCGTGCATCTTATCTGTGTGATAAAACAAAACTTCGATTGACGATGATTAAATTAACTCCAGTGCGTATCTTTGATTGTTTTTTTTAACATTTTAACTATTTGGGGGAGGTCTCGACTTGGGTCCTTTCTCTGAACACTTGCTTACTCACTCTCGTCTGGAAGAGAATAGGCGTGACATTTTTCCAATCCTTTCGACATCAAGTCACATAGCATTCTTCACTTGCCTTTAGCAACCGAATGCTAAATGATACTTTTACTAATGATTTTATTTGCAGCTATATTTGACTATTTCAGACCTGTCCATGAAAAATACACTTTCATCTTCGGGTTAGAAGGGCATCGGATTAGTAACCGCGGTTAGCGATTTCGAAACTAGATCCAACCAAAGATCGCCGTGTACGTGGGGGCTAGTGCACGTTAAACCTGTCCTGGCCTCAAATCTCCTCACGTTGCCGTGGTGTGTAGGTTCGGACGCCAGCTCAGGTGTTGCTCTCGTCATCTGATCGTGGTTCAAAATTATGTGGTGTTGTCCTCGGATGGTTCCCTTCGGGATAGATCTGCAATAGCCCGTTGTGTTGCTCCAGTATGACGTTAATTAAAATACCGACCTACCTCAAATATTTGTATGGCGAGAACGCGTCAGTCTCTAGGCTTCCATGGGAAGCTCTGTCACATCCCATCCACTTTGAACTGGCTGCGTGGCGGCAGTGCGACGTAAATTCGAGTCCCCTTCTCCACTTATATGCTTCATAAAAACTTCGCCTTCCATCTCGATTAAGCTAACTCAAACACATTTACTTGTATAACATCCAGATCACTACAGAACGCCGAAAGGCATACGTTCATTGCATCGCTTTGCTGCCAGTGCATGAATGGTCCCTAACTTAAGAAGCACTCAATTTACTTTCCATGTTATGCATTCTCAGGTGGGAGGCAAGCCCGGCAATCACCTCCCGGCAGCCTGAGGTGCGGCGAAGAAATCAATTTCTGTGCATGACACTGCCCCCGGGGGCTCTCTGACCTCTGAATTAGTCATCGATTTCTAACATCTCATTTTCCATCCCTCTCACATGAAATGAGTTTCCATCAACCTCCGCGGGGAACGAAGATTCTTTACAAGTGCCTCAGCCGCGTCAAGGAGAATTTATGGCGTTGCACGAATTTTAAGGTGTATGTATACACTAGAACATTATTTCTTAAATTTTGACTTTAAAAATCCAGTTTTTTCACAGTAGGTCAGTGGTTAAACACATTTTAGTGTAAAAAAATTATGATTAAGCTACTCATTAATTATCTCATTTAGATATAATTAGCATGTTTTTTGAACAGTGATATCTCAAATTCTAAAATGTTCAGAAAGACAATTCCTGTTGGAAATTATTCCTAATATTATTCTTCATGTTTTGACCCTCCATCAAGTTGTTAGAAGGAATACGTTCTTTTTACAATTTTTTTCACGAAGGAAAAAAATCTGGATTTTTTCAGGAATTTCAACATTTAAAACTCAATTAAAAATTCATTTCGTAACCAATCACTTCGACTGAGGGTCAAAACATCCACTGTATTATACAGATTACAATGACACAAAAGTAATTATAATAGATCAATTCATTGTTGATTTATCACTGTTCGAAAGAAGCATCCTATTGCAAAAACAGTTATTCAGAAATCGAGTTTAAAGTTTTGGAAACGTGTTTGTCTATGGTGACAGTACCTAACCCAAACCCTTGTAACTTGAAAACTATTTCGAATATTTACAAGATCTTGGTATCGTTTGAAAGCTAAGGGGGTGGACACTATTTTGAATTATTAAAATATAGATCGATATTTTAGTCCATTTTCGTTTAAGCAACTCAATAGGTCGCGGTGAGAGTTTCTCTTACGCTACCTTCTTCCCTATCTTGACGTTCGGAAGGTTTGGTTTGTCGCTTAATGGTCAGTTTTTGATACCCGTGGTCTCCCTCAAACCGACGGCTTGAACTGGATTCCGAACCACTTCAAACATCTACGACAAGACCGGGATTCGATCTTAGATTTCGAATCTTTCCCTTTGGGATTGATCCCGAACCGTCAGCAATAGCCCATCGTGTTGCTCCAGTGTGACGTTAATTAAAATAACTAACTCGATCTTAGATTTCTAGAAGTGTCCCCGCGGCTGTTATTTTGAGGCACTTATCATTTTGATGGACACTGCGTTCTTTGAAAAAAGATCAGAAGTTGCAAAATGGAATGTCTGAAGGAAATTACCGCTGATATTACAACCCCTTTCTCTGACGGAGTTGTTCGATGAAACTAATTTGCTATAATAAGAATTCCCAGTAACTGAAATCTTGTGTGGTGTGGAAGTTTGGAGAGTGAGGTGCCAGCTCGGGTGATTACTTCGTCATCAGACCGTGGTTCAAAATGATGAGGCGCTATCCTCTTATCTTTCCTTCGGTATGGATGCAGGATCGTGGCCAATAAGTAGTTGTGTTGCCCCAGTGCGACCTTCATTCCAATACCCCCTAAAACATATTCGAACTCAGCCTGTTGAACCTAGGGTCAGTAGCTCACTGAAGGACTGGAAAAGTGTTTTGCGAAGAAAACCAAAGTATGAGCGAACACCTACCTCCTTATGAGAGGCTATTTCTATCAAGCTAAATGTGGGTGGCGCTAGTGTTTTTGCGGTAGAACATTTCTTCCTGATTTTGTAATAAGGAAACCGGAAATAAAATCCTCGTCGTTCGGTGGTTTATTTACACTGAAAGTCCCTATCATATGAGTGCATTTTACGCATTGTAAACAATCAGTACTGTTATTTGCTTATTAAATGGGAGTTCAGTCCTCTTATGTCTTTCCGTTCATCTAGAGCACTCCTAGACCAAAGAATACCAAATGAGAGAATATTCATGTCTCAATATACTTAGAATATTAATATATCTAGCCCTAGCCGTTTCAAGGAAGTAGAAAGCCAGACTCCTCCCTCAGTCCATATAAGGTTTAAGAGGATATGTTACCTTTTATCGAATGTCTGGCTACTGACCTCTTCGACTCTCAACTGGTGACTATTTGTGACGAAGTACAGAGTGAATAAGTATCCGTTACTCCTAACAGGGACAATCACCAACAGCCATGCGCTTACAAACCGAGATTCGAAACCGGGGCCTACTGGAAGACAAAGGACTGAGACTGGGTGGAAGACAAAGGCTACGGTCACCATAGAAGAAATATAAAAGTAGATGGTAACCTTTTAATGTAAACTAGTTACCTTAAGGTGCGATTCCAATATATACTACTATAGATTCTATATATACTACTATAGCAGCGCGTCGGTAAACGCTGCACGAATCCTTTAAATGGAACCCTTTCCACAATGGCGCTTCAGTCGCCTTGCGACAGTAGTGACTACAGTGAGACGGCTCGAAACTCGACAGCTCTGTCGAGCAGTAGTCATAACAGCCGACGCGATTGGAAATGTTTTTGTTGTAGTCTGGGCCTTTTTCAGCTTGGAATGGACGATTCGAAGCGGATTGATTTAGTTATAATTATTAGTTATATATTAATTATTATTGCGATTAAATTGCTTACATGAGCGTTAGTCCAAGTTTTTCAGCGGGGCTTATAGGCTGTTTCCCTTTACCACAAGACTCTTATTAATTCACTTTCAATGATTGACAAAACGTTATTAAACTAGTCAATATTCAAAAGTTTTCTAAACACTGAATCATCTTTCAAAAGATGTCACTGTATAAGAATATTTTGAAAACCCTCTATCCCTCGCCAAGTACATCGGATGAGGTTCAATTCCTTTAAACTGCTTTAGTACAGTTAATAACTTCTTCCTCAAAAAGTTAAGATACCAACAGCGATGTATCGTCCATTGCGTTTACGTAGCGACTGAAACTCGTGGGATTAAAAGTTGAACAATCGACTCTGATAGCGCGGATGTAGTCGTTTCAGTCGTTCAGTCGGACATTGGAATCGCACCTTTAGACTGCTTTCGTCTGCCTGGTTGAAACGAACATTCATCAAAGAAAGCAGTAGAAAGTAGACTTTCGTGATTTCATCGTATTTGTTTATAAAATCACTCTTTAAAAATGAGCATTCACACACGTACCCTGTCGTAAAATGGTATACCGCCAAACGAGGCAATAAGATCAATCAAGTCCATTTTTCACAGAGCAGTCACTTGACTACTACATGTTCATAGTCAATAGCAATGCTCCGTCTACTTATTTTTCAGGTCTATGATGACCACCATTCCAGGTAGGCGGGAAGAATATGTCACTAAAACCGTATATCTCTTTCCGATTACCATTGCACGATATGAACAGATGGAATACTAGTATGTGGTAACTTGTTCTGGAAATAGGAACGACTTTCAGTTTCACTGCCACGTGGATATTTGATATCCTATTTAATCCATTGTGGCTAACTTAGCTACCAATACAAAAAATTAACTTACGATACAATAGTACATATAGCAGTGTAACTCGACTCTACCCTGGAGTACTTTTTAGTAGACCAAACGCACTGCTTCACATCAGCTTGTCAAACATTGAAGGCTATACTATTTAACATTATTTTTTCATAAACTAGGGGTGCATATTGGTTCTTATATGAATTCGTTTTGCACAAATCATGAACTTAGTTTTCTTTGTTTTTGAAATGGAATAGTCTTACCATTCCATCTCGATCCCTCCTAGACTTCAGAATACCTAATGAAAGAATGCTTGTATTCCTTAGCAGCCTTAACTTTCCTGATTGTTCTCTCGTCGCGGTACCTCGTCATTAAAAAAACTGACTAGACCTTGATGGACGAGATATCTCGTCATGAGAAAAAAACCGGACCAGATCTTGATCCCGTCATCATAAAGGAATCGGCACTATCATGATGAGAGACGAAATATATCTCGTCATAAGAGCAAGATGGGACAGATCTTGATGGATGAGATATCTCTTCGAAATTCCTTGGTAGGTTAATATACAGAGAATATTTATGTAGCTAGAACTAACCATTTCAAGAAGGTGGGACGACATACGTCATAAAGGATTAAGCAGCCTGCTCTACAACAAACATGTCACTTTTCAATCAGATTTCCGTTGCTGAATGGGAGTCTCCGTGACTCAATGCATTTGTCTAATGGTCGAGCAACGTGCGAGTTGAAGGCTGCGCAAATTCGATTCATGTCAGGTTCGATTCCTCCCTGAGTGTATTTCTCTCTTCTGTGTCAGTTAAGATTTCCATGCGTATGCGTTGCTTGGTAAAGGGTTTGCCAAACATGGCCAAAAAACGCTTTGCCATAAAACCCAATCAATAAACCGTTGCTAAGTGTATCAATCGTTGCTCCTAATTCAATGTCCAGTGCTTTTTTCGTAGTCACATATTTTTCTTGAAAGTGAACAAATGCATAGGTGATCGAAATGTCCCGCTTATAAACAAAATGTGACAAGTAAAATTAGGCGAAAAGGGTTCCCGTGAGTAGGGAGAAAATGGGGCTGGGGAGCCAGGGATTCGGAAGTGACGTCACTTCCGGTAAAACAACTTAACTCCCGGTAATGACGTCACTTCCGGATCCCTGGCTCCCCTCTGTTTTGGGAGCCCCATTTCTCCCTACTTCCGTGTCATTCCGTTTTCGAAAAACCACCCTACAAATTGTACCAGTGCTTGGTCGATGCGAGAATTAATCTCTGGAAGCACCCTGGCAGACGACCGATGCCATTTGAAACTGATAAGATTGTTGAATCATTTTTGTACCTGATGCATGGGTCAAACGATGCAGCTCCTCCTCTTTCACTGCTCATTACATTTAAGCTGAGAGACGAAGGCAATTTAAAATCCTTTCTGATTAAGATATTCAATTAACTTCCCTTACATGACAGTACTTCTGTAAATTGCAGTTCCAATCTGTTAATACCATTTTTAGAACAAAATTATATCGTGAATTAAAGGTCAATTGATTTTCTGCTCAAGTGCATTCAAATAGAGATATATTCAATGCTTTCATCGACTTTTTAAAATTGCTATTATGTTTACAATATGAAGATTCAAAAATCAATTTAAACCAAATGAATTCCTCTTAGAATGATTCAAGTGGCCTCTTCGTTAAGAAAACCACATGCTTTAACTCTAATTCCATATGTACAAAATGGAATGAGATATTACTATTATACAGGGTGAGTCTAAATTGTGTTTTCAAAATAAGAGGGGCGATAGTACCCATCCAGACGAGCAATAATTACCATGGAACATAGGGTCGCATTCCACTGAGAGGCAGAAAAGAGTAAAGTCGAAACGCGTCGAGCATGAACAAGTCATCGGCTCTGACGTCGTTTTGTACCTGCCTACGTAGCATATCTCCTAAGCAAGATCGATCGGACGTGGCGGACCTGTGGCTTGGCCTCACCGGACCTCAACCCACTGGACTTTTTCTTCTGGGGGCACATGAAGTCTTTAGTGTACCAGACGGCTGTGGCTGAAGATCTCGTAGCGAGAATCGGTGTTGCCGCAGACAAAATGAACACACCAGGAATCTTCGAGAGCCAGTCATTCCTTCGCCGGTGTGAACTGTGCAACGCCACTTTGAGCACTTGCTGTGAGTTTATCAATCAATCAGATTGTGCAACTTTTGGTATCGTTCATTCGCTTTCCCAACACTGTTGTAAGTTCATGTTGAAATTCTAATTTGACTCTTTTTTGCCTCTCAGAGTGGAATGCGACCCTATGTTTCATGGTAATTATTGCTCCTCTGGATGGGTACTATCACCCCTCTGATTTTGTAAAACTTAGACTCACCCTTATATTGGAATTGATATTTCAGTATTACTGGCACCCGCAAGGCTTATATTCATATCGACAATTTCATCTCCTCTCGCAAAATATATATAAAATCTTTATAAAAATTATTTTTTAAAATCTTTACTTGAGGTGAAAACACTTGAAGTTGAATATTTCCATACAATTTTACTAGATACACACACGATGTTAGTTTTGTTGTCTGAGTAATTTAGTAGCTTTGATTGGACCCACTTTCAAAATACTGAACCACTTAAATATGAAAATTCAGGTGTAAGTTATGGCTCCCTTTTCCCCTTCACCTGTTCAAGTTGAGGGCCATCGTGGCTCAGTGGGTATGCTCATTGCGCTAGCAACCTGAGAGTTGCTGGCGGCGCAGGTTCGATTCCTCTCTGGGTGTATTTCTCTCTCCCGTGTCAGTAAAAGTTTCTTTTTTGTGTGTGTATGTCCTTTACTTGACATTGTCAGTCTTGTGTCTGGCCCGGCATGGCCAAATATGGGTCTTGCGTCATGAAACCCCTAAATTCAACCAACCTTGAACATTAGATACTTCGTACCCGTCATCAAAACGACGAGGCATTATCCTTGGATCCTTCCCATGGGGATTGATCCCGGACCGTCGCCAATAGCCGTTCTATTGCTCCAGTGCGACGTTAATTAACTACCTACGTACTTGGTACACATAAATTTATTTGATGGTATGCCTATCATCTGAATTTTCAGGTGTGCAAACAATGCCCGTTTTGCAACAATGCAATAGTGTGATCTATTATTGCTAATTTTCGTAACAGTTATTATCTACTAACATCAACTATTTCGTTAACAGATAAATTTTGTGCTAACAGTTGATAAATAATTTTAAAGGCTGTTTAAAATTATTTACCTGCCATTAGCTGTTACGAAGTCTTGTTACTATTGAGAGAGAGAGAGAGAGAGTACAAATAGTTTGTAACAATTGAAATTAACCTGTAACTCTCCAAGTGGTTTCGAGGATATAGCTCTTCCATCAAGATCTGGTCAGTTTTGCTAATGACGAGATTCCTCGTCATAAAGAATGCCTTTAGAATTTCGAATGATGAAGGTATTGTCAGTTTTTGACAATGACGAGAGCAAGATAAGGTCTCATTCCTCTAATGACGAAATATCTCGTCCATCAAGGTCTGGTCAGTTTTGCTGATGACGAGATTCCTCGTCATAAAGAATGCCTTTAGAATTCCGAATGATTAAGATATTGTCAGTTTTTGACAATGACGAGATCAAGATAAGGTCTCATTCCTCTAATGACGAAATATCTCGTCCATCAAGGTCTGGCCAGTTTTGCTAATGACGAGATTCCTCGTCATAAAGAATGCCTTCAGAATTGCGAATGATGAAGATACTGTCAGTTTTTGGAAATGACGAGATCAAGATAAGGTCTCATTCCTCTAATGACGAAATATCTCGTCCATCAAGGTCTGGTCAGTTTTGCTGATGACGAGATTCCTCGTCATAAAGAATGCCTTTAGAATTCCGAATGATTAAGATATTGTCAGTTTTTGACAATGACGAGATCAAGATAAGGTCTCATTCCTCTAATGACGAAATATCTCGTCCATCAAGGTCTGGCCAGTTTTGCTAATGACGAGATTCTTCGTCATAAAGAATGCCTTTAGAATTCCGAATGATTAAGATATTGTCAGTTTTTGACAATGACGAGATCAAGATAAGGTCTCATTTCTCTAATGACGAAATATCTCGTCCATCAAGGTCTGGCCAGTTTTGCTAATGACGAGATTCCTCGTCATAAAGAATGCCTTCAGAATTGCGAATGATGAAGATATTGTCAGTTTTTGGAAATGACGAGATCAAGATAAGGTCTCATTCCTCTAATGACGAAATATCTCGTCCATCAAGGTCTGGTCAGTTTTGCTAATTACGAGATTCCTTGTCATAAAGAATGCCTTCAGAATTGCGAATGATGAAGATATTGTCAGTTTTTGGAAATGACGAGATCAAGATAATGTCTCATTCCTCTAATGACGAAATATCTCGTCCATCAAGGTCTGGTCTGTTTTGCTAATTACGAGATTCCTCGTCATAAAGAATGCCTTTAGAATTTCGAATGATGAAGATATTGTCTGTTTTTGACAATGACGAGATCAAGATAAGGTCTCATTCCTCTAATGACGAAATATCTCGTCCATCAAGGTCTGGTCAGTTTTGCTAATGACGAGATTCCTCGTCATAAAGAATGCCTTTAGAATTTCGAATGATGAAGGTATTGTCAGTTTTTGATAATGACGAGATCAAGATGGTCTCATTCCTCTAATGACGAAATATTTCGTCCATCAAGATCTGGTCTGTTTTGCTAATGACGAGATACCTCGTCTAGATAACCACCAGGAGGGTTAAGAGCAGTTAAAATATTACAACTGTTCGTATCAATTTTTTTATGGATTTAAATTTATTCATTAATTTTTATAACACTTGATAGTCTTTTGATTTGATGTGATGGCACAAGAACAACACTATACTGCTTCAAACTTTAAAATCTTTCTATTTGAATACAAAATCCTACGCAGGGGTATAGTAATAAATTAGGTAGATGAGTAGGAAACGTTGAATTTACAAAACTGACTATGGTCAGTAAGTATTTCTCAAATTAATTTGAGAGTACAAAATAATATAATATACTGTAATAATTCACTATTAAAGGTATAGTGCTGCAGCTAAGGTGCCATATTCAAATTGAAAGGCTTCGGGCATTACAATGTTTAGTCACTTCAAAATTTTTATGATAGCAATTTTCAAGTTTTAAAAATTTCCAAAATTATAATGGTTAATAAACTATTCAAGAGGTCCTATTAGCATAAACTTTCTAGTACTAAGCACTCATTCAAACAATCAGAAATTCTTCTGATCCTCTTGAATATTTAAAAAAATTCTTTCATAAAGAATATTTCTGTGGCTTACCACTACGTTGCCAGGATCCGTTCAATTAATGTATAAAAACCACTGTCGATAAAAAAAATTGAAAAGAAAATTCAAATTAGGCGGTTCGCCTAAAAGCATCTCCGACTTCATATCTTTTTCGTCGAGTTGCCAACGATTCATTTGTAATTACGCTATCATTTTAACTGCTATTTGAACAGCAGCCCCCATCTGTATCTAAATTAGTGCTTGAGCTTTTCGTCTAACCTAGGTGCCGGAAATACAGACTTCATCCAATCTAAAGTGCTAAGGAGGTTTCCATCACGATGGAAGTAAGCCAGAGCAGATATCTCCGCTATTAGCGTATGCTTATGAGAAAACAAACAAGCAAAGCGCGCTTTCTAATGATCATTCGCAGCCCAAGAATCTCATCAGAGCAGCCAAGATTTGATTTCCGATCAATGGGTTCTTGTTTTTGCCAGAGAATTGTTCGCCGCTTTGCATTGATTTTCGGATAGAACACACACAGCAAGAATTTTGTTCGATAGCCTATGATTAGGTCTCCCTTCTTCTAAGAAGATCCAAACCCCGGGTGGGTTTCCTGGTGATCTCTTATTCACAATTAGTTACCCCTAGATATATCGCGTTTCTTGGGAACACGAAAAAATGCGATATATCGGGGGTCGAGAAAAACTTTCTCATTAGAAATAAAAAGGCACACACCATACGTTGGATCATTTTTGGTTGGATTTGATGATTGGTATCAGATTAAAAGGACAGCTTTTGAGGACAGCACGTTTATTTCTACAGTAGTACATTGCAATTAATAGTTAATATTATTTACAAGCACGTAAGCTTAACATAGCGGAGCAACACATCCAACCTGCCTCGACCACAAAAAGGAAGTTTTCTTTTCTCGAGCACTTTTTCTCCCCACACCCCACTGTAGAATTTCGGTTGCAGTTAGGGACGGAGATCTCCCGCCATACATTAAATTAAGCGTTTCTTTTATTTTAAAACTATGTGAAACAACAAGTACGACCCAAAGTCCGGGTTGGTTTTACGGCGGCGCAAGGGCTATATTTAACCAAACACAAAACAAACGTCAAGTAATGGGCGTACGTTTGGTGACACAGAAGGTAGGAATAAGCCCAGGATCAGTAACAGGAACCTAACCTGCCCTAAGGGTTGGGATGCACGCTGACCTCTAATGCTCGAGGTGGTCTCGAAATACTTTTGCCTATGTTTGTATTAAAGGGAGTAGCCTATCTATCCGTGTGAAATGTGCTCCACGATGTCGATGTTGCCTACTTTATGCGTTGGAGCTATTCTTGTGCAGCGTACCTGTAAAACGTTTGTTTGAAACAGCGGTTTTCCAACAAAATTTCTATCAAGCGAAATACGTTTTCTACGAAGGGGATTAGCAATTAAAGGGTTGCGAGTTCGAAAATCGGTCCAGCTAAAGACCGTAGTGCACACGGGGGCTGGTGCACGTTAGATAGATCGTGGCCTCAAGTGTTGGAGTGGTGTGGAGGTTTGGAGAGTGGGGTGCCAGATCAGGTGTCAACCTCGTCATCTGACCGTGGTTCAAAATTACGAGGCGTTGTCCTTGGATCTTTTCATTCGGGATGGATTCCAGACCGTCGCCAATAGCTCACTGTGTTCCTCTAGTGCGATGTTAATTCAACTACCTACCTCCAATAGAGACCGAGGCGTAATATAATTGAGGGGTTATTGAGTATTTCCATCTGCTATCAATGAAGATGTTTTACCACATTAATATATGTGGCACAGAAATCGACATTATTTATGTATTGGCGAATGGCAACGAATTGCTGTAAACAATATAAAATCTGTGGATTCCCTCTCCAATCCTGCCGCTTTGCTTAAATCTGCTTGATTGTTGCACAAACCCTAGTCATATGTAACGTTTCATATTTGCATCTAAAATATGTTTTTCCTTAACAAGTGAAACAAACAATAAAATAAAGAAACTAAATTAAACTTTTTTCGAGTACCCATTGGGATGGCTTCAGGTATCCCAGGGGTACGTTACCACTGATTGCGTGTCTTAAGGTTGGTTGGTTTGTTGGGGTTTTATGGCGCAAGGGCCGTATTTGGCCATGCTATGCCAGACACAAGACATACGATATTAAGTAATACAGAGGCTGTTCGGACATTTTTTGAACGATTTTGATGAGCTGTAAAACAAATTGTATGCTACGAAAGAATTTTATTTTCACAGCAGTTAAATAGTTAAAGTATAACTTATCGTCTGCTAACTCAGAGTTTTGTTTACTTTCAAAATGGCGCTTTTAAATAAGCAATGGATGGAAGGCTATGTTTCCTCTCTTTCCGAAGAGAATTATGCTTATTCAATTATTCAAAAACGCTGTAAAAATCATTGTTTTTTTATATCTAAAGGTACGATAAGTAATATTATTAATGAGAAAGGATAAAGACGTAAAAGTGGAAAAATACTTCCAAAAAAGTATCCAAAAAAATTTTTCTGAGAATATTTGTAAGGTAAGATTTTTAATTTTAAAAGAGAATCCGCCAAGTCAAAGGACTATAGCAAAGTGAACGTGAGAACTTTCTCTAGGAGATTTATGATTGTTGCCGGTTTTGCATATAATGGAAAATTAAAAGTAAAAAGAGGGGGGGAAAAGTAAAAATCAACTCCCACATATTATCGAGACCATATTTTATCCCCAATATTCAAAAAAGAAATGCCATATCTTTACACACAGTGCCAACAATCAGTAGAACTGCATCAGGATAAAGCAAGCAGCCACACATCTAAATCCACTATTAAATTCTTGGGAAAAAATGGAACAAGAAACTGGTATCAAGTCAATACCCTTTTCTGATATTCCTGCTAAATCTCCAGATGTTTCACCCATGGACTTTTGTGCTTTTGGACTTTTAAAAAGGGCATTATCGAAACGTCGACCGAAAACCATTCAAGGACTGGAAAACTGTGGATCAAGAATGGGACAAAATACATCTGTCGATACTACAAAAGTCATTATTATCATGGAAATGAAGGTGTAAAAAGATAGTTAACAATAAGGCTATCAAATGGAACATTTAAAAAAAAATTCATGTAAAAAATTGAGCTTCAGTCCATTAAAATCGTTCAAAAAATGTCCGAACAGCCTCTGTAGACACACACAATGAAAGATTTATTGACACAGAAAAGAGAAATACACCCAGGGAGGAATGTACCTGACAGGAATCGAACCTGCGCCGCCTACAAATCGAAGGTTGCTAGAGCAGTGGGTATACCCACTGAGCCACGACGGCCCCCGCGCATCTTAAGGCTCATTTACACTTATGTGTCCTGTCTTTGTATTCGGATCCGCCCAACCAATGAACGACAAGAACTGGAATGATTAAACCTGTCAATCATTCCGTTCTCGTTGCCCATCGGTTCGAGGAATCCGAAGGCGGAGATCGGATTCGGACAGACGGACAGGTGTAAATGAGTCTCTAAGCCTCCAATATTTTTGAGGTCGGTATTCTTCCCCCAAAATAAAGGAATAACATTCAAATGTATAAATAGTGTAATCTTAAAAATTAAATTAATTTTATATAGTTTCTCATGAATACCAGTCGATTCGCAAAAATACCCTTACAAACCCTGTAGTTTAGTCGATAAGGTTTTATGGCGCATGGTGCAAAATAGGACCAGGCTCAGATAAGCACAATGTAACATAATAAAACTTAAACCGAGATACAAAGAAGTAAAGCTAATATATACACTGTAAAAATTGTCTAGCAAAATAAAAATAAAACTCAAACTGAGATTGAAAAGCAGATCAGACACGTAAACCAACAATACTAATGCAATAAATTCGGGAAATTGAAACATGTTGGTCATCATCAAAAAATAAATAAGCTTTAGAGGATTGATTGATTAATTGATTGCTGCTCAACACAGCACGATGAGCAACAAAATTATGAAAATAAATTTCAGATTGATTAGATCGACCGCACAATAATCAAAGCACGCAATCTCTTGTCGAACCTGAAAAAGTGTTTTGATTGAACGTGGCATTCGGAGATCGTACCTATTGATAGTGTACATGACCCGCGCCTCAAGGAAAGGAGTGCATCAAAATTGTTTAGAGCACCATAATGGGAGGTGGGGAACTGCAAATTACAATAACGGGGCCAGTTAATTTTAGATAAAGAACGAATTCAGTGCAGAGAAAATAGACCTCCAAAGTAGAGATCTGTGAGCACCATTGGCAAATTTGAAATGCAACTGGTACTTACAAGAAAAGGGAGAAATTACATGATAGAGTGCTCTTAATTTATTCTGTCCGTGACTTCTGTAATAGTCATGTGACTATCACCTTTTGTAATTTTGTCTTACATTATAATGCGAAGTATGTGAAATGGATTATATGGATGGATAAAGTAAGCATACGTATTTTGTGCAAAGTATATTGTAGAAGCTGTCAAAATGTCAAAATAGAGCTTAAATTTTTTCACTCACTTATTTTTTCTTTACTGGCATTTTCTATGCCATTTCCATTCTTCTATGATAGAGAAAGGGGATTTTTCAGATTCCTTTCAATAAACATTTAACCAATTCAACCGAAGCAATGCCGAATGATTCTGCTAGTATTGTGTAATGTTGGATTTTATAGCCAGTGTGTTTTGTTTGAAAGTGATGGTTTAGTTAAATGTTGTGTGAATACCATTACCTTCAAATAAACCCAATTGCTAACAAATATTGGCAGAAATTTGTTCACCTAATTTTGAAGAATAACGGCTGCTTTTAATATTGTATCATGAATATTTGTTAGTCATTGGATTTTGTTTGAAGGTGATGGTTTACTTAAATGGTATTTGCTAGCGCTGATTGACATTCAAATAGGTAATGATCTATGTCGCCAAACTCTCCAGTGACATGTAAAAAAGAGCGATGTATACAATACGTGATATATTATGGAGTTACCGGTGTTAGGTAACGGAGCATTTTCTCCTGAAAATAAATGGCGATATGTTAATCTGATGTGCCAAATGCGAAGGTTGGTTTAGGTTTTATGGAGCAAGGTCCAGGAATGGACAAGCTGCGCCAAATGCCAGATCTATATAAATAAAAATGTAGTGTTCGTTTGTTCCTAACGCAAAATCTCCCAAAATGTTTCACCGATTGCTTTGAAATTTTGCCACAACGTTGCATTGTCCTCATTCCTCGCATTCCTATGACTCCAACTGTCATTTCAGTTCAAGATATTGCTGATTGTATGTCATTTCAGTTCAAGATATTGCAATTCCCAATTCGATTGGCGTTTGCAATCACCATAAACAAAGCTCAGGGCCAATCGTTAGAATTGTGCGGTTTAGATCTAGACACGGATTGCTTCTCACATGGACAATTATATGTTGCGTGTTCTACAGTCGGCAAACCAGACAATCTCTATATCTTGACAGACAATGGAACAACAAAAAACATTGTATACCCATAAGCATTGTGAAATAAAAAATATAGGAAATGTGGGCTTTCTTTTTTCTTTCTTTTCTATTTAACCAGATGAGCCACAGCAACGCGTGGCCCGGTACAGCTAGTAAGATAATAAAATCATTGTAAATGCAGCGTTAAAAATTAGTGGGAAAAAGTTTCCAGAGCAAAGTGTTTAGAGAATAAAGTATGCCAAATGCAAAAGCTACATACCTTCTGAAAATATATGAGCGACAACAAGGTAGAACTTTTGAAGAGTGAACGGCAGCTACATTTTTATGAGAAGTATTTACTGCCAAGGTAAATGTCGGTGGCGCTAAAGTTTCTGCAATGAAACGTGTTTCCTACACATATTCTGAACGTGACATCACTTGGCTTGTTTTTTGAATGCGATTTCAGCTCTTCGTCAATAAAAAATCCGAAGAATACATTCCGAATTGATGTATGATAGTTGATTTGTCAATGGCAATTACATTAAACGTTAAATGCCACCAAAACGGCGATACACTATATCTTAAGGTAACCTCGATGTGTATCATGTGCGAGAGCATTTAGACAACAGATCTCCACTGACCATCTGGTTTGTTTGAACTGTAAATCTCTCTCATCAATGTCCTGTTGGTTGGAGTTTTTGACACAAGGTTCTGATATTAGGACAAGCTGCGGCCAAAGACAAGACCAAATAAAAGCAATAGGCTTGGAAAAGATATAAAAATGTTCATAAATCTCAATCGATGTCACATTAAAATTTTAAAACAAGTAATCCAAATAATAACTAAAATTCAAATGTTTTAGTCAGTTGTTAAAAAGCAATACATATATTATTAAATTACATTGATCAAAAACATACAAATGATTGAAAATTTTAATGAAGATGATAGGTTGTTCATGGAATGAATGATAAAAATTATATAGAATTTAAAAAAGTTGATTCTGCGTAAAAATTTAAAAAGACTTGAATGAGGATTTTCCCCAATCAAATCCTGCAAAGTTAAAATAGAGTTATTAAAAAAGTATCGGCGATAAAGATTAAAAACTGGGCAATCGATTAAAATATGTGTTATGGTAAAAGGAACAACACACGCCTCGACATATAAATGTCCTGTAAATGTTTGAAAAGGGTACAAATATATGCCACCTTCATTTCATATATTCTTACTCTTTATAACTAACCTTTTATCACATTCTTTTGAACTTTTACTAAACTTTATTTGCGAATACTTTGTATTTACTTCAATCCATAATATCTTTGCCATATTACGTTGTATCATATTACTTTATGTATCACTGTTATATATTTCTAAACTATAATATGTTTTATTTACTGCATATATCAAAATTATTTTCATTAATGTCTTATATTATATATTTCACAAAATTTTATATTTTCTTGTATTGCAACTTAATATAAGAAACCTTTATGTGTCTTATGTTACGTTGTCCACCACTTGTCCTTTATGTGTCTTATTTATGCATATGTTACTGTGGAAAACCGATATCTGGCAAATGTCGATATCCTCCGGTGAATTTCAACATTCACATCGTCCCTTGGTGTATGTCCGAAATATTTGCTAAATATCATTATTTCTCACTTATACCGGCAAATGTCGACATTCAGCATGCACTGATGGTGAATGTTGAATAAAAATATATTTGTTACGTTAAGACAAAAATGCAACTTTTAAAATCATACTTTACTATTAAAACATGATATATGTCAAAAAAGAAGAAAGCTTAAGTAACAGCACATGTAAATAAACCGTTGAACCTAATGAGCGAACAGTACATTCTAAATGAGAAAAGAAAATAATACCAATAATAAACTTACACATAAATTATGTGATTACCGTTATACAATCTTATTTATTGCAACAACATAAACTGAAGGCGGCCTCTCTGGCTGTGGCCTCTCCGCCTTCTCGTTTCGACCCCCACCAGAGCTTATCTGTGCTTGTCGACATACACCGGCGATGGTCCGAATGTATAAGAATATAACCAAATATTCGGTCTTTCACCGACGTATTTGGTATGTGTCGACATTCACCGGAGAATATTGACATTCTCTAATTTCGGTCTTTCACGGTAACATATATACCAAAATTCTGTCCTTTCCTTATATTATCTCAAAATTCTTCTTATAGTATTACTGTCGGTCGGACATCTACTGTCACATTTTATGTACATGCTTGTAATTCTCACTTTATGTAAATCACTATATTGAAGTATAATCTGTAACTTTTTATAATTCTCAATAAATGCTGCACGTGCCCACACGGGATGAAGCGATGCTTCCCTTGTGCGGCGGGGTGGGCTCTCTGTTGGGCCCTTTTGTGCTGGGAAGTCTTTCTCCCCATCTCTCCAATTATGACTCTACACCTTCTGGTGAGACGGAGAGGTGTGTGCCTATAAACATATGCATATGAAAATAAAGGAATGGGGGAAAACTGAATACGGAAGTTCCTGTGAATCAAGGAAAAACGAGTTGTCACGATCCTTTCATCTCGTTAAAAATTCCTCTGCGCATGATTTAAAAACCCATTTCGCCCCGTCACTCATCCGCAATTCTTCCTAATTACACGAGCGCAATTTGCGATGGTCGTTTGAAAGTCTGCTCCTGTATTGTCTCCTGACATTCCCGATTCGGAAACAAAGCATTCGCCGAGAGCAGGTTTGCTTTCCAACTGTGGGAAGGGATCCAGTTTAACACAAAAGCTTAGTTTTAGCCGCGTTTACGTGCCAACGGGAATTGTTCTTTTATAATTAATGTTATTACTCATCGGTTAAAGATAGAGATGATCTTTGTTGTTGAAATTCAGAGGATTTGACAGGTAAATAACTGGTTTCTATCAATAGTTCAAATTTGTTGCGCATACATATTGTTGGCTTACAAGTGAAAGACCCTAAGTCAAAGTTTTTGAGATATGTTTAGCTTTTCTAGACCAGAATGGGGTGCTCATCAGAATGGTTGAAGTCCACCAAGTTATTTTTTCCTTGCATGAAGATTAGATTTCTTGAGAAACACACTTAGTGAGTTATTCAGAGTGAGTAAAATCCCCCATTGTTTTCTCAGAACTGTCTCTTGACTTGATATGATTGATCCCCTCCGCATTGGACATACCAGATTTACTCATCGTCATCTATTACTTGGAGAAAGCGCTCCTTGCAATTACTTGCTTTACACCTTTTACCGTTCATCGCATTTTAGTAGTTTGCCCTGATTTTAATCACCAGTCACAGATATTTTAATAGCACTCTTTTAATTATACAGGATTTGATAGGGGAACCTACACCCGAACCGTTTCCCCTTTTTAAATACAATTGGTTTTTAAGTGCTATTTAATGTATATTTTTTATTCATCATGAATTTTACATTTTATACTGATAAATTTCTTACGCTTGATTCTCTTAAACGCTATTTCTTAATATTTTTATATATGAACTGATTTTATTATTTTATTTTGCGCTTGGCGCAGCTTGTCCTTTTTTGGACCATAGAACCCAACTACCAATCAATGAATCTTGACTTGGTGTGTTTCAATGATAAGCCGACGATGTTATAACTGAGTCATGGTGGGTTCATCATGAGTAATTTCACTAACCCACAACGAATAAAAATAGCGGAATTTTATTTTCAAAATGGCAAGCACTTGAGGCTCAAGAGGAATATACATGTGAACAAAAATTCAAACATTAACTAATGGTATGAACAATACAATCCAAAGATCTCGAGGCCTCATTCAAACGGTAGAGAGAGAGAGAGAGAGAGAGAGAGAGAGAGAGAGAGAGAGAGAGAGAGAGAAGAGAGAGAGAGAGAGAGAGAGAGAGAGAGAGAATCTTCCATAGCTAGTAAAACAAATTTCCATACGTTAAGCATTCATTGTATGTGATATCACTGAAATTAATAAAAATGTATTGATTCCTCAAGAATTTTGGCCCACCCCATACAAACATTAATCTTCTTATACTATAACTGCATATACATGTCAGAGGCTGTCATACCTGTGGTCTACTGTAACACGCTTTAACCCTCCAAGTGGTTTCGACGCGATATATCATCCATCAAGATATGACCAATTTTGGTAATGACGAGTTTGGTACCAAATAGAATTTTTATCAACACCATGTTTATTATTGCACCAAAATTAATAATGTTTAACAATTATATGTGGGGGCTGGTTTGTGGGCAATAGGTAATGATGAAACATTTTAAAGAATAATTAAGTTTAATGAAATTGATGAATATTTACAATGAATTTGGCCAAGACAATTAAAGTTAAACAATGTTCTGATAAGTGCATTCATAAGCACAAACATCATCATCATCATAAACTCCATCGGCGCTCACTGCCCGTCAACAACGCACCGTCCAACGCTACGTCCTTCTCGTAGCTACGTCGTATTGCTTCTGCGTCGCTTTTGGTTCTACGTTCCTCCAATGCGCGGTATGGCTGCGCAGTGGTCGGAGATGAGACCAGCGCGGAGGTGCCCTCTAGTGGCAGGCTGGGCACCACATATATTTATTAAGTATTATTAATTTTCTGAAGGGTATTTAATTAACGTCGTACTGGAGCAGCACAACGGGCTATTGACAATGGTCCGGGATCAATCCCCAAGGGAAAGATCCGAGGAGACAACACCACGCAATTTTGAACCACGGTCAGATGACGAGGTCAACACCTTGGCAAGATCTGACCAATTCTGCTAATGACGAGATACCTCGTCATCAAGATATTGCGGATTTTTCGATGCTGGCGAGATCAAGATCTGGTCAGTTTTTTTTCTAATGAAGATGTATCTCGTCCATCAAGATCTGGTCAATTTTTGGTAATGGCAAGATACCTCGTTGAGGCTGGAACCACGAGGAGGGTTAAAGTACAGTGTCACACAATTGTCAGATATTAAAATTATAAGTGCATACCTCATATTTATTCCAGAACAATGCGTTTCTTTAGTTCAATGAAACTTAATTTTCGATGATGCTAGTGTTTACATTTTTCTTCGCGTCATTAGGTTATCCAATAATATCCATGGAATAGGAAATGCATGTATATAAATAATCGGATAATAATCCATCCATGTAGTGTTTTCCATATTATTGGCCAAGATGGTTTTAACCGTTTAGCTTTTACAGATTGTGGTTTGGACCATCGTTAAGCACAGTGCAATGAACAAAACAAATATTTAATCTTATAATGTATAAAAGAAAATATCCTGATGGTAAAAATTTAAAACAGAACACTAAATGGCTTATTTTCATGATGACGAGAAATAAACATTTTCATATTGTAATCTGTTCAAAAGATATACTATAATACTGTGAGTTAATGAGTTTCAGCTCTAAGCCGACGATAATTTGTGTGAAGATTTGTTTAAATTCTCTTATCATAGGACAAATTTCATAGAATTCAATGTACAGATAATTATGTGCATCAATTGATTAATTACACATATTATAAAATGATAAACAGCAATTATTTTCATTTCACATGCATTCTTCATACTTTGCAAATTGTGCAAATTTACAAAGTATCAAAAAAAAAATTTCAGGGGAGCTTAGCTGAATTTATTTTCGTTTGTATGTTAAAGTTACAAAATATTTTCTTCCTTGAACAGCTGTGGCAAACGTTTCATCATAATAGTGGTGAATTTTGTTTTGATAAATGGTAGTATTAATGAGCCATATAACCTCACAAACTGAACGAGTTACTGGAATAAAACTAGATATAACTAGAATATTTACTGACGTCCCAAATGTTTTTTAAGTTTAATGTTAATGCACCTGCATGAATTTAAATTCATCTTTTATTGTTGGATTGGCTACTATTTTTAATATTTTTCCTGTTTTATTGGACTGCATTTTATCTTGCGTATGGCGTAGCTTGTACTGTTTGGGACCTTGCTCCAGGAAACCCAAATCAACCACCCAACCAAACAACCCTAAGGAATACCTTTTCGATTGACAAAAAAATTTGGTTTACTAAAAGGGGAAAAGAAAGCATACTTTAAGCCGCGTGAGTAAAATGATTTTCAAACCCTAAGGAAAACCTTTTCGATTGACAAAAAAATTTGGTTTACTAAAAGGGGAAAAGAAAGCATACTTTAAGCCGCGTGAGTAAAATGATTTTCAAACCCTAAGGAAAACCTTTTCGATTGACGAAAAAAATTTGGTTTGCTAAAAGGGGAAAAGAAAGCATACTTTAAGCCGCGTGAGTAAAATGATTTTCAAACAACCCTAAGGAAAACCTTTTCGATTGACAAAAAAAATTTGGTTTACTAAAAGGGGAAAAGAAAGCATACTTTAAGCCGCGTGAGTAAAATGATTTTCAAACAACCCTAAGGAAAACCTTTTCGATTGACAAAAAAAATTTGATTTACTAAAAGGGGAAAAGAAAGCATACTTTAAGCCGCGTGAGTAAAATGATTTTCAAACAACCCTAAGGAAAACCTTTTCGATTGACAAAAAAAATTTGGTTTACTAAAAGGGGAAAAGAAAGCATACTTTAAGCCACGTGAGTAAAATGATTTTCAAACAACCCTAAGGAAAACCTTTTCGATTGACAAAAAAGTTTGGTTTACTAAAAGGGGAAAAGAAAGCATACTTTAAGCCGCGTGAGTAAAATGATTTTCAAACAACCCTAAGGAAAACCTTTTCGATTGACAAAAAAATTTGGTTTGCTAAAAGGGGAAAAGAAAGCATACTTTAAGCCGCGTGAGTAAAATGATTTTCAAACAACCCTAAGGAAAACCTTTTCGATTGACAAAAAAATTTGGTTTGCTAAAAGGGGAAAAGAAAGCATACTTTAAGCCGCGTGAGTAAAATGATTTTCAAACAACCCTAAGGAAAACCTTTTCGATTGACAAAAAATATTTGGTTTACTAAAAGGGGAAAAGAACTTTAGCCGCGTGAATACGCTTCCCCTAAAAGGGGAAGCATACTTTAAGCCGCGTGAGTAAAATGATTTTCTTTAGCATAAATGGTTTTAGATTTAAATCTTATTTTTAGGGAAGGATTGATGGGATTTGAAATAAATACATAAAATTCTCTACTTTTTAAAATTCTTCTGATTTTCTTTAGGTAAAAGAGGAAATATTCTTGCTATTTCACTTGTAGGAATCTCGTAATTCAACTAAACTTCGATTCTGTATTTTATTATGAGTGCCCCATTAATGGTCGAGAGGATAAAGGTTCGGTCCTACGAGGATTAGGATCGCCCTGGAGCAACACAACGGGCTATTGGTGACGGTCCGGGATCCATCCCGAAGGGAAAGATCCGAGAACAATACCTCGTCATTTTGAATTACAGTCAGATGACGAAATCAACACCTGAACTGGCACCCTACTCTCCAAACTTCCACACCACAAAAACGAGAGGGGCCAAGACAGATTAAAAGTGCACCCGAAGGTCCTTGGTTGGATCGAGTATATAACTCACAACCCTCCATTTACTTATCCGCTACTCTTCCAACTGGGCCTCGTCGCTCTTTGGAAACTGGTAGACTGAAGCAATTGGATATGAGTCAGAATTTCGTATGTCGTGTTGGCTGCTTGAACATTCCTGGTTTCTTCACAACACATAAATACGGGCCAGCTTCCCCCAAATCCTCCAGGAAGGCATGCCACGAACCAGTTCAAAGTGGATGGGATGTGGCAGAACTTCCCATGGAAGACTAGAGACTGACGCGTTCTCGCCATATAAATATTTGAGGTAGGTAGGTATCTTAATTAAGGTCAAACTGAAACAACACAACGGGCTATTGGAGACGGTCCGGGATCAATCCCCAAAGGAAAGATCCGAGGAAAACACCACGTTATTTTGAACATTGTCAGATGACTAAATATTTGTCCAAATATTTGACCAAATATATGACTACAAATATTTGAAGGATCTTACGATCCTTTTGGCATTGGGAAAAATATAATCAAAATTTACTCCCAAAAACATTTTGCCACATTTTGTTCATCTCTTGCACAGCGATTGAGTTGTTTATTTTTATAATTGAATAAAGATTATTACCGGAACTTTTTGAACACACTTTACGGATGCATCTCTTGTGACTGGAAAACACACTATCACAAATAAAAAAATCAACAGATAGAAAAAACATATGAACAAAATATTTTCAAGACAAATATTTGAAGGATCTTACGATACTTTTGGCATTGGGAAAAATATAATCAAAATTTACTCCCAAAAACATTTTGCCACATTTTGTTCACCTCTTGGACAGCAATTGAGTTGTTTATTTTTATAATTGAATAAAGATTATTTCCGGAACTTTTTGGATACACTTTGCGGATGCATCTCTTGTGACTGGAAAACACACTACAAATAAAAAAAATCAACAAATAGAAAAGATATGAACAAAATGTTTTCAAAACTCACCACTTCAACGTAGAGCTAACCTTCGATGTGGCACCCTGTCTTCAAAAAATCCATCCACCAATACGTCTCCTAGTAGATTGCTCTTTACAAATTACGGAAAATAATCCACTGTATTCTTTTTTGCGTTGAAAATGTATCTTTCAGATGGAGAAGCAAACTGGAAGCTCTTTCAATGTAGTAAAAAAAGATAAGCTTTGTATTCTGTGTGAAGCTTGGTCTTAAAAATACAAATTCGCTCCTCCTGGAACAATTTCCTTCAAAAATATAAGGCCTTTTCTATGCAGATAAAAGCTTTTGGGATTTAATAGATGCGAGTCTTCGAAATAGTTAGATACACTAGTAAAATTCCTTTTGTTGAACTTTGTTATATGATATGCACTGTTATCACTTTTGCGGTATAATATAATAAATAGATTTCCTACTATTTTATCTGATCACATAGTGTATATAGTATTTTTTGGATATAATTTCAAAATTGAAATATATCCTTTCGGTTGAAGTATACCCTTTTGGTTCAGCTACGCAAAATAAAACTATTTTAGCTTCAAAATAACATTTTTCCTATCAGTATGTTCTTGCAAATCTTAATTTTAGTCAGTTTGTATACATGTCCAGCCTCTTGATATTTATTCGTCAGTTAGGAACTCAGTTCAGTGATTAATTTCTGCCATCGCTTGACCATGAACATTTTTCTCAATTCGATGGAATATTTTTGTTCTACTGAATAAAACAGAAATTTATCTGATTGGATGAGTCCACAGTCTATATTCCGAAGTGAAGCCAGAAGACTTCTAAGTTTCAGTAAGCTAATTCCGTGGAGTCTGCTATATCAGAACTGCGATAGTAAAGTCTAAGATTATGAGAAAAATTCTATATAATTCTAAAGCAGATTCATTAGTCTCAAGAAGTTTATCAAGCGCCTACTTTAAAGATGAGTAGACTCTAGATTATTTCACTAATTCGAATAAAAGTATGAGAATGCTTTGTTCTATAACTAAATTCCAGAACACCTCGAGATGAAATATTAATCAATATTAGATTACTATTATTGTAAACTAAGTAGAGCGGTATTTAAATCTATAGTACAGGACGTTTTGTTGAAGCTTCTGTAGTAAGGTATCACAATCGGAATTTTCAGTGTTATTTATCACAAAGATATAGATATGTGCAGAATATATACCTAAAATACGTCTCCTAATTTCACCTATACTTTAAAGTAGGTATCGAAAACTTTATTTGTCTGCACGAATTTGAAACTCAGTAGAAAGAATAGGTCTTTTTGGTTGAATTGCCTTCTCATTTACAAGGGAGGGATTGATTTTTTCCTCTCCAAGACTCGATTATCTAGATTCGATTCTGTTTAGGAACTTGAAGCTCTGTAGCACTTTCCCGCAAAGTCAGTTGCATGGAATAGCAAATAAAAATCCACCGGTGTGACGAATGATATGATTTTGGATCTGGGTTTGCATATTGAATCGACTTTTTCATATGAGAACGTGCTTATCGAGGTACTCTGCGATGTAAACCTAACAAGACCAAGAATTTTGAAGCTCTCAGTACAATCCTTATCAAGTGTTGTACAGTCTTTTCAGGTATATTACAGTTTTAGGTGATAGCAGCAGTCTTGCGTTATGCATAATAGTTATTCACACAATCTTAAGAATCGATACTTCGCTTGCCTGGAGCTGTACTTGGCGATTTCCAATGAGGTTTTGAGTTGATTTCGAATATTTTATCAGAAAAATTCTTGAATGAATGTAACATCTGTCACTTAGTCATGTTATCTTCAAAAAACACATGACTTGAAATTCAGCAATTTCGACGTTCAACACAACTTTAGAATATGAACTGTTTAGCGAAAGATGTTTTACGAGACAGCATAAATGTTTATGAAACAATCTAAGGTAAAATATGTTCTAGGAAATCACAGAATATTCTTCTGAATAGCTCGTTAGCAACGCTAGATTCATCATTAGAAAATATCTAATTAGCCTTAGCAGGATTGTATTTCACAAGTAAACTTGAGGTTTCGCACAAAATTGCACTGTCGAGGAATAGTTATATTTGCCAATATTACCTTAGTTCTGTTTCGAATGGGTCTAAGAACTGAAGAACCTATTAGCCTGATTTTAATTTTTAATAAATTTTGAAAGAAATGATACTTCTTAGTTTTTAATAAATGGGTAATTTAAGTGGAATGGGGATTTTCTTCGATCAAATAAACGAAGGCGTTTGAACGATTTCCTTAAAAAGCAAACGGAAATTGAATTTTAATTTCACTGGGATGATATGAAATGTATCAATGGTTGATTTTTCGTGCGTTGGACATTTAAGGCAATCACACACTGTTTTCCTCGTTTACATTAGTCGCTGTGTTGCCATTTCGCACAATCGAAATAATGAATGTCCACACATTAATCCAAAAACTGAAAGATAGCGAAAACCTTACCGGTTCCCGCAAACCATGAACACATTTCGTCGGCTTATTTTACATCCACAGGTTTGTTTTAAAGGCTACGCCAACTCTCCGTCCGCGCAAGAAATAGCTCTGCTGCGAAAATAAATCTCTGGTGCGAAAGAAGTGTCGGAGCGCGAGAAACGTGCGTCCGCCTGTGAGCGCTGTTCGCCGGCCGACCGGGACTCCGCCCCTGCCGCGCCATGACGTCACGGGGCGCGGCGCCACCTTCGCCGATTCAAACAACGCAGCGCCTTTGGGGAAACCACCAATGGCTTTGCTGGAAGCCTGTTTTCTGGGGCCCGCCGAAACACGAGAGTGTAGCTCCTCGATATATCGCAGTGTTGGGAGGACTAGATGAAGCGCGATATGGTGAGGGCCGAGAAAAACGAGCGTAAATTATACACACATGCCGCTTGATTGGCCGCGTTAGCCCTGTTGGAAGAGTAACGGACTAGCAACCGGAGAGTTGCGAGTTCGAATCCAACCAAAGACCGTCGCGTACAAAAAGGGGCTGGGACACGTTCAATCTGTCGTAGCCTCAAATGTCCTCACGTTGGCGTGAAAGTTTGGAGAGTGGGGTGCCAGCTCAGGTGTGACCTCGTCATCTGACCGTGGTTCGAAATTAAGTGGTGTTGTCCTCGGATCTTTCCCTTACGGGGGATGATCCCTGACCGTCGCCAATAACCCGTGTCTTGTTGCAGTGCGACATTAAGGGGGCACAGTACCTTTAAAACCATAAAAAATCGATTATCCAATTTTAATGTATTTAGATAGTTTGAAATGTTCTGATTCTGGTAAAAGAACCGCATGAAAAAATTCGCATTCGTTGGTTCGTAATGAGGATTTTTCGAACACACTTATTTTTATTTTCAGCTGTTCGTTTGTTTACGTTTCTTAGTTTTGGTTTGGAATTATGCTATTAATTTTTGGAATTATGCTCTTTATTTTTTTTCGAATTTTCACTGTAACAAATATAAGCAGAATATGTACTACTCAACTCTTTTATTTCACAAATCTATTTGTTTACTTGAACACACGTGAATGCTAAAAATAACTATTTCAACTTTGATTGCATTTATCTCAGAATGGTGATTGTCAAGCTTGCGCACTATAACTGCAACTCATGAACGTAGACTCCTGAAATTTTGAATGAAAATAGATCATCAAATGGGCTTCAAAATGAAACCAAAATTTTACCCAAAAGCTAAAAATATATTAAAAAGTTTGATACAGTATGAGTGAAAATTTGGAAAAATTAATGAAGTGAAATATTAATTGATTATGTTTTATTTATGTGTTACTTAACTACTATTTTTTGGTTTTAATTTAAAATAAAAGCATTGTGTGTTAATCATATCAGCCATTAGTTTTATAGAAAATGCACAGGATGAGTCAGAATGTTGCGCACAAGTTATGCTTGTAAAAAAGTATGTTAAAAAATGACCTTATGTAAATTCCAGTAAAATATTATTTAATTTTTAAAAATCAAACCAATTTTTCTGCATTGTGTAGTATAAAGTATAAATAAACCCTGCAAAAAGTTTCATTATGATACACAAAACTTTTGGTGATGCAGTTTATCGAAATTAGTCTATTTTACCTGCTGATTTGTATGCTTAAAGGTACTGTGCCCCCTTAAATAAATACCTACCTACCCACCCGAAGATTAAGGATATTATCGAATAACTCCAATATGGGGGGAGCAGACTGGGATACTCTCGGACGTCGTCTACACAACAGCAGGGGCCGCACGTGGGCAAAGACTTGCTCTAGAATGCGAAAAGGACTCCTTACTACACGAACTCTATGACAGCCTTGTGGAAGGCATGTCTGCACTCTGTGAGGCCTGTATTAGGGTCAGAGCCCAGCACATTCTTTATTAGATTGCATTAAACAGAGTAGAAATGTTTTTTTCGCAATAACTGAATTCAATGTGTTCACCCTATCTTTAGATCCCAGTAGCACCACGAGGTATATGAGTGTTCTTATTTTGTTCCACGTATGCGAAATATTCATTTGCCATTTTAGGTACTTCGGGTACCTGTTGGATTGTATTATCCTTAATTTTTGAACGTGTGTTACGCGTCTTATATTTGTGGTTTGAGTGCTGGCTTCTGGATCGGAAGAGTTCGAATTTGGGGTCATGATCACAGAGAATGAATGAGCGGCTTCTCTATAAATGGGTTGCTTCTATTACAGTGAAACTTCGATTAACCGTCGGGACCGGAACCGTGACGGTTAATCGAATAGACGGATAACAGAAAAACCTTAAACAACAACCCACCCCCATCCATTGCATATGAACGAATGATAAAAATGCACGTTTACGAACTGAAAATACACTGTACATGTATTTTATTTTACAGAAATAAACAATATACAATTTACATTAAGTACAGTATAGTATATGTGTACACATTGTTACAAGAACTTACACTCTAGACGTACATACATATTGAAATTTTAAAATAGTCTGTCATTTTCTTTCGTTTATAGGAGGCTCGTGCTTCCTGAGCGGCAATGTTCCCTACTTTACGTAGAAGTATAGTATGTATGTATGAGTACAATATGTATGCATGTGTGCACGTACTAATAACTTTTAATATTTAATTAACTTTTAATAAAACGGACCGACGGTTAATAGAAACTGACGGTTAAGAGAGTGACGGTTAATCGAAGTTTCACTGTATATAGAATGTGTGGCTGTATGTGAGGTGTAACGTTAACCCTTCCCCATGGTTTCACCAGGGTAACTCTAAGTGGTTCACAAATCCGCCCTTAACGATTCAATTGACCGGGTGTTAATCTCAGTGCCCGGCAATTGATCATAAGAAACGCAACAAAATGATTACATAAAACTTATGTGAACTTGTGTATGTAAACACTAGGAATCGCGAAAATAGACCTGAATATCGTATTTTTTTATTGCTTCAAAATATTTCCCAACTCCTTAGCTTTCAAACGATAGCAAGATCTCGTAATTATTCAAAATGGTTTTCAAGTTACGAGGGTTTTCGTCAGGTACTGCCAACATAAACAAACATGTTTCCAAAACTTTAAACTCAATTCCTGAAGAACTGTTTTTGCGATACGATGCTTTGTTCAATGAATTTATTTATCATAATTATTTTTACATCCTTATAATCTATAATACAGTGGATGTTTTGACACTCAGAGTTATTACTTAAGAAATCAATTTTTAGTTGATTTTTAAATGTTAAATTTCCTGAAAAATCTTAATTTTTTTATACTTCTTTGGTCAAAAGAATAGCATAAAAAAGAACGTATTCCCTCTAGCAACTTGATGGAGGGTCCAAACATTTAGACTAATATTAGAAATACAGGAATTGTCTTCCTGAACAGATTAGAATGTGAGATATCACTGTTTAAAACACATGTTAATTAGCTAATTATATTTAAATTAGCATGCCCTGCGAAAATTCTCGCATGAATAATTCCACCCCAACCCCCATTCGTTGTAAGGGTGAAAGATGTTCGCAAATTTTTTTTATATCCAAAATATCAAAAAATTTTATTCAATCACTATTTACACTTCCTCCTTGAGATCGCTGTTAGCATTGTTCCAATCATTTGTGTAAAGCACGTAATTCTTCCGCCAAAAGGCCTAATAAGGTTATCTTAACTCGCTAGAATTCACAAATATTATTAAGTTGTGTATTTTCAATTGTTTTTTAAAATCTCAATCTCGCGTGGAACATGCTTCGTTTAATATCCTTATATCATCAAATCACATATTCATAAATTATTGATATTATGGAACGAAATGATAAACCAACTCAATACATAAATAAATAACTCGTCGCGTGTAAGAGGCGTAAAAGGGATCTATACTATAGAAATAATGTAGATGATGAAAAAAATTGTTTTCCGAGTAATACTGGTAAAACAATTTTATTGGAAAAGTTGTTTTTCAATCAATACTGGTAAAACAAACTGATTTTCCGAGTAATACTGGTAAAACAATTTTATTGGAAAAGTTGTTTTTCCATCAATACTGGTAAAACAAACTGGTTTTCCGAGTAATACTGGTAAAACAATTTTATTGGAAAGTTGTTTTTTATCAATACTGGCAAAACAACCTGAGTTGTGTATCGCAATCGTTTTACACTCAATGTTATTCCTATGGGGATTTCGAATTGTTTTTAGCCCCACCCCTCTGCTCTCCTTGGAGAAATAGAACGGATTCGTTAGTGCTCCGGGAAATCCTTTCTTTTGATACCTCACTTGTTTAGATTCTTCGCGTGTAAGAAGCATAAAAGGGATCTATACTATAGAAATACTGTAGATGATGATTAGATAATTAATGATTAGCGTAATTTGTTTTTTTTTGTCATAGAAATGATTTTTAGCACATTAAAGGGATCTATACTATAGATTAAAGGATAATACTATAGATAAAGGATAATACTTAAAGGGATTATACTATAGATTAAAGCAGATTAAAAGGATCTATATTATAGAAATAATATAGATGATGATTAGATAATTAATGATTGGCGTAATTTGTTTTTTTTTACATAAAAATGATTTTAAGCACAAACCAATGACCTATAGTAAAAAAAACTGAATTTTTAAAGTTAAAACTAATAAAAAAAGTCTTCTATTGCATACGTACACCTTAAAAACGAAACAAAATAATTATATAAAACTACAATAGGGGAGAAAACTTTTGTATATTCGTAGAGCATTAACGATTTTTCTACCATGCTTTCGGAGGTCTGATGGATGCAGAACCCTAACTTGACGTCTGCAGTTGCTCGACATGTCACATTGCGGAAGAAGGTCAGTGGGGAGAGGCTAAGAGAACTGGATAAAACGCAATTTCATAAATTTTACCATCTAAGATGGAATACCCCATCTTAGATGATAAAATTTATGAAATTCAATTTAAAATCTTAATCCTGAATGATGAAAGAAGGTTTAAAGCAATTGATGGGGAGGTTGACCCAATAGGTCTGATAAAATTGGTGACGATGTGTTAAAAAATCAACGGTAAAATGGTTTGAGACTAGGACAAGTGGTCATGGTGGTTTGACAGCACAGCGATATATCCAGCAGACCCTGCACGTTGATGTATCGCCTTTCACGTAAGGTGCCCAAGGGGATATCTACAGGCACGATAACGTCTACACGGTTCATCTCTCCCAAGAGTGCCTCCGTGGTTTTGAAACCCTTGCATAGACAGAGTGAACCCGAGATCTGTGTCCCGTTGAGCATGTGTGGGATATTCTAGGCCATCAATCGCACTATCCCTGGAACATGAGACATCAGGATCAGCAGCTGAAGAGTGCTTCACATAATTTGTTACAGGATAGCATAAAGACTCCATTTGATTCCATGCAATACCGTATACCGATATATGAATGCCTCACTTGCCAAATCGATTAACTCCATAAAACAAAAAGTTGAGAAAAATGATAAAATAGTATACATTGTTTTTTAAAATTCCTTTTAAATTATAAATTCAAATAAACGATGTAGACTATATTACTGCAGATGTAACTTTCATCTAACGACATATAAAAAGTATAAGATAGAATATTCTTGGAGTAATCGTTATTATTACTACAATTTTTGCGTGATTAAGGGAGTTAATCGATTTGGCAAGGGAAAGAAAATTATTAATTCAAATTCAGTCTTCAAATTATTTTTTATTACAGAAAAACTTCATTCTATACAATTTTTATTAAAGATTTTAGCAAAAATGGGGGGGGGTATTTCAATTAACGTCACACTGGAGCAACACAATGGGCTATTGGTGACGGTCCGGGATCAATCCCAAAGGGAAAGATCCGAGGACAACACCACGTAATTTTGAACCACGGTCAGATGACGAGGCAACACCTGAGCTGGCACCCCACTCTCCAAACTTCCACACCACGCCAACGTGATTAGCAAAAATGAATAATAACTGTTCTGTTACATATATTACGAGTATTATTACTTTGTTTCAATTGATTCATCAGCTATATAAATGATGTCTTCTTCGTTAGCTGTATTTGAGTCATTTTTGTGTTTGTTCGGACTGTACGTACAAATTCCTTTCATTTTCTTTGATTTTCGGCTTTTACTTTGACTCACTGTATATAAGAAGTAGTCAATTGCTTTGTTAAAAAGTGTTTAACTCAATTTTTATTACGATTTACATTAGAGTATGGAGTTAATCAGATTCGCTTCTGAAATAAATTATTTATTATTGAATGGCTAAAAAACTTTTGTCATTTAGTGGTGTTAATACTTATTATTAGAGAAATTTGTTTTGAATATATACAGTTAGGAGTCAATCAAGTGCTTTGACATTAGAATTTAATAAAATTAAGAAAGTGGAGCTAATCGATTTGGCAAGTGAAGCATTCATATATCGCCACCGGTGGAGACTTAGCAATTAATAAATTTATCACCTTTCTGATTTAATTCTCCAATGAGTCCTTAACATTTGATGTTATGAACATTTCTTTGTCTCTTCGTGTTCATCTTAGATGCTAAGTGTCATTTCAATCGAACACTGGCTCCGGATGTGATTTTTAAGTGTATTTATTTATCTCACAACTACGTTTCAGTGTTGGGGAAACCACTACACGTTTCCAAAATTCACGATATGAAGAAAAGAAAAGAAATAAAAAATGAATAACAGAATTACACTGATTATCCAATCGTACAAGATATTCTTCTCTTTCTTCAGAGTTTACATTCAAAACTTATACTTTAAATTGAAAAATAGTTATTTAAAGTGCAGCGCGAAACAAAAATTTGTGTTCTCTGACCGAAGTAATATTATTTTAATATTAATTATCGCTCGGAATTAATTTTGCATTTTTAAATTTGGTTCAATTTTTAATTTTAAGATGTGGCAACTATATGTGAGATCGCGAGATAAAAAAAACATGGATTAATGTCTTCAGAAAACCTTTTAAACCGTTTTCTGTGGTTTAAATTTAATAAAGATTGATTTTTTAATAAATTGCAATTCCTGTTCATCTCACGCAGCAAACCCACAAGGGATTCGATTTAAAGCTGCATGTAAGTTAAAGCAAAGCAAACTTTAAACGGATATTGAACGAATATTCATGTTAAAAAGTTATTAACCAAATTAGAACTTTTAAGTGATAAAAATACTTTGTCTAGTGGCAGGTCAAGGTTGCCTACTTTACGAGTTAAAGCAATATTTAAGCAACTTATTATATATGCTATACGTTGGTTGGAAACTGATTTTCCTTATAAAAAACGCTGTCAAATCGATCTAGAATTTTTTGAAAAATGATAGTAAGTTACCTTTGTTTGTCTACTGAATATATGCGATTTTAGTGCAAGTTCTCTTTTGTTATTGTATGTGCCACTAAAAGTCTTCTAAAAGAAGCTTTAAAAAACAGCGGGTAGGCACAGTCCCCACTGTACCGTAAGATTTGAATACTTTTAGGTGGAATACTTGGTAAGTGGGTCGCTGGTGAAATGAAGACGGTGTTGGTTTGGCATTTATTTACTTAGCCAGTTTGGGTGGATACATACAGTGGTGTTAGAGTGTGGGCAGTGCTTAGCATTCTATGGCCACCTTATAGATGATGGGTCTGTGATAGCTAAAGTACGAGACGAACGGCACGGTGTCGATGCTGATGTTTCTGACAAAGGTAAGGTCGATGGTGGTGTTTCCAAGCATGGTGGCAGCTCCTCAGATGGTCCAGCGACATCACCGCGTACGCGCTCCTGCTCCTTGCGTCTTCGGTAAGCTCTAGATCTCTCCTCACTTGTCATAGGTTTAGATTTCTTGGTATCATGTTGTTCGTCTTGAATTGCTCTTTCAACCTGTTTACATTTCCTATGCCGCAATTGAACTTGAGTGTGATATTTTGGCATCATAGGTAAATAAATCTTCGACACATCGTCACTTTGCACTGCACACAATTTTCACACAAATGCCTTAAACTGTCAACTAGTCATATGGAATGTTATAACTCGTCGTTCTCTTCAATTTAAGCATGCTCTAGCCACAACTCTTTACAGCGGTGAAGAACTGAAGTTACAGAACTGAAGTTACAGCGGTTCAACAGGCCAGCGTATGCCCGAAATGTGACTCATTTCCCCCACCAAGCGGTACAGAGGTCAGAGGGGGAGTGGATTAGTGATAAACCTGGTCGAAGCAGCCCACCTTCATCTACACGATGGTTTACACATTTTAAAATTTGTTCTATTTTATTGACAAGTTGTGGCATTCATGCGAGTTCATGAGATAGAAAAAAATCATAAATTAACATACTTTTTTTCCCACCAACTTTAGTTATATTTCGTTGTGGGTAATATACAGGGTGAGTCTAAATTGTTTTTACAAAATAAGAGGGGTGATAGTACCCATCCAGACGAGCCATAATTACTCTGGAACATAAGGTCGCACTCCACTCTCAGAGTCAGAAAAGAGTAAAGTCGAAACGCGTCGAGCATGAACAAGTCATCGCCTCTGACGTCGTTTTGTAACTGCCTACGTAGCATATCTCATAAGCAAGATGGCCTGGTCAGTAGCGCACTGGCGTCCAGTGACCTGTGGCCTGGCCTCCTCGCTCACCGGACCTCAACCCACTGGACTTTTTCTTCTGGGGGCACATGAAATCTTTAGTGTTCCAGACGCCTGTGGACTCGGCTGAAGAACTCGTAGCGAGAATCGGTGTTGCTGCAGACAAAATTAACACAACACCAGGAATCTTCGAGAGGGTGCGCCAGTCATTCCGGTGTGAACTGCGCAACGACACGCGTGGCCGCCACTTTGAGCACTTGCTGTGAGTTTTTCTCTGATCAATCAATCAGATACTTTTGGTATCGTTCATTCGCTTTCCCAACACTGTTGTAAGTTCATGTTAAAATTCTAATTTGACTCTTTTCTGCCTCTCAGAGTGGAATGCGACCCTAAGTTCCATGTTAATTAGTGCTCGTCTGGATGGGTACTATCACTCCTCTTATTTTGTAAAAACAATTTAGACACACCCTGTATATAAAATGGATTATATGGAGGATAGACATGAATACGATTTGCGTCAAATGCATGTTGAAGAAAGTATGGACGAATTAATAATGTCTTAAAAGGCGTGAAAAATTTCTTTTCTTGACAGTTTAATGATGTGTACATATTTTCAGAAAAGTAATTATTCTGGTCACTTTCATTCGGCAGTCAGTTAACCGATTCAACCCCAATAAAGTCGGTTAATTTTGCTAGTTATAAATAAATTAGTCAAGTTGTTTATAACACGATTACAATCATACAAAAAAGTTTTACTAAATGGTGTTTTAATTATAGCCCGACATGATAACAGCACACAGTGAACAAATATAAACTAAACGCATGTAGGAAACAAGTCTACTGCAGCTAAGGAACTCGCATTTTAAATACTGATGAATGTTTGCTCCATTACTGTTATTGATAACTCCGTACGCCACAAAAACACCACAATAGCATCCCAAATGAGGAGTTGAAAGACACTGTTCGAGAGGAAACCCAGTAAAATCTGGAATTCAATGGTCATTGCCCGTATTACGATGTAAACATTTCTTGTGCCTTGTAAATTCATACCACTTCTGTATGAAGTTCTTCCCTAGTCTTACTTCCAGAGGGAAATGTGACGGTCAACGCAATCACACGTGAAATCCTTACATAACACTTCTGGTGCTTGTTGTCTCGACGAGTTATCTCGTCATTAGCAAAACTGACCGCATCTGTGGACGAGGTATCTCGTCATTAACAAAACTGATCGTATCCCGAAGGACGAGTTATCTCGTCATTAGCAAAACTGACCGCATCTATGGACGAGGTATCTCGTCATTAACAAAACTGATCGTATCGCGAAGGACGAGTTATCTCGTCATTAGCAAAACTGACCGCATCTATGGACGAGGTATCTCGTCATTAACAAAACTGATCGTATCACGAAGGACGAGTTATCTCGTCATTAGCAAAACTGACCGCATCTATGGACGAGGTATCTCGTCATTAACAAAACTGATCGTATCCCGAAGGACGAGTTATCTCGTCATTAGCAAAACTGACCGCATCTATGGACGAGGTATCTCGTCATTAACAAAACTGATCGTATCCCGAAGGACGAGTTATCTCGTCATTAGCAAAACTGACCGCATCTATGGACGAGGTATCTCGTCATTAACAAAACTGATCGTATCGCGAAGGACGAGTTATCTCGTCATTAGCAAAACTGACCGCATCTATGGACGAGGTATCTCGTCATTAACAAAACTGATCGTATCACGAAGGACGAGTTATCTCGTCATTAGCAAAACTGACCGCATCTATTGACGAGGTATCTCGTCATTAACAAAACTGATCGTATCCCGAAGGACGAGTTATCTCGTCATTAGCAAAACTGACCGCATCTATGGACGAGGTATCTCGTCATTAACAAAACTGATCGTATCGCGAAGGACGAGTTATCTCGTCATTAGCAAAACTGACCGCATCTATGGACGAGGTATCTCGTCATTAACAAAACTGATCGTATCACGAAGGACGAGTTATCTCGTCATTAGCAAAACTGACCGCATCTATGGACGAGGTATCTCGTCATTAACAAAACTGATCGTATCCCGAAGGACGAGTTATCTCGTCATTAGCAAAACTGACCGCATCTATTGACGAGGTATCTCGTCATTAACAAAACTGATCGTATCCCGAAGGACGAGTTATCTCGTCATTAGCAAAACTGACCGCATCTATGGACGAGGTATCTCGTCATTAACAAAACTGATCGTATCGCGAAGGACGAGTTATCTCGTCATTAGCAAAACTGACCGCATCTATGGACGAGGTATCTCGTCATTAACAAAACTGATCGTATCACGAAGGACGAGTTATCTCGTCATTAGCAAAACTGACCGCATCTATGGACGAGGTATCTCGTCATTAACAAAACTGATCGTATCCCGAAGGACGAGTTATCTCGTCATTAGCAAAACTGACAGCATCTATGGACGAGGTATCTCGACATTAACAAAACTAATCGTATCCCGAAGGACGAGTTATCTCGTCATTAGCAAAACTGACCGCATCTATGGACGAGGTATCTCGTCAATAACAAAACTGACCGTATCTCGATGGACGAGATATCTCGTCATTAGAAGAAAACAAACCAGATCTATCTTGATCTGGTAATCCAAAAATCCGGAATATATTGATGACGATTAGCAAAATTGGTCAGATATTGACGGACGAGATATCTCGTCGAAACCACTTGATGTGTCGACTGAAGAATGCACTTGGCACGTGATGCATTTCCGTTGCATTTTGTTCAGTACTGTTCGCTCTCTAACATCCATAGAAATAGTTTCGGGGTCAGGGGTCAACACCAACAGGTGTTAACCCCTGACCGCCGATCTGTCAACCTATCCCTTTGGAAGATCTCCGTCCCCACTAGTTGGTTTTAAAGAGCGCCCTCTATATAACTGTCCTTCTGTATCATCAGGAGGATGGTGGGCTAGTTGGGATTTTATGGTTCAAGGCACGCATTTTGCCAATCTAGGACTAAAACAAGACAGGCAGCGTCATATCAACAGAAAGAACGAAAGACCTTGTGGTCTCGAACAGAACTGGGATTTCTGGCACCGGCCATGTGAGTTGATCCACTTAACGTCAGTAATCCCTGTTTAGAGCGCCCGCAATCGAGGAACCCCAAGTCCCTAATTAAAGTTCCAGTACTTCTGAAACTCCAATGTGTCTTAGCCCTCTCAGGGGTTCGCTCATATGTATCCGTTCTGCAACCTTCTGTCTTCTTTGCATGACTTCTAACCAGTTTTGACCTTCTTGACCTGGAAATGATCTCTCCTAGAATTCTTTCAACCAATTGCTGTGTTTATTTGGTCGTTATGAATGCTGTGGGGGAAATTTCGTGACAGTCAAACGGCCCAACCACTGACTTTTTTAGGCGCTGCAAGGGATGAACTGGCGACTATTTGTGATGAACCATCCAGTGGGCAGTGTTAATGATTTTCCCTGTTACTCTTAACAGGGAGAATCATTAACATCCAAACGTTTACAAACCGATATTCCAACCCTAGACCTACTGGATAGCAGAGAAATGCTATGTCCACTATACCACTTGGGGATTGTATCAATTTTTGGCAGATAAGATTATTGGGGAAATACTCTATTATCTAAACGTTTCATTTTCAAAAAGCGGACTGCAAGTAGAAATATAAGAAAGAATAATTAAGCAAAACAACCAACCTTTATTTCCAACCTATTTTCCGTTTTGACAAGAATCCAACTATACTCTCTCACTTTTCATCTAGCACATTCCCGTGGTTGACAAGCTAACCACAGTCAAATTGGAGATGGTGTGCATTGAGAGTTATGGATCAAACCTCAACGTCGGCCTTCGCCTCTATTGTTCACATAGCACCGGCTACAAACTTTGACAAATACAGATTAGGCGTGAAGAGGGCCAGAGTAGATGGTGTAAAATTCTTTGTTTTCGGAAAAATTTCCTTAAGTTTAGTGTGTCTGAGTCTTTCTTGGCAAGTCTATGGGCCCAGTGACAGTTAAAACTAGAGCAGTGAAATCAGATATTGCCAATTCAGGTGTTGACCTCGTCATCTGACCGTGGTTCAAAATTCGTGGTGTTGTCTCCTCGGATCTTTGGTTGGAAGAGTAACGGATTCGTAAGGGTTGCGAGTTCAAATTCAGCCAAACACCGTCGTGTACAAGGGGAACTGGTGCACGTTAAATGTGTCGTGCCTCAAATATCCTCACTTTGGCGTGGTGTGGAAGTTTGGAGAGTGGGGTGCCAGCTCAGGTGCTGACCTCGTCATCTGACCGTGGTTCAAAATTAAGTGATGTGGTAGGATCTTTCCCTTCGGGTTTGATCCCGGACCGTCGCCAATTGCCCATTGTGTTGCCACACGTTAATTAAAAATACCAATAGCAGTTAAAACTAAGACGAGAAACCTATGACTAAGGCCTCTAATCGAGTGTCATAATCCAAAATGCTCGAGAATCGCAATTAAACATTCATCGAAGATGGTGGGCTCTCCTGAATGTGATGAGGCCATTAGGGGGAAGGGAGGTAAAAGCCCATCGGGCTTCCTGAATACTTAAGGCGCAGCACTTTGCGAAGCGGCGCAAGAAAGCAGATTGTTTTAGCACCTCCGATAAGCATTTAGAGATGCTTTCCGAATGGCTGAGATTTAACAGCTTTCTGTGAACCACAGGAAAGGAATTGCTTTTTTTCCTTGCACGTTGGCAGTTAAGCAATGTAGAACAATAAAGTGAGTGCTTTTCCCGAGTATGAAGTGGCAATTAAATTAAGTGTTCATATCAAGAGAAACATTGCAGAAAACAAATACACAGACACTTAATATCGAGATATAAGCTACGCTTTAAGCAGAAAAGCTTCTCATAGAAAATACTCAGTGGTAGCAAATCAAGGAGTTAATCGAAATGAAACTTTTTTCAACAACTCAATTAATTCAAAGGTATTTTTTTCCTCATTATTATATTTGCTTTCTGGAATTTAAACATGCTCGAGAAAACATTGTTCTATGAAATTGGTGAACTGAATCGTTATTTTCATGGAATATGCAAATGGTAAAAGTAATTTTTGTTTTTCACTTTTTAATGGTTCGGTTAGTTAGATTTTTATGGCTCAAGGGCAATATTTGGCCAAGCTGCGCCAAACAACTTCAAGTAAATGCACATACACACTCAAGAAGTTTTACTGATACAGAAGACAGTAATAAACCCATAGTTAGTAATAGGAATCGAACCGGCACCCCCTACAACTCGCAATTTTCTAGCTCAGTGGGTAAACCTAGTATTCTGGAAAGTTCTTTAAACTATCTTTTCATATCTGTGTGTATACATTTCTTCTTTTTGAAAGAAATGAGTTCATTTCTATCAACAGAAAATAATTAGCTACAATAAGACAGAGTATATACAAAACGCTGACGAAAAAATCGTATGTCTTGCACTTGTTAGTGTGCATTTTATAATTCGTTTTCTCTTATTCATGTCTTGATTTGCTAATGACGTTTCCAAATATTCATCTTGTACTTTCAATTTATGAACTATTTATGACTATGTCTACCGTTCAGGCTTCATTCAAAAGATAATTCGAAATTCTTTATTCAAAACCCCGTGAGAACCAAGCCGATGCAAAAATTTGTATATTTTTGTAGAGTTGAAAACTTGCTAGTACGTCATTCAAATTTACTCCATTCTTTGGCCAATCTTAAGTTACGTTTACACCAAGTCTATTTAAGTTTCCTTTACTAGCCTTACATTTATTTACGCGGGGATGGGGTTTACGAGCCGCTAGTGCGAGTGGTAAGTGAAGTTTCTCGGTGACAACAACTTTGCTGTCTGCTTACTCGCCGGACAGTGGTACCCAAAAGTCCCGAATGCGTTACTTTACTGTCTTGTTAGCGGCCACGTTATCAACGAGCTGGCATTGAGTTCCCCATGGCAACACCTATATAACAGCTAACTAGTAACTCAATTTAACGATGTATGGCTACGGTGATCGGTATTGCGCATGCTTTCAGACGATTCAATTTGCGACCACAGAACGTGGGTAGAGAACGTGTCAAATTCGAAAAAAAAAAACTTGATTAGATTCTACTTCAATTATTTCGTAACTCGGTTCGATTTGTAGTTCTATCTAGGAAATTTATGGTTGTTTATTTACTTGTCTTGGGTTTGTTCTAAGAAAAATGTCTTCAACAACTTCAAAGCCGATTTCATGTTCGAAATGTTATCGCTATCAAAACGTTAATCAAGTTGCAAAACTATTTTTTCCTCGACATCTCACTACTTTTCAAAAACAACATCGCTTTGCGAAAGCAAGACTTAAATCCACAAAATTCACTTTTCAGCGATGTAAAGTGCGTTTCCCATAATGTTCGATAGCACATACTTCCCGGAAACTGACCCGGTATGTTCCAACCCTAGTAGCAATGTAGACTTCCCCGGCAACCTACTTACCAGATCGACTACAACCTCCCAACCCACCTATCCCCATGAAAATTTACCTTAGCCAATCTGGTATGTCTGGTTAATTCAATCTGACAACGTTTTCGTCAAACTGAATCTGATTTTGTCTGTGCAGCAAATTCGTTTTTTAATCCAATTGCTTCATTATGAAAGATCTCATTATAAAGTACTCTAGTTTATTTTTGGAGTTGAAACGCTTCCTATAAAATGTAATTCGTCATTAAATGTAATTCTACAAATTTTAAATTCCTTCACTTGGGGATGGGAATGTCTTCCTTGTTCGAGATTCTAGTCCGAGGTTGATCGAACGCTACTTTCCCTGCTATTAGAAGATCATCGCAGTGAATACCGATTGACAGAAAATTATTTCGCCTTTCGTCAGAGCTGAGTTGATGGTGCAACGAATTCCGATCGACAGAAACCTATTACACTTCCGTTGAATTTTTGAATGGTGCGATTCGTTTTTTTCTTCCATGAAAATCTATTTTAAGTTTTTGGAACTGGTCACTTATGCGAGAATGTCTGTCAACTACTTATGAATCGTTTGATCATAGGATACCAAACTAAAGAAAAATAGTCTCTGTGGTTTACTTGAATCATTGGATAAACTCGATCATGTGAGAAAGATTAAGTATCCAGATGGCCTTAAATTGTTTGGTAATAGTTGGATTGATGTCAAACTGATGTGGGACCGTTCCTCAGACGTTGAAATGTGTCTTATGTCTTGCTGAACTTCATAACACCTTTATACGTTGGTAATTCATTATCACGTTAAACTGGTGGCGAACCAAAAATAGGAACGAAAGTTACTCTTTGCTTACATTATTATACCACCCTCATATATCAATTCTTCAACCTGCAGTCTTCCGTTAACCCATAAGGGGCCGAAATTCAACCATGATGTTTATTTGAAAAATATTTTTTTTTCCCATCTTCTACAGTCTTTAGCAGGGTGCTGTATGAATTTTTGTATTTTTTTTAAATTATTTTTTTTAATTATTTTATATTTATTTTTTTAACTCTTTGCATCTATTTTAATGTTATAGTTAGAATACATAATAAATAATCTACCGAGTAAAAGAATAACTTATTTATACAATGGTCATGGTTTTAAAGCCATATAAATATACAAAAAAGGGACGTTGGCCGTTAATGGGTTAATGACCTCTAACCAGGTTTGACTTTCTCAACCAATGTAATCAATCTTTCCGAGAATTCTTTCAAACATTAAATGTTATTATGTGTTGTGTAAAAAAGCGATAAACTGCTCTACTCGGAAATTTCGTGATGCTCAGAAGGTTAAAAACTGTCCATCAGAGCGCTCTAACATCCGATTAGTGAATTCCTCATTAATTGGAAATCAATTCCCATACCCTGTGGTTCCTTTCAATACCATTTATTCGATAAATTCCGTTCTAAAACGCATAACTAAAATCCATATTTTGGAAAACCTCTCTGATGTCTAATTGAATAATTGAAATTTAACTATTTATATAGCAATAAAGAATAAATTTTCAAATTGTCGTGGCTGGTAGAGCCTTTAAAATAGTGCAATGTTTTCGAAATTGTGCACACTAACTATACGAAACAGGAACTTTTGGTCCTTTATTGTTGTTAACTATTTCGAAAAAAAATTCTTCCAGCCTACCCTATTAGGTAAAAAAAATGTAATTAATCAACATTTGATTTATATTTGGAATAAACATTTTTGAATTATTTAATGCTGTATGACCAGTATCTAAAATAAAGTTCATTGAAAGTCTGATTAACGTATTTTCCTCATAACGTTTGCGAGATTCGACTACAATTGACATGAAATCGTATTCTGAGCTCTTCGGGCATCCATTGGTGTTCTGTTTTTAGGTCACCAACGATTGTGAGACAGTTAGCGTCGCTATGTTTAAAGACTGTTGTAATGGATGGAGACACAGGGAATAATGAAAGGCAAACAAACGGAAACAAATTAATTAGAGGTAGCTGGAAGCTCCTCTCCACCACGAGGGACCGGCGAGGAATTGATTCGATGCAGCTCTTTCCGTTGGCCCCTTTCATTACTGGACGGAACATTCCAGTTTCTACTTATTCCGGGTACATTTAAGGAGATCCTACAAGTGGCACAAAGCTAATGAATTCAATGATGCAAACCATGTTTTATGTACTAAAAGATTGGCTTTTCGTGTACTTCAACTGTACTAAAATATATTCTCGTGTAGACTTCAACTGTACTAAAAGATATAATTGTGTAAACATATTTAAGATCGTTCTGATTAAGCAAAATCAAGAGTTGGAGAATTGCTTAAAGAAATTCTGCTACGGGTCCAAACGAGGAAACAATGATTACCTCAATCATGGATTATTAGTTTATCGACAGTTGTTTGTCCTGTAGGCCTAATAAATGACCGACAAACGGAACCTACACTACTAACCTTCAATGGTTTAGTTTGCCACTCTAGGGTTATTTTTTGATATAAGGACTAATCAGACCGGGACCTAGAGCTTAATTTCCTAAAATTTCCAGCAGTAGTACTTTATACAAGGATCATTCACTAGTGTGCAAGAAGTAGTGTAGTAACAGCACAATCACCATCGTGGAGAGACAATATACTAGAAAATACATTAAAACTAGAAACAACATTTAAAAACAAAGTAAAAAAATTAAAAAGTAAAAAGCAAACTGCAGTTCTAAAACGTAACCAGACTGTAGGATCCGTATCCTTTCTTGCGCGTCAATATCTTTCATAAATATTTCCCACCAAAGTCGGATTGGTTTGGATTTTGGGGTTTTATGGCGCAAGGTCCAAAAGCGGACAAGCTGGCCTCCAAAGTCGCATAGCTCTCAAGAGATGGGTTGATCCATAACAACTCCAGAACTACGTAACACGCAGTTGGCGCTAAAAATTAAATGAAAACTAAATAAATATTTAGCCATGTCCTTTTCTCCAGCCTAAAAGCTGTTACAGCATGGCGTCTAGGAAAACTGGGAATTCTACTGAAGGAATTCCTCCAATCCTGATTCTTAATTTGCCCAACTGTTTAGTTTAAAGCTTTTTACCCATAAAAGTTTTAATAATTCTCGCAACAAATGAATAAGGTATTAGCCGAGTTCGTAAACAAATCTCTGAAAAAAGTGCAAACCAAAAAATAATCCGTCACATGACCCCCGTTTCACCAGTTCTGAAGTTGCATTTATGAACGATAAGGTTTTTTAATCTCATTCGCTATGTAATAGGCAATTTGTTTTGATAAATTCAATCTGAAAATGAGCCTTAACCATAAGTAGAGATGCATTACAACATTTACATCTACCTTTTCGATCGCCAACTTCTGAACTGACAAAACCTAGCACAACCTCAGTTCGTTTCAAACGTTTTTTTTTCGTTTCCAGTGACTCTTGAAACGGCTTGTTTTCCACACTAGAAAATCTGAGAGACTTGCAATGCTCGGTTCGAATAACTCGTTCAACCGGTGCGATTTATTAGCGTTTACGAACGAGACCATTGTGTCTTGTGGCAACTAAATAGTTTACGTCCCTTTCTCATCAAATCGGCCATCTCATTCCCAGATACGGTGCAATGAGAAGGGACCTACTGAAGCACAATAGTCTTGTGACTAGATTTAAAGACCAAGATCAAGCACACACTCTTTTAGGTCTTGTAGAGTCTGCATAAGTGTGGGAAGTAACAGCCTCGATTGCTACTATGAAATTCAAAAGTACCATCGCATTTTCAAAACTTCTGCCCTTGCTATTAAATGTTGATGGTTGGTGGAGTTTTATGGCACAAGGGCCATATCTATTAAATGTTGAACTTCCAATCTTATAGCCTCCATCGAAGGGAGTAGCATTTGGATCAAAGGAAGAGCGATATGCAAAAGTTACTTTAAGTTTATCCTAAGAATTTGCCAGATGAAAAGAGAGAAAAGATGCTTGAGAAAAGACCAGATGCCACGAATTCGAAATGGCAAAATGGAAATTTCCACTTTTCACTAACATCCGAACTTATTGATATTGATTGGTATTAATAGATTACTTAGTTAAAATTATTTATTGATTAAATGAGTTCACAATATGTGTAACGACTTATGTGCTTGACTCTTTAGCCATTTATCAATGATCGATATCAATAGCTCAAACTTTTTTTATTCACTTTAAAATGTAGGGGTTAATACTATATAAGTTTTGCAAATTTAAAAGGTAAAATTATTTTCTGAAAGCATTCCAAAATGTATCTGAACAAAATATTTGAAAACAATTCCGATAGGATAAATGCAGATTATCAAAATACATCGGAATTACTTCTATGTAAGTAGATTGCATTCATATTCTGTTTAGAGCGTAAATAGATAATCTGTTTTTTAAATAAAGGCATTTTTGTATTTTTAGGTGCTGATGATATTTTACTGGCCCATTAAAAAATTATTTAAGCGAAGATAAGTTAAAAAATATTTTTTGCATGATTTATCATAAGATGTTTGCGAATGCCCAATGCCAGTTTTCTGTGAAATGTGGTTTTTCTCAAAACAAGTGCAAATTTTCCGTCAAAGCACTTGTGTAGGTACTATGGAACACATCGACTGCACGTAATGTGGAGCATGTTCCATGTTCAGAAATATATATTCTGTGTCCAAAATCGGAGAATTGTGTTCGACTTACTATATGCATGGAAAATTTCAAAATATTATTTCAGACAAACTGCCTTGGTAGACTTCATAACCAACACACGCGTTGTGTTTAGTAATGCGGATTAAACTATGTTACATTTTATTCAATTACGAGGGTTGTCCGTAAAATAAGGTTCCCAATGATTTTTAACAATGAAAAACATGTTTATTTGCAATGAATAATACATTTTTGGAGAGCTTAGACTTTTTCCTATTTTCGACATAATCGCCGTTGAGATCGATGCATTTTTGCATGCGGTGTACCATCTTCTTCATGCCTGAGTCGTAGAACTCTCCCGCCGCGTCGTGAAGGTAGCTTAAAACTTCTTTCAGCTCCTCTCCGGTTCCGAAATGCCTCCCACCCAGGTGTTTTTTCAATTCAGGGAAGAGATGATAGTCACTTGGGGCTATATCCGGGTTGTAGGGCGGGTGTATGACAGTATCCCATCCAAATTCGTTGATGAGATCGTTGGTTACAGGGGCGGTGTGCGGACGAGCGTTGTCTTGATGGAAACGCACTCCCTTCGTGAGCATGCCTCTCCTCTTGTTTTGAATCGCGCGGCGAAGGTTCTTCAACATCTCGCAGTAGCGGTCAGCATTGATTGTTGTCCCGGCAGGCATGAATTCGCACAACAATATCCCATTCCTGTCCCAAAACACGCTGGTCATCACTTTGCCGGCACTCGGTGTTTGTTTAAACTTCGGCGACTCTGGATGTTTCCACTCACGGTATTGTTCTTTCGTTTCCGGTGTCGTTCGGTATCGTGGACTCCATTTTCACTGGGGACGAGACTTGGGTCCACCCAAGTCTCGTCCCCAGTGAAAATGGAGTCCAAAAATTCCTCGCCATCGGTTTCGTAGGCCTGAAGAAATTCGCGGGCCGCTTCAACGCGTTGTCGTTTGTGGTCCTCCGTGAGCATTCTTGGGACCCACCTTGCACAAACCTTGGCATACCCTAAATGGTCTGTCAAAATTTTGTCAATGCAGGTCTTGCCGACATCGGGGATCATCTCGCAGAGCTCCCGAACCGTAACCCTTCGATCTTTCAGCATCACTTCTTCCACTTTCGCAATCGTTTCGTCCGAAACCGATGGCCGTCCGGAACTTTGTTCATCATGGACGTCTGTACGTCCGTCTTTAAATTCTCTGCACCATTTGCGCACGTGTTGTACGCTCATACACTTTTCTCTGTAGACTTCACACAGTTGGGAATGAATGTCCACCGGCGCAGTGTTTTTTGCAAACAAAAAACGAATCACAGAGCGTAATTCGCACCTGGCGGGAGAAGCGAGTGGGAGCTCCATCTCTAAGGGCTGCCAAGCTAAGACTGAGCGTCGCAGACAGCTCGCCGGGGTGGGGACTGGGAGAGGGGGAACCAAGGTACACGCCAGTGGCGCCGGATCCCGCGTAACAGCGTTCCTCGCGACTGCAGCGCCTTGGGAACCTTATTTTACGGACAACCCTCGTATAATATATTATGTAGTTTAGTGCTACGTACTTTTGGTGATCTTAAAGTCAGATGTTCCATATGACGTGTCTATCCTATGTGCATAAACGCGGAAATTGAGCACACCGTTTGAAGATTTGCTGTTTGTGTATAGAAAAGAAAATTAATACCTTATATCACAGATTGGTAAAATTGTGTGATATACTAGAAAAAAATCACTTGTTAAGCTGTCGTCACATTAAAATTTTCCGAGGTTGAAAGAACTTATCTTCAATGTTACCAGTCTGCGATATGAAATGTGTACTGTCTGTCTACCACGAGAACTGCTTTCGTCACATAGTCTGCGCAACTCTGTTGCCGTAGAAACGGAGCTTATCCCTTTTCATAGGGGATTCTTGAAGAAATACATTCAAGTGAGTCACATCGGTTAACTTTTTAACGAATTAGAAATATGTTACGATTTTTATTTGTAGCTAAAGATAGAGATTTTAGACTACCTCTTTTCTCTGCAATATTTGGTAAAAAACAGTATGAAATTTACCCATCCACCAGTCCTACCTACTCAAAATGAACGAACCCTTTAGCTATAGTGACCACCACCAACCAGATTTAGTGGCTCTTGATATACAGATTGTAGCTGATTTTAAGCCTTCACATTTTTCTGTGTGAGTAAACCCTTTTGTTTTTGCTCTGTCTATTCCTTGGAAGCGATTTACCAAGCGTTTATTGTCTAGTTAAAATGTTCAATACCTCAGTGATGTATTTATTCGGATGGCTCGAATTCTCTTGCTGCCATATTTCTGTTCAGGAGACGAACATCGTCTGCAATTTTATGAATCCCGTTCCATCCCCCTCGCAAACGACTCCCCAGGGGGAAGGTTGGAAGGGCCATTAACTCCTCCAGATTCGAAAGAGGGCGCCCCCCCCCCTGATTGTGTCGGTTACCGGTTACAGAACTCCTTCCGCTCGTCTCTTATTCTTGCCGCAGGGCGTTATCAGAAATGGGGCGGAACACAAAAGGTGGCGCCCATTTATTCATGAAAAGAATCTCTTTAAAACACGAAAAATAATCGAGTTTGGAGAATTCCTGCGTGGGAGGGAATCCATATTCCAAAATAGCGTCTCTTTAAACAGGATGTGTTGTATGGGATTGGTTGGAGCATTTATATTCAAAAGAGGAATGGGACGTATAATTTCACGTTCCGATTTTCTCATTTGACCGTGATTCAAAATGACAAGGTTTTGCCTTCGTATCTTTCCCTTCAAAATAGCCCGGTTGGAAGAGTAACGGACTAGCAACCGAAGGGTTGCGAGTTCGAATCCAGCCAAACACCGTCGTGTACAAAGGGGGCTGGTGCACGTTAAATCTGTCGTGGCCTCAAATGTCCTCACGTTGGCGTGGTGTGGAAGTTTGGAGAGTGGGGTGCCAGCTCAGGTGTTGCCTCGTCATCTGACCGTGGTTCAAAATTACGTGGTGTTGTCCTCGGATCTTTCCCTTTGGGATTGATCCCGGACCGTCACCAATAGCCCGTTGTGTTGCTCCAGTGTGACGTTAATTGAAATACCCCCCTTCAAAATAGATCCTTGACAGTCACCAATAGCCCGTTGTCTTGCTCTGGTGTGACGTTAATCTAACTACCTACCTCTGGCAGTATGAGAGGCTTTTTCTGTCAAGCTAAATGTTGGTACTTCTGAGGTGATACAGGTTTCCTGTACGTATTCCGGACATGACGTCACGGTTTGTTTTCCGAATACAATTTCAACACTTCGCCAATAAAAATTCCGAAGACTGAATTCTGAATCGATATACACAATATGGACAAAAGTACACTATATGGACAAAAGTATGGACAAACACTATATGGACAAAAGTATTTGGACACTGAAGAAGATCAGGATCTTTTCCTGGTTAGGTCTCGGCCCATTGCTTTATGTACCTAGTACCATGAACGCTGACGTGTACCTCGACTTTCTGGATCATTCGGCCTTGCGTACACTATGGCAATACTACGGCGAGGATGGTTGTTTCTTCCAACAGGATCGAGTCCATGTCATACTGCAAAACGTGTGCTGGACTGGTTTCCTGAAAATGAGGTGAGTTTGGTTGGCTGGCCTGCTCAGAGCCCCGATCTCAAACCGATCGAGCAGTTGTGGAACGACAGGTACGACACCTCCACGCACGCCCATCTTCACAACAATCTCTTCTCACAGTCATCCAAGAAGCATAACGAGCTATTCCTGCCCAGACTTGCAGAGAACTTGTGGAAAGTGCCTCGACGTGTTGCAGCTGCAATACAAGCAAAAGGAGGGCCTGCCCGTTATTAAATAGAATAATCAAGCACTTTTTCTGAAAAACATGCAGCGTCCAAATACTTTTGTCCATGTAGTGTATGATAGTTGATTGGTATCAGGCAATTAGATTAAACGCCAAAAGTCGTCAAATCGACGATAAACTACATGTTAGGTTAACCCCAATATCATCATGGGACAGCATTCGGGGAAAGGAAGTAAAACCTTCGTTTTCCGTCTGGTTTCTTCTATAAAATCCCTCCATCGAACTTCAGAATAATCCACTGTAAGTCTTGTTTTGGATTTCCTCCTGATCATCAGCAACAAAGTAACAAACTCCTGATCATCAGCAACAAAGTATAGTATTAATAATTACTATAGCTACCAAACTAATGTACAGAAATTTATAGATAACAGACTCAAGGACTGTGCTCAATAGAAAATGTTACATTTCTTAATAGTTCCCATTTCTAAACCAAACACAAGAAGATAGGCTCGAATCCGAACATACTCATTCCCTATTGTGATAGATAAAAGAGAATATATCTACCTTAATTCAATTCATTTTAATTTGGGTGAGCCAAATGAACCAAATTCAAATCTTCCCTTTAAAAAAGGCCGGGTAGCCCGGTTGGTTGGTTGGTTTCGGGGTTTTATGGCGCAAGGGCCATATTTGGCCAGTTGGAAGGGCAGCAGATTAGCAACTGGAGGGTTGCGAGTTCAAATCCAACCAAAGACCGTCGTGTACAAAGTGGACTGGGGTACTTTAAATCTGCGTGGCCTGAAATGCCCTCACGTTGGCGTGGTGTGGAAATTTGGAGAGTGGCATGCCAGTTCAGGTGCGATCTCGTCATCTAACCGTGGTTAAAAATCACGTGGTGTTGTCTTGTATAATCCCTTCGGGATTGATCCCGGACCGTCACCAATAACCCGATGTGTTGCTCCAGTGTGACGTTAATTGAAATACCTACCTATCAACCATTTAAAAAATGTTTATTACACATACATCAGTAGAAACTAACAGGTTTGACCATGAAACCTTTATTCATCACAACCATCACAGTCCCATCTGCATATTTTTACTCCAAAGAGCAAGCGGATCTTTCCCTTTTGGATTGATCCCGGACCGTCACCAATAGCCCGTTATGTTGCTCTAGTGTGACGTTAATTAAAATACCTACCTCCACAGAACAAACACCTTGTACACAATGTAGTGTGATAATTTTATTTTTAACTCATTGAGCGTCATGAGATTTCCAAGTAGTTAGTTACCTCACAACGCACACAATCACCAACTAACCACATTGGTAGAGTAAGGTAGGTAGGTAGTTGATCAACGGAGGCTATTGGCCACTGTCCGGGACCAATCCCCAGTAGAAAGATTCAAACACAACGCCTCGTCATTTGGAACCACGGGCAGAGAACGAGGTCAGCACCTGAGCGGGTATCCCATTCTACAAACTTCCACACCACGACAACGTGAGGACATTTGAGGCCACGACAGATTTATCGTTATTCAGCTCCCGTGTACATGACGGTCTTTGACAGGATCTAGTTTTGAACTCGCAACCCCCGGTTGCTAATATATTGCTCTTCCAACTGGGCTACTGCGACCCATCGATAGAGTAAGAGAATCGAACAATCGTATGTCGATACAGTCAGCCGTCAACTGGATTTCAGACTCACAGTGTCATCCTTAGCTCGCTCTTTGGCCAGATATGGGCCATAAAACCCCCAAACCAACCAACCTTAGCTCGCTCTTTTCGCCACAGGAGGATTTAACTTACTGCTAAAGAAGTGTGATTTTCTTTAACATGAAATCTCCGAGAAGTGTAGTATTGCCTTTCCCTCATAACACGCATAATGACTAAATAACCACATTTGTTGGTGGAAGGAGTTCTAGAAGGAGATTCTGTTGGTCAAAGTCAAAATTGGTTGGAAGTCATGCAGCGAAGGTTTCAGTTTCCGAAACCAATATACAGGGTGAGTCTAAATTGTTTTTACCAAATAAGAGGGGTGATAGTACCCATCCAGATGAGCCATAATTACCATGGAATATAGGGTCGCATTCCACTCTGAGAGGCAGAAAAGAGTAGAATTTCAACATGAACTTACAACAGTGTTGGTAAAGCGAATGAACGATACCAAAAGTTGCACAATCTGATTGATTGATAAACTCACAGCAAGTGCTCAAAGTGGCGTTGCACAGTTCACACCGGCGAAGGAATGACTGGCTCTCGAAGATTCCTGGTGGTGTGTTCATTTTGTCTGCGGCAACACCGATTCTTGCTACGAGATCTTCAGCCGAGTCCACAGGTACACTAAAGATTTCATGTGCCCCCAGAAGAAAAAGTCCAGTGGGTTGAGGTCCGGTGAGGCCAAGCCACAGGTCCGCCACGTCCGATCCATCTTGCTTAGGAGATATGCTACGTAGGCAGGTACAAAACGACGTCAGAGGCGATGACTTGTTCATGCGTTTCGACTTTATTCTTTTCTGCCTCTCAGAGTGGAATGCGACCCTATGTTCCATGGTAATTATTGCTCGTCTGGATGGGTACTATCACCCCTCTTATTTTATAAAAACAATTTAGACTCACCCTGTATACGTGCGAACCCTCAGGAATATTTTCTAAATTTACCCTCCCCAATTTCAAATACTGCCTGCACTACTGATCGGGTGGCAAAGCAATCATTCCGAGAAGAATCAAGGCTGAAATTATTTTCTCGTGGTCTCTGAAATCGGATGCGACATCGATACAAAACCTTCATCTCCTATCACAAAAAGGCCCTCAGGGGCAGAACTCCTTTAAGTGTGTACGGGCTTCAAGCACCAGAGGTACTCTAGTTGTATTTCCTTAACCCATGGGGTTTGCTGTCTTCAGTAAACACCTGGATCGCCGGAATACCCAAGCTATCTTTTTCTTCTCTCATCACATTATTCTGTTTCTCAATCCCGCTTTTTGACGTGAAAACGTCTTTAAAATCGGTATGGAGGTCATCGGCAGAGACTTGCGCGTCACGAAAAGTGCAAAGGCCCATAATTAAAGGGGAATCAGCCTATGGGGATAAATGACTTACCATCGTGTAGAGGAAGGTCGGCCGCATCGACCACTAATCCACTCCCCCTCTGACCTCTGTACCGCGTGGTGGGGGAAATGAGTCATTTCGGACATACGCTGGACTGTTGAACCGCTGTAACTTCAGTTCTAATCGACCGGGTCGTGACGAGTGCGTGCTTAAATGGAAGAGAACGACGAGTTCAACAATTCCATTTGACTAGTTGGCAGTTAAAACCATTTGTGTGAAAATTGTGTGCAGTGGAAAGTGACGATTTGTTGAAGATTTCACTATGAAGCCAAAATATCACATTAAATTTCAATTGCGGCATAGGAAACGTAAACAGGTTGAAAGAGCAGTTCAAGACGAACAAAATGATACCAAGAACACAATAGAGAAACTTATTAAAAGAGAGAAACCTATTACAAGATAGAAACCTATTACAAGATAGAAACCTATTACAAGATAGAAACCTATTACAAGATAGAAACCTATTACAAGATAGAAACCCAAGATAGAAACATATTACAAGAGAGAAACCCAAGAGAGAAACCTATTACAAGAGAGAAACCTATTACAAGAGAGAAACCTATTACAAGAGAGAAACCTATTACAAGAGAGAAACCTATTACAAGAGAGAAACCCAAGAGAGAAACCTATTACAAGAGAGAAATCCATTACAAGATAGAAACCTATTACAAGATAAAAACCTATTACAAGATAGAAACCTATTACAAGAGAGAAACCCAAGATAGAAACCTATTACAAGATAGAAACCTATTACAAGAGAGAAACCCAAGATAGAAACCTATTACAAGAGAGAAACCCAAGAGAGAAACCTATTACAAGAGAGAAATCCATTACAAGATAGAAACCTATTACAAGATAGAAAACTATTTCAAGAGAGAGGCCTAAGAGAGAAACCTATTACAAGAGAGAAACCTATTACAAGAGAGAAGCCTAAGAGAGAAACCTATTACAAGAGAGAAACCTATTACAAGATAGAAACCTATTACAAGATAGAAACCTATTACAAGATAGAAACCTATTACAAGAGAGAAACCCAAGAGAGAAACCTATTACAAGAGAGAAGCCTAAGAGAGAAACCTATTACAAGAGAGAAACCTATTACAAGAGAGAAACCTATTACAAGATAGAAACCTATTACAAGATAGAAACCTATTACAAGATAAAAACCTATTACAGGATAGAAACCTATTACAAGAGAGAAACCCAAGATAGAAACCTATTACAAGAGAGAAGCCTAAGAGAGAAACCTATTACAAGAGAGAAACCTATTACAAGAGAGAAACCTATTACAAGAGAGAAACCCAAGATAGAAACCTATTGCAAGAGAGAAACCCAAGAGAGAAACCTATTACAAGAGAGAAACCCAAGATATGAACCTATTACAAGAGAGAAACCTATTACAAGAGAGAAACCCAAGAGAGAATCCTATTACAAGAGAGAAATCCATTACAAGATAGAAACCTATTACAAGATAAAAACCTATTACAAGAGAGAAACCCAAGAGAGAAACCTATTACAAGAGAGAAACCCAAGAGAGAAACCTATTACAAGAGAGAAACCCAAGAGAGAAACCTATTACAAGAGAGAAATCCATTACAAGATAGAAACCTATTACAAGAGAGAAACCCAAGAGAGAAACCTATTACAAGAGAGAAATCCATTACAAGATAGAAACCTATTACAAGATAAAAACCTATTACAAGATAGAAACCTATTACAAGAGAGAAACCCAAGATAGAAACCTATTACAAGAGAGAAACCCAAGATAGAAACCTATTACAAGAGAGAAACCCAAGAGAGAAACCTATTACAAGAGAGAAATCCATTACAAGATAGAAACCTATTACAAGATAGAAACCTATTTCAAGATAGAAACCTATTACAAGAGAGAAACCCAAGATAGAAACCTATTACAAGAGAGAAACCCAAGAGAGAAACCTATTACAAGAGAGAAATCCATTACAAGATAGAAACCTATTACAAGAGAGAAACCCAAGAGAGAAACCTATTACAAGAGAGAAATCCATTACAAGATAGAAACCTATTACAAGATAGAAACCTATTTCAGGATAGAAACCTATTACAAGAGAGAAACCCAAGATAGAAACCTATTACAAGAGAGAAACCCAAGAGAGAAACCTATTACAAGAGAGAAATCCATTACAAGATAGAAACCTATTACAAGATAGAAAACTATTTCAAGATAGAAACCTATTACAAGAGAGAAACCCAAGATAGAAACCTATTACAAGAGAGAAACCTAAGAGAGAAACCTAAGAGAGAAACCTATTACAAGAGAGAAACCTATGAGAGAGATCTAGAGCTTATTGAAGACTCAAGAAGCTGGCCTAGCAGGTGCGGCGACGTCGCTGGACGAGCTGCCACCACGCTTGGAAACACCACCATCGACCTTACCTTTGTCACTAACATCAGCATCGACACCATGCCGTTTGGCTTATACTTTAGCTATCACAGACCCATCATCCATAAGGTAGCCATAGAATATTAAGCACTGCCCACACTCTAACACAACTGTTATGTATCCACCAATACTGGATAAATAAATAAATGTCAAATACCCACCGTCTTCATTTCTCCAGCGACCCACTTACCAGGAATACCGCCCTAAAGTATTCACGAACCAAACCTGAACCAAACCAAACACGAACCAAAACACGAAAAAACCTTATGGGACTGTGCCTACCCACTGTTTTTTTCCCTTTTAAGACATTTTTTACTAGATGTCCTCTGTTTGGCGCAGCATGGCAAAATGTGGCCCTTGCGCCATAAAACCCAAAAGCTACCAGAAATGTCCAAGAATTGGAATCGATTTCAGTATCGTTTCTTCTTCGAACAAATCAAGTGTGTCCATAAAAAGGCCGAATCATTAGGATCGCGTGATGAAAGGGTGATCCGCCGACAGGGGGCGTCACGACGCACGCAGGGGGGTGGGTGTGAAGAAGAAGATATCATCATAAATAGATCCATCTGTTTAGAAGATGGATCCTCCGTCATCAATGGAGTGGGAAAACCTTGTCGATCAATAGCGATACTTATTTTAGATTTGTCCAGATGAGGCAGTTGACACATTTATGATTGAAATGAACAGGAAATAGGTTACCGCACGCTTAAAAAGCATTAAAAAAGAGGATTGTTATTGAATTTACCGAGATGTATTCAATCTACCTTAACAAGCAGGGTCAAACACAACGTAGAATACAGAGGCTGTTCGGACATTTTTTGAAAGATTTTGATGAAATGTAAAACAAATTGTATGCTACGAAAGAATTTTATTCTCGCAGCAGTTAAATAGTTAAAGTATAACTTATCGTCTGCTAACTCAGAGTTTTGTTTACTTTTAAAATGAGCAATACTTTTAAATAAGCAATGGATGGAAGGCTATGTTTCTGCTCTTTCCGAAGAGAATTATGCTTATTCAATTATTCGAAAACGCTGTAAAAGTCATGGTTTTTCGATATCTAAAGGTACGATAAGTAATATTATTAATGAGAAAGGAAAAAAGCGAAAAGTGGAAAAATACATCCAAAGACGTATCCAAAAAAAAGAAAAGAATTTCTGATAATATTTGTAAGATAAGATTTTTAATTTTAATAGAGAATCCGACAGGTCAAAGGACTATTGCAAAGTCATTAAAATGTCCAGTTTCAACGTTTCTAAATAATTAACAGTAATTTGAGTTCAGTTTTCTAAAATAATGAACAGTAATTTGAATGGTAAAAAGGCCAAAAGAATACAATGTTCATCGTCTATCTCCATGACATATTTGAGAACTCAGAACTCGCTGCAGAATTCTGTATGAGAAGCATTTAGTTGGAGAAAGATGGGAAAATGTTGTGACCTTTGGCGAGGGGGCTGTATTTAAATGATTGCAATAAAAAAGAACAATTTATTATCATAAAAGAGGAGCAAAAATCTTAAAACGTGGTTCAAAAAATTCAAAGAAACTTTCTCTAAGGGATTTATGATTGTTGCCGGTTTTGCATATAATGGAAAATTAAAAGTAAAGAGAGTGGGAAATGTAAAAATCAACTCCCACATACTATCAAGACCATATTGTGTCCCCAATATTCAAAAAAGAAATACCATGTCTTTACCCACAGTGCCAACAATCAGTAGAGCTGCATCAGGATAAAGCAAGCAGCCACACATCTAAATCCACTATTAAATTCTTGGGAGAAAATGGAAGAAACTGGTATCTTTTACTGATATTCCTGCTAAATCTCCAGATGTCTTACCCATGGAATTTTGTGCTTTTTGACTTTTAAAAAGAGTATTATCGAAACGTCGACCGAAAACCATTCAAGGACTTTGGAAAACTGTGGAACAAGAATGGGACAAAATACCTCTATCGATGCTACAAAAGTCATTTTTCTCCCGGAAATTAGGTGTAGAAAGGTAGCCAACAATAAAGGCTATCAAATAGAACATTTAAAACACAAAAATTTCATGTAAAATATTTATCTTCAGTCCATTAAAATCGTTCAAAAAATGTCTCTACAGCCCAATAAAAATAGACAAAATGCTAAAATAATAACCTGATCAACAATAAAAGGCACATTTAGAAACATGCATTCCTTGAAATATATATCGAACGGGAAAATAAAATCGTAACATAAACACTCAATCAGATGAATAAACAAGGTTGGTTTGGGAATTTATGGCGCAAAGGCCATATTAGTTCAAACTGAGGCCAAACAACATCAAGTAAATAAGCATACACATAAGGTAGATGGGTAAGGTATTTAATTAACGTCGCAATGGAGCAACACAACGGTCTATTGGTGGCGGTCCGGGATCAATCCCAAAGGGAAAGATCGAAGTCAACACCACGTAATTTTGAACCACGGTCAGATGACGAGATGAACACCTGAGCTGGCACCTCACTCTCCAATATTACACACCACGCCAACATGAGGCATTTGAGGTCACGACAGATTTAACATGCTCCAGTCTCTCTTGTGCATGACAGTCTTTGGTTGAATTCGAAGTCGCAACCGTCGCGGTTCCTTATGTAATTCATCATATATATAAGGAAGACTTACTGATACAGAAGAGAAAGATAAAACCAAGGAGGAATCGAACCTACGCCACCTATAACTCGCAGGTTGCTAGCGCAGCGAACGAACCAACTGAGCTGAATGAACCAACTGGGCGTCGAATAAACAAGGAATTAAATTATTATCGGCGTCAGCAACCTAAAATTGAATGATAGTTTAATTGATTAATGATAAGATAATTGATTGAATGAGAAATATTTTAAGATTTGAATGTTCGCGGTAGGAACGTAGGTAGGAATTTCAACTAACGTCACACTGGCGCAACACAACAGATTATTGGTGATGCTCCTGGATCAATCCCAAAAGGGAAAGATCCAGGGACAACATCACGTAATTTTGAACCACAGTCAGATGACAAGGCAACGCCTGATCTGGCAACCCGGTTGGAAGAGTAACGGACTAGCAACAGGAGGGTTGCAAGTTCGTTTCCAACCAAAAGGGGCACGTTCAATCTGTAGTAGCCTCAAATGTCCTCCCGTTAGCGTGGTGGGGAAGTTTTGCCAGCTCAAGTGCTACCTCGTCATCTGGCCATGGTTCAAAATTAAGTGATGTGGTAGGATCTTTCCCTTGGGGCTTGATCCCAACGCCAATAGCCGGTTGTGTTGCTCCAGTGCGACGTTAATTAAAATACATACCTACCTAAGAGATTTGAATGGTGAAGTCCCCAATAACATCTTGTAAGTTTAAAATGGGGCTGTTTAAAAAGTATTAGGCGTTGGCTTTTAAGGGGACACAGTACCTTTAAAACCTTAAAAAAATCAATTTTCCAATTTTGATCTATTTAGATAGTTTGAAATGTTCTGATGCTGGTAAAAAAAACGCATGAAAAAATGCGCATTCGTTCGTTCGTAATGAGGATTTTTCGAACACACCTATTTTTATTTTCAGCTGTTCGTTTGTTTACGTTTCTTAGATTTGGTTTGGAATTATGCTATTAATTTTTCGAATTATGCTATTTATTTTTTTCGAAAGTTTTAATATTTTTACTGTAACAAATATAAGCAGAATATGTACTACTCAACTCTTTCATTTCACAAATCTATTTGCTTTCTTGAACGCACGTGAATGCTAAAAATAGCTATTTCAACTTTAATTGCATTTATCTCAGAATGGTAATTTTCAAGCTTGCGCGCACTAGAACTCTGCAACTAATGAACGTAGACTCCTGAAATTTTGAATGAAAATAGATTATCAAAAGGACTTCAAAATGAAACCAAAATTTTACTCGAAAGCTCATATCAGCCATTAGTTTTATAGAAAATGCATAGGATGACTCAGAATGTTGCGCACAAGTTATGCTTGTAAAAAAGTATGTTAAAAATGACCTTATGGTAAATTCTAGTAAAATATTATTTAATTTTAAAAATCAATCCAATTTTTCTGCATTGTGTAGTATAAAGTATAAATAAACCCTGCAAAAAATTTCATTATGATACACATAAAACTTTTGGTGATACAGTTACCGAAATTAGTCTATTTTACCTGCTGATTCGTATGCTTATGGTACTGTGCCTCCTTAAGGCATTCAATTTAAAATATGACGGTTGGTGAAATGCGCGATACACACGCAGGGGTACTCTCTCCCAATAAAAGAGGCATGTGGATAAGGGCTTCGATTCGAGTTAAAAGTGTCCTTCATGCAACAATGAAATGAGGGAACAGATGCTGTGGGGAGTTGTTATGATCCTGCGTGTTCCAGCGCCAATCTTTCCACACGATGTTCCGGACAAGATCATGCTATGGAACTGTATTATGGAAGAAGCGCAGATTTCAAACTTGGAATTCCTCAAAGACTAACTCGGAGCGTGACTCGTCAGTAACTTTCTGCACAGGATAAAATTTTGCGAGGCATGAATTGATGCAGCAAGTTCCAGAATATAACGCGTCTGTTGAGTTCGCTAAGTAAGGAACATTTTATATGTATTTCCTGATAATTAATATAAAATAGGTATCATAGATGGTTGTAGCAGGCATATGAGATGGCTTTCATTCTATTCAAAACTGGGTATATATTTTAAAATATGGCAAAACTGGTCAGCGTTATGCGGATCAGACTAAAAGTGCTTTAAAATATCGTTTAAAAGAAGAGGGCGGGCATGAAATAAGATCATCTTTATCCAAGTACCAGGATCGTACATTTGAATTGTTAGTGCTAACTACTAAAAGGAGATAGGAAGATTGATAGTTACTTCTCAACTTGGCAAAGCAGCGTCGAAACAAGTTTTAAAATTGAAGGTAGGAAGTCGAAATCGCGGAATTTTTATGTACTCAAATTTTCGTGAAACAGCTCTTTAAGTTGGAGCTTTCTTGAGTCAAAAGCAAACAATAATTAGCTTGTCTTCGTTGAACATTTGAAAATAACAGCTAAATTAAAAATCCAATCGAATAACACAACTGTGATCTGAAGTTTGCATTCTGATAGTATGTGCCATTATAGCCAAAGAAATAATTTGATTTCGTAGGGAAAAAGGCCAAATCGTTGACATTTAAGGGAAAAACTGATATCTCTTCCGAGTGGTTATTGTGAACTTGAAAAGAAAGGTCCTCCTCACTGTGCGTAGATCAGAAGAACGAAATGAAATTTCTATCGCATCATTTTCACGCCGGCAAGAAGAGTCTTGCAGTCGATCCAAAACAGACGCCATACTTGGTCACTGCGAGTTATCAAACTTAGCTGTTATTTTATCTCAAGTGCTGTGCTTTTTAAGACACTTGAAATGCCTCAATGCATACCAGCTGCTTCATGCGAAATATGTCCAAAAGTTATCAAACTTAGCTTGTTATTTTATCTCAAGTACTTTATCTCAAGTATTTTATCTCAAGTACTGTGCTTTTTCATGCGAAATATGTCCAAAAGTTATCAAACTTAGCTTGTTAATTTATCTCAAGTATTTTATCTCAAGTACTGTGCTTTTTCAGACACTTTTGCAACGCCTCAATGCATACAAGCTGCTTCATACGAAATATGTCCAAAAGAAATTTTATATCAACATGAATATACTTCCATGACACACAAAAGCATTCTAGAACATGGTCAGAACTCGCCATGCTGTTACTCTAAAAGCACCATTGACATCGTTGAGTGAATGAAGTTTTGTAGGACCGCGGTAGCCCAGTTGGTGGAGTCGCAGATTAGAAACCGGAGGGTAGCGAGTTCGAAATTAGGTCCAGCCAAAGACCGTCGTGTACACGGGGGCTGATGCACGTTAAATCTGTCGTGGCCTCAAATGTTCTCACGTTGATGTGGTGTGAGTTTGGAGAGTGGGGTAACCTCTCAGGTGAAGACCTCGTCGTGACCTGCTCCACCTACAACTCGCTGGTTGCTAGTGCAGTGGGAAAAATCACTGAGCCACGTCGGCAATTAGAAACAATTTTTTATAAGTATTTAGTCAGTAGGTATTTTAACTAACGTTGCACTGGGAATAACACAACGAGCTAATGGCCGGGATCAAACCCGAAGGGAAAGATCCGAAGGCAACACGTAATTTTGAGCCATGGTCAGATGACGAGGTCACACCTGAGCTGGCACCCCACACTCCAAACTTCCATGAGGACATTTGAGGCCACGACAGATTTAACGCACCATTCCTCCTTGTATACGAAGGTCTTTGGTTGGAGTCGAACTCACAACTCTCGATGAATTTCATTCTGGAAAAATTCTCTCCTTCATTCTAAGGGGGCCGCGGTGGCCCGGTTGGAAGAGTAACGAACTAGCAACCGAAGGGTTGCGAGTTCGAATCCAGCCAAACACCGTCGTGTACAAAGGGGGCTGGTGCACGTTAAATCTGTCGTGGCCTCAAATGTCCTCACGTTGGCGTGGTGTGGAAGTTTGGAGAGTGGGGTGCCAGCTCAGGTGTTGCCTCGTCATCTGACCGTGGTTCAAAATTACGTGGTGTTGTCCTCGGATCTTTCCCTTTGGGATTGATCCCGGACCGTCACCAATAGCCCATTGTGTTGCTCCAGTGTGACGTTAATTGAAATACCCAACCCCAACCCCTTCATTCTAAGGGCTAGCTTAGGCTGCGAAGGTTCGAATTCCCCTTTATATATTTCTCTTCAGTGTCAATAAATTTTTCCTTGTGTGTATCTTTTTACTTAATTCATGGTGTTGTCCTCGGATCTTTCCGTTTGGGTTTGATCCCAGATCGTCACCAATGGCCTGTTGCATTGCTGCAAGTGCGACGTTAATTAAAATACCTACCATTTTACTTGACGTAAAAAAGTGCGGGTAGGCACAGTCCCCACTGTACCGTAAGATTTGAATACTTTTAGGTGGAATACTTGGTAAGTGGGTCGCTGGTGAAATGAAGACGGTGTTTGTTTGGCATTTATTTATTTAGCCAGTTTTGTTGGATACATAAACAGTGGTGTTAGAGTGTTGGCAGTGCTTAGCATTCTATGGAGACCTTGTGGATGATGGGTCTGATAGCTAAAGTACGAGACAAACGGAACGGTGTCGATGCTGATGTTTCTGACAAAGGTCAGGTCGATGGTGGTGTTTCCAAGCATGGTGTCAGCTCCTCAGATGGTCCAGCGACATCACCGCGTACGCGCTCCTGCTCCTTGCGTCTTCGGTAAGCTCTAGATCTCTCCGCATTTGTCATAGGTTTAGACTTTATGGTATAATTTTGTTCGTCTTGAACTGCTCTTTCAACCTGTTTACGTTTCCTATGCCGCAATTGAAATTTAGAGTGGCATTTGGCTTCATAGTGAAATCTTCGACAGATCGTCACTTTCCACTTTACACAATTTTAACATAAATGGTTTATACTGTCAAATGGAATTGTTGAACTCGTCGTTCTCTTCCATTCAAACACGCACTCGTCACGACCCGGTCGATTGTAACTGAAGTTACAGCGGTAAACAGGCCAGTGTATGCCCGATATATGACTCATTTCCCAAAACCACGCGGTACAAAGATCAGAGGGGGAGTGGATTAGGGATTAGTGGTCGACGCGGCCCACCTTCCTCTACACGCTGGTAGGTCATTTATCCCCATAGGCTTATTCCCCCTTGAGTTATGGGGCTTTGAGGTATCAACACATTACGTGACGCGCAAGTTTCTGCCGATAACCTCCATACAGATTTTAAATACGTATTCACGTCAGAACCATTGCTTGGCCAGATCTGGTCCTTGCGCAATGCAAAAACAGTCAATCATTCTATTGCTTTCATCTAATCATTCGATGTCAACTTTGTGTGCTGATATATTGTCTGTAAATACTTTGCGTTTATGAAAATTTGCGCACAGTGGGTCTCATCACTTGATGCCAGTTTTAAAGAATAGAAATTGACACTAGAACTTTGACTTGTGCATTTCGAGCAAGAAAGCAAAATTGGAACTGGAGGCGAACATAGTGGGCTTCGATTTCTAGACGGAAAGGCACACGTCAAATCGAACAGTGGCAGCCTTGAGATTGGGGGGCAGCTCTCGAATTGTTCAGAGCAATGCTGGGTAGGCGATGTTTCTATTCAATTGATGAAATAAGATGATTCCATCCGCAATTTAAGGAATTCTTCCAGAATGGTTAGTTTTCAAGATGCAGTGGCAACATGTGGCTGATCCGCCAAACACAAGTGAAGTATTAAATGCTTTAAAACGAACAATACAGATGAGAAAAAGTGCCAATTGCCATTTTGATGGAACAAAACATCCACCAACGGGACAAACGTAAATTAAAGAAAATTCGAATTTAAAATTTATCTTCTATTAATGTGTGATAGTTTGCTTGAAATCCATCTTCGTCTCAACCACAGCACGTAGAGATCTGAGAGAGGTGTCAAAATACGCAGAATAAACTGGGAAAGTTATTCCGCCCCTTTTAAATTTTCAAAAATTTAAATTTTATCATAAAATATTCAAAAAATTACCTGATTGTACACAGTGCCGTGACGTCACTGGTTGATTCCGTAACGCTTCCGTAGCGGTTTTAGCCCCAACTTTATTATTTTTTTTTTGTCAGACTTGACTTAAATATTCGTGTTAAATTCGAGAAAAAAACGTAGAAAATGTTCAAAATTCAATATACAGTATGCTTTTTCGTGTCTTACATTTTACTCTTTAAATAAACATTTAATACACTACTTTTTCGGGCCTTATATTTTACTTCTTTAAATAAGCATTGTTTTTTATAATTATTTCACATCCAATACTGCAAACCTGTACAACTCAACTCTTAAATTCATCGTAATTTAAATGGAATTTCAAATTGTTTACTGCTGCCTTTCTTATAGCGATTGTTTTTTGCGTTGTAATGACTCTCTCTCTCTCTCTCTCTCTCTCTCTCTCTCTCTCTCTCTTTAACGACAATGCCAAAAAGAAAACGTTCCATAACAAGCAATTCAACTAAATATAAACTACGTGAAAGGCGTCACAATGAACCTAAGGAGCAAGCTACCAATAGAAGACTGGTCGAAGCTGAACGTCAGGGTGAAATTGAGAAATTTAACATGAAGAAGACTTGGCAATGAGACGGCGAAAAATTTAATATGTCGCTTACTAACAATCAGTTATCCCGTGACACATTAAACCATAAAAAACTTTTAAATCCGAATAATAATGATAAATTTATAGAATTATATAACAGTGAATCTATAAGAAGGCATGCAAATAAAGAGTAAAAAATCCAAGAGGGAGGTATTTACTAACACGTTGTCCTCCGCAACGCGAGGCCATACAGCTAGTATTTGAATAGTGTTGGGGCCACCGCTAGCTTTTTTTAATTAAATCCTTCCAGGCAGACAACCGCGGCTCTAGTGCCGCGGTTATGGTAGAGTCACGGATTAGCAATCGGAGGTTAGCGAGTTCGAAACTAGATCCAATCAAAGTAAGTCGTGTATGTGGGGTCTGGTGCATGTTAAATCTGGCCTTAAATGTCCTTTCGTTGACGTGGTGTGGAAGTTTGGAGAACGGGGTGTTAGCGCAGGCGTTGTGACCTCGTCGTCTGACCATGATTCCAAATTGCGAGACGTTGTCTTTTCCTTGGGAATTAATCCAGGACCATCAAGCGCCCGTTCGTTGCTTCAGTGCGACATAATTCAGTAACTTTACCTTACCTGGCAGCGTCTAATGACGGGGACTAGTATCACTCACTAGAATGGTAAAGATAATGTTGGCAAGGTTTCTAATAATAACTCGGGAATAGGTCTCTGAGAAGATTGCGGACCACTTTCATTTGTTTAGAATCAAACTGAGGAGAAAATTCCCAACAGTGTTGAGGGATGTCAGATTTGTTAGACAGGACGGAACGAAACAAAATTTAAAAGAAATCCAGAAAACTAATGAATATAAAATTCTGCAGTGTATGAATTCAAATGGTATGAAGTGTAAATAATGTTTATAAAAGGAATCTCAGAAATTTATAAGTCTAGTAAGGATCTGAGAAATTTATAAGTCTAGTAAGGATCTGAGAAATTTATAAGTCTAGTAAGGATCTGAGAAATTTATAAGTCTAGTAAGGATCTGAGAAATGGTCTTTCAGGGCTTCCAGTGTGGAATTAGCTGTCTAATGTTGTGGTAATTAGAGTTGTTGATCACTCAGAATGTAACTTTGGATTTCTGATATGCAAACGATCCGAGTCATTTTCATTTAATCACCCCTCGTATATAACCAGTGTTCGTCACACCTTTTTGTTTCACTACAAACCACGCTTGCTTCTCACATTAGGCATTTTCTAGGCATTAGTCTTGATTTGTCATTTTTTACAACACGAGGGCTAATTAGACCAGAATTTGCGCCTTAAAATTTCGAACCAATACCAACATCGAACAACGGACCACAGTTTTGTATAGAGGGGATAGTTCGAACCCAGAGTCCTGTACAAAGGCAGCTTTCAGTTAGAATTTAAATTCTTGCATCGCAAATACAGCAGTTTCGGTAAATGCATTATTTCACTGAAGCATTTAGTAGCATGCACAGGAACAAGTTGTATCTTGATAACAAGATACTATACAGGATACTCAAAATCAACTTCACACTAATCACAACACGTGATTCCTGATCGAAAAATCCCAAAAAGAAGGGTTCTTCGATTCAGGTAGGTAGTCGAATCTACGTTGCTCAGGAAGCAGCACTAAGGGCTATTGGTTTTCGATTCAGACGTGAGATATTCACGTTGACGGGAAGTTTGGAGAGTGGGGTGCCAGCTCAGGTGTGACCTCGTCATCTGACCGTGATAAAAATTGAGTGGTGGTGTTCTTTCCCTTCGAGGGTTGATCCCGGACCGTCGCCAATAGTCCGCTGTGTCGCTCCAGTGAGACGTTAATTAAAATGCCTACCTACCCGAAGATATTCGCATCGAAAGTTTTGTGACCGAAGTTCCTCTGAGCTCAAAACACCCAACAAATTATTCTAACCCGAGTCCAGTGATCCAAGATGGCTGCCGCGTTAGTGGCCCCGCCTCCCGACCACGTCATCATATGAGGATCAATAGCCTGCTTTGGAATATATTGCTTGTCCAACGTCCCACATTATAAAGGGTGCTTAGACGGCCCGCGTATACTTATCTAAGTAAAGAATAAGTATTTGAGTTGCGGGGAAAAACGCGCCCGAATCCCTGGGGTGGAGAAAGCACGCGATGGTGAAGTGAAGAGAAGCGAGGGAGGAGAGGGGGCGGGGTGTAATTTCCACTCGTATTTCTTACTTATCCGGCACAGGTGAGTTTTTTCATCCGCAAACGGCCGCCGATATATTTTCTTTTGGGGAAGGCACAAATGGTGTCGTAAACACCATTGCCGCTTAAAAAAGGAGAATTAACGGATGATGGAGACGCCCGAAGTGACTTCCTCTGACGGGAGACCGTCACTGGATTGAGTGCTTGCCGGATAATTGCTTACATTAATTGCTTATAATTATCAATCAACGTCACACTGGAGCTACTGGCGACGGTACAGATCAAACCCGATGCGAAAGATCCGAGGATAACACCTCGCCATTTCGAACCACGGTAAGATGACGATGTCACACCTCAACTGGCACTCCACTCTCTAAACTTCCACACCACGCCAACGTGAAGACCTTTGAGGCCACGTCAGATTTAACGTGCATCAGCCTCCCTTGTACACGACGGTCTTTGGTTGGATTCTAACTCCGGTTGCTAGTCTGTTATTCAACTGGCCTACCGCGGCCCCTATAATTATTAGTATACAGTAAGACTTGCATATCATCGGCTTACAAGTGTGTAGTTACTTGAGTGTGGTTCTCTTTTGGAAAGAGAACACTTGAAATTTAACAATGCGTCTGTTGAATAAACGTTAAAGCAGCTAATTAAACAAATGACAATATTTGTCTAAGGGAAGAGCCTCACAAAGTACAATCGCTCTACAATACCCGACTTCGGTTGCAACTTCCTCGCTCTCTTGCTTCCTATCACCTTTTCTCCCACAAGCCAAACCCCTCACAGCAGTCCTTTGCACTACAAAGTGAAACACACTCAATCAAAACATAGTTCTGAAAAAGTGGGGGTTAATTCGAATTCCTATGCTCACTAATCGTATTTCTCAAGATGAAATGAATGAAATATGACTAGCTTTCATGCAAAGAGCTTAATGGACACAAAAACACTTCACCAGTCCCAAGAACGCCACTTTGTGGTATAGAAAAACTAAAAACCTCATACCCCTCGAAATTTTGACTTGGTGTTTCTCTTGTGATCTGACGATATGATAATTTGGAACATCCTTCACTATAGGTTCATCTGTGGTTCACTTTGAAATTGAGACGAAGAACATTTTCGTCAGAAGCCACTGTAACGACCAGCATCTGTAAGCGTAAAATTGATAACTGGGGATTCCGGATAAAAAAATCTAGGTAACCGTATGTATATTTCTTTCGACGTTGTTTCTTTTTCTCAAACATATTCAAATAATTTTTACCCTAAGTTAAGGAGCCCAAAATTAGACAATCGAATTAGGCGAAAGTGCGCCCTGATCCTCTGGATGATCAAAGCCCTGCCTCAGACTTTGATGCTGTCTTTTACAAAGACTGGAGAACAGAGAGAGATGGTAGACCATGCGCAAGGATTCACAACGCATGTTATTTGGACTCCATGCCAGCCTCAGTAGAAAGCACGGAGTGGTAAAGTGTCTGTCTCATTCCAAATGCCATTCACCAATCACAGTAAGTAAACGTTTTAGGCTGAAAGGATGGGGTATCAGCCGTCCCTGGTTGAAATTCAAGGACGCTAAGATAGAAGCTGAAGTTTCATTCACATTTACGTCAAAAATTATCGGGTTTTTTTTTTGCTATAGGTTTTATCTGCTTATATTTTTTTGCAATGGAATTTTAATTTGTTACTACCGGAAAGGAAATAGACGTTGTTTGGTGCAGCATGGCCAAATACGGTTCTTGCGCCATAAAACCCAACCAACCAGAAGGGGAGGTGCCAATAAATTTGCAAGGGACTTACTTTTAGATTAATTGATCGAGTTTTATGGCACAAGGACCATATTTGGCCACACTGCGACAAACAAAAGACAAAGTCGAGTAAATGAACATACACACACAAGGAATTTTTTACTGGCACATAAAAGCGAAATACACCCAGGGCAAGTTTCAGGAATCGAATCTGCGCCACCAGCAACTCGCAGATTGCTAGTGCAGTAGGCAAACCCACTGAACCACAGCGGTCCCCTATTCTAAAACTGAACGGTATGGTTTGGTCTATCACTTTACTGTCATTCTTTGCTTTGGGAGAGCTAATTAGGTCTTTAATTGAAACTGCGAGTAATTCTGTCTTGAAGAGATTCTAAGACACTTCTATGTTCAAAAAGGTCAACGGATTCAATCATTACAGAAAGTATTCCTAGTGTCCAGATCATTCCTATGATTGCCTATGGTTTGTTTAGAAGGTTGAATTAGGTCCTTCAATTGAAACTGAGAGTAATTCTGTCTTGAAGAGATTCTAAGACACTTCTATGTTCAAAAAGGTCAACGGATTCAATCATTACAGAAAGTATTCCTAGTGTCCAGATCATTCCTATGATTGCCTATGGTTTGTTTAGAAGGTTGAATTAGGTCCTTCAATTGAAACTGAGAGTAATTCTCTCTTGAAGAGATTCTAAGACACTTCTACGTTCAAAAAGATCAACGGATTCAATCATTACAGAAAGTATTCCTAGTGTCCAGATCATTCCTATGATTGCCTATGGTTTGTTTAGAAGGTGAAACGGGGTAAATTTCAGTCATTATGCTGTCTTTTGGTACCTCTGTGACACCTTCGAATGTGCTCCAAAAGGCTGCAAAGGTCAGGCGATGAAATCTTTAGAGTGTATTTGGGTGCAAAGGAAGGACGCTTTCCGGAATGCTAGTCCGTGGGGAAAAGAAAAGGGAAAAACACTTTTCTCTCCCATTCCTTTAAACGACCGTAAAAAGAAACAGATGTAAGGACTTTCTTTTATGCGGGAGCTACGGTAGGGAAAATAAAAAACTTGTTTTCATTGGAATTGAATTCGCTGGGGTTGACTTCTCTGCCGACAAAAACTGATTTCCTAACACGATTTTTTCTCCATTCTTTCGTTCGAGCTTTATCAAAAGAGCGATTCTTCTTTTTACCTCGCTGCAGTCGCTCGAGCCCAATCTTTTCTAGAGCCTCAATTGGAGCAGGATTTAGTTTTTAAAACCTGTGTCCTGTTGGTCTATTTCTATGGTCAATTTGTTTTCGCAATGTTAGAAGAGGAAACTACTCTAGCGGGCGACGTGTCTGACAGGTACTGATGGATCCAAACAAAACTGGTTTTCTAAAATCTGTGAAACTTCATTGTAGAATATATTTTAGATGTTAGACATAGAAATTTAGTCATTCGATTTATTAGAACTGACAATATATTAAATTATGCATATGTGGTTTTATCGGAAATCTAGTAATTTTTTGGAACATGCAAAAATTTTGACATTATTTGGAATTGTTTTTCCAAAAAGAACTATTTCCTGTTGCTTTCGATCAACGTTTTAGTTTGCTCTACAGGCTCTGTACTTATGTGTTTAACTCTACTTTTAATGTTGATTTAGATGTTTATTTTATACTTCTAAACCTTGTTTTGCATTTTATCTGGACTTGCGTTTGGCGCAGTTTATCAATTGTTGGACCTGTACCATTAAACCTAAATCAATCTAGCAACCGAAAAAGAGTTATAAAAAATTTTGACATTTTTTAGAGGTTTCTTTTTAATTTTCATTTGAAATATCAATTACAGATGCAGGTAGTAAGAAATAAAAACGTTCCGCACATAAAAATCAATTTTAAATTGAAGGAATCCATTGAACACAGTAGTAAGACGCAGACATCTATTCCGTATTGAAAAATATGCATATCATAATACAAAATATTCAAAAGGTTAGTTGGTTGTTTTAGGTTTTATGTCACAAGGTCCAATAGCGGACAAGCTGCACCAAACTTAGATTAAGTATTACCAATAAAATCAGTTGAACAGAATATTCAAGAGGATTAAAAGTTGCTGTTCGTTTGAATGAATGTGTGACAATTGAAAATTTCAGATAGTGTGACCTCGTGAATAGTCGGTAAACCACTATAATTTTGAATTTTTCAAAATTTGAAAGTTGCTCTCCTGAGAAATTTGAAGTGATTTATCATTGTGTCGCCTGAAGCCCTTCAATTCAATAACTTGTTTTAAAAAAGCTCTTACAGTTTTCGAGAGTCCGCCTGTTAATTTCTAGGTGATTAAGACTTGGTTGGTGGGGTGCTTAATTGTACAGGATGCCCAAGTGGATCAAGTATAATGCGTAAGTGTTAATTTTCCTTAAATCTAGTCAGTATTTTGCGTAGCAATAATTATTGCAGTATTTTGTGGACGTCAAAATGCTCCAATGATTATTGAGGAACCTGAACATGAATAGCCCGTTGTGTTGTTCCAGTGCGAAGTTAATTAAAATACCTACCTACCTGAACACGAAATTTTACAAAAATCACAAATTATTTATTCATAGCTGAAGTTTTTGGGATTGGAGTTTTAAGAGAAAAGGTTCTGACATTCAATGACACTTTCTCTAAAATGTTCTTAAAACTCACTATAACAATTAATAATTGTTAAATTAACTGCTAAATACAAGCATGCTTACTGTCAAAACTGTCAAAAAACAGCTAAAATATCTGTCAGAAGTGGGATAGAACAGGAACAGTTGATTGACAGGAAGAGTTCCACTTTTTACTAACACAGAACATTTATTACGAAAATATTTTACATTGATGTTCAGGAGTCCACATTCAGAAGAAGTAACAATTTTTATCCACAGAGGATTAATATGCAGCCACTAAGGTCTCCCGTTCTTAAGATGCACGATCAGCCACACAGGTCTTGCACCATTTCACTCTCGCTGCAAACTACATACGAAATTCCCATGCTCTCCAGTTAGAATCAATTATTTTCCCGCTCTGCTTTGAACGTTTCCATCGCGACCAGAACGCACGGAACTCCAACCAATCAGAGTATAGTGACGAGAACGCATGGAGCTCCAACCAATTAGAAGATCGCTCTCGGTATGCGAATATGATTGAGTGTTCCGATTCAGTCTTGACACTTGTCCATCCTGACGATGTTCGACTCGAACATCACCGTTCTCATACAGGAGTCTATCATGAGATCTGAAAAATAAAAAAAAAGTATCTATTTTTCTTTTGAATACCGCTGAACATAAACATTTTTCTCTTGTGACTCCACATTAGTTTCCCTTTCTCAATGTTCTTTGAATTTTTTTTAAAGTTAATTATTCCATGGTTTCATGTGTTCTGCCGCAATGGACGTGTTGATAGGTCCTTCGTGAATGCCAACTTTCCTCACCTCATAACGGTCGTGGGGTTTCGCTTTGATAATTTTGTATGGACCCAGCATTTCTCTGATCTTCAGATCTTCCGTATTCTTCATTTGTACCCCCGTTAGTAATTCAAATGGTGTTATTTTGGTACTTTTACTCATGGTGCTGTTCAAAATTCTTTGAACTGAATTCACATGTTTATACCACTTTTCCGTTTCGTTTATCGCTAATTTAGTAAGTACAGGTATCACTGTTTCAAATATTCTTTCTATCTGTCCATTCCTTCGAGGTACTCCCGTAGTGATTTTGAAATGTTCAATACTTCTTTCTTCGCAGTAGCTTTCGAATTCTTTGGATGTGAACGCGGTGCCTCGATCTGAAATGATTCTCGATGGATTTCCAAAAATGTGTGATTGTAATTTTAGTTTTTCTAGTGCATCATGTAAAGAAGTTGATTTCACAGGATAGAGCCAAGTAAATTTCGCGAAGGCGTCTATCACTGCAAAGATGTGTTGATAGCTTTTATTTGTTGTTGCAAGTGGTCCCAAAAAATCGATGTGGTACGTACTGAGCGGTACACTCCCTTTAGGTATTGGGTTCAAATGACCTTCTTGCTTGCCTCGTTTCCTATTCGTCAGAATACACTTAACACAGTTCATGATAACGTTCTCCACCTTTTTCCTGAGTCCTGGAATGAAAAAATCTCTTTTCACTAACTCCTCGGTCTTCGCCACGGCAAAATGTCCCTTTTGATGAAGTTCTCTGATTATATCTGACTGCATCTTCTCTTGTATGACAGGCAGTTCACTTCCATTTTCATATCGATATAATATATCGTTTTTTATCAAATAGTCTTTATTCTCTCCCTTTACAAGTAATTCTTTTATGACTCGAATATGTTCATCCTGTTGTTGAGCTGCTGCTAATTTGCATGTTATTTCATTGCCCGTAGGTTGAGGTATAATCACGGCGACCTTTCGGCTCAAGGCATCAGCTGATGAGTCATTTTCTCTCGCCTCTGTTACTTGAAAGTTGATGTGGGGGAGTGGAGGGGAACTTACGCGTACTCTTTCCCCGTTATTTACAGTAACGCCTGGAATTGCTGACGCTTTGTTTTGTATTTCGTTCCCATTATCGCCAATTGCATCAAATCGAGATGGTTCTTTTATGTCCATATCGGTAACGTTTAATGTTCCCTCAGAAAATGCAAACTTTACCCTTGATAATACGTCCATACCTATTATTGCTTCAAATTGTAAATTTTTAACGACATACACATCAGAACATAAAGAAGTATTATCAATAATAATTTCTGAACGGAAAAACCCATCGGTACATATTCTGTGTTGTCTTATTCCATTTAAATATATCTTGCCAACATTCAATATAGGAGATCCTATTTTATAATAACATTTATCATTAATAAGGGTTATTTCAGATCCAGTATCTATTACAGCACTTATATAACATTTTTCAATATAAATACACTTTTCAATTTTTTTGGGCGTTACAACATATATTTGATTTACAGTTTTATTCACATTCGCATTTTCACCTTTAAAATTATATGTACAAGCATTGCTCTTATGCCCATAATTTCCACATGCATAACATTTAATTTTATTACCTCTATATGGATCTCTACTTGGGTATATCATAATCAACCTTATTACCATACTTATTGACATTTGTATTGTACTATAACCAACAGTTTTGTTATAATTATCAACATTTCTACTATCCTGGTAAGCACGAAAGTTCGACGATTCACCTTTATATCGGGTTCCATCATTTTTTCTGAATTTATTTACATTCCGCATCTCACCCTTTCCTAATTGCAACCTCGCGCTCTCGTATTCCTCTAATTTTTTCACTATAGCTTCTGCGCTTTTTAATTGATGCCAATCATCTATGAAGTGTGTTTTGATTTCGAACGGCGCTCTATGTTTTATCTGCTCAGATACGATTAGTTCCTTGAGCTCGTCAAAATTTGTTATTTTGAGTCCTCTTATCCATTCCTCAAAATAATGGCTTATCTCGAACGCAAAATCTCGCAAGTGGCTGTGCTTTCCTTTTTATGATTTAGGAATTTTTGTTTAAACTGCTCAGACGTTAGTTTAAATCTTTTAAGTAAAATTTCTTTGATGTATACGTAGTCGTTCGATTTTTCCTCCGGTTCGCGGGTTATTATTTGTGCTATCTCTAAGGGTAATAAACCCAGTAAATGTGTTACGAAATCTTCTTTTTCGATTTTGATCATCGTCGCTTGTCTCTCGAACAGCGCTAAGTGTGTACTTATATCGTTAGATTCATTCGAATCAAAACTTTTTATTATCTTCGATAGTTCCTTTCCTCTATCCCATGCAATGTTTGATTCTATCATGCGATTTTCCCGAATTATTGGTGTCGCATTTTGCAGTTTCAATTTCTCTAATTCGAATTCGCAATTATCTTTCTTTTTCCTTTTCTAATTGACGCAATTCTGTTTCGACTCTTTCACTTATTATCGCATCCAGAAGTGTTTTCGTATACTCCTCATCGTAATCTTTGTGTTTCGTCACTATCGTCTTTAATTTCGCTATTGTTGCGTTTAAAGGAATTTCTAAATCTAATTCCGTTGCTAGACGGCAAATATCGTCCTTTCTTGCTTTACCAAAATATGACATCGTCTTATGAAAAATAAGCAAAATGTACTCACAGTTTGTGATGATGACTCCAGGGTGTTGTAATCCGATTTCATTTCACTCCGGTTTTTTCGGAAAAAATTTCGGTCACTCCCAAATTTGTCAGAAGTGGGATAGAACAGGAACAGTTGATTGACACAGGAAGAGTTCCACTTTTTACTAACACAGAACATTTATTACGAAAATATTTAACATTGATGTTCAGGAGTCCACATTCAGAAGAAGTAACAATTTTTATCCACAGAGGATTAATGTGGAGCCACTAAGGTCTCCCGTTCTTAAGATGCACGATCAGCCACACAGGTCGTGCGCCATTTCACTCTCGCTGCAAACTCTCTACGAAAATTCCCATGTTCTCAAGTTAGAATGAATTATTTTCCCGCTCTGCTTTTGAGCGTTTCCATCGCGACCAGAACGCACGGAACTCCAACCAATCAGAGTATAGTGACGAGAACGCATGGAGCTCCAACCACTTAGAAGATCGCTCTTGGAATGCGAATATGATTGAGTGTTCCGATTCAGTCTTGACATATCTTTTATGCAAAATTAGCAATAACATTTAAAATTGTTATCGTAAAATAGCAGTTTGTCCATATCTAGAGGCTAACATCGAAGGAAGAGAGGGTTAGAGGTACCTACTGCTCATGATACGCAATCAGATACAGCAATCGCCGAATACCAAGGTGATACAGAATAAGCTATCGTCACGGTTCTATGTCATGACGCTCTGTGTGGTGACAAGAGGTCGTGGCCCGATCGAGTGCTGGAAAAAGTGCCCTTTTGAAATCAAAACTGATGGCCGCCTAAGATTAGCGCCAAAAATAAACTTAGTATTTAATATTCTGTTTTCTTGATTCAGTCGACGACTTATAATTTTTGAATCAGAGGATGCCTTGGTTTCAAAAGTCTGTACGCCACGCTATCTTTCTGTGTAAGTGATACAGACCTCAACTTCACCGTGTTTTATTGGGTCGGTACGAATGAAATGTCCGGAAAATGACCATCACACTTCGATGGCGATAACTGAAAAATGAAGTACCTGACCTACTCGAAATAATCTCCGTCTGAATTGACACACTGTTGCCACTTGTCTGACAAGGCCATGATCGCGGAACAAAAAAGTCTTGTGTCTGGAATGCGAAGAAGTCATCAACTGCACGGTGAACCTCCGTATCTTGGGTGAACCGTTTGACAGACAGAAAGCGATCCAGGTGACGAAACAGATGAAAATCTGTAGGTGATAAGTCAGGAGAATAGGGGGATGAGGCATCGCTTCATAGCCCAACTCACGCAGTGTCAGCATCGTCCGTTGTGCGACATGAGGACGGGCGTTATCTTGCAAGAGGAGAACGCCATGCCTGTTTACCAAAGCCCGTTGTTTCACCATCCATTTCCGGTGCATCTGTCGTAATTCACAATATCGATCTGAAGTGATGGTTTGGCCACTTGGCAGGAAACTGCGATGAATTATTCCAGCTTTAGACCACCATACAAGAAGCATAACCTTCCTGGGATGTAAGGGTGGCTTGGGAGGAGGCTGTGCTTTGCTCAACCATTGTGCAGATAGTTTCCGATTGTCATAAAGGACCCATTTCTCGTCGCAGGTAAAGATTCGCTGCAGTAGAGGTTCTCTTTCATTCCTAGAAAGGAGTGATGCACAGATTTCTAAACGTCTCATCTTGTTGGGAATTGTCAATTCATGAGGCATCCAAGAATCCATCTTTTTGACCTTACCCAGTGCAGCCAGACGGCGAACAATTGTAGAGTTGTGCACACCTAGCTCGGCTGCTATCTCACAACATGTTTTCCGCGGTTCAGCTTCAACCACACTTAGCAGAACATCGTCAGAAACTGCAACTTCTCGGTGACCACGTGGTTTCGTTTTTCAGATCCATATCTCCACAGCGAAACCATCGCCGAATGGTTCGTGCATTGGCTGTATTTTCCCCGAATGCTGTGTTAATGTTTGGAGCAGCAACTGCAGCAGAATGTCTCTGTTTAAACTCGTAAAGGAAGATGACTCTCAAATCTGAGTTTTCCATGTTGAATTTGGAAGCACCTTACGCCCAATCAAATTAAATCTGGAACTTGTACTTCACACGCGTGATTGCTATTTATAGTAGCTCTGTGACGTAAGATGCCGGAAACTTGTAGGTAATTACTTTTATCTGTGTGGGGGTCATTCCCAAAGCTATTTGTCATCGAACATTTCATTCGCACAGACACAATAGTAGTTTGCATTTCGGTTATTTTCAAGAAATTGATGCATTTGCAAAGGTCGCTTTCTTTTCTGGCATCGGTGTGGCTTGATTATATTTTCTACAGGTGAAACGAAACTCTGAACGATAAATCGTGCAGTTTTCTTTCTCTCGGCAGGATTACCTTCGCAAGACTCGACCCCTTCCAAATAAGTGACATGAAAAGTTGACAAAATTATAAACGCAAAACACTAAAAAGTTCAGTAAATTCGTTCATTGTTTTTGTTCTCATTTGTTTCGCATGCCTTAGTTTCCGGTTAAAGTAAGGACCGCGGTGGCCCGGTTGGAAGAGTAACGGACTAGCAACCGGAAGGTCGTGTAAAAAAGGGGCTGGTGCACGTTAAATCCGTCGTGGCCTCAAATGTCCTCACGTTGGCTTGGTGTGGAAGTTTGGAGAGTGGGGTGCCAGCTCAGGTGTTGACCTCGCCATCTGACCGTGGTTCAAAATTACGTGGTGTTGTCCTCGGACCTTTCCCTTCGGGATGGGTCCCGGATCATCGTCAAAAGCCCGTTGTGTGGCTCTAGTGGACGTTAATTAATTACCATTACCGGTTAAAGTAGCCCTCGAGTAACAACGCAGAGCGACGAAACAACTTAACTGGTTAAGGTATTTTGATTTTGTAAGCAAAAACAATTGTTTTAGTTCTTTCGAGAAATTAAGTGCAAAACATTAAAATATCAAAAGTTTGCCAGTGTGGTTTACTGTTGTAATCACAATCATAATAAATCACCGCGAAATAATTTGGTGTGCATTTCGATTTTTGTAGTTTCATAAAAAGTAGAAAAACACATTTTGGGTAAAGGGGTTGATGACTCTCGCCATTTTCATTGCTTCTATAAAAGTTGTTTTTCTCCCAAACGAAATTTCGTTTCATGAGACAACCATTCTATAAAAAACAGCGGGTAGGCACAGTCCCCACTCTACCGTAAGGTTTGGTTCGTGGTGAATACTTTTGGACGGAATAACTGGTAAATGAGTCGCTGGTGAAATGAAGACGGCGGGTGTTTGTTTGACATTTATTTATTTAGCCATTTTTGGTGGCTACATAACAGTGATGTTAGAGTGTGGGCAATGCTTAGTATTCTATGAAGACCTTGTGGATGATGGGTCTGATAGCTAAAGTACGAGACAAACGGAACGGTGTCGATGCTGATGTTTCTGACAAAGGTAAGGTCGATGGTGGTGTTTCCAAGCATGGTGGCAGCTTGTTAGATGGTCCATTGACGTCGCCGCGTACGTGCTCCTGCTCCTTCTTGCGTCTTCGGTAGGCTCTAGATCTCTCCGCATTTGTCATGGGTTTAGACTTGTTGGTATCACTTTGTTCGTCTTGAACTGCTCTTTCAACCTGTTTACGTTTCCTATGCCGCAATTGAACTTGAGTGTGATATTTTGGCTTCAAAGTGAAATCTTCGACACATCGTCCCTTTGCACTGCACACAATTTTAACACAAATGATTTATACTGTCAAATGGAATTGTAGAACTCTCTTCCATTTAAGCACGCATTCGCCACGACCCGTCCATTAGAACTGAAGTTACAGCGGTTCAACAGGCCAGGGTATGCTCGAAATGTAACTCATTTCCCCCACCACGGGGTACAGAGCAGAGATAAAGATCCTTATCTCTCCTCTATGGTATAAAGGTCAGAGAGGGGAATGGATTAGTGGTCGGCGCGACCCACCTTCCTCTACACGATGGTAGGTCATTTATCCCCATAAGCTGGTTCCCCCTTGAGTTATGGGGCTTTGAGATATCAACACTTCGTGACGCGCATGTTTCTGCTGATGACCTCCACCGATTTTATAGACGCAGTAAAAAAATTCGTCCTTTTCTCAGCACCTGATAACATGATGATGTAATTAAATCACATAATTAACGCCACCGATAATGCTACTCCGGCATTACTGATTTTAACCTCAAATTTCTTTTAAAACAGAAAACTTCCGTTTCTTTTAGGTATCGGTTTAATTTAGGAATAATTCACCTAATTTCATGGCATTGTGAACAGTGTTCGGAATTCAAATGTGTTACATAGCCAAGTGATAACTATTACGTAGCTTAATTTTACTATAAATAGCAATAAATGTTTTCTCTTCCTCTTGTTCTAATGTTGGAGATTCCAGCATGTTTGTGCTTCCAATTTCAATTTTTAATTTTTTTTAATCGAACGTGAATTAAAATAAATTTTACTTTATTTAAAATGATCTGGCATTTTATTTAATACATAAAAAATTAAGTATTTTTTTAATACTGTTGTTTTTACCTTTTTAATGTTACATTGTGCTTTAGTGCACTGAAGCACAATGTAACATTAAAAAACGATCCATGATACATTAACAGCCGATCCTGCACTTGCGTTCATAAACCTATGAGAACAATTTACAGTGTTAAACAAACCAGACGGTTTGCGAAGATTTTACTTATGCTGTCCAAAAGCTATCGTTTGGGTTACCTTAAAATGTAATTTATCGTCGTTTTACAGCGTTTGGCGTTTAATCTAATTGGTACGTTCTTTAATTCGGAATTTATTCTTTGGAATTTTAATCGGCGAAGTGCTGAAATCGTATTCGAAAAACAAGCCAACTGGCGTATGCAGGGAACACGCATCGCCGAAGAAATGCTGCCTCCACCTATATTTAGCTTGATAGGAAACGCTTCTTATACCCTAAACTAAACCGCATAGCTAATGAATCAAAGAAATCAATAGAAGAAATTTGCAAATAATGAATCTTGTGATTAAAACTTTTGAAATCTAAAAAGCAACCTTTTCCCAGTTATTTCCCTTTAAATGCATTTTGAATACGCTTTTATTCCAAATACAGCGGTGTACTGATTCATTTATTGTAACCCAAGTGTGACACTTTCTTTCTACAGAAATAATACAGCAAAAACGAAGTCACCCACAGCAAAAACAAAATCTCAGTCAGCTAATCACAGCTCACAATTCATTTGGGGTTAAAACTTTAATTTTAAATATTTGTTTTGTTTAACAATTTGAATTTGAATTTGTTCTTAATGTTTCGAAAACAACTATCATTTCAAATATACCAAAAGTTTAGAATTCTAGAACCACAGAGCTAAAAAGCTAGATTCTAGGAACTCATTAAAATATGTAAACTTCAGGTCAATAATTAATTAATGGAAGAGTAAGATATAAGCAATTCCATCCATATTCGTCAGAAGCGGACTGGCAAATCCTCGTTTCTTACAAATCTTATAGAAAGATATGAAGGAGTTCTTTATCTTAAAACAATATATTAATTTAAAAAATCTGACCTTCCAGAAGTATACATAAACTGTCATTAGAAGTGTATACCTCGTTTTTGCAAAATAGAACAATATTTGTAACTGATTCCTTTAACGCGATGTTTAAAACATAAAACAATTGAATTATAAGCCAAAAGTAACAAGACTGAAACTGAGAAATCTGACACTATATTCAGTGAATGGAGAACCCGAAAGTAAAGAACTCGTCGCAGGAATTGGCCTAGTTAATCACGAATATAGTGCATAAGTCGAATGCAACGCAAAGGAGCAATGTGTTTCGTTCTTTTTTAGCAGTTTTAAGTATTAAGAACTTAAGCCATTGAAATGGCCCCAAAATGAGCTCCTCAGCATGAAATCTATTAAATTAAAAAATAATAATGGCTAAAAAATTAAAAATCTATTCTCCAATTATAAAGTTTCATGTGCAAAAGCATGTTTGTATGGTGGTTCAATTTTGTTGTATGACTAGGTGTTCCTTTTCCCCGAGATTACCTTCAACCCTGACTTTAAAATAATTGATAATGTTCCGGAATTCTTCATGGAAACGTGGAAAACAACCTATAGTAGACAGCCCTCGAAATTTCTCAAATGAAATTTGCCTCCCCTGACATCATGCTACGTGTTTGGACGTGTTTTTTCAGGACTGAAACGAATTCTATCAGATCACAGGGGCTTTACCAATGAAAATTTATCAATGTATTCGATTCTACGACAAATATAAATACTTTCGTAAATAAATACTTTATATACGAATAATATAATAATACTAATGTAAATACTTTACTAAAATAAAAAAAGTACTTTCGTTTAGTTTGCTTTGTCGATCTGCGATCATTTTCACTGCACGATGGCTAAGTAAGATTTCTGTAGTTTGACAAACTTTAAAGGGTCGGGTTGTAAGAGATAATTTTTCGCCAAGAACAAGGGTAGACATAAAGAATGAATTTGTGGACAAACACAGTCTACTAGAGAATACTAATATCTTCTGTTTCAGATGTTGAATCCAAATTTTTATTCGGTTAACAGAGTCAATAGTAGTATTTGGCTAATCTTGCTCCATTAGGGTGTATATATATATATATATATATATATATACACTAAAAATCACGAAAATTGATCAAAATATCAATCTATTTTTCATAATTCAAAATATTTTCCAACCCCTTAGCTTTCAAACGATACCAAGATCTTGTAAATATTCGAAATAGTTTTCAGGTTACAAGTTAGGTACTGTCACCTTAGACAAACACGTTTCCAAAACTTTAAAGTCGATTTCTGAAGAACTATGCTTTTGCAATAGGAGGCTTCTTTCCAACAGCGATAATTCAACAATGAATTGATCTATTATAATTACTTTTGTGTCATTGTAATCTCTATAATACAGTGGATTTTTTTTATCCTCAGTCGAAGTTATTGGTTAAGAAAGGAATTTTTAGTCGAGTTTTAAATATTGAAATTTCTGAAAAAATCTTGATTTTTTAGATTTCCTTCGTGAAAAAAATTGTAAAAAATAACCTATTCCCTCTAGCAACTTGATGGAGGGTCAAAACATGAAGAATAATATTAGGAATAATTTCCAACAGGAATTGTCTTTCCGAACACATTAGAATTTGATATATCATCACTGTTCAAAAAACATGCTAATTAGTTAATTACATATAAATTAGATGATTAATGAGTAGCTCAATCAGGATTTTTACACTAAAATGAGATAAAGCACAAACCCATGACCTATTGGGAAAAACTGGATTTTTAAAGTCAAAATTAAAAAAATGTTCTAGTGTGTACATACACCTTTAAAACGCAGCTGCTATAGTAAATTCTCGACCTGCTTTTACTTGCGTTTAGTTATTCTTAGTTAATTATCAAATTAAAATCGTACAATTGGTTGTCATCCCACGAGATCTTCGTGGCGAATTTCAAATTTTATTCACAAAAGAAACAAGTACGTGGTTTTAAATTTGTCATATCAATGAAAAAGTGTGTTAATCTTGCGATATTATAATCCAAAGTGATATTTTTGTTAACCGTAAAACAACCATTTAAAAACCTAAAACACACACACACATGAGTTGAAACAATCTAAGAGTTTAAAATCTTAAAAATTCGGGGCCTACTCGAGAGTCGGGACGATTATTCTCTATCGCCTTGGTGTTCGGTGATTGCCGTTTCTGATTGGTTAGTGGTGTTTGGCATGCGCAGTAGGTACCTACAACATCACCCCTCACCCTTTGTTGGAGCATACGAATTCGAATGCGCGATTCGTTTCATTTTCATTTAATTTATTTCGTCACTATTTATTCGGATGTTTAATTCTCTCAACCATAATTTGGAAGAATTAAAAAACGAGTTTTTAGTGGAGGTAGGTATTTATTTAACGTCGTAATGGAGCAACATACCGGGCTATTGGCAACAGTCCGGAATCAATCCGGAAGGGAAAGATCTGAGTACAACACATCATTTTGAACTGCGGTCAGATGACGAGGTCACACCTGAGCCGGCACCTCACTCTCCAAACTTCCACACCACGCCAACGTGAAGACATTTGAGGCCACGACAGATTTAACGTACACCAGTGCTGATCCTTTGTACATGACGGTCTTTGGTTGAATTCGAACCGCAACCCTCCGGTTGCTAATCCGTTACTCTTCCAACCGGGCTACCGCGGCCCATTTTTATAGGAGAGTATGGGCTTCGTGAGTACTGGAAATTGTTTCTCAGAAATCGGCGTATGTGGGTCAAAAGCCTTTTCCGTGAGATGGGCAGTCGTGGGTCAGTGGGTATGCACACTGCGAGTTGTAGGCGGAGAAGGTTCGATTCCTGTCAGGTGCATTCCTCCATGGGTGTATTTCACTCTTCTGTGTCAGTAAAGCTTACACTGTCAATTGCTTGATATCGTATGTCTTGTGTCAATTGCTTGATATCGTATGTCTTGTCTCAATTGCTTGATATCGTATGTCTTGTCTCAATTGCTTGACATTGTATGTCTTGCCTCAATTGCTTGACATTGTATGTCTTGTATCAATTGCTTGATATCGTATTGTTGGGTTAATTTTTAAATATTAATTGTTTGTTGTATGTATTGGTTTTTTGAGTTGTATATATTGTGTTGTATAATGCCTTTGGGACAACTTTTGAGCGCTAGCTAGTTTTTCTCACGGGTTCGCCGTGAGAAGAAATGCATAGAAAGAATGTGAGTCCCCGTTGAGGGGGAAAGCACTCATTATTAACGGCGTACTTGGCAGGTAGGAGAGAGGGGCTGCATCCCCTACTAAGAAGTCTTTGATGTCTGACCCATTTGTGGTACCATTGTCCACTAGTGAGGTGAGAGGGGGATTTATATGGTTGACCACTTTGCACGTGGGCTTATCTTTTACGGTGTTTAATTTTGATCAGGGTAGATTGATTTGGCAGCGTGTCAGAAGTCGAAGTAGATAAATAGTCGTACACGCCAACACGGACTTTTTCTGCGGAGATCGGGAGGTGAAGAAGAAACGATGAATAGCGGATTGACCTAGGGAGTTTCCCGGCGATCTCATGGTTCCAAATTAGAATCAACTGAATAACCACGCTCTCCCATAGCTTGCTGCAAGATGTGCGATGGTGCAGAAATCCGTTGCCTAATACCCGGCGTGCCAAAACCCGGCACCATTTTCCAAGATCTTTTAGCGGAGGTTGAGTCCATCTGTTCCTCGGGTTGTGCCATTGGTCCCCGTCTCCTCCTCCTGAACCTTTTGTCTGAACTTTTGACTTGAACCTTTTTCTTCTGAACTTTTTGCATTGTGTCACATTATTTTTTGGAAAAAATTGATTTGTTTGTGTCCGGTCGGAGCCCCCTTTTTCTTTAATTGTTAATATGCATTTTATTTATCCTTAAATTTTTACTTAAAAAATTTTCTTATTTAAACTGTGTTCAGGTACTTTATTGTTCCTATGGAGGCAATTCATTGTAAAATAAATTGTTATCCACTATACGATCCGAACGTAATTTTTAACACAACAGTTTTGTGTTTGGCGCAGCATGGCCAAATATGCCATGAAAAACCCAAAACCAACCAAGCAACCAACCCTTTTCCGTGAGAGAAGTCAGCCGCCTCCGAAAGACGTCATCGCGTCCTCCGTTCATTAGGGCCGACGTCTTGATGCATCGGCCCGTCTCTGAGTCTCGGCACTTGATGGAACGGACGACTTGATTGGCCACGACACTTCCAGAGTCCGGCGTCCAATCGAGGAGTGAAGCAGGAGCGACAGAGATGGAGCACGCGCTCATGTTATTGTGCGCAGAGATGGGATGTTATTCCGATAGCAGTTTCAGTAACACGGGTTCTACAAAGTAACAGTTAACAACTGATATCAAAAATATTAGCAAGCATCGATAAGCGTCATTGCAATATCCGTGAAGCAATTGAACTAAATTTCAAATTGAAAAATAGAAATTTATAAGAACATTTGACAAAAATAAAAGTTTGGCAAAATTAAATTAAAATTACTTTATGGCTAATTTGAATAGTTAATAACTGTCATAATTAGGTTCTAATAGCAATTTCTCATAGTAAGCAATTCAAATGTTCGGTTATTAACTAACAAAACTATTAATGCTAACAGTTAATAACGACTGATATCTCTAACAAAAACTGTTCATATTAACAGTATATAAAAACATTTCATCATCATAAAAATAAAATGTAGAACGATGCATTGATGAAAATGGAAAGTAGGTATTTAATTAACGTTGCACTGGAGCAACACAACGGGCTATTGGCGACGGTCCGGGAACAAACCGGAAGGGAATTATCCGAGGACAATACTACGTTATTTTGAACCAGTGTCAGATGACGTTTGATGAAAATGGAAGGTGGATTTAAAATTGTTGAAGTAATGCGGTTTATAAAAGGAAAAAGGTATTGGATAAAAGGCGATGTATGAGAAACATAGGTTACCCTTGAAAAAAGAATTATGAAATCTAAAAAATCTTTCCTAAACGGAAATGACTGGGATGGGGTGATCCCATCTTAGTTAACAATTAAGAACTTAATTATTATAACTAAAGGGTGCTTCATTATCTATGCGGTAGAAAGTCTGAATGATTTGAGAGATGATGACTGGTGGAGGGTAACCCAACAAATCTGGTAAAAGAGTTAAAAAAATATTGATAAAACTCTCTAAGACCAGTACAAAATGTAGAATAGGTGTTGAGAATGTTGGCCCCATACAGCGGTTTCTCATCGATCATACTAGCTACAGCTAAACTTCAGGTTATTCTTTTTAAATATCCATAAACTGGCTTCTCTCAATCTTGCGATTATTTTGCCCGAGCTTCCAAACATTGCATAGGAACAAGAAGTTTTAAAAATAACGGATTTAAATAACGGGCATTAGAATAATAATTTAGTACAGACCATGATGTGTATATTGATATTTCAACTACTTTTCGTACGTGGATCGCATTCTTAAGATCCATCCTCTTTATGTCTCAGATTTAACCTCTTATGATCGGGCCGCGGTGGCCCGGTTGGAAGAGTAACGGACTTGCAACCGAAGGGTTGCGAGTTCGAATCCAGCCAAACACCGTCGTGTACAAAGGAGGCTGGTGCACGTTAAATCTGTCGTGGCCTCAAATGTCCTCACGTTGGCGTGGTGTGGTAGTTTGGAGAGTGGGGTGCCAGATCAGGTGTGTTGCCTCGTCATCTGACCGTGGTTCAAAATTACGTGGTGTTGTCCTCGGATCTTTCCCTTTGGGATTGATCCCGGACCGTCACCAATAGCCTGTTGTGTTGCTCCAGTGTGACGTTAATTGAAATACCCCCTCTCTTATGATCAGCCTGTTTCGTTGCTCCAGTGCGACGTTATTTAACTACCTACCAACCTTTTGTGATCATCGCGAATTTTTTTCCTTTGGAGGGTTGATAATAAATAAATTGACCGTTGAATTAATTGAAGGAACTGGCGATCTTTCAAAGAAAGCAAATATACTTAACATTGTTCTTTGTCTATGACAAAAGATCAGAGATAGATTTCTGCTCTATAGTATAAAGGCTAGAGGAACCATTTTGAACCATCAGGAGGAAGAAGGCTAATTTTCGTTTCGACTAGCCAATCTGCTTCACTCTATAGGGTGATTCTACGGTCATGGGACAAACTTCAGGGGGTGATAGAACACAACGAAACAAACACTTTTCCCCATAGAATGTATGGCCGCAAGTGCAGCGGTTGGCCGCTAGAGAGCACAGTCAAACGCTTGTATAAAAGCCCATAGAATGTCTATTGGGTGAGTCTAAACTAATACAAACTTCAGGGGGTGATAGAACACAACGAAACAAACACTTTTCATCATAGAATGTAGGGTCGTTAGAGGCCGCTTTCCATTTCGGCACAAACACACGGTCCGACGCAAGTTGGAAAGAAGAGGCATGAAATATGGAAACAACGCTTTAATGTCGAATAAACATCAATAACTGCTTGACAAAACGAAATAATACAATTAGGTTTGCATCAATTAAAGATAAGTACAAGGAACAACGGGTAAGAAAGAAATGACATGAGAAACCTTTCACATGGGAATGAAACGACATGTACAAACATCAGTCGTTAAGTACAAGGCAAATGCACAATTACAGAAGCTGTTCAAAATGTCGACCACCACACCTGATGCAGGCCTCGCATCGCCGACGTAATGCTTTTATACAAGCGTTTGACTGCGCTGTCTAGCGGCCAACCGCTGCACTTGCGACCCTACATTCTATGGGGAAAAGTATTTGTTTCGTTGTGTTCTATCACCCCCTGAAGTTTGTCTCATGACAGTAGAATCACCCTGGATATTTTATAATCTTAGTTTTTATGGTACGTGGGACACATTGGACCATGTTGCGCCAAACACAAAACAGACAACGTATATTTTATAAGATAACTAAAAATCTGATTCCGCCCTTGTATAACTTGTATATATATGTACTCATTGAAAGTCCTTAGAAATCTATTTACTTTCTAATGCAAACTTGGTTTTTACTTTTTTTAACACCTATCCCATGGGGGCTGGTGCACGTTAAATCTGTCGTTGCCTCAAATGTCCTCAGGTTGGCGTGGTGTGTAAGTTTGGTGTGCCTGCTCAGGTGTGACCTCGTCATCTGACCGTGGTTCGGAATTAGGTGGTATTGTCCTCGATACTTTCCCTTGGGAATTGATCTCGAACTAGTCGCCAATAGCTCGGTGTGTTGCTTCAGTGCGACGTTAATTAAAATACCTACCTACCTTAACAGCTCAACCTGCCGAAACTTATTTTTTTTAACAATTCAAAATTATGTAGCAAGCAGAATTCCAAAAAATAGTTAAGTTAGGTTTTTTGGGGGGATACATACGGGCTTTTTTTGCTGCACATTAATAGATCAGATCCCACGACGTAAAGTAACCTAGGCCCAGGATTCGAATCCTCAGCCTGTTGAACCGAGGACCAGACAGTTGAGTTGAGGAATCCACATCCCAGGAGTGCTATCCAATACCAATACCTTTGTTCGATAGTTAAGAGAGGATCAGGCAGTCAGTCTCGGTAGGTAGGTATTGTAATAACTTCTCTGGTAGCGTGGTAGATTCAAATCTACAGAGAAGAGTCTAGCTTAAATAATAAACATTAATTTTATTCACAACAATTTCTTGATTAGATGAGGGTTTATATACAAGGCACTTTCACGAATTCGATGCCTCTGCCAAGGGGATGCGACGGGTTGTCGTAATCTCGGGTACGCGCGAAAGTCTTTGAGTGGGAGACAGGTATCTCAACAGTCTCTAGATGAAACTTTACTCGTCGGGTGACGATTACACAAGATCAGCACCGGATCCTCACGGGACGACGGGTCAATTCAGGTTCACTGCCGGACGAGAAGTCGGCACCGGACTCCACGCAGGTCGTCGGTTCGGCACAATCAGAGATCGGCTCCGCTGGGGTCGTCGGGTCACCACAAGACAGGAACGGTATCTTTCCGGAACTCCAGTACGCTCTTTCTTTTCTCAGGTTGAGAAAACAACTCCAAGCTATTTGCAGGCTAAGGAGTTAGAGCACTCGCAGGGTCGCTGGTTCGAGTCTCGAACGAGAACAAAGCAGGAACTCGAGATAGGCAGCCTACGCCAAGCTACAAGAACGCGTACTCTCAGGGTGAGAGAACCGTCTTCCAAATTAATAAGAGCTCCTTAATGGGGTTGACCGCTCAAAGGGTCGCTGAGCTAAGCCGCTAGCTCGGGAACACAAACAAGTCTCGAGATGGGCAGCCTACGCCGGCTACAAGAACGCGTACTCTCGGGGTGAGAGAACCGTCTTTTAACAATGCTTTTCTCCCTAAGGAGTGACCGCTCAAAGGGTCGCTGAGTCAAGCTGATCGATCGAGATCACAGGCAAGAACTGTCGATTCGACTCCCTGCTTTTCCTTTTGAAACCTCGCAGCCTTTGTTCGCTGGTGGTTCTTTTGATTCGTTCGTTCTTGATTGGTTCTTACTTTTAATTGGTTCGTTTTTACTTTGTTCATTTTTGAGGTTGCTGATTCGGTAGAGACTGTCTGACGTAAAATGGGATCAGCTACTTAGCGCAGGTGGGCTTGATTACCCAGCAGGTGGACTTAATTACCTGGCATGTGCACTCCTAAACACCTGGGCGCTTTTCGGAACGAATCTCTTTTGTTAGTCTCTGATCCAAGTCCCGACCGTCTGGCGCCAGAGAGATGGAAACGGAGAGAGTCCGGCTCTTTTACGACTTGTCGGCGAGTTTGCCTTTGGGAGAGTTAATTGAGGGGTCCATCAATGAATCCTCACAGTATTTTAATTCACTTCGCACTGGAGCACAACACAACGGGCTATGCAGCCAGTGATCTTTCAGCATTTTCTGATGATGAGTAATACAAATCAGGGTGGAGAATCTATTAATAATTCATCTCAGCGAATCCAGTAACATCCTCAGACCAGTAAACCATTAAGATCTGATTTCCTCCTTCAGTATACTTGCACGTAACCAGAAAAAAATAAGAGTGGCCGAAATATGGGTTCATTGAGCCTCCAACTTTAACACTCACCTTTTTTAAAAGCTATTTTTACCGAAACTGGTTAAGGTATATGTATACACTAGAACATTTTTTTTTTAATTTTGACTTTAAAAATTCAGTTTTTTCCCAATAGGTCATTGGTTTGTGCTTAAACTCATTTTAGTGTGAAAAATTCTGATTAAGCTGCTCATTAATTATCTAATTTAGATATAATTAGCTAATTAGCATGTTTTTTGAACAGTGATATCTCAAATTCTAATGTGTTCAGAAGGACCATTCCTGTTGGAAATTATTCCTAATATTATTCTTCATGTTTTGACCCTCCATTAAGTTGCTAGGGGGAATACGTTCTTTTTTACAATTTTTTTTTCACGAAGGAAGTCTAAAAAAATCAAGATTTTTTCAGGAATTTCAACATTTAAAAATCAACTAAAAATTCATTTCTTAACCAATAATTACGATATAATGAGGGTCGAAACATCCATTGTATTATATAGATTATAATGACATAAAAGTAATTATAATAGATCAATTCATTGTTGAGTTATCACTGTTCGAAAGAAGCATCCTATTGTAAAAACAGTTCTTCAGAAATCGAGTTTAAAGTTTTGGAACGTGTTTGTCTTGGGTGACAGTACCTATCCCAAACCCTCGTAACTTGAAAACTATTTAGAATATTTACAAGATCTTGGTATCGCTTGAAGGCTTAGAGGTTGGACAATATTTTGAATTATTAAAAAATCGATCGACATTTTGGTCAATTTTCGTGATTTCTAGTATATACATACACCTTAAATGACCCATTTTCCATTTGGATGCAGGGAACACTGAAATTAGAGCTTGAAATTATAACCAAGTGCAAGCGTTTCCTCTTCGTCGTCAGGATTTGAAGAGTCGTTCTCATAGTCACTCTCAAATGGGCCATCATCACTCTCTTCACTTACCTTCATCAATTTGAGAATATACTCCACTTATATTATTTTTTCTTGCAATAACTTCTTGTTTTTCAAAATTCTGGACATCCTTACCAATAAAAATAGAGAATAAACTAAAAATAAAATATGAAACTATTAATGTTATAAGCCTTTTCGGTTCTTTCTCAAAAATGGTACTTTCAACATTCAAATTTTTCACAATAATAAACCTTATAGTCGTAACTGAACTAAGAAGTAACCAATGAGGTGTTCTGCAGTAAACTGCTGCAATCGCAATATCTAACCAAATATCCGAATAAAAGTAATACCGGGAAAACTTAAGGTATCCGAACACGTTCGAGACCCTTTGTTAAATGTAGTATAGTAACATTTTAATGATATTTTTATATTAAGTGCTATTAAACAATAGCATTGGGCTATAAATATTTAAAATATATATTAATAATTTTGTAAAAATGATAATTATGTATGAAATTTAAAAAAAATTTGTCAAAAATTTCAAATGTGCTACATGAAAATCTATTCAACCCATTTGAAAAATGATACTACCAAAATAAATTACATGTATTTTTCTAGGGAATGAACTAAAATCAAAAGGATATTTAAATAAATAAAAATTTGACAAGCGGTCAAAAAATGAATACAAGATTTTATAGTTTTACAGTCATATTTCTTAAATAAATGGCCATAATTTAAAAACTTTTCAACTCAGCATAATTCTTTTAGTTCATTCCCTAGACAACATTATAAAGAACAAGTTCTCAAAGTTTTACGTGAATCCATCAATAACTTTTTGTGTTATAACATTTGAAGTGAGGAAATAATGCATAAAATTAATTTAGAGAAAAATGCATTTGTGAAGTGTTAATTGTTATGTTTTTAATTTAAATAAACAGCCAAAGAGAAACTATTTAAACATTTGAGAAACCTTTCTAAAATTATATTTGTAAACAAGTAAGTTTAAATTTAAATTTTGACAGGTTTTCACGGCCATTTCCGATGTTTTCCATACTTACTTCCGGTTTTCCCGCCTTGATTAAAATCTTAATATGCAACTAATCTGCAACTAATTAACTTAGAGACAAAATCAAATATATTTTGGAAAGTCAAATAAATGCTCTATCAAATGAGATCAAAACCTTTTTGGGGGATTTTTGGTCAAAAGTGACATTTTCAACGTGTTCGGATACCTTAAATTATTTTTAGAATGGAGACAGTGTTGCCATCTATACACTGCTGTGCAAAATAATGGTCAAAGACGGATGTGTGCAAAATGTTTTGAATGCAATTCAGTATTTGCACGGCCGTTATCTGGAATTGATACTTCAAGTTCAGAAGAAAAAATTCGAAGCCAAAATGTTCTGTTATCGTTAGGATGCAACAAAGCATGAAACTCTTGTGGCGAGGATGCTTATTTTGCACAGCAGTGTATATAGAATTTTAGGGTGGACAATGTTATGATTCCATAAACAATAAAGTGTGTGTATACACTAGAAATCACGAAAATTGACCAAAATATCGATCGATTTTTAATAATTCAAAATAGTGTCCAACCCCTTGGCTTTCAAACGATGCCAAGATCTTGTAAATATTCGAAATAGTTTTCAAGTTACAAGGGTTTGGGTTAGGTACTGTCACCATAGACAAACACGTTTCCAAAACTTTAAACTCGATTTCTGAAGAACTATGTTTTTGCAATAGGATGCTTCTTTCGAACAGTGATAACTCAATTGATCTATTGTAATTACTTTTGTGTCATTATAATCTATATAATACAGTGGATGTTTTGACCTTCAATCGAAGTTATTGGTTAAGAAATTAATTTTTAGTTGAATTAAATTTTGAGAAACTAAATTTGAGAAATTAAATTTTAGTTGATTTTTAAATGTTGAAATTCCTGAAAAAATCTTGATTTTTTAGACTTTCTTCGTGAAAAAAAATTGTAAAAAAAGAACGTATTCCCTCTAGCAACTTGATGTAGGGTCAAAACACTAAGAATAATATTAGGAATAATTTCCAACAGGAATTGTCCTGAACACATTAGAATTTGAGATATCACAGTTCAAAAAAATGCTAATTATATCTAAATTAGATAATTAATGAGTAGCTTAATCAGAATTTTTCACATTAAAATGAGTTTAAGCACAAACAATGACCTATTGTGAAAAAACTGGATTTTTAAAGTCAAAATTAAAAAAAAATGTTCTAGTGTATACATACACTTTAACATAAAATATCAAACCGGTCAAATGACCCATCACGGTAAAAATTATTTCATACGTATGTCGGATGCTGGGAGAAGTGAAGAGAAATAAATATATACTACTAAATTAATTTTATAAACATTTCGTGAAAAGTCATAAAGTCAATTGTAGAAAAGCAATAAAACTTTAAAATAAATTTAACTCAAAATTTTAAAGAGGGATATTTGACAAGGTTGGTAAATTTAAAGTTAAATAAATATACCCAGCAATAAATTTGCTGATACTGTTAATTTTATACTTATTGGGTCTTTGTAGGTTCATTTAGTGATTGCAATAAAATATGCTTTTGTATCTGCATATTTTGTGCTCTAAATTTACATTTATTCAAAAAACTCTCATCAAAGACGGGATTTTGGGATTAAAAAACTTGTCAGAAACGCATGCTAAAGCTAGTTAAATTAGAATTTAGTTTCGTAAATTTCTGGTACAATTGTCTGAATTCGTCTATAGTCTAAGAGTAGTAGAAAATATTATTTAACGCAATGCAATGCTGATTTAATCTAAATACGCTTAGGGAACCGGAAGAAACAAGAGACTGGTCATCCAAAATTATATAGAGGCAAGCTTACTAAGATTTGCACGTGGGCAGCTCATGCCTCAGAAACTGAAAACATCAGACGCAGACTTCAACCCAGAGAATCTGGTTCGGCCAGAGATTCTCGTAAGAATATTTAATCTTGACAATATTTCGGTTCGTTATTTATTTCATAGCTTTCCAAGCGATGAAAACAAGAGAAAGGAGTGGAAAAGGGCCTTGCTCAGAGAAATTTCCAAAGCAAATATGAAATTCTTTTAGATTTGTGAGAAAAAATTAGTTCAAAATACTTAATATCGTATTCATCATAAACTTGATGTCCAAATTATTTTTTTCATAAATGGTATCCAATTTACAACAAGATAAGCACAATTTGCCTGTTCTTTTGTTCATCGGGCTCATTATGTGAGGGCCCGAAGATAAATATATGTGTATGTGTGTAACTTTATGTATTTTCTCCCAAAACATGATAAAACAAATCTTATTTTATTGGTCATTTTTAAATTAAAATTGTTAAAATGTTAAAAAGGACAATTTTATTTTAATAAAAACGAAGTCTCTTATACTGAATTAGGGTTTAATTTCATAATTAGCATTTTATGTAATATAATTTAATACATAATTTATATAGGATTGTATGTTTTTAAACATTTCATTTTGAAAAACAAACTCGAATTTTTGATTGTTCATGCTCAATATTTCTCTTCTAAAATTTCATATTTACTAAAGCAATAAAATATTTTTATTTAGTTGAATTAAACTGATCGATTAATAGATGGCAGCACGATATGATTTAAAGCCATGGAAAATTTGGTGCTGCCCTCTAGGAACAATATGGTGAAATACCTTCCTCAAACAATCAGACCTCTGATTAAATAGCAAGGATTGTCCGATCAATGATCGAGAAATGGGCACATTAAATGAAAGATTTTTCCTACTGTGAAGAACCAATTAGGGGAACGTTAGAGGGTTTGTACCTTCTACCTCTACAACTGTAGACTCGAAGCGCAGCAGTTAGTCTCATTAAATGCTGTTCGGTCTGACTGCTAACGGCTATAGAGAGCATTGTGACTAGCTCTTAATGAGCCAAATTTCAAGAATTCATTTTAGGAAATTTTATTTTGATTAAAGGAAAATATTAATAAATTAAGTGCGTAAAAAAATAGCTTATAAATGCGTTTATGTGTGCATGCATGGACCATTAACCTGAAATTTTAAATGAAAGCAAAACATTCAACTAGAATGAAATTGCATTAGTTGTTAGTTTATGTGATCATAATTCATTGATTGATTAAACGGTGCTAGTCAATCCGAATAATAAGAGATACAAAATTTATAGTTAACAAATTAATGAACGGAATTGGATTTAAGTTTTCACGATCAACTCTGAATCAAACTATAATCCAATTCTTTTATAGCTGCTTTATCAGCGATCTGTACTTTTGGGCCCTCAGATGCTGTACCTAGACCTACCTAGTTACGGCGCACTCACTACATAATAGACTTCTTAAATTGCTGCCTTTTTATCTAAAAGTTATTCTCCAACGATTGGTATGGTTTGTCGCTCTATGGTCAATGTTTTTCTAAAAGATTAATTAGACAAAAAACCTCAAAGCAGATCCCGAATCACTCCTAAAATCCATGCCTAAACGGAGATTCGAACCCACATCCGATTGAAACGAGAGCGCTAACCACTCGGCTACCAGTCCTCTTGCTTGGTTAGTCTATCAAATTACTTGGTTGTCAGAGGCTAACTTTTTGGGGGAAATGAAGTTGTCATCCTCTGTCCAAAACAAAATGTCTTATTTAAAATGCTGATAAAGCATATTATTTAAAAATTAGTGTATAAAATTAACTAATTATTATTTTATTTTTATAAAATTACTGTTCCTAATTATAATATTTTGGCTGCAATTTGTATTGAATATGCATAAAAACAAGAAAAAGACAGATATAAGCGGACTGATAATGGCTTCTGTTAAAGGGGCTCAAGGTAATGGCAGTTAATTAGTGTCGCACAAGAACAACACCAACGGACTATTGGTGACGGCCCGGGATGAACCCCAAGGGAAAGATCCGAGGACAACACTTAATTTTGAACCACGGTCAGATGACGAGGTCGACACCTGAGCTGGCACCCCACTCTCCAAACTTCTACACCCCGCCAACGTGAGGACATTTGAGGCCACGACAGATAACATACACCAGCCCTAGTGTATACGACGGTCTTTAATTGGACCGAGTTTCGAACTTTCAACCCTCCGATTGCTAATCCGTCACTTTTTCAACCAGGCTACCGCGGCCCTCGGGTCTCAAGGACGGGAGTAAGAAAAGGCGTCCCTTTCTTTGTTTTGAGCTCTCCGAACACTTGTAAGAAGATAATTTTTAATGATTAATCTCTCTTTTCTTAATAGTGATACGAATCCATGAAAAGTAATACAGATATAGGAACCTACACGAAATTAAGGAATCCCATTTAAAACGTTGTATACGAAGAGGGAGAGCATTAAAGCATTCACTTCACTCCCAACACTGGAATATATCTGTGACAATGGCACTATTGGAACTACAAAACGTTTAAATAAATATTTTTGAAATGAGCCTCACATTAGCTACGCCATGTTGGTTGGATTTTTAGGACGAAACTGTGCCAATTAATTCATCGAATCTTAGCAGCTCAGTGGCTTTGTCTACTGCGGTAGCAACCTGTGAGTTGTAGGCGACTTTCCTCCCAAGCTGTATTTCTCTCTTCTGTAAAGTCAGTAAAACTTTCATAGGAGTGTGTTTGTCCATGACTTGACGTTGTTTGCTTTGTGTTTGACACAGTTTGGCCAAGCATGGCCCTTGCGCCATAAAACTCAATGCAGCCACCGAATCCCTTGAAATTGCATTTTGTGAGGGTTATTCGACCCGATTATTCGGTCGAAACTAAAGACGGAAAGAAACTAACACGGTTTTGAATAAATTCTAGAGACACACGTGTGTTTGGTAATTTGAATCCCGTGTTTTAATACGCGGGTGTTTACTCTCCGTATACACGAATCCTAGACCATGTTCGTTAATCCTAGACGGTTATTTAAGAGTTTTATCGGTGCACACATGGTTTCGCTTGATGACCGGGTTCCGTCTTGTAACTTTCTAATGTTTCAAACACTTGTCTCCTGTTTACAATATTGGCACGATGGAAGTTGGAAACAATCTCTATGCGAAGTTACTGAAAACTATATTAGACATTTGTTTACATTTTGAGGTAGATAGGTAATTAACGTCGCACTGGAGCAACACAGGCATTATTGGCGATGATCCGGGATCAATCCCGGATGGAAAATTCTCAGGACAACACCACATAATTTTGAACCACGGTCAGATGACGGGATAACACCTGAGCTGGAACCCCACTCTCCAAACTTCCGCACCATGCCAACGTGAGAACATTCTACGATCTTTGGTTGGACCGAGTTTTGAACTCGCAACGCGCCGGTTGCTAATCCTTTGTCTTCCAATTGGGTTACCGCCACCTGTTGACAATTTGAAGAATATAGAAATAGATACCTCTGTTCACAGAATTAAATTACATTATATTAATAAGTTAAAAATTCTACTGCAGAAGAACGATTTCTTCCAGTTAAAAAGACATTTGCTTTGCCTCCGGTTTGACGATAGTAGGCGTCAGTATTTTTGATATAAAAGACAAACTGGAACTTCATTGCAGTAACATGCCAAGTTGCGCCACAAATTACGGAAAATGTTATCAAAACAACAGGGCCGTCTGTATCTAGCTAAACAGGAAAAACTTTCTCTGTGAAATATATTGCTTTTATTTTGTCTAGCACCAAACGCAGCTTGTCCGTTTTTGGCATAAAACCCCAAACATCCAATCCAGTCCTCCTAAGTTGAGAATATTTTTGATTTTGTAATTGTACGATAGATGTCGCTGCATGCAGGCATACTCGGAATCTAGAATCGAGTTCCGATAACGTAATTTTACAATAGAATTGCTCTATTTTCAGCCGGTCCTGTTTGCTTATATTCAACAGGCGATTGGCGTATTGTTTCTGAATTCTGATACCATACCATTTAAAGGTGATAAACGTACGCTATAAACAATTTCTAAATCACAAAAGTCAATCCGACATTTTTACGAGATAGGCATGATTTTAATTTCGTTTGTCACTTGACTGTGATAATTTTGCTACATTAAGGTTGGTTGGTTTATGACTTAAGAGCCATATTTGGCGAAACTGCGCCAAACACAAGACAGACGAGTAATGAATATACACATACAATGAAGGTTTTAGACACAGATGAGCGAAACACAAATGGAGGAATCGAACCTGCGCCGCCTACCACTCGCAGGTTACCTGCTCAGTGGGCAAACCCACTGAACCAGGTGGCCCCTTCACGATATACAACTCGCAGGTTACTCGCTCAGTGGGCAAACCCACCGAATCAGGCGGCCCCTTCACGATATACAACTCGCAGGCTACTTGCTGTGGGCAAACCCACTGAAACAGGTGGCCCCTTCATGATATTAAGAATCTAGACCATTGGCGTAGACCTTTAGGGCTCAACAAATACCTCAAGTGCCTCCCCCCAGCCAAAGTGTTGGTTTCTTAAATTTATATCTTTTTACAAATCGCATGAATTATTTTACAAGAAAAAAAATAACAGAAAAGTCAGTATTTTATTGAATAAGGCATTTACTAGGAAGTGTGCAAGCATGACGATTATTAATTTGCTACTCAAAAACCATTCTACAACTCGTTTCAAGTGATAGAAGAATAAAAAGTGGATTAGAAAACAAGATGTGTGAATGTTTACTTAAAGTTATTTAATTACTATACATATTATTGGCGAACTAAACTTGGTGCAGTTTTAAAATTATTTCGGTACCCAGATCACTGAGATGCGTTATTTTATATACTTACGTAGTAGAAGGGATCTCAGGACACCTCGTCGTTTTGCACCACGGTCAGATACCAAGGTCAACACCTGAGCTGGCACCCCACTCTCCAAACTTCCACACCACGCCAACGTGAGGATATTTAAGGCCACGACAGATACAACGTGCACCAGCCCCCGCGTACACAACGGTCTTTGGTAGGACCTGGTTTCGAACTCTCAACCCTCCGGTTGCTAATTCGTTACCCTTTCAACTGGGCAACCACGGTCCCCTGAAGTATACGCTGCCATAAGATCCCAGAAGGGTAGGTCACGTGGGCTTGGGAATCGGCTTGGGTCAATTGTCTATCGAAGCAGGGAAAATGAAGCCTTTAATGTGTGTCGGGGAAAAAACATTTTCATATAAAATGAGATTATTTCTCTTGGTTTAGATACTATTAACTACGTAGTATGCTACTCTAGTTTTGGAAGTGATATTAGTATGAACAAATTGAGTTAAATATTGGAAGGGTAAATTTATGTTAAAATCTCATTTAAAAAAATTATTTATACCTCCTTTGACGGCGGCTTTTGTCCTGATATTATAAGCGACGATGTAGTTAATGCTGCTATGAAAAAAATGGCGGATAGCCAGAACCGAATCCTAATGAGTTCTACGTCATGATTCATGCTTTCTTCCAACACCATGTGGCAGGTTTTCGAAAGGAGTTATTTTTTAAGTAAGATGCGTGCAAATTATCCGTCTATTTCATTAGAAAGTCGATGCTTTTATCCTGAAGACGTAACACGCATTTATTGTAATTTAAGTGACGATATCCTTTTAGGACTGTTCCTCCTTTCTCAAATTTTACACATATAAAACCGAGAAGATTCGAAGTTATTTCCGGAATACGTGCGTGGTGCTGTTAATCTAAATTATTTATGGATGTTGGATCTGTTTTCGGTAAACGTCAATGAGATTGTAACTCGTCGTTTCAAAATACAAGATTATATCAAAAAGTAAGGTGAATTTGTCTCTAAAACTCAGAGTTTTTTTGTGTAGCTAACTAATTTTCTTTTTATGTTGCAAGTACCAAGGTGATAGAAGTGTGACGGCTTGTAGAAACTTCTACGTCAACCCGTCTGGTGCTTAGAGCGAATCAAAGATGGCGCATCGACTTGAGCATTACTCCAAGGAGGAGGTGTCATTCGTTTTTTATGGGCCAAGGGGAAAAAACATGTAATATTCATCAAGAATTGTTGGAAGTCTATGGAAAGAGTGTTATGTCGCAGAAAAAGTGTACGTGTGGTGTAACGACACGAATGTGGCTGTCGTCGATGCCATGATTCGTGAAGACAGAAGAGTGAGGTTACATGATATTGCAAATGCATTGAATAGCTCATATGGTTCAGTGAGCAGTATTATCATTTTGGATCACCATTTGTTTGGCCTCTGAAGAAACACCTTTGTGGGCAGCGTTTCCATACACTGGAAGAGGCACAACACTTACCTGGTTAGGGAACCTGGAGCAAGATTTCTTTGTAAAGGGCATGGATGATTGGGTGCCACGTTGAAATAAATGCTTAGACCACTATGGTTCCTTTGTCGAATGATAGTGTGATACGATTTGTCAAACATAATAAATTTTCATATATTTATCTCTGCACGTTTTTCTGTCAAACAAAAATTCACCTTACTTTTTGATACTCCTTTGTAGATACTTTAAAATAGTTTTCGTAGCAAAAATCCTAAATTTTGTTGCCCTCAAGTTTTCAGAGCAAGGTTTCAGCCAACTCATCCTATTTTAAAAAATAATTTCAACCGAATTATTCGGTTAGCATTCGACTTGTTTGTACGAAGAATTCTCTACAAGAGAAGGGAAGTATGTAGACACCTTAATCGTTCATTTTGTTTTCCCCATAGCCTTCTCACAGTTTCATTTCATTCTAATCATAGATAGTTATGCAAGAACTGCTGATACCCTTTGAAACATTCTGCATACGAAAATCAGGCATGAACTCGGGAAATAATTTTGGAGGGAGCCTTATCTTCTATCCTGGTTCGATATTTCAATCGAAATGCCATTATGCTGAATGAATATAACTTAATCATTCTTGACTGAGTTTTTTAGGCATAACTAATTTTGCAGATGAAATTAGATTCATTGTGTATTTTTTTTATTGTTTCTAACATTAAAATATTTCGGGAAGGAGTTGAGGTGTCTTCCTCCAGATATCGATCAATTCCCGATTCTAAATGGTTGCCAATATCTCGATGTATTTATAGGTAATGATAATGGTAATGATTTATAGGTAATGATAATGGTAATTTATTAACGTCACTCCAGTGCGACGTTAATAAATTACCATTATGATTACCTGATTCTAAATAAGCATTTTATTTTGCAAATACTATTGGACTATTTCAGACCTATCTGCGATTTTCTTATGGGTTCAACTAAACTTGGATTTGCAATGATTCAACAAAGTCCAGTATTTCGTCGTTTTACTATTGAAACCTTGTATGTCTTAATATCAAAAGTTTTCGGGAACGATGAAAAACTAAATACCAAGCTGCCGACCAGTTAAGACATGAGGTTTAAAAACTGCCTAGGGCTGCTTTATGATTGATGTAGACTTAGGATCTTTTGAAGTAAAACTAAGTAAATTTGTAACCAAATAATGTTAAAACATAAATTTAAATAATTAGACTTACGAGGTTTTGATAGTAAAATGACGATTTATTTCTGTAGCATCAAAGATGCCTGGCAGACAATGTTAGAAATGATTGATTTTCAGCAATGATACCCAGAAATTCAATAATGATTACGCAGAATTTCGGTAATATTACATTTTTTGAACATTAAATATAATTAATAGTTAATTGAGCCTCAAGACATTGTATCAAAGGGACAAAAAAGGTATTGCAGAGATTCCAAACTTTGGATGACCGTGTCAGGAATTTCATGAACATTTCAAGGGTCCCGGGCACCACATCTTCCCAGATGAAAATAAATAAGAAACTGCAAACTCCAAGGAATGGAGAATTGGATTGGGTGGTGGGGTTTTATGGCGCAAGGTCCAAAAGCGGACAAGTCGTGCCAAACACAAGACAGAATATAACCCGGTAAAAGTAAAAAATATTTAAAAATGAATAGTCCAAGACAAAGATAAAAGGTAGATTTAAAGCATGAAAAATGCGATGAGAGTAAAAATATCTAAACAATAGTTCACATGATAAAACAAGACCGTCATTGTCTGCAGCATAACTAACGAAACAGAATAATTTAATTTACATATGTATAAAATTTTGAAAGGGTGAAGTTTAAATGATTGAATTATAAAAGAATTTGAAAAATAGATATATGAGTTATTTTGAATTTGGGGGGAAAATTAGGTAAGATTTAATAAATCAACCGAACGTAAAAATGCGAAAAGGTTTGAATGAGGAATTTCGCAGATTTAAAATTGTACTTTTAGAAAAATTGAGACGTCAACGAGCAAAAACTAAGGAAAGCTGGGGTTAACCAGATTACAGATAACTCCGCATAACTACATTTATAAATCTACTTTGCTTGATCTTTCTCGCTCATATCCGATTCGCTTCTGAATTTGCCTTTGCCTGGGAACGGTCTTGAAGCGCCTTTTCCTTGTTCCTTTTCGAAAGCGTCATCGTGTGTTAACCTCTGAATCGAATATCCGGCGCGCGCGAGGCCGACAAACGAATCAGAAGACAATAACTGCATAAAGAAAAAGGAAAGTTTCCCATTCCTCTCGCTCTCTGCCGTAAAAGACTCATTTCCGGTAATCTATCTCGCAGAAAATTCGAGCCTCTTTGTTTTGACACAGCAGTCTTCAGCCGAATACTGCAGCAAGGGTCAGCCTAAGAAAGCCCTCATCACAAATCCTATATCCCAGAGGAGAAAGAGCTGCAAGAACTCAAACCTTTTTTGCCTTCCTAGTCGCAAGTGCTCTTTTGCAAAATTGCGAAAGAAAGGAATGTGTTGGTCGGTCGTCCTACTAATAAAATAGATTGGAGCATGTGCTCGCAGCTTCATCCGATCATCGACTTTAAAATGAGATAGATGGAGCATGTGCGCGCAGCTTCATCCGATCATAGACCTAAAAATGAGATAGATGGAGCATGTGCGCGCAGCTTCATCCGATCATCGACCTTAAAATGAGATATATGGAGCATGTGCCCGCAGCTTCATCCGATCATCGACCTTAAAATGAGATAGATGGAGCATGTGCCCGCAGCTTCATCCGATCATCGACCTTAAAATGAGATAGATGGAGTATGTGCCCGCAGCTTCATCCGATCATCGACCTTAAAATGAGATAGATGGAGCATGTGCCCGCAGCTTCATCCGATCATCGACCTTAAAATGAGATAGATGGAGCATGTGCGCGCAACTTCATCCGATCATCGACCTTAAAATGAGATAGATGGAGCATGTGCCCGCAGCTTCATCCGATCATCGACCTTAAAATGAGATAGATGGAGCATGTGCCCGCAGCTTCATCCGATCATCGACCTTAAAATGAGATAGATGGAGCATGTGCCCGCAGCTTCATCCGATCATCGACCTTAAAATGAGATAGATGGAGCATGTGCCCGCAGCTTCATCCGATCATCGACCTTAAAATGAGATAGATGGAGCATGTGCCCGCAGCTTCATCCGATCATCGACCTTAAAATGAGATAGATGGAGCATGTGCCCGCAGCTTCATCCGATCATCGACCTTAAAATGATATAGATGGAGCATGTGCGCGCAGCTTCATCCGATCATCGACCTTAAAATGAGATAGATGGAGCATGTGCGCGCAGCTTCATCCGATCATCGACCTTAAAATGAGATAGATGGAGCATGTGCCCGCAGCTTCATCCGATCATCGACCTTAAAATGAGATAGATGGAGCATGTGCCCGCAGCTTCATCCGATCATCGACCTTAAAATGAGATAGATGGAGCATGTGCGCGCAGCTTCATCCGATCTGTTGGGTTTTATCGATTGAAGACAGAGTTTTATATTAAAAATAAATTTTATTACGTGACCAAGTCTTATGGTTTAAAAACATACAAGAAGTCTGATCAGATCATGATCCCCAAAACTCTTCACACATTATCTCCTCTTTTATACATTCAGATTTACACAATTTACAATATTGATGTGCCCCACACGGCACTATAATTGGAGGTTTGAGACCGATTCCAACATGCGGCCCCATCGGTTGTAAAACCTCAGCAGACAATTACAGTATTACAATTCAATATATATATTTATATAAATCTAACAAAATATTTTTGTAATAATATTTTTAAATTTATTTAACAATAAAGGCTTTGTTAAAAAGTCAGCCAAATTATTTTCCGATGAAATATAATTTACGTTAAATAGTTCATCTTTTATTAATTTACGAATAAATTTGTACTTGATATCAATATGTTTAGTTTTCTGATTTTCCTGACTATTTTTTGAAAAATAGATAGCAGATTGATTATCACAATATACTTGGGGTCTTATGTAATCACACAAACTTAATTCATTTATAATTCTACTAAACCAAATAACTTCTTTAGTGCAATCGGTTAGTGCAATAAATTCAGATTCCATTGAGCTAAGAGCTATGCACTTTTGTTTAGAAGATTTCCATAATATTGGGATGTTACCAAAATAAATTAAATAGCCACTGCTTGAATGTCTGTTTGTGAGACCACATCCCCAATTTGCATCAGAAAAAGCAATCAAATTTGAACTTTCTACATTGGAAAGATTAATTTTAAAATCCTTTGTAAGAAAAACATAGATCATAATATCAACAACGTAAGACCAGTGTTTGTAAGTATAACCATTACAAAACTGAGACATTATATTAACGGCAAATGCAATATCTGGTCTGGATCTATCTGACAAAAACGATAAACATCCTATTAAGGAACGATAGGGAAATTTCCTCATTAAATCATTTTCAATTATTTCTTCCTCTTTAACCTTATCAGGTAAGTTACAACCAATTTTAAAAGGTAAATTCACAAAACTTTTAGGAAGATCTTTGAATTTTGACATTAATTTTTCAATGTAGGTAATTTGATGTAAATAAATCGAATTTTCAATTTCTTGAAAGTTTACGCCTAACAAATATTTAGTTTTACCTAGGACTGTAAGATCCAATTTTTTGTCCAATAATTCGATTACTTCATTTATCAAATGTTCCCTTTTTGAAAACAAAACCATATCATCTACATAAACAATTAAAATAACATCTTTAAATTTGTAGACACAATTACACCAATTTAACTGAGAAAATCCTAATTTAGTTAAAATACCGTCTAATTCCAAATTCCATTCTCTACCACTTTGATGCAGACCATATATAGCCTTTTCCAATAGACATACTTTGTTTTCGGATCCTTTCAGCACAAATCCTTTTGGCTGTTTCATGTATATAGTATCCTTAAGGTGTCCATATAAATATGCACTTTTCACGTCAACTTGACAGTGATACCAACCCAACATAGAAATCAATAGTACAAACAATAATTTAACAATAGAAAAATTCACAACTGGTGAAAAAATATCTTTAAAATCAATGCCGGGTTTTTGCTTAAAACCTTGAGCAACAAGACGAGCTTTATACCTTTTAGGTATATTGTTTTCGTCCATTTTTATGCAGTACACCCACTTACTTCCAATTATGGTTGTATTTGGGGGTGTGTCCACTAATTTCCATACTTGCCTATCCTTCATTATCCGAATTTCTTCATTCATGGCAGTATTCCATTTAATTTTATCCTTACTTGCTTGCGTTTCTTCATAACTTTTGGGGATTTCGACATTGTAACACTGATCATACATGTCGTACATCTGTTGGTCTAAAAAATTAGATTCATCACTAGAAGTAGATGGCACATTAGAAATATCCACATTAGGATGTTCAGTTTCTGGCTTAAAATTGAAATTTACAGGATCAAACCTAATCTTATTTTTAGTACAGTACTTTTTAATATCATTTAAAGATCTCATTCTCAAATTTTCAGGAGAATAATAGTATACATCTATCCTATTGCTTTTATTTCTAGGTTTTTCGATTCTTCGCCAATTTGAAATGTTAAGACTTTTTAAGTCCTCAGTTTTAACTAAATCTTTAGAATCTAAAACTTGAGTTTCACTTTCCGATTTTACTTTTATATTTTCATTTGATTGATAAATAGGAATATTAGAATTAAGATCGAAAGAAACGTACTCAAAGTTTTTACCAAATAGTACATCAACAGCTTTCTTACTTTCGTCGATATGAACATGGACTGTTTCAACTATTCTCTTCTCGTTTGGTACATATATTCTGTAACCTTTAGTTTTCAAACCATATCCTGTCAAAATACCAAGTTTAGCTCTGGGTTGTAATTTATTTCTCTGTATTTTAGGAATATGAACATATGCCAAAGAGCCAAAAATTCTAAAATGTTTTACTGATGGTTTGAAACCAGTCCATATTTCGTTAGGAGATATACCCTCAGTTAATTTGTGTTCGCATCTATTTTTAGTATGAATAAATGCTAAAAGTGCTTCTGACCAAAATTGTGGTTGTAAACCACTGTCTTGAAGCATAGCTCTGACACAATCCATGGCTGTTCTATTGAACCTTTCTGCAATGCCATTTTGTTCAGGGGTATAAGTTGAAGTTCTTTCGATTTTTATTCCTAGATCATTTAAAAACTTTTTAAATTCTTTGTGACAAAATTCTAAACCATTGTCAGTTCGGACACATTTTAACTTAACATTTAGCTGTCTTTCAGCTCTAACCAAGTATTTTTTAAAGTAATCAAAAACTTCATTCTTATTTTGAATAATATAAACAGTTACTTTACGTGAAAAATCATCAATAATAGATAAAAAGTATTTGTTTCCACCTAGAGAGTTAACTGGAGCAGGACCCCACAAATCCATATGGATCCTTTCCAAAACATTTTTAGTTTTCCTTTCGTACATATAGTTTCTTTTTAAGGATATTCTAGTGGATTTAGCAATAGCACAAATCTTACAATTTTTATCTATATTCTTACAATTAAGTTTTTCAATTCCTTTTACACAATTAATTTTACTCATATTTTCAATTAAGGGCATGTTAACATGACAAAACCTACGGTGGGCTTTTTCTAGATCTAAACCAGTTACATATGTATAATTTTTAATCTTGGGATAACCTTTCAAGATATACAATTTTCCAATTCTGGGAACAGTAAACAAATATTTATTATAACTATTATAAATAATCATTTTGTTATTTCCCCATTTAATTTGGTTTCCCACAAGGTCAATACGAGCACCACTAATTAAATTTCTTCTCATATTAGGCGAGTATAACACATCTTTTAAAGTTATATCATAATTTCTGTTTCTATCTAAAACTGTAAATTGAATATCACCCATACCTAATACTTCCGAGGTGCTGTCCTTGTCTCCGACTAGGATCTTCTGTGGTGGTAGTTTTCTGAATGTCGTAAACATATCGCGTTCTTTACAGAAGTGGGCAGTTGCAGCAGAATCAATAAGAAATTCCCTCGGTCTTTCATTTGGAAAATTTGAAACTGCATAGGCACGTTGAAGATCAGTTTTTGGATTGTCCTCCATATAAAATAATTCACCACCAGGTTTCTGCCGATTGCATTTCTTGAAGCACTTCGATTCGTAATGTCCCGACTTTTTGCAGTAGTTGCAGAATGGTCGCGGCCCCATACGACAAACTGTCGACTTTCTTGGGCTTGAAGGAATTAATTCAGGGTCCAGTACGCATCTGCTGTGATCAGGAGTAGACGCCCGTGTCTCCTTGTATCTAGATGACTTGTTTCTTGTAGCATAAGCATCGGCCACGATACTTAATTTTGTGCCTTCGTCTTTCCGCTTCAGCTCGATTCGGCTGGATTCTGTTATTAAATGTTTAGACAAATTGTCTAGCGTGAACTCGTTGTCATCCATCCTGTATAGCAGTTGTACCAGATTATCGTATTCGTGAGGCAAATGTCTTATTAGTTGAAAGCAAACTAAGAGGTCTGGGATTTCGAATCCACCTTCTTTTATCTGTAACAGCTTCTCATGCACTCGTTTGCAGAAGAGTCCAATGGATTCGTCCTCCGGCTGGTAGCGGATTGAAAAGAACTCGTCCACAAGGCCTGCCAATCGTGCTCTAGATGCTGGTTCAAAGTTGGTCTTTAATATATCCCAGGCTTCCTTACCATCCTCAGTAGATGAAATTAAGACTTGATATTTTCTGTCTATGCCCTGGTAGATAGTTGTGTATGTCCTCTGCTTCCTATAACGATAGTCTCTTTTTTCTTGTTCTGGAGCATCTTCCAATAATAGAGGTTCCGTTTTAGTGATAAATTCCCAGCAGTTCCGGTCCATTAGCAATACCTTCATGTCCGTCTTCCACGTGACATAGTTGAAATCCGATAACTTCGGGAAGGAAAACATGGACATTTCTTGAATACCCATCATACTGGATACCGGTAGTGGCAGAATTCAGGTTCAGCTTAAGGTCTGTGGCCCATAACCAATTGTTGGGTTTTATCGATTGAAGACAGAGTTTTATATTAAAAATAAATTTTATTACGTGACCAAGTCTTATGGTTTAAAAACATACAAGAAGTCTGATCAGATCATGATCCCCAAAACTCTTCACACATTATCTCCTCTTTTATACATTCAGATTTACACAATTTACAATATTGATGTGCCCCACACGGCACTATAATTGGAGGTTTGAGACCGATTCCAACACGATCATCGACCTTAAAATGAGATAGATGGAGCATGTGCCCGCAGCTTCATCCGATCATCGACCTTAAAATGATATAGATGGAGCATGTGCGCGCAGCTTCATCCGATCATCGACCTTAAAATGAGATAGATGGAGCATGTGCTCGCAGCTTCATCCGATCATCGACCTTAAAATGAGATAGATGGAGCATGTGCGCGCAGCTTCATCCGATCATCGACCTTAAAATGAGATAGATGGAGCATGTGCTCGCAGCTTCATCCGATCATCGACCTTAAAATGAGATAGATGGAGCATGTGCCCGCAGCTTCATCCGATCATCGACCTTAAAATGAGATAGATGGAGCATGTGCCCGCAGCTTCATCCGATCATCGACCTTAAAATGAGATAGATGGAGCATGTGCCCGCAGCTTCATCCGATCATCGACCTTAAAATGAGATAGATGGAGCATGTGCCCGCAGCTTCATCCGATCATCGACCTTAAAATGAGATAGATGGAGCATGTGCCCGCAGCTTCATCCGATCATCGACCTTAAAATGAGATAGATGGAGCATGTGCCCGCAGCTTCATCCTATCATCGACCTTAAAATGAGATAGATGGAGCATGTGCGCGCAGCTTCATCCGATCATCGACTTTAAAATGAGATAGATGGAGCATGTGCGCGCAGCTTCATCCGATCATCGACCTTAAAATGATATATGTTGGAATCGGTCTCAAACCTCTAATTATAGTGCCGTGTGGGGCACATAAATTTGAAGAATGTAAATCTTTGAATGTATAAAAGTGAAGAAAGATTGGGGATCATGAACTGATCAGACTTCTTGTTTTCTAAAATGTATGTTTTAAACTATAAGACTTGACTACGTAATAAAATTTATTTTTAATGCATAAAACTCTGTCTTCAATCGATAAAACCCAACAATTGGTTATGGGCCTCAGATCTTAAGCTGAACCTGAATTCTGCCACTACCGGTATCCAGTATGATGGGTATTCAAGAAATGTCCATATTTTCCTTCCCGAAGTTATCGGATTTCAACTATGCCACGTGGAAGACGGACATGAAGATATTGCTAATGGACCGGAACTGCTGGGAATTTATCACTAAAACGGAACCTCTATTATTGGAAGATGCTCCAGAACAAGAAAAAAGAGACTATCGTTATAGGAAGCAGAGGACATACACAACTATCTACCAGGGCATAGACAGAAAATATCAAGTCTTAATTTCATCTACTGAGGACGGTAAGGAAGCCTGGGATATATTAAAGACCAACTTTGAACCAGCATCTAGAGCACGATTGGCAGGCCTTGTGGACGAGTTCTTTTCAATCCGCTACCAGCCGGAGGACGAATCCATTGGACTCTTCTGCAAACGAGTGCATGAGAAGCTGTTACAGATAAAAGAATGTGGATTCGAAATCCCAGACCTCTTAGTTTGCTTTCAACTAATAAGACATTTGCCTCACGAATACGATAATCTGGTACAACTGCTATACAGGATGGATGACAACGAGTTCACGCTAGACAATTTGTCTAAACATTTAATAACAGAATCCAGCCGGATCGACCTGAAGCGGAAGGACGAAGACACAAAATTAAGTATCGTGGCCGATGCTTATGCTACAAGAAACAAGTCATCTAGATACAAGGAGACACGGGCGTCTACTCCTGATCACAGCAGATGCGTACTGGACCCTGAATTAATTCCTTCAAGCCCAAGAAAGTCGACAGTTTGTCGTATGGGGCCGCGACCATTCTGTAACTACTGCAAAAAGTCGGGACATTACGAATCGAAGTGCTTCAAGAAAAGCAATCGGCAGAAACCTGGTGGTGAATTATTTTATATGGAGGACAATCCAAGAACTGATCCTCAACGTGCCTATGCAGTTTCAAATTTTCCAAATGAAAGACCGAGGGAATTTCTTATTGATTCTGCTGCAACTGCCCACTTCTGTAAAGAACGCGATATGTTTACGACATTCAGAAAACTACCACCACAGAAGATCCTAGTCGGAGACAAGGACAGCACCTCGGAAGTATTAGGTATGGGTGATATTCAATTTACAGTTTTAGATAGAAACAGAAATTATGATATAACTTTAAAAGATGTGTTATACTCGCCTAATATGAGAAGAAATTTAATTAGTGGTGCTCGTATTGACCTTGTGGGAAACCAAATTAAATGGGGAAATAACAAAATGATTATTTATAATAGTTATAATAAATATTTGTTTACTGTTCCCAGAATTGGAAAATTGTATATCTTGAAAGGTTATCCCAAGATTAAAAATTATACATATGTAACTGGTTTAGATCTAGAAAAAGCCCACCGTAGGTTTTGTCATGTTAACATGCCCTTAATTGAAAATATGAGTAAAATTAATTGTGTAAAAGGAATTGAAAATCTTAATTGTAAGAATATAGATAAAAATTGTAAGATTTGTGCTATTGCTAAATCCACTAGAATATCCTTAAAAAGAAACTATATGTACGAAAGGAAAACTAAACATGTTTTGGAAAGGATCCATATGGATTTGTGGGGTCCTGCTCCAGTTAACTCTCTAGGTGGAAACGAATACTTTTTATCTATTATTGATGATTTTTCACGTAAAGTAACTGTTTATATTATTCGAAATAAGAATGAAGTTTTTGATTACTTTAAAAAATACTTGGTTAGAGCTGAAAGACAGCTAAATGTTCAGTTAAAATGTGTCCGAACTGACAATGGTTTAGAATTTTGTCACAAAGAATTTAAAAAGTTTTTAAATGATCTAGGAATAAAAATCGAAAGAACTTCAACTTATACCCCTGAACAAAATGGCGTTGCAGAAAGGTTCAATAGAACAGCCATGGATTGTGTCAGAGCTATGCTTCAAGACAGTGGTTTACAACCACAATTTTGGTCAGAAGCACTTTTAGCATTTATTCATACTAAAAATAGATGCGAACACAAATTAACTGAGGGTATATCTCCTAACGAAATATGGACTGGTTTCAAACCATCAGTAAAACATTTTAGAATTTTTGGCTCTTTGGCATATGTTCATATTCCTAAAATACAGAGAAATAAATTACAACCCAGAGCTAAACTTGGTATTTTGACAGGATATGGTTTGAAAACTAAAGGTTATAGAATATATGTACCAAGCGAGAAGAGAATAGTTGAAACTGTCCATGTTCATATCGACGAAAGTAAGAAAGCTGTTGATGTACTATTTGGTAAAAACTTTGAGTACGTTTCTTTCGATCTTAATTCTAATATTCCTATTTATCAATCAAATGAAAATATAAAAGTAAAATCGGAAAGTGAAACTCAAGTTTTAGATTCTAAAGATTTAGTTAAAACTGAGGACTTAAAAAGTCTTAACATTTCAAATTGACGAAGAATCGAAAAACCTAGAAATAAAAGCAATAGGATAGATGTATACTATTATTCTCCTGAAAATTTGAGAATGAGATCTTTAAATGATATTAAAAAGTACTGTACTAAAAATAAGATTAGGTTTGATCCTGTAAATTTCAATTTTAAGCCAGAAACTGAACATCCTAATGTGGATATTTCTAATGTGCCATCTACTTCTAGTGATGAATCTAATTTTTTAGACCAACAGATGTACGACATGTATGATCAGTGTTACAATGTCGAAATCCCCAAAAGTTATGAAGAAACGCAAGCAAGTAAGGATAAAATTAAATGGAATACTGCCATGAATGAAGAAATTCAGATAATGAAGGATAGGCAAGTATGGAAATTAGTGGACACCCCCCCAAATACAATCATAATTGGAAGTAAGTGGGTGTACAGCATAAAAATGGACGAAAACAATATACCTAAAAGGTATAAAGCTCGTCTTGTTGCTCAAGGTTTTAAGCAAAAACCCGGCATTGATTTTAAAGATATTTTTTCACCAGTTGTGAATTTTTCTATTGTTAAATTATTGTTTGTACTATTGATTTCTATGTTGGGTTGGTATCACTGTCAAGTTGACGTGAAAAGTGCATATTTATATGGACACCTTAAGGATACTATATACATGAAACAGCCAAAAGGATTTGTGCTGAAAGGATCCGAAAACAAAGTATGTCTATTGGAAAAGGCTATATATGGTCTGCATCAAAGTGGTAGAGAATGGAATTTGGAATTAGACGGTATTTTAACTAAATTAGGATTTTCTCAGTTAAATTGGTGTAATTGTGTCTACAAATTTAAAGATGTAATTTTAATTGTTTATGTAGATGATATGGTTTTGTTTTCAAAAAGAGAACATTTGATAAATGACGTAATCGAATTATTGGACAAAAAATTGGATCTTACAGTCCTAGGTAAAACTAAATATTTTTTAGGCATAAACTTTCAAGAAATTGAAAATTCGATTTATTTACATCAAATTACCTACATTGAAAAATTAATGTCACAATTCAAAGATCTTCCTAAAAGTTTTGTGAATTTACCTTTTAAAATTGGTTGTAACTTACCTGATAAGGTTAAAGAGGAAGAAATAATTGAAAATGATTTAATGAGGAAATTTCCCTATCGTTCCTTAATAGGATGTTTATCGTTTTTGTCAGATAGATCCAGACCAGATATTGCATTTGCTGTTAATATAATGTCTCAGTTTTGTAATGGTTATACTTACAAACACTGGTCTTACGTTGTTGATATTATGAACTATGTTTTTCTTACAAAGGATTTTAAAATTAATCTTTCCAATGTAAAAAGTTCAAATTTGATTGCTTTTTCTGATGCAAATTGGGGATGTGGTCTCACAAACAGACATTCAAGCAGTGGCTATTTAATTTATTTTGGTAACATCCCAATATCATGGAAATCTTCTAAACAAAAGTGCATAGCTCTTAGCTCAATGGAATCTGAATTTATTGCACTAACCGATTGCACTAAAGAAGTTATTTGGTTTAGTAGAATTATAAATGAATTAAGTTTGTGTGATTACATAAGACCCCAAGTATATTGTGATAATCAATCTGCTATCTATTTTTCAAAAAATAGTCAGGAAAATCAGAAAACTAAACATATTGATATCAAGTACAAATTTATTCGTAAATTAATAAAAGATGAACTATTTAACGTAAATTATATTTCATCGGAAAATAATTTGGCTGACTTTTTAACAAAGCCTTTATTGTTAAATAAATTTAAAAATATTATTAGAAAAATATTTTGTTAGATTTATATATATATATATATATATATATTGAATTGTAATACATCTGCTGAGGTTTTACAACCGATGGGGCCGCATGTTGGAATCGGTCTCAAACCTCTAATTATAGTGCCGTGTGGGGCACATAAATTTGAAGAATGTAAATCTTTGAATGTATAAAAGTGAAGAAAGATTGGGGATCATGAACTGATCAGACTTCTTGTTTTCTAAAATGTATGTTTTAAACTATAAGACTTGACTACGTAATAAAATTTATTTTTAATGCATAAAACTCTGTCTTCAATCGATAAAACCCAACAATATAGATGGAGCATGTGCGCGCAGCTTGTTACTTCTTCCAGCCCATGTTACTTCTTCCAGTCGCACAGTTTGAAGATCTATCACGTGGTTGTGGGGAAAAGAAGAATCCTAAATCATTGATTGGTTGAAGTGATTATTCACCGTATTCAAAAGCACTAGTCTGCGATTCGAAGGGGATTCTTAAGTCTACTTCAGAGATCTTACGACAGCGACTCCGCCCACACGGTCCGTCTATTTCGTTAGAAGGTCGATGGTTCCGATCACTCGGTTGGAAAACCGGTCACGTGGTATTTTGAAAAAGCACGTACCATTAGGATTCGTGCACTGGCTATCCACTTATGGTATTCGCCATTTTTTTTCACAGCAGCAGCATGGTTGGCTGTGATTGGATAAATAAAATATTATTTATCCAATCAGTTCATACTTAACTTATAACAGGGAAAAATTTAATTGCTATCTTTCCGAGCAACCAACCAGATAAAAGGGGTCACAAGAAAAGCGAAAAATATTGAGTGTGGGATGAGAGGAATGGGGCGAAGCATTACAAATGACGCTGGGTGTTGACTGAGGGGAATTGCGAGAAGAAAATTGAAGTTTCTCGTTCTTGAAAGATCTTTCTCTGGGAGAGGTTGTGAATTTCATAATAGAGTGTTCCTCTACGCAACTAGGGCCGCGGTAGCCCGGTTGGTGGAGTAACGGATTAGCAATGGTTGCGAGTTGGAATCCAACAAAAATACCATGGTGTACAAAGGGGATGGTGCACATTAAATCTGTCTTGGCCTCAAATGTCCTCACGCTCACGTGATGTGGAAGTTTGGAGAGTGGGGTGCCATCTCAGGTTTGACCTCGCCGTCTGACCGTGGTTCAAAAATTACGTGGTGTTGTCCTCGGATCTTTCTCTTTAGGGTGATCCCCCAGACCTTCACCTCTTCTACTCACCAAGCGGTGTAGGGCATATACAGGGTGATTCTACGGTCATGGGACAAACTTCACGGGGTGATAGAACACAACGAAACAAACACTTTTCACCATAGAATGCAGGGTCGCAAGAGGGCGCTTTCCATTCCGGCACAAACTCACGGTCCGACGCAAGTTGGAAATAAGAGGCGCATGAAATATGGAAACAACGCTTCAATGTCAAATAAACATCAATAACTGCTTGACAAAACGAAATAATACAATTACATCAATTAAAGATAAGTACAAGGAACAACGGGTAAGAAAGAAATGACAAAACATGAGAAACTTTTCACATGGGAATGAAACGACATGTACAAACATCAGTCGGTAAGTACAACGCAAATGCACAATTACAGAAGCTGTTCAAAATGTCGACCATCACACCTGATGCAGGCCTCGCGTGTGTTGATATATTTATGGAGCACATGGCCCCGCAGGGGCCTAAATCTCCGGTGTTGAACATAGAGCTTGACTTATTGGAATTTGTCTTGTTGAGTTGAGTATTGAAATTAAAAGCTAGCTAATAATAAAAAAGAATCCGGTAAAATTTAGGAGTTAGGAAGAATAAGGATCAATTTTAATTAGATAAGTCAGTGATCTCTGCTGCCCAGTGTGAGGCTGCGCCTAGGTCTGGATTTATTTTGAGGAAGGGTTGGGTCGTAGATTTCCTGCACTGCTGCATTGTGACTATTATTAATTTGGAGGAAGAATTTGTGAGAGATTTTATAGATAAATTTTCTTATGGTTGGGATATTGAGGGCTCTGGTGATATCGCTATTGCGATAATACCATCTTGCATTCGATATTTGCCTAAGAAAGATGTTTTGAAGCTGTTCGATGCGCTTTAGATTCACATCATTAGTCCCACCCCAGATTGGGCAAGCATATGTTATGATTGGCCTGACAAATGAAAGGTATATGATTTTCTTGTTGTGTATAGAAAGTGTTGAACTCCGGGATGTGAGAGGGTAAACAGTGGCAGTGATTTTACGAAATTTATCCTGTATATGTTGTATGTGTGGCTTCCAGTTTAATTTTGAGTCTAGGATAAGTCCTAGATATTTGGTTTGAAGTGACCAACGGATTGATTGACCATAAAGTTGGAGTTTGGGTAGTTTTGAGGGATTTCTGCAGTGGAACATGATTGCAGCTGTCTTTTCAACATTGAGTAGTATTTTCCATTTGACAAGCCAGGATTCAAGGTAGTAGATATGGACTTTAAGGTCAGCAATAAGTATTTTATAATTTTTATGTTGAGTAAAAATTGCAGTGTCATCTGCGAACATGCTAATTTTAGTGTTATCCGTTTGGGGTATATCGTTCATATATAAATTAAAGAGAAAAGGTCCGAGTTTGGATCCTTGTGGGACTCCAGCATAAATATTTCTTTTCGAAGATAACTGATTATTGACTCTAACAACATACGTTCTATTGGTAAGATATGAGGCTATAAGTTTAATAATATTTAATCAGGGAAGTTATATAAGATCATTTTGTAAATAAGACCCTGAATCCAGACTTTGTCAAAGGCTTTGGCAATATCAAAAAAGACTATCCCAGTGTATTTATTCGGTTTATTTGTATTTCCAGACTGAATATATTCAACTACCCGAAGTAGCTGATGAGTAGTGGAGAGGTGGGGGGTGAAGCGAAATTGTTGGGGTATCATTATGTTGTTTGTGTTTATAAAGGTGTTGTAGTGCTCAAGAATGACCGCTTCAGTAATTTTACTTAGAGTGGGTAACAGTGAAATAGGTCTGTAGCTGGTTGGTGCTTGGGGGGGTTTATCTGGTTTCAGAATAGGAACGAGATGCATGCGGTTTTCCATGGACGAGGAAAGTATTTAATTTTAAAAATGGCATTAATAATCATTGTAAGCATGAGAATTGTTTTAGGGGGGAGCTTTTTGATCATCTTGTTAGTGATCCCTTCATTACCGGGTGATTTTTTCACATTTAGTTTTTCAATTTGACGAGTTATATCAGAGGGGAGAATTGTAATATTACAGATTTGATGTGGTTTGCTATTGTAGGATTGAATCGAATTTAGAACTTGCGAAGTTGTAGCAGGGTCATTAATAAATACTATTTTCGGTCAATTGATTTTCCAGGCTATCTGCTAACAAATTAGCTTTATCAGAGACAGCTGTTTGATGTGATGAAACAAGTGGAGGAATGTTTTTACGTTTTTTGGTGATGGATCTGGCAGTTTTCCATATAGATTTATCTTCAGTGTTGAGGGATTGAAGGTGGTTTTTCCAAGACTCTTGGGAGTGACTAGAAATTTTTCTTCTGATGGTTTTTGAATATAATTCAGAAGGGTTTTAGTTTGCGGATTTTTTGTTTTCTGCCAGTGTTTTTTGGTTCTGTTTCTGATCTTAATAAGAGTTTTAATTTCAGTAGGGAGGGAATAATTGTTAGGTGTCGTAACGGGTTTAGATGATTCATTGTAGGCTGATAGAATGTTTTGTGTTAAGTTAGTTACTGCGTTATCTATGTCGTTTGGGCTATTTAGAGGATAGGGTTGCGTTGGGTAGGTGACATTTGTGTTAAGGGTCTGCTGAAAGCGAGCCCAGTTAGTAGATTTATGAGGTGAAGGTATGGTGGGAATATGGTAAAATGCAAAGTTAATCAACACAGGATTGTGATCAGAGGGGAGTTCAGGTATGGAGTCAATATAATATTTGTAATTGAATCTTTTAAGAAGGGCAAAATCGATCGTACTTGCAGAGTGCGTATTGTTGGATTATTAGGGGCAGCACTAGAGACACCCATTTGGGTGGCAAGATTAAAAAGTTTGTCGCCAGCGACATTGTTCCTATTGCAGTTCCAGAAAGTGTGATGAGCGTTGAAGTCTCCGCAAAGAATTGCTTGGTCAGGAGTTTTTAAAAGTAATTCAATGTCCTCAATGAAATCGGGTTTTTTACTCGGGGAATTGTAAATGGAGGTAATTGAGAATGGTTTGAGTTTGGGGAGAGTAACAGAAATCGTTGTAGCTTGAACATGTTTTAAAGCTGGATTAATTTCTTGATGGTGGGGGATGGATTTCTTAATAAAGATAGCGGTCCCTCCTCGGGCCTTAGTGTTAGTGGGTACGTCTAGGTCATTCCTGTAAATGTTGTAGTTGGGGATGTGTATGTTAATGTTGGGTCTGAGGTGGGTCTCTTGCAGACAAACCACATCAGGATTGTGAGTATTGACAAATTCCCGAAGTTCTATAATTTTGTTGCAAATACCATTTGCGTTCCAAAAACATATGCTAAGCCCAGTGTTGGTTCGACCCATCAGGTGTTAGTGGAAAGACATTGAGCTAGTAGGAACAGTTTGTCGACTGGAGTCTGAGCTGAGAGTAGCTTGTTTGCTATCTCGCTGACTCCTCCGAATGGTTTGAAGGACAGGACAGGACATATCACTTTCGGAGCTCCCGCTGCAGTGCAGCTCATCTCCACATCATAAAAAGAAGTTAATTTAAAATAAATGCTATTTTACATAAGGGTGGGTGAATTTTAAATAAAATGTCAATCTAGGGTGCAGAAAAACTTAAGTGCTAATTATAATCGTAGTCATAACAACTGTGGTTTGACTACGATTAGAGATCAGTGGGACGAGTCCCTTAGTAGATTTGCTCAACGCTCGTAACTGAGCTGATGGTAAAGAGAAGGAAAGGCAATTAAACTTTAAAAAGAGAAATTACAGTTAAAGTTAAAGTTAAACTAAGTGAGTGAGTGGTCCTATCAAGTCCATTAACACATCCAAGCTGGTGGTGTACAGAGGTGTAACGGAAGGGGATTAGTTGGTGGTGTACATAGGTGTAACGGAAGGGGATTAGTTGGTGGTGTACATAGGTGTAACGGAAGGGGATTAGTTGGTGGTGTACATAGGTGTAACGGAAGGGGATTAGTTGGTGGTGTACATAGGTGTAACGGAAGGGGATTAGTTGGTGAGTGCATAAACGGAGCTGAAGTCATAAATTCCAAACGGAACACTCCACATCGGCGTTTCGGCCTTTGCGGGAAGGTGTTAAATTGCTGGTGCAGAATGGCTCTAGGCCTTTTCTGGGATCTTGCAACAGCAGCGTCATATGGTGTTAATGACTGTAGTGCTTCGTTTGGCACCTGAGGTAATTTGAGGAAGAATTTGGAAGAGAGGTGCTGCAAAAATTCAGCTATGGGCTTAATCTTGAGGTCCGAATGTATGACTTCGTTCCGGACATAGTACGGAGCATCCACAATCATACGGAGTGTATGGTTTTGAAAGACCTGCAGTCTTCTCATGTTTTTGGCACTTGTGGATCCCCAAATTTGGGACCCATAAGTGAGGGTGGGTCTAATGATGGCTTTGTAGAGGAGTAATTTATTTGCAAGGGAGAGCCTACTCTTGCGAGCAATGAGCTGAATAATTTGGTGCTTGGCTATCGTGCCGTTGCGTAAAGCACGACCGACATGATCATTCCAAGTTAATTTTGGGTCAAGGATGAGTCCTAAGTATTTGTACCTGCGAACCCAGTACACAGGTGTGCCAAAGAGAGAAATGGGGGGATTTCCAGATATTCTGGGTTATCTAGATTCATGTTGAATCCATAATTGTATCGGGTGAATCTCCTGGAGAACATCATGCAGGAGCACTTAGAAGCGTTAACTTTAATACGCCAATTTGAGAGCCAGAGCTGTAGGTCCTGTACGTAGTTCCTCATTCGCGACAAGATGTGGTGAATGTTATTTGATTGGACGAGAATGGCGGTGTCGTCGGCATATATAGCCAACTCGGTGTGCAGAGTTTTGGGCATATCGTTAACAAATAGGTTGAAGAGCTTAGGTCCCAGAAGGGAACCTTGGGGGACTCCAGCATGGATTGGGCGGTGGGTAGAGAAGTTTCCTTCGACTCTAACTGTAAATGATCGTTTAGTGAGGTAGGAGTTGATAAGGGATACAAAATGGGCCGAGAAACCAAGTCGCATGAGCTTGATTAAGAGTCCGTCGTGCCAGACGTGGTCGAAAGCTTTGGCAACATCTAGGAATAAAACACCTGTGTGTTGTCTTTTGCGATAGCCCTCATGGATCAATTCCGTAACACGCAACAGCTGGTGGTTGGTGCTATGTTTCTTGCGAAACCCGAATTGTTCTGGAATCAAAATATTGTTTTCCTGAACGAATTGATCCAGGCGTATAAGCAAAATATATTCGTAGATTTTACTCAATGAGCTGAGTAATGAAATCGGACGATAATTTTGGGGCAGTTTTAGGTCTTGGGAGGGTTTTGGAATAGGGACAACGACCGCTATTTTCCAGCATTGGGGGAAATAACTTTTCTTAATCATGATGTTAATTAGAAAAGTTATAAACACTATGAATTTAATTGGGAGGTTAATTAACATGCGATTGGATATAGAATCCATGCCAGGAGCCTGTTTTGGCTTAAGGGAGTTGATGAAGGAGACAATCTCCTGTGGGGTTGCAGGTTCGATACTTGGGTCGAACGGTGTACCTAGGAACTCTTCAACCTGGGTGTGTACGCCTTGGAAACTGTGCGTATGCAAGTTCCCAAGGATTGGATTGGGTTTGAATTGGGATTGAAGGCTGTCTGCAAGAAATTCAGCTTTTTCTTTCCCAGGATGAACATCAAAATAGTAGAAAACACATACAGTTGCAATCAGAATTTTGATATGTACAGAATGAAAGAAAAACAGAACTACAAGTAATTTAACAGAACAATTTACAATGAGAAATTCTGATAGGTACAGAATAAATATACAATAATAAATTTAATAGAACATTATTGTATACAATAGGTAGATATTGTGAAGTGGAAAATGGAACATGAAAAATATTAATAAAGGGATATGAAAGATACAATGTAAGTCCAAAGGGAATAATAAAAAGTAAAAAAAATTACAATGTAGAATATCAGTATTCAAAGTCGGTCGTGATGATTCAAATAAAAGAGAGATCATTATTCAAGAGAGATGAGATGAAAAAGATGTATTTATTATGTAAATGAATGAACACAGTCAAGGGTCCGAGAGGGTTGATGCCGGACCATCGTCAGTAGCCCGTTGTGTTGCTCCAGTGCGACGTAAATTAAATACCTTCCTAAACCAAGACTGCAGAGCGCCATATGCTAGGACTCAGCAGCAGATTATCAACAAATGACCCAGTCTGAAAATCAGCACGATCCTGCCGATGAGTGCTGTTTTCCTTTAATCAGCCCCAACTTGACCATAGTCCCCTTCGAAACTGAAATAAGCTATTACACAGCTGGGATTATTTCTGAGATGTGCATTGAATGGGTCAGTGGAAATAAACTTGTCACACGTTTTCAATGAGCGTGCACATTTCAGAAGCTTGGTTGAGTTTTAACCCTTTCGGGCCTAATGAGCATATACGTCCCAGAGATTAGATTGGGTAAATAAATCCCACTTTTGAATGGGTTTTTACGTTTTCAGTGTTCTTAAGGAATTAGGGAATAAAAATATGACTCAAGAAACCTGACAATACTTTCAGATTGCAAATGGCGGACTTATGGTTTTGAGGACGCCCATTCATTCTGATGAATTAGTGACGTGGTTCGGAAACAAAAAGATGGTACAAAATGAGTTGCCCAGAAGCCCACTACAATACGTACATGAATGGAGTTGACCGCTGTGATGAAGTGGCTACTTTTTAGGGTCATGGCAGAAAATCAGACAAGTGGCGGAAAAAGATTTTTTGGAACTTAGTTCTGATTTCTGTTGTGAATGCATGGATTACAAAGTGTTATGTGGAACATAAAACAGAACCACTCTTATCATTCATGGTCCCCTTAGCTGAGCAACTGATAAATGTTGGAAGGGAGAAAGCAAACACCAAAAGAACGCGAAAGTACGGTCGTCCGTCAAAAAGAGCATAACGTACTAAATTAAACTACTTTTCATAGTTAAATTTTAATAATGCAAAAGTCGGGGCGAAAGGGTTAAGACGCAACTTTCAGCCATGCTGCACCAACGTCAGGTGAATGGACATACACAAGAAGGAAAACTACTGAAGCAAGACACATCCACCAGGAGGAATCAAACTTGTGCGTCTAGAACTCAAGTTGATAACAACTTGAGTTCTAGACGTTCAAGTTGATAACAACTTGAGTTCTAGTGCAGTGGGCTTGCCCATCGAGTCACAAATTGTAGAATGTGAATTGTTAGTGAAATTAATTGCCCAGAAATGTATTCTTTTATTGCAAATAAAATATTAATCTGTTCAAAAGATTTTTACAATAACCATATGAGAGAGATTTTCAGGACGAGACGTGAATATTTTACTCCAGCCTTCTAAACGCTCTCGCTTGTTACTTATCAGGGTTACCTTAAAATGCGGTTTATCGCCGTTTTGACATTTAATCCAATTGGAAATTTATCAAACTACCGTACATTTTCATTGGCGTAATGCTGAAATCATTCGAAAAATAGGCGACGTTGAAAATAAGTACAGGAAAAACGAGTATCACTACCACTTTTCTTGCATTGGACTGTATTTAGCTTGAAAAAAATGTCTCTGATACACCGCATTTACTCCACTTTAAGGTGCACTAGAACATACACTAGAACATTTTTTTTTTCATTTTGACTTTAAAAATCCAGTATTTTCACAATAGGTCATTGGTTTGTGCTTAAACTCATTTTAGTGTGAAAAATTCTCATTGAGCTACTCATTAATTATCTAATTTAGATAGAATTAGCATGTTCTTTGAACAGTGATATCTCAAATTCTAATGTGTTCAGAAGGACAATTCCTGTTGGAAATTATTCCTGATATTATTCTTCATGTTTTGACGCTCCATCAAGTTGCTAGAGGGAATACGTTCTTTTTTACAATTTTTTTCACGAAGGAAGTCTAAAAAAAATCAAGTTTTTTTCAGGAATTTCAACATTTAAAAATCAACTAAAAATTCATTTCTTAACCAATAACTTCGACTGAGGGCCAAAACATCCACTGTATTATACAGATTAAAATGACATGAAAGTAATTTTAATAGATCAATTCATTGTTGAGTTATCATTGTTCGAAAGAAGTATCCTATTGCAAAAACAGTTCTTCAGAAATCTAGTTTTAAAGTTTTGGAAACGTGTTTGTCTATGGTGACATTACCTAACCCAAACCCTCGTAACTTGAAAACTATTTCGAATATTTACAAGATCTTGGTATAGTTTGAAAGCTAAGAGGTTGGACACTATTTTGAATTATTAAAAAATAGATCGATATTTTAGTCAATTTTCGTGATTTCTAGTGTATACATACACCTTAAACCAGCCACTGCGCATTGACAACATATCCGTTCACGCATATATCCGTCTTCCCTGTGAGATTCGGGACTGCGGTAGCCCAATTACAAGAGCAACGCATTAGCATCCAGAGGGCAGCTTTGTCCAGCCAAAGACCGTCGTCCAGAGGGGGCTGGTGCACGTTAAATCTGTCGTGGCATCAAATGTCCTTATGTTGGTGTGATGGGGAAGTTTGGAGTGTGGGGTGGCCAGCTCAGCTGTGACCTCGTCATCTGACTGTGGTTCAAAATGGTGTGATGCTCTCCTCGGGTCCCTCCCTACCGGTTTGATCCCGGACCTTCGCCAATAGCCCGTCGTGTCGCTCCAGTGCGACGCTAATTCAACTACCTACCCTCTGAGATTTCTAACTAATGTAATTTTTTTATAGGATTACCCCTAGGATCTGAGATTCGAGTCAGATTGCTTGAACTGACCATTTCGCAGGATTAACCTTCGGTGGATAGTTAACGTGGGACTGGAGCAACACAACGGGCTATTGGCCACGGTCCGGGATCGTTCCGGAAGGGAAGGATCCGAGGACATCGCCTCTTCATTTCGAACCATGGTCAGATGACTAAAACTACACCTGAGCTGGCACTCCATTCTCTCTCGCTGGTTCCACACACGCCAACATGGGGGACATTTGAGGCCTCGATATATTTAACGTGCACCAGCCCCCGTGTACACGACAGTCTTTGGTTGGACCGAGCTTCGAACGCGATTGCTAATCCGTTATTCTTCCAACTGGGCTACCGCGGCCGTCCGTAGGATAAAGGTGCACGTATATCTTCGTTCTGTTCACGCTCTGAAGGATCTCTGCATGCGTATATAAATTCTGAAATCTTCCCTGGGCGATTTCTAACCTGTTTTGGCCTTCTTGACCAATAGAATCTTTTCCTTCAACCCATAGATGGGGTTATTTAGCCATTATGTGGATCGTAGGTAGGTATTTTTAATTAACGTCGCACTGGAGCAACACAGCGCGCTATTGGCGATGGTCCGGGATCAAACCCAAAGATTCGAGGATAATACCACGTAATTTTGAACCACGGTCAGATGATAAGGTCACAACTGAGCTGGGGCACCCCACTCTCCAAACTTCCACACCACCCCAACCTGAGGACATTTGAGGCCGCGATTGATTGTATGTGCGCCATCCTCCCATGTACACGACGGTCTTTGGTTGGATTCGAACTCTCAACCCTCGGGTTGCTAATCAGTTACCCTTCCAATTGGGCTACCCACTTAATATTGTATGTTTATATCTGGCGCAGCATTGCCAAATATGGCCTTTGCGCCATAAAACCCCTAAATCCAACCAATGAAATGTTGATCAACATATTTTAACTCTACATTTTAATCTCACGTTATTAACCACTTTTCCCAATATTTTATTCGGCATTTGACCGTTGTTCAAAATTACGTGATATTGTCCTCGATCTTTCCCTTTGGGATTGATCCCGGACCGTCACCAATAGCCCGTTGTGTTGTTCCGGTGTGACTTTAATTAAAATACCTACCTACCCAATACTTTATCCTAAAAACTTTGCGCTGGGTAGATTTAACGTGCACCAGCCCCCGTGTACACGACGGTCTTTTGTTGGACCGAGCTTCGAACTCGCAACCCTCCGGTTGCTAATCCGTTATTCTTCCAACTGGGCTACCGTTCAGAGGGTTGATAAATTAGCAATGGACTGTAATATTCTTTAATGTCGACTCCGATGAACGTTAACAAAATCGGTTTTTCGAATCGATTTTTATTTTTCTTGTCTCCGAATTTTATTTTTTTTAATCAAGGGAAGGACGGGGTTGAGGCCATTGCTGCCCGTCCCTGCCAAGCGGCATAGAAAGAACCATCACTTCCACGGGTGTCCATCCACAGTCGAGTGGACAAATCTGTCCGAGGCACTTGCAATAAAACAAAAAGCTCGGCCCAATGTCGTAAAAGCGGCCGTTTAACGGCGCGTCCGATGGACGTCTTAGGGCCGTTTCGGCCTTCCGCAGAGACCCTTACGGCCCTCGGAATGGGAGCGAACCCCCCGTGCAATTCATCTCTCGGATTTTATTTCCGAGATGCACACACTAAAGCAAAGCGGCTCGATCTGCTGCACTCTGTTTACGAGAGTGATTCTCTTGAATGCTCAGACTCTCTCAGCGTTGACTCTGACCGAGCAAAAAGGAAAGCAACCAACAGGGATTTTATTTCATTCTTAACCCTTTCGCCCCGACTTTTGCATGATTAAAATTGAACTCTGAAAAGTAGTTTAATTGAGTAGTTTTTGCTCTTTTTGACGGACGACCGTACTTTCGCGTTCTTTTTGTGTTTGCTTTCTCCCTTCCGACATTTATTAGTTGCTCAGCTAAGGGGACCCTGAATGATAATAGTGGTTCTGTTTTATGTTCCACATCACACTTCGTAATTCATGCATTCACAACAGAAATCATAACTAAAAATCTTCTTCCACCACTTGTCTGATTTCCTGCCATGACCCTAAAAAGTAGCCATTTCATCACAACTCCATTCATGTACATAGTGGGAAATGGCTTCTGGGCAACTTATTTTGTACCATCTTTTTGTTTCCGAACCACTCATTCATCAAAATGAATGGGCGTGCTCAAAACCACAAGTCCGCCATTTGCAATCTGAAAGTATTGCCAGGTTTCTTGAGTCATATTTTTATTCCCTAATTCCTTAAGAACACTGAAAACGTAAAAACCCATTCAAAAGTGGGATTTGTTTACCCAATCGTTACCACCGAGATAACAAGGCCAGACCGCTGTGACGTTTCAATCACGTGACTCGCTTACTAGTAGTCATAACAAACATCACCGCATGGTCGGCTACTTGTGGATTACCTTTAATGTAGCGTAAGAAATTAGGGTTTTTTATACTATTTTACCGGAAAGTAAGTACAGCTGCAGTTATATATTGTTATATAACATTTGTGGAACATTACAGTGTCGAGGTGTTAAAGGCTTTCGTCAAACAACACGTTTAACGTGTGTCCAGACCGATTTCTTTAGGCTTACCACGAGGTTATCCAAAATGCCTTTTAGATGCTGTGTACCTTCTTGCTCTGGAAATTATGGATATGGTGATGCACCAAAAGTGGCGGTTTTCTCCTTTCCAGAGGATGAAAATATTAGAAAAAGATGGCTCAGGGCGATTCCACGAGCCGACTTTACACCATCAAAACGCAGCAAAGTCTGCGAACTTCATTTTCAAAACGATGATATCGTCCGGAATGTATCCAAATTCAACAAAAAAACTGGTGAGTGTTCTACCTTTTCCATGAAACGTCTCCGCTTAAAAGTTGGTGCTATACCAAGTATATTTCCGAATTGCCCTAAATATCTCTCGAAAACTTGTCCCACAGTTCGTAAAAGCAGGGAAGATAAAATTCGTGAAACTGAGGAATCCAATTTATTGAGAGCTATCAACGAAAGCAAATCTGAGTTCATTGCTCATCATGAATCTATTTCTTTTCAAAATTTTAATAGGCTATTAGAAATTCTGGATTCATTACCTCATAAACAAAATTGGTTTAAACTAATTGAGGAGTCAAAAGTTACTTTTTCAAAATTTGTTTTAATCCAGGACCTACAACAAATTACACTGTTGTAATACATTCAAATCTGAAAGTGGAAACATATTTATATGGCCAAGAAATTTCTGTAGATAACAATCAAATCAAAACACCCTGTCACGTTAATAATTTGGAGGTTATTGAAAATTGTTTGAATTTTATAAATGAAATATCAATGAAAAATTCTTCAGCCAACTATGATAATAGCTTCAAACAAATTATACATCATTTAAGAAATGTCTTGGTTGAAGTAGAGTGTGATGACCTTGATAAACGTGCTTCTCTCAACTTTCTTTCAGAACAGTTAAATTTTCTTGTTACTCCAAAAGAGAGATATCGTTATTCTGCAAATACAATGATTTTTTCATCCGTTATGCACTCAATAAGCTCACATGCATACAAATATTTACGGCACTACAGTTCGCTAATTTTACCTCATCCATCAAAAATAAAAACTGTTTGTAAAAATTTCAATTCCTTAATATTGTTACATCAATTGGAGCATGATAAATTATTGAAATTTTGGTATTCTTTATCGCTGAAAGCATTATTTCCAACTACTTTTGAACGTCAGAATGTCAGTCTATCTTTAAAAGTTTTCAATCCGTTTGTGAAAGAGGCCCTATTGAAATTTGGAACGAAAATAGAAAATTCTGAAGAAACAGCTGAATTCATAGATATTGTATCAACCTGGTGGAAAATTGTCAATGTGAAAACACCATTGAAAGGACAGCGACTTAAAGATAATTTCCAAACCCCTCTACTCGAGAATCCAGATGACCCTAAATTGTTATTTTTGCGGAAAATGATTCTCTGTCTTGATACTTGGAAATCCGGTGATTTTCCTCATAAACTTTCACCCCAAACCCATACCGCTCTTTCTCACACAATTCATGGAATGTTGGAAATTACGCAATATTGTTTACAAGAACTTAAAATGAATTATGTTTTGTTAGGAAAATTTCAAACAGATCCTTTGGAATATCGGTTTAGAAAATATAGACAATTATCAGGTGGTCAGTACAACATATCGATCAGGCAATTATACGAATCGGAGAAAAAATTAAGAATTCAATCTCTTTTGACCTTGTCATCACAAACTTTTGGAAATATACCCATAACCAGTTTTTCAGAAAACTTAGATTGTTCTTATGAAGAACAAAAACAGTGGGACAACTCATTTAATCCGGACATACATCTCGAAGTAAGTGATTTTCAACAAGTTGAACATGAAATGTCAGTGATAACTTATTTGGCAGGCTATTGTTATAAAATTTTAAGAAACATAAAGTGTGAACTGTGTAAAACAGGGTTGGTGTATGATGAGCAAATGGTTGTTGAGGAAAGTTATGATTTAATTAAAAATTTGAATCGAGGTGGTTTATCGTTTCCAAAAGATGGTGCTGTTCGTGTGGTTTTAATTAATTATATATTGTTCAACAAACTACTTAAATATTACGAGGATGAATTTCTGAGCATTCATTACAAAAGAGATTTTATAATAAATTGTTTTTAAATACTGGCAGCTGCATGAATCAGAACATTACAAATTCAATACATGTGCAAATCATAAGCATGAAACCATTTTAAAATTCATTATTAATAGCACAACAAACACTCTATTGAAAAATTATTGTGGAAAATCCAACGATAGATTGGGCAAAAAAAAAGGAAGCTGGATACTGTTTCTAATAAATAAATAAATAATTTTATTTTTATATGTATTTTTGACATTTTTTACAATGGTTTGCTTTGAAATTTCGTTTTCCATTTTACAAAAAAATCGAATGGGGTGCGACTGAGGGTTCAGTTCACGACTGGCAGCCCCGTTTAAACAGGAAACCCTCATTTACAATCTGTTTATAAGAATAAAAGAATAAATTTATTCAACTTATGTACAGTTTTTGTAGTACATCTGTTATTTCTGATGTTATATTGACATTTTTGAGGTTAAAGTAATGTTGACTGGTGATTATGTTGGAAATGTATGAGAGCAGAAAACTATAGCTTGTTATGAGACTCTCCTCCAGATAGGTAACATACTACATAAATCGTATTTTACAGTTCAATTGCTTTGATTTCCCATTTTTACAGATTTAATGATGAAGAAAACATTAATTGGATTTCTTTAGACTATGAGAAAGGGTTTTCTTTTCTTTTTGATTCATGGTCGCATTTGAGAAACTATGATATTGAGCGGTATTAAGCTTGATTGACTGTATTTTAGCGATTTTAGTTAATAAAAGTCATAAGCGAGTTTTTCACTATTTTTAATTGAATTTACGATATAATTTTGGCTGGTTTTTTAATAAGTTAGTGCTTTTACTATTTACGCACACTCTCTGTTATCGTTTGTAAATAAGGAAGAAAGACGCGAGGGTGTGGAAGTTTCATTCTGAGATTATCATAGTTTTGACTAGGGAAAAACCATATTTACAAACTGCTATAATAATTTGCAATAACGTATAACAATATTTTCCTGTGGTCTCGACGTATATAGAATATATTATGTATCGTTGTAGACGGATTTCACTGTATTAAGCTTTGAATATTCCAATACGGCGGTGGTCGTTCGTATCGCACGTATGACTACTAGGGAGACGCCATGACGGCAGCGGTCAGGCCTTGTTATCTCGGTGGTAACGACCCAATCTAATATCTGGGGCGTATATGCCCATTAGGCCCGAAAGATTTAAAGATAGCCACGGTAGCCCTTTTGGAAGAGTCACGGATCACCAAACGGATTAGAGTTGCGAGTTCGAATCCAATCAAAGACTGTCATATACATTGAGAGCTCTTTCAATTTGTGATGGCCTCCAATTCCCTCATATAGCGTGTTGTAGTAGTTTGGAGAGGAGGTGAAAGCTGAGGTGTGACCTCATGATCTGACCGTGGTTCAAAATGGCTTGGCGGTGTCCTTGGATCTTTCCTCTCGGGTTTGATCCCGGACAGCCGCCAATAGCCTGTAGCTCCAGGGCGACGTTAATTAAAATACCTACCCACCATTTCATTCTTTAAGAGTTTCCAAAAAAATTTTTGTTGCTTTTAATACGAGTGTAGCCTAATGCTACGATTACGTTTTCAAAAAAATAGTCGAAAAAGATATTTTTCGGACTTGATTATCGCGTCATATTGTAGGTAGTTGAATTAACGTCGCACTGAAGTAACAGCGCGATATCGGGGACGGTTCCCGAAGGGAAAGAACCGAGAACAACACCTCGTCATTTTGAACCAGTTGACGAGGTCACACCTGAGCTGGCACCCCACGAACTTCCACACCATGCCAACGTGATGACATCTTAGCCACAACCGAATTAACGTGTCCCCCACATACGCAACGGTCTTTGATTAGATCGAGTTTCGATCTCGCTACTCTTCCAACGGGCTAATATTCCTGTCAGATGCATTTCTCTCTTCTGTGTCAGTAAAACTTTCATTGTATGTGTGTGTCCATTACTTGATACTGTATGTCTTGTGTCTGGCGCAGCATGGCCAAATCCCAATAAACCAAACCAAAGCGCGGACCGACCTATTGTAGCATTTTTGTTATGATTTAATATCTACTAGCTGTATGGCCCCGCGTTAAGGAGGACAACGTGTTAGTAAATACCTCCCTCTTGGATTTTTCACTCTTTATTGGCATGCCTTCTTATAGATTCACTGTTATATAATTCTATAAATTTATTATTATTATTCGGATTTAAACGTTTTATGGTTTAATGTGTCACGGGATAACTGACTGTTAGTAAACGACATATTAGATTTTTCGCCGTCTCATTGCAAGTCTTCATGTAAATTTCCCAATTTCACCCTGACGTTCAGCTTCGACCAGTCTTCTATTGGTAGCTGGTTCCTTAGATTCATAGTGACGTCATTCACGTAGTTTATATTTAGCTGAATTGCTTGTTATGGAACGTTTTCTTTTTGGCATTATCGTTAAAAAGAGTAATTACAACGCAAAAAACAATCGCTAGAAAAGCAGCAGTAAACAATTTGAAATTCCAAATTACAATGGATTGAAGAGTTGAGTTGTACAGGTTTGCTGTATTGGATGTGAAATAATTATAAAAAATAATGCTTATTTAAAGAAGTAAAATATAAGGCTCGAAAAAGTAGTGTATTAAATGTTTATTTAAAGCAGTAAAATGTAAGACACGAAAAGGTACTATATATTGAAATGTGAACATTTTCTACGTTTTTTTCCTCGAATTTAACACGAATATTTAAGTCAAGTCTGACAAAAAAACATAATAAAAAAGTGACGTCACGGAACTCTGTCCAATCAGGTAATTTTTTGAACATTTTATGTTTAAAATTTAAATTTTAAAGTGGCGGAATAGCTTTCCCAGTTTATTCTGCGTATTTTGACACCTCTGTCAGATCTCTACGTGCTGTGGCTGAGATGAAGATAGATTTCCAACAAACTATCACACATTAATAGTGTAGATTACGCGCGGACAAACTACTAGCATCGAAATATATGTGAATTCGTCGTGGGATCCTGATCAATTGAATTTTAGTCTTGAAGCAATAGAATTCGGGAACCTGAAAAAGAAACGTGCAATCTTACTTGCTGTATCTTCTGCTGTTTGGATGGCATCCGTTTGCTTATTCATTCCGAAACGACGTCCAATAAAACATACATTACTTAATGTGAAGTCACCTCAGCCCAAAATCTGAATTTTACTGAGGATTACAATTACTGATAAATTCCAATTTAACCAATTAAACATTTTTTGAAGAGTATTTTACAGGTCCGTAGCTCAAATCAAGCACATTGTAATAACTTCTCTGGTATCGTGGTAGATTCAAATCTACAGAGAAGAGTCTAGCTTAAATAATAAACATTAATTTTATTCACAACAATTTCTTGATTAGATGAGGGTTTATATACAAGGCACTTTCACGAATTCGATGCCTCTGCCAAGGGGATGCGACGGGTTGTCGTAATCTCGGGTACGCGCGAAAGTCTTTGAGTGGGAGACAGGTATCTCAACAGTCTCTAGATGAAACTTTACTCGTCGGGTGACGATCTCACAAGGTCAGCACCGGATCCTCACGGGACGACGGGTCAATTCAGGTTCACTGCCGGACGAGAAGTCAGTACCGGACTCTTCGCAGGTCGTCGGATCGGCACAAGACAGGCTCCGCTGGGGTCGCTGGTTCAAGTCTCGAACGAGAATAAAGCAGGAACTCGAGATAGGCAGCCTACGCCGGGCTACAAGAACGCGTACTCTCAGGGTGAGAGAACCGTCTCCCAAATTATTAAGAGCTCCTTAATGGGGTTGACCGCTCAACGGGTCACTGAGCTAAGACGCTAGCTCGGGAACACAAACAAGTCTCGAGATGGGCAGCCTACGCCGGCTACAAGAACGCGTACTCTCGGGGTGAGAAAACCGTCTTTTAACAATGCTTTTCTCCCTAAGGAGTGACCGCTCAAAGGGTCGCTGAGTCAAGCTGATCGATCGAGATCACAGGCAAGAACTGACGATTCGACTCCCTGCTTTTCCTTTTGAAACCTCGCAGCCTTTGTTCGCTGGTGGTTCTTTCGATTCGTTCGTTCCTGATTGGTTCTTACTTTTAATTGGTTCGTTTTTAATTTGTTCGCCTTTGAGGCCGCTGATTCGATGGTGACTGTCTGACGTAAAATGGGATCAGCTACTTAGCGCAGGTGGCTTGATTACCTAGCAGGTGAACTTAATCACGTGGCATGTGCACTCCTAAGCACCTGGGCGCTGTCCGGAACGAATCCTCTTTTGTCATTCTTCGATCCAAGTCCCAACCGTCTGGCGCCAGAGAGATCGAAACGTATTGTCCGGCTCTTTTACGACTTGTCGGCGAGTTTGCCTTTGGGAGGGTTAATTGAGGGGTCCATCAATGAATCCTCACAACATTCAACCCTCTGGATACGGGGACCAACCGTTAGAAAGTTTCGAGTTCCCTCGTTACGAAAGGCTCGGATTCTTTCAGACCTCAAACTCCCGAAGAATCATCGAAGCCCATTACGATAACCATCCCCTATTTTCTGTGCTACAAAGAGACCCGCGCGTGAATAGCCTTATCTCCCCCGTTGACAAAGATGTCGGGGTTATCGGCGGGGAGCCTCGAAAATTGTTTATCCTCGAGCATCTAGTCTGTGAGAAATTGAGTAAATGAAAAGAGATACACTTAAAAAGTCACTTTCAGTTTACCCGGGAGGAATCTGTCCCTTCTAGGCATACACACGACCCGACACTAGAAACCGGCACATTAGGTGATAATGGGACGACACATATTCCCTCTCCTCCTGGGGGAAAGCATTGTAAAGGCCGTTTCGGCCGGTTTCAGTAAGTTGCCTGTAAAGCCGTTGGGCAGGCTGCCGTAACCAAAGAAGGAAACGATATTCTGCCCCGACGTATGCAGAGGGTTAAACAGATCGGAAAAATTAGTAGCGGTTGATTTGATGTGGTCTACATTCGTTTGTTGTCATTCGCCAGTATACAGAGGCTGTTCGGACATTTTTTTAGCGATTTTAATGGACTGAAGCTCAATTTTTTACATGAAATTTTTGTGTTTTAAATGTTCCATTTGATAGCCCTTATGGTTAACTATCTTTTTACACCTTAATTTACATGGTAATAATGACTTTTGTAGTATCGACAGATGTATTTTGTCCCATTCTTGCTCCACAGTTTTCCAGTCCTTGAATGGTTTTCGGTCGACGTTTCGATAATGCCCTTTTTAAAAGTCCAAAAGCACAAAAGTCCATGGGTGAAACATCTGGAGATTTAGCAGGAATATCAGAAAAGGGTATTGACTTGATACCAGTTTCTTGTTCCATTTTTTCCCAAGAATTTAATAGTGGATTTAAATGTGTGGCTGCTTGCTTTATCCTGATGCAGTTCTACTGATTGTTGGCACTGTGTGTAAAGATATGGCATTTCTTTTTTGAATATTGGGGATAAAATATGGTCTCGATAATATGTGGGAGTTGATTTTTACTTTTTCCCCCTCTTTTTACTTTTAATTTTCCATTATATGCAAAACCGGCAACAATCATAAATCTCCTAGAGAAAGTTCTCACGTTCACTTTGCTATAGTCCTTTGACTTGGTGGATTCTCTTTTAAAATTAAAAAACTTACCTTACAAATATTCTCAGAAATTTTTTTTGGATACTTTTTTGGAAGTTTTTTCCACTTTTACGTCTTTTTCCTTTCTCATTAATAATATTACTTATCGTACCTTTAGATATAAAAAAACAATGACTTTTACAGCGTTTTTGAATAATTGAATAAGCATAATTCTCTTCGGAAAGAGAGGAAACATAGCCTCCCATCCATTGCTTATTTAAAAGCGCCATTTTGAAAGTAAACAAAACTCTGAAATAGCAGACGATAAGTTATACTTTAACTATTTAACTGCTGTGAAAATAAAATTCTTTCGTAGCATGCAATTTGTTTTACAGCTCATCAAAATCGTTCAAAAAATGTCCGAACAGCCTCTGTATTACTTAATATCGTATGTCTTGTGTCTGGCATAGCATGGCCAAATACGGCCCTTGCGCCATAAAACCCCAACAAACCAACCAACCTTAAGACACGCAATCAGTGGTAACGTACCCCTGGGATACCTGAAGCCATCCTAATGGGTACTCGAAAAAAGTTTAATTTAGTTTCCTTATTTTATTTTTGTTTCACTTGTTAAGGAAAAACATATTTTAGATGCAATGTTCCATTTGATAGCCCTTATTGTTAACTATCTTTCTACACCTTAATTTCCATGATAATAATGACTTTTGTAGTATCGACAGATGTATTTTGTCCCATTCTTGCTCCACAGTTTTCCAGTCCTTGAATGGTTTTCGGTCGACGTTTCGATAATGCCCTTTTTAAAAGTCCAAAAGCACAAAAGTCCATGGGTGAAACATCTGGAGATTTAGCAGGAATATCAGTAAAGGGTATTGACTTGATGCCAGTTTCTTGTTCCATTTTTTCCAAGAATTTAATAGTTGATTTAGATGTGTGGCTGCTTGCTTTACCCTGATGCAGTTCTACTTATGGTTGGCACTGTGGGTAAAGATATGGCATTTCTTTTTTGAATATTGGGGATAAAAATAGGGTCTCGATAATACACTGCTGGCCACCGTAAATGCAACACCCTGAAGGAAGCATGCAAATAATATGAAATTTACAACATGCATTAGCGGAGGTGAGATATGCAAATGATTGGAATTTCAGCGCAGACGCACATCACGCGCGCCTGTGGCGCCACTTCAAAGCGCTATTTAAGGCTTGGAGATTTCGACGATTTCAAGTACGGCAATTGTGTTTTTCTTGTGGTTTTTTCAAAAAAACGATCAATTATGCCTCGTAGAAAACAGCGATCATCTTTTGATCAAGTATCCGAGTTCGACAGAGGAAGGATAGTGGCCTACCGAGATTGTGGATTATCTTTCAGGGAAATCGGTAGTCATGTTGGACGAAACCAAACAACTGTAATGCGGATATGTGATCGTTGGATGCAGGAGGGTACGACGGACCGACGTGTTCGATCGCATCCACCTCAGTGCACCACTTCACGTGATGACAGGCATATTGTGCGTATGGCAGTGACGGATCGATCAGCCACATCACGAACCATAGCACAGCACATTCAGTCTGTACCGCATCATCCAGTGTCTGCGCGTACCATTCGACGCCGTTTACAGCAGAGTGGTCTGTCCGAAAGACGTCCATTGCTTCGTCTACCCTTGACGCAGAACCACAGACGTTTCCGCCGCCAATGGTGCGATGAAAGAAGGATGTGGACGGCAGAATGGAATGAAATTGTCTTTACTGACGAGTCACGCTTCTGTCTGCAACACCACGATGGTCGGATTCGAGTCTGGAGACATCGTGGAGAGAGGATGCTGAACAGCTGCGTTATGCACCGCCACACTGGTCCTGCACCGGGTATTATGGTATGGGACGGTATTGGATATCACTCTCGCACTCCTCTAGTACGCATTGCCGGTACTTTAAACAGCCAGCGCTACATCTCCGAGGTGTTGGAGCCAGTTGTCCTTCCTTACCTTCAGGGCTTGCCCACAGCCATATTTCAACAGGATAATGCGCGACCACACGTGGCACGCATTGTCCAAGGGTTCTTCGTCAATCGCCAGATTGAATTGCTTCCCTGGCCAGCTCGCTCTCCGGATCTTTCGCCGATAGAAAACATGTGTGTCCATGGTTGCTCAACGATTGACCCAGAATACATCCCCAGCTGCCACACCAGATCAACTTTGGCAACGTGTGGAAGCTGCTTGGTCTGCTGTACCCCAAGAACACATCCAAAGTCTCTTTGAATCAATGCCGAGGCGTGTGGCAGCGGTGATCTCCAACAATGGCGGCTACTCTGGCTAATAATTTTGGCAGGAACCACACTTCACAGAAGTCTATAAATTTAATCATTTGATACTTGGTCAACATGTTATCTACAAAATAAATTTTGTTGTGATATCTCTTGTCTTTCTTGGTGTTGCAATTTGGGTGGCCAGCAGTGTATGTGGGAATTGATTTTTACATTTTCCCCCTCTTTTTACTTTTAATTTTCCATCATATGCAAAACCGGCAACAATGATAAATCTCCTAGAGAAAGTTCTCACGTTCACTTTGCTATAGTCCTTTGACTTGGCGGATTTTCTTTTAAAATTAAAGATCTTACCTTACAAATATTCTCAAAAATTCTTTTCTTTTTTGGATACGTATTTGGAAGTATTTTTCCACTTTACGCGTTTATTCCTTTCTCATCAATAATATTACTTATCGTATCTTTAGATATCGAAAAACCATGACTTTTACAGCGTTTTTGAATAATTGAATAAGCATAATTCTCTTCGGAGAGAGGAAACATAGCCTTCCATCCATTGCTTATTTAAAAGCGCCATTTTGAAAGTAAACAAAACTCTGAGCTAGCAGACGATAAGTTATACTTTAACTATTTAACTGGTGTGAAAATAAAATTATTTCGTAGCATACAATTTGTTTTACAGCTTATCAAAATCGTTCAAAAAATGTCCGAACAGCCTCTGAATATAAATTCAAACATTTCAAATATGGGATTAACGATTCATTCCAGTGTTCCTCCTTAAAGTAAGCCAAAGTGATTGAGCCTCTCTCCTAACCCTACCCTGAGACGAAGATTTTACTTGCTTCCACCTAATGCTCTCTCATGATAGATATCGGGGATACCTCAAAATGTAGTTTTGTCATTTTGGCAGCGTTGTGCGTCGGCGTAGAAACACTGACTTCTACATTTAGCTTGACAGAAAATGTCTCTCATAGACTATACATTCATCAAAATATATGTTTACACCTGAATACTTTCTATTGTCGGTTCCCATGGTTACAACTTAGCACCGTTTTTCATGTAATGGGAAATTTAAGCTATCAAATTTCACAGCAAAGCACAGAAATGGAAGCATTAATCCAATTGCTTTTAATAAATCAATCAAATATTTCAGGTAATACTAATTAATAAACGTCGCATTGGAGCAACACAACGGGCTATTGGTGAAGGTCCGGGATCAATCCCGGAGGGAAAGATCCAAGGAAAACGCCTTGCCATTTAGAACCACGGTCAGATAAGAAACTACGCATGAGCTGGCACCCCACCCCCTAAACTTCCACACCATGCCAACGTGAATACATTTAAAGCCATGACAGATTTAACGTGCACCAGCCCTCGAGTACACGACGGTCTTTGGCTGGACCGAGTTCGAACTCGCTACCCTTCGGTTGCTGATCCTTTGCTTTTCCAATTGGGGCCCCAAATATTTAAGGTATTGTTATTGGTATTGATATTTTCAATTAACGTCAAACTGGAGCAACACAACGGGCTATTGGTGACGGTTCGGGATCAATCCCAAAGATCCGAGGACAACACCACGTAATTTTGAATCAGATGACGAGGCAACACCTGAGCTGGCACCCCACTCTCCAAACTTCCACACCACGCCAACGTGAGGACATTTGAGGCCACGACAGATTTAACGTGCACCAGCCCCCTTACACGACGTGTTTGGCTGGAGCTAGTCCGTTACTCTTTCAACCGGGCCATCGCGGCCCCTCAAAATATTTAAGGAATTTTAATCGTTGGTGTTGAACTTTCTATTAGACGATTAAATTAATAAGACGGATGTGTATTCCTCCAATATCTGCAAGTACATAGAAATCCCCACACATATGTAAATGAATGAAGAAGGTCAAAAAACGATGAAGGATGATTTGAAGTCAATTGTGACTAAATCCAAATCTACATAAATCTCCATATCCACTTCCAGGATACTGAAGATATTTCAGATAATTATTTTAATTGGATATGGATTTACTGCTTTTTTATTTCCATGCAGGTCAACATAAAAATCATGAAGCCCGAGTCCATTGAATGCTAATATGTTTGTAGGGAATCACAATCACTGGGCGCGCTCTCAAGATGCTGATCACAAACTAAATTAAGGGGCACCGTACCTTTAAAACCTTAAAAAAAAATCGATTTTCCAATTTTGATCTATTTAGATAGTTTGAAATGTTCTGATTCTTGTAAAAAACCGGGCCGCGGTGGCCCGGTTGGAAGAGTAACGGACTTGCAACCGAAGGGTTGCGAGTTCGAATCCAGCCAAACACCGTCGTGTACAAAGGGGGCTGGTGCACGTTAAATCTGTCGTGGCCTCAAATGTCCTCACGTTGGCGTGGTGTGGAAGTTTGGAGAGTGGGGTGCCAGCTCAGGTGTTGCCTCGTCATCTGACCGTGGTTCAAAATTACGTGGTGTTGTCCTCGGATCTTTCCCTTTGGGATTGATCCCGGACCGTCACCAATAGCCCATTGTGTTGCTCCAGTGTGACGTTAATTGAAATTCCCCCCCCCCCTTGTAAAAAACCGCATGAAAAAATTCGCATTCGTTCGATCGTAATGAGGATTTTTCGAACACACCTATTTTTATTATCAGCTGTTCGTTTGTTTACGTTTCTTAGTTTTGGTTTGGAATTATGCTATTAATTTTTCGAATTATGCTATTTATTTTTTTCGAAAGTTTTAATAATAATATTTTTACTGTAACGAATATAAGCAGAATATGTACTACTCAACTCTTTCATTTCACAAATCTATTTGTTTACTTGAACGCACGTGAATGCTAAAAATAACTATTTCAACTTTAATTGCATTTATCTCAGAATGGTAATTTTCAAGCTATAACTCTGCAACTAATGAACGTAGACTCCTGAAATTTTGAATGAAAATAGATCATCAAAAGGGCTTCAAAATGAAACCAAAATTTTACTCAAAAGCTAAAAATATATTAAAAAATTTTGATATAGTATGAGCGAAAATTTGGAAAAAATTAATGAAATGAAATATTAATTGATTATGCTATATTTATGTGTTACTTAACTACTATTTTTTGGTTCTAATTTAAAATAAAAGCATTGTGTGTGTTGCTCATATCAGCCATTAGTTGTATAGAAAATGCACAGGAGAATGTTGCGCAAAAGTTATGCTTGTAAAAAATATGTTAAAAAAATGACCTTATGTAAATTCTAGTAAAATATTATTTAATTTTTAAAAATCAATCCAATTTTTCTGCATTGTGTAGTATAAAGTACAAATAAACCCTGCGAAAAATTTCATTATGATACACACAAAACTTTTGGTGATACAATTTACCGAAATTAGTCTATTTTACCTGTTGATTTGTATGCTTAAAGGTACTGTGCCCCCTTAAAGGAGAAATGGAGGAAACTCTCGCCATTTCACATTCTTCTGAGATGGCGTCTATTAGACACATTTTTTATAACGCAGGCCAACCGGACACTCAAGGGGTGTGCATTTACGAAAAAAGAAAACAAAAAGGAAATACACGATATTAAACAATATAAGGTTTATCCCTCTTGCAGCAACAGGTGGCATTTAATTAACGTCGCACTGGAGTAACGCAACTGGCTATTCGCGACATCCGGGATCAAATCCGAAGGGAAAGATCCGAGGACGACACCACGCAATTTCGAACAGTCAGATGATGAGGTCAACACCTAGGCTGGCACCCCAATCTCCAAACTTCGACGTCAACGTGAGGACATTTGGTGCCACCACAGATTTAATGTGCATCAGCAACCTATGTTCACGACGATCTTTGGTTGGATTCGAACTCGCAATCCTCTAGTTGCTCTTCCAACCGGGCTACCGTGGGCCCCTTGCAGCTATAGAAAGAAAAATAGATATAGAAATCTATTACTAGGTTCGAGTCCTATCCGCTGTTTTTTTGTTAAAACAATTTAGACTCACCCTGTATACTAGAGATTTGTCCTTAATTTTGCCTTTAGAAATCCAGTTTTTACAATAGGTCATTGGTTTGTGCTTAATATCTTTTCAGTGTGAAAAAATCAGATTAAACTAATCATTAATCATCCAATTTAAATTTAATTAGATAATTAACATATGTTATATACGATATCTCAATTTCTAATTTGTCAACAAAAACAATTCGTGTTGGAAATTATTCCTGGTACTATTCCTGATGATTTGACCCTCAATCAAGTTGCTAGAAGGAACAGGGTTTTTTAAACAATTTTTTTCACCAAGGAAGTATAAGAGATCAAGATTTTTGAGGAATTTTAACCATTTAAAAATTAACTAAAAATTCATTTCTTAACTAGTAACTCTGATCGGAGGTCAAAATATCCACTGTAATATATAGATTATAATGATACAAAAATGTATACAATAAATGAATTCATTGCTGAGTTATTTATCACTGTTTGAACGTATGAGCATTACCTAACGGAAAACATTTGTAACTAAAAAACTATTTTGAATATTTACAAAACCTTGGTATTGTTTGAAAGCTAAGAAGTCTGATAATATTTTGAAGCAATAATAGAAATATCAATATTCTGATTGATTTTCGTGATTTCTAGTGTATATGTTACTGTGAAAGACCGATATCTGGCAAATGTCGATATCCTCCGGTGAATGTCAACATTCACATCGTCGCTTGGTGTATGTCCGAAATATTTGCTAAATATCATTATTTCTCACTTACACCGGCAAATGTCGACATTCAGCGTGCACTGATGGTGAATGTTGAATAAAAATATTTTTGTTACGTTAAGACAAAAATGCAACTTTTTAAATCGTACTTTATTATTAAAACATGATATATGTCAAAATAGGAGAAAGCTTAAGTAACAGCACATATAAATAAACTGTTGAACCTAAAACGAACAGTACATTCTAAATGAGAAAATAAAATAATACCAATAATAAACTTACGCATAAATTATGTGATTTACGTTATACAATCTGATTTATTGCAGCAACTTAGACTGAAGGCGGCCTCTCTGGCTGTGGCCTCTCCGCCTTCTCGTTTCGACCCCCACCAGAGCTTATCTGTGCTTGTCGATATACACCGGCGATGGTCCAAATGTATAAGAATATAACCAAATATTCGGTCTTTCACCGACGTATTTGGTATGTGTCGACATTCACTGGAGAATATTCAAGACCCTCGATTTCCCCAGCTCACCGCAAGGTTTCGAGCTTGGGTGGAGAATATTGACATTCTCTAATTTCGGTCTTTCACGGTAACATACACCTTAACCAGGTGAAATCGCTCAGAGGAGGTAGTGATCAGGGACATCCGCCAAACACATCTCGTAATTTTGAATCCCTGTAAGTACGATAAGAATGGGAAATGACTGTTTTCGTTTGTCTACAGTAGTCGTTTTTGGTTATACAAGGGCTGGTTTGGGGCTTTTTATTAAGATCTAGTATTAAGATTTGGAGTCGTTTTTTCAGCTACTTAAGAAATAGCTGAGAGGTAAGTAGGATGAGGTTTAACCAGCGGGTCACACACACAGAGAAAAAAAACCGTAAGAAACCGGCACGTAAGATAAAGAACAGCACGCGCTAAGATAAATCAGTTGTAATAGATTGATCTCAGGCCCTGAGACCAAATATGGTTCTCCGGACAGGTTTTCCTGGTCGACAGGTCAGATATATCCTTCCGAATAGGTTTAAGCAACCAGCAGTGCAGATAGGGCACTCCTGATAGGTTTACCTGGCCCGCAGGCAATTCCAGTTAGGTCCTGTCTGAGCCTCTCGGCAGTCGACGAGCAGTTCAGAGGTCTGAAGTGATCAAATATCTTTTAAAACACTATTTAAGGTAGTATTTGCAACTAATTGTACTGTCGAAAATTTTAGGGTAGTCCTTGAGGTGATCTCCACTTGTTTTGCTCAAAGAGGACCAATCGCTGATTTCACAACTCCAGTATGATGTAAGAGCCTTTGTAGTTCAGTCAAATTAGGATTTAAGGTCCACATCCCCTTAAAAACAAGCTAGATCTATGGGAGTGTTCAGGTGTCCAACCTGAATACCTCCAAAATCCCAAAAATCTATTTTCTTGGTGGTTTCCCAGCATTTGAAAAAATATCCGCCATTTTGGATTTTACAGCATTTTTAGAGAAATTATAACACTCGAAATTTTCAAACTTAGATGCTTAATTTTTGTTAAGTATTTCTTTTAAAAGAGCTTTCACACAAGCATGTACAAGAATATAAGTTCTAGTATTGATTTTACATTAGAGCTAATGTAATCTTGAAAATAAAAATAAAATTTCTATGGAACAAAATTTTGAAATGTTTTCGACGTTACAGTCTAAAATCGAAAAGCAATGCCGATGTAACATGTCCAAGGAACACCTCTGAAGAAAATAACCGAAAATCCAGTCACGGGATTATTAGTATTTTCAAATTTTCATCTCTATGCCATCTTGGATGTAGTCATGTTCAGTACCAAGTCGAAAACGAAAGCCTCCAACAACTCTGGGCAAGGAACCTGGGAAGTGAGGCTACCTTACCTCTCAACCCATCTTCGTAAAATAATTTTCGTGTTTTTTAAGTTAAACAGATCTTAACATGTGTGCAAATGATGATTATACAACAATCTATGATCGTGCGCATTGATGCGCGTTTTCCGTCGAGAAGGTTGTCCGTGTGGGACGCGGAATGAGAGTGGGCGTCCACGCGTTGTTAATTCCCGGTGGTTAATTGCGTCCTTCTTCGAGCGAGCGCTCGCTTCAAAGGCCCGCTGACGACGCGCGTCCAATGCCGGTTTCCTGGCAGGGGCGGAATTCGGGGCGGTTTTAATTGCTCAGTTCCTGGGTGCAAAACAGCAACAATGACGCACTCCGAGAGCTTTCTCTTGTCTTTGAGATGTGTCCACCTACAAGTAAGTGTCTTTAGACCTTGGCGACACTTGCGTGCGAACGGGTGGGGAGGAAAAGTTCAAAAAAAGAAAATGAATCTTCAAAACAATTGATGTGGGAATGTTTAGAGGTATATATTCCTCAACAGCTTATCCACAGTCATATTAAGTGAGCATCCTTCCCAACGGTTTATGTAGGTACGTTTAAAGGTATATCTTCCCCAACAGATTGTCCACAGTCATATTAAGTGAGCATCCTTCCCAACGGTTTATGTAGGTACGTTTAAAGGTATATCTTCCCCAACAGATTGTCCACAGTCATATTAAGTGAGCATCCTTCCCAACGGTTTATGTAGGTACGTTTAAAGGTATATCTTCCCCAACAGATTGTCCACAGTCATATTAAGTGAGCATCCTTCCCAACGGTTTATGTAGGTACGTTTAAAGGTATATCTTCCCCAACAGATTGTCCACAGTCATATTAAGTGAGCATCCTCCCAACTGTTTATGTAGGTATGTTTAAAGGTATATGTTCCCCAAAGCTTTTCCTCAGTCATATTAAGTGAACATCTTCCCCAACAGTTTATGTAGGCATATCAAAACTGTTGGGATGATGCAACGTACTAGGCCGAGTGGAGTTTGTCAAAAACAGCGCAACCAAAATAAAATTAAGGGAACGAAGGAATTGTACACTATTTCCAGTTGAAATTTTAAAAGTAAAGGAATTTTTTTTTAATTACAAACTAGGTACATTGGATGCCACAGGCCATGCTGAAGGCCGTAGTTTCCCATAGTGGGCGCTACCACTCCCTTTGGGGATACAGGAATCTTTGGGGCAATCTGGCTCCAAGAGAAATAGGGGAGCGTTGAGGAACAAGAGTGGGCAATAAGAAGGTGATAAAGAAAGGTTGCAAAAGGAGATATTCCCACTTTATTCTGTGGACTGTGGCAAGAAATATTTTTATTGCGTTTCCCGTTAAACTTATTAAATAGATAAACGGATTTAATATGTGTTACATGTCTTTTAACTAAAAAGAGGAACCGATTGTAAATAGTTGACCGTGGACATTTGAGGATGATGAAAAGTCTCATTTAGACAAATTGATAGCACACCAGTTTAATCCTTCTCATATGTGATTCTTTTTAATTTTACATATTTGATTGATATTAATGAGTAATAATAGCGATCAATCTAATGCTTTGAGCAATCTTTCTTATGAGCAATAATCAATAATCTTTATGAGCAATTTGTTTTACTTCGTTCTAATGCATAGGTTTATTATTTCGGTACCGAAATCTGTTTTATTACCAATCTCTTGAAATTCTAAAACCACACATAGCTGCATAACACTATTTTGGGGAAATTCAAAAGTTATAGGTATATAGTATATAGCACATATACAGGGTGAGTCTAAATTGTTTTTACAAAATAAGAGGAGTGATAGTACCCATCCAGATGAGCAATAATTAACATGGGAACTTAGGGTCGCATTCCACTCTGAGAGGCAGGAAAGAGTCAAATTAGAATTTCAACAGGAACAGTGTTGGGAAAGCGAATGAACGATACCAAAAGTTGCACAATCTGATGGATTGATAAACTCATAGCAAGTGCTCAAAGTGGCGTGTCGTTGCACAGTTCACACCGGAATGACTGGCTCTCGAAGATTCCTGGTGTTGTGTTCATTTTATCTGCGGCAATACCGATTCTCGCTACGAGATCTTCAGCCACAGGCGTCTGGTACAGTAAAGATTTCATGTGCCCCCAGAAGAAAACGTCCAGTGGGTTGAGGTCCGGTGAGCGAGGAGGCCAAGCCACAGGTCCGCCACGTCCGATCCATCGTGCGGGATATGTAGCATTCAAGAAGTGCCGGACCGTGCTGGAAAAGTGTGTGACGTCAGAGACGATGACTTGTTCATGCTCGACGCGTTTCGACTTTATTCTTTTCTGCCTCTCAGAGTCGAATGCGATCCTATGTTCCATGGTAATTATTGCTCGACTGGATGGGTACTATCACCCCTCTTATTTTGTAAAAACAATTTCGACTCACCATGTATATATAGAGGTGCATCTGTAATTTATTATTACTTAAAATAAGAGTTTTCGAGAGGGTTGGCCAAAAAATTGTTTTTGAAAAGGGGGCATTGAGTCAAAACAGTTTGGGAAACTGCTGTAGATGGATACTGTTTCACCAGTGCGGCTTTCAGCTGTATAGTTCGCTTTGCGCATGAGTTACAGGGATTAGGAGAGCCGAATCAGTCCACTTTAAATATAAAACATTTAACAAAATACATTACATGTAGAACATGAAACAAGTGATAGGCAAAACATGGGCACCAGATATACACAATGACTATAAAAAAAGGATCACAAAATGTGTAAAATTAACATTAAGAAATACAATAAAATATAAACTAAGCAATTTAGGGAATAATAATACGCAATATATACAAAGATGCATGTTTTAAAGAAATATCTTCTCAATGAAGATTGTATATAAAATACGAATAAAAATAAATTTCCGAGAATAGCTGGTCATTTTTGAATAAAACCTTAGTCTTTTGAAGTCTTACAGGCATAGTCAATGCTGTAGCTGAGGAATTATATCATTTTGAGAATTTGATAGCGTCCATGTGAGACTATTGGAAAGGAATTTCGTATTGAAGTCTTGCAGGTATAGTCAATGCTGGAGCTGAGGAATTATATCACTTTGAGAATTTGATAGCGTCCATGTGAGACTATTGGAAAGGAATTTCGTATTGAAGTCTTGCAGGTATAGTCAATGCTGTAGCTGAGGAATTATATCACTTTGAGAATTTGATAGCGTCCATGTGAGACTATTGGAAAGGAATTTCGTATTGAAGTCTTGCAGGTATAGTCAATGCTGTAGCTGAGGAATTATATCATTTTGAGAATTTGATAGCGTCCATGTGAGACTATTGGAAAGGAATTTCGTATTGAAGTCTTGCAGGTATAGTCAATGCTGGAGCTGAGGAATTATATCACTTTGAGAATTTGATAGCGTCCATGTGAGACTATTGGAAAGGAATTTCGTATTGAAGTCTTGCAGGTATAGTCAATGCTGTAGCTGAGGAATTATATCACTTTGAGAATTTGATAGCGTCCATGTGAGACTATTGGAAAGGAATTTCGTATTGAAGTCTTGCAGGTATAGTCAATGCTGTAGCTGAGGAATTATATCACTTTGAGAATTTGATAGCGTCCATGTGAGACTATTGGAAAGGAATTTCGTATTGAAGTCTTGCAGGTATAGTCAATGCTGTAGCTGAGGAATTATATCATTTTGAGAATTTGATAGCGTCCATGTGAGACTATTGGAAAGGAATTTCGTATTGAAGTCTTGCAGGTATAGTCAATGCTGTAGCTGAGGAATTATATCACTTTGAGAATTTGATAGCGTCCATGTGAGACTATTGGAAAGGAATTTCGTATTGAAGTCTTACATGCATAGTCAATGCTGGAGCTGAGGAATTATATCACTTTGAGAATTTGATAGCGTCCATGTGAGACTATTGGAAAGGAATTTCGTATTGAAGTCTTACATGCATAGTCAATGCTGGAGCTGAGGAATTATATCACTTTGAGAATTTGATAGCGTCCATGTGAGACTATTGGAAAGGAATTTCGTATTGAAGTCTTGCAGGTATAGTCAATGCTGTAGCTGAGGAATTATATCACTTTGAGAATTTGATAGCGTCCATGTGAGACTATTGGAAAGGAATTTCGTATTGAAGTCTTGCAGGTATAGTCAATGCTGTAGCTGAGGAATTATATCATTTTGAGAATTTGATAGCGTCCATGTGAGACTATTGGAAAGGAATTTCGTATTGAAGTCTTGCAGGTATAGTCAATGCTGGAGCTGAGGAATTATATCACTTTGAGAATTTGATAGCGTCCATGTGAGACTATTGGAAAGGAATTTCGTATTGAAGTCTTGCAGGTATAGTCAATGCTGTAGCTGAGGAATTATATCACTTTGAGAATTTGATAGCGTCCATGTGAGACTATTGGAAAGGAATTTCGTATTGAAGTCTTGCAGGTATAGTCAATGCTGTAGCTGAGGAATTATATCACTTTGAGAATTTGATAGCGTCCATGTGAGACTATTGGAAAGGAATTTCGTATTGAAGTCTTACATGCATAGTCAATGCTGTAGCTGAGGAATTATATCACTTTGAGAATTTGATAGCGTCCATGTGAGACTATTGGAAAGGAATTTCGTATTGAAGTCTTGCAGGTATAGTCAATGCTGGAGCTGAGGAATTATATCACTTTGAGAATTTGATAGCGTCCATGTGAGACTATTGGAAAGGAATTTCGTATTGAAGTCTTGCAGGTATAGTCAATGCTGTAGCTGAGGAATTATATCACTTTGAGAATTTGATAGCGTCCATGTGAGACTATTGGAAAGGAATTTCGTATTGAAGTCTTGCAGGTATAGTCAATGCTGTAGCTGAGGAATTATATCATTTTGAGAATTTGATAGCGTCCATGTGAGACTATTGGAAAGGAATTTCGTATTGAAGTCTTGCAGGTATAGTCAATGCTGGAGCTGAGGAATTATATCACTTTGAGAATTTGATAGCGTCCATGTGAGACTATTGGAAAGGAATTTCGTATTGAAGTCTTGCAGGTATAGTCAATGCTGTAGCTGAGGAATTATATCACTTTGAGAATTTGATAGCGTCCATGTGAGACTATTGGAAAGGAATTTCGTATTGAAGTCTTGCAGGTATAGTCAATGCTGTAGCTGAGGAATTATATCACTTTGAGAATTTGATAGCGTCCATGTGAGACTATTGGAAAGGAATTTCGTATTGAAGTCTTGCAGGTATAGTCAATGCTGTAGCTGAGGAATTATATCATTTTGAGAATTTGATAGCGTCCATGTGAGACTATTGGAAAGGAATTTCGTATTGAAGTCTTGCAGGTATAGTCAATGCTGGAGCTGAGGAATTATATCACTTTGAGAATTTGATAGCGTCCATGTGAGACTATTGGAAAGGAATTTCGTATTGAAGTCTTGCAGGTATAGTCAATGCTGTAGCTGAGGAATTATATCACTTTGAGAATTTGATAGCGTCCATGTGAGACTATTGGAAAGGAATTTCGTATTGAAGTCTTGCAGGTATAGTCAATGCTGTAGCTGAGGAATTATATCACTTTGAGAATTTGATAGCGTCCATGTGAGACTATTGGAAAGGAATTTCGTATTGAAGTCTTGCAGGTATAGTCAATGCTGTAGCTGAGGAATTATATCATTTTGAGAATTTGATAGCGTCCATGTGAGACTATTGGAAAGGAATTTCGTATTGAAGTCTTGCAGGTATAGTCAATGCTGGAGCTGAGGAATTATATCACTTTGAGAATTTGATAGCGTCCATGTGAGACTATTGGAAAGGAATTTCGTATTGAAGTCTTGCAGGTATAGTCAATGCTGTAGCTGAGGAATTATATCACTTTGAGAATTTGATAGCGTCCATGTGAGACTATTGGAAAGGAATTTCGTATTGAAGTCTTGCAGGTATAGTCAATGCTGTAGCTGAGGAATTATATCACTTTGAGAATTTGATAGCGTCCATGTGAGACTATTGGAAAGGAATTTCGTATTGAAGTCTTGCAGGTATAGTCAATGCTGTAGCTGAGGAATTATATCATTTTGAGAATTTGATAGCGTCCATGTGAGACTATTGGAAAGGAATTTCGTATTGAAGTCTTGCAGGTATAGTCAATGCTGGAGCTGAGGAATTATATCACTTTGAGAATTTGATAGCGTCCATGTGAGACTATTGGAAAGGAATTTCGTATTGAAGTCTTGCAGGTATAGTCAATGCTGGAGCTGAGGAATTATATCACTTTGAGAATTTGATAGCGTCCATGTGAGACTATTGGAAAGGAATTTCGTATTGAAGTCTTGCAGGTATAGTCAATGCTGTAGCTGAGGAATTATATCACTTTGAGAATTTGATAGCGTCCATGTGAGACTATTGGAAAGGAATTTCGTATTGAAGTCTTGCAGGTATAGTCAATGCTGTAGCTGAGGAATTATATCATTTTGAGAATTTGATAGCGTCCATGTGAGACTATTGGAAAGGAATTTCGTATTGAAGTCTTGCAGGTATAGTCAATGCTGTAGCTGAGGAATTATATCACTTTGAGAATTTGATAGCGTCCATGTGAGACTATTGGAAAGGAATTTCGTATTGAAGTCTTACATGCATAGTCAATGCTGGAGCTGAGGAATTATATCACTTTGAGAATTTGATAGCGTCCATGTGAGACTATTGGAAAGGAATTTCGTATTGAAGTCTTACATGCATAGTCAATGCTGGAGCTGAGGAATTATATCACTTTGAGAATTTGATAGCGTCCATGTGAGACTATTGGAAAGGAATTTCGTATTGAAGTCTTGCAGGTATAGTCAATGCTGTAGCTGAGGAATTATATCACTTTGAGAATTTGATAGCGTCCATGTGAGACTATTGGAAAGGAATTTCGTATTGAAGTCTTGCAGGTATAGTCAATGCTGTAGCTGAGGAATTATATCATTTTGAGAATTTGATAGCGTCCATGTGAGACTATTGGAAAGGAATTTCGTATTGAAGTCTTGCAGGTATAGTCAATGCTGGAGCTGAGGAATTATATCACTTTGAGAATTTGATAGCGTCCATGTGAGACTATTGGAAAGGAATTTCGTATTGAAGTCTTGCAGGTATAGTCAATGCTGTAGCTGAGGAATTATATCACTTTGAGAATTTGATAGCGTCCATGTGAGACTATTGGAAAGGAATTTCGTATTGAAGTCTTGCAGGTATAGTCAATGCTGTAGCTGAGGAATTATATCACTTTGAGAATTTGATAGCGTCCATGTGAGACTATTGGAAAGGAATTTCGTATTGAAGTCTTACATGCATAGTCAATGCTGTAGCTGAGGAATTATATCACTTTGAGAATTTGATAGCGTCCATGTGAGACTATTGGAAAGGAATTTCGTATTGAAGTCTTGCAGGTATAGTCAATGCTGGAGCTGAGGAATTATATCACTTTGAGAATTTGATAGCGTCCATGTGAGACTATTGGAAAGGAATTTCGTATTGAAGTCTTGCAGGTATAGTCAATGCTGTAGCTGAGGAATTATATCACTTTGAGAATTTGATAGCGTCCATGTGAGACTATTGGAAAGGAATTTCGTATTGAAGTCTTGCAGGTATAGTCAATGCTGTAGCTGAGGAATTATATCATTTTGAGAATTTGATAGCGTCCATGTGAGACTATTGGAAAGGAATTTCGTATTGAAGTCTTGCAGGTATAGTCAATGCTGGAGCTGAGGAATTATATCACTTTGAGAATTTGATAGCGTCCATGTGAGACTATTGGAAAGGAATTTCGTATTGAAGTCTTGCAGGTATAGTCAATGCTGTAGCTGAGGAATTATATCACTTTGAGAATTTGATAGCGTCCATGTGAGACTATTGGAAAGGAATTTCGTATTGAAGTCTTGCAGGTATAGTCAATGCTGTAGCTGAGGAATTATATCACTTTGAGAATTTGATAGCGTCCATGTGAGACTATTGGAAAGGAATTTCGTATTGAAGTCTTGCAGGTATAGTCAATGCTGTAGCTGAGGAATTATATCATTTTGAGAATTTGATAGCGTCCATGTGAGACTATTGGAAAGGAATTTCGTATTGAAGTCTTGCAGGTATAGTCAATGCTGTAGCTGAGGAATTATATCACTTTGAGAATTTGATAGCGTCCATGTGAGACTATTGGAAAGGAATTTCGTATTGAAGTCTTACATGCATAGTCAATGCTGGAGCTGAGGAATTATATCACTTTGAGAATTTGATAGCGTCCATGTGAGACTATTGGAAAGGAATTTCGTATTGAAGTCTTACATGCATAGTCAATGCTGGAGCTGAGGAATTATATCACTTTGAGAATTTGATAGCGTCCATGTGAGACTATTGGAAAGGAATTTCGTATTGAAGTCTTACAGGTATAGTCAATGCTGTAGCTGAGGAATTATATCACTTTGAGAATTTGATAGCGTCCATGTGAGACTATTGGAAAGGAATTTCGTATTGAAAGCTTCGCAAAATGCCCGGCACTGGTGAGGTCACAGACGAAAATTAGCGGGTCGGGCCATCGTGTAGAGAGAGGGCCCGAGTTCAACTTCTGTGATGTCACGACAGCAAATCCATCAATCCATACTTTCCAAGATTTGAAACAAACACAGCTTATCCTTCTTGTTAATTTCGGACTAATCTTCACACACAAAACATTCGTTCCTATGTACTTCCGGGATTAGCATTGTTTGGAGCAATTTTCGTTAAGAGTTCCCAGTACCATATAATTCGTCAAAATATTGAATATTAATCTTACAGTCGAGCTTTAGCCTCGGAAATAAGTGTGCTGAATTTTGGAACAAATAGAAGCAGTTTTAAAGAAGTCATTAAGTAATTATGGAGCAATTTAAAAGACTTTAATTGCCATGTTTATGTGACAACTAGTGGGAATATTTTCCCTCTTTCTTGCAAAATTCAAATTGAAGTAAATGTAATCAAAAATATTTTCGATCCCTTTTCTCTTTATTTAATAGTATTCATTGTATTTATTTATAATTCTTATTTTTTAGGATAAATTACGTAATTAGACAAAATAAATATTTTTACAACTTGACAGCTTAAAAAAATAGTAATAAATTGTAGTCTATTTATATAAAAAATGAAACAAATGCATTCTTATAATATGATTTGTAAATAATCTTTTACAACAGTTAAAATACTTCAATTTCTGATGTTCCCTTTTTATTGATAATTATTGATATGACTTTTGGTTCACTTATGAATCTAATTAGAAAAAGAATATAAAGAAAAAAATCTTAATTGAAATTTAAAAAGTTGCAGGAATTTTAAATAGCTCAAAACCAATTTTTTAAGTTAAATTTTAATCCAACAATATTTTCCTTAAATAAAGGTTGTACATATTGTTGGTGATAAAGTAGTACAGTAGTTTAAATTATAAGCAAAATCGTTGTCAGGTTATCATGACTTCTAAAAGTCAAACTTTTGTTTTTCAAAAGTTATAGGTTACACTCCACACAAAACGATTTTAATTTTAAATGCTGCAAGTTTTTTCTATTTTGCATCTTTTTCAGACGTCATTTTTGGCTTTACAATAATTGTTAAGTAAAATACACTCATGTCCAAAATTATCTTTACATGCATAAAATCACTGATTTCTCAGAAACTGTGAACTATAATTTTATGAATTTTTGTGAAATGATACATAACATCATAACACATAAATACAAAGGAAAAAAAATTAAGAGCACTGCATACGATATAAAACTGTAGCATGAAACAATAAAAATGGCAATAATATGTGACAAGGAGAGTTCAGAAAAAAAAAGAATGACTGAGAAAAAAAATTAAGGCTTATGAATTTAATATGGAATGTGATCTCCCCTGACGTGTACACACATATCACAACGTGTTTTAATGCTGGCAATATTGTTGTTAACCACAGTTTTGGGAATAAAGTTCCATTCCTCCAACAATGCGGTCTTCCGGGCATTTATATCTCTAGGAGGAGGATGTCTCTCCGTGCAACTGCTTTTCCAAGGTAGTCCCATAAGTTCTCTATCGGGTTCAGATCAGAAGATTTTGCTGGCCACGGTATTCGCTCAATGGCTTCATTTTCAAGGAATTCGTCAACGAGGTTTGCTCGATGTGGACGAGCATTATCGTCCATAAATCAGAAGTCAGATCCATATACACCTCTTAAAAATCTTTACATAAGGTTCTAAGACCTCATCCCGATATCTCTGGCCGGTCACAGATCCGCTGCTGAAAACGTGTAAAGGCGTGCGTCCATCGATCATTATTCCTCTCCATACCATCACACCTGCACTACCGAAACGGTCACGTTCCATAATGTTCGAAGGAAGATTTCGCGTTCCTGACTCTCCAGATGTAAACACGTTTACAAGCAGATGTTAAACTAAACCTCGACTCATCAGTAAAGCGAACGTGGGCCCATTGGTGTTCACTCCAGTTCTGATGTTCTTTGCACCAATTAAAGCGATCCCTCTTTTGTTGTGAAGACAGTGAAACACATACCCTTGGCTTTCTGGCATAAAGGCCTTTTTCATTAAGCCTTCTGTATACAGTTTGCAGTGATACAACAGTTCCAGTGGCGGCTACAACCTCTAAACTTAACTGCCGAGCAGTAGACTTCCTGTTACAACGGGCAGTTATTGCCAGATATCGATCTTGGTAAGCAGTTGTTATTCGTTTACGATCTTGTCCAGGCCTCCTTACCACAGTTAAAGAGTTCTGAAATTGTTTCCATTGGGTAGAGACTGTCTTGAAATATTCACACATCTCGCTGCTTCCATGATTGTCTGCCTTGCTTCTAAACGGCCGATAATTCGTCACTTCACAGATTCTTCCAAATGATACTTCGGAGTCATAACAAACCGTTTTGAGTCCTTACATACTGAAATCAAACGCTGTATTACAGAAATTTACTCAGATATTCACTTTGCGCAAAGCGCTTGATTCACCGTCGGATGACGTAACGCCTTGATTTAGATATCAGAAACCTTTTGATCACTTTTGATTGGATAATGCTAATTAGGATTGTATTTCACACATTCCCTGCAAAAATGAATTACATCGATTGGATATTTCATGGAATATCATTATTTTTGGGTATGTAAAGATAAATTTGGACATGAGTGTATTTCGTGAGAGGCCCACCATCCAAACTGGAAATGGGGTCCACAATGTGACTATGAGGGTCTGACGTATTTAATGAAATTTATTTAGTCAGAGTAAGTTAAGATCCTTTATTTCGTGACAGCTTTCGAGATTGAATTTTCCAAATATTGTAATCCCTCGATATATAGCTCTCCAAGTGGACGAGAAAAAAAATGAGAAGCGGAGACAAAAAAATTAAGTTATTAAAGAACAAAACGCGAGTTATATATTCTATTCGTTTTGTATTGAAAATTACAATCGATAGAATATTTTTGTGTATACGATATAGATCATTCACACTTTTTCTACTTCCCTTTAGGAGTCCAATGATGTAGAACCTCAACCCCCTAATTAGACGATGTCTGCAGATGTCCCTAAAAAAATGTCACATTGTAACAGAAGAGTCCACGGAAAGGCCAAGTTAACTTGCTCAAACAGGTGACACAATTATAAAGAAACTGATTGAGATTTACTTCTGCTGTTCACAAGCTTAAAAGTAAAGGTCTCAGGGCAACATATTGATAAGCCACAGAAATGTGTTCCGAAATGAAAAATTAAATATTCAAATTCTCAATATATATGCTCTTTTGAAAAACTTGAAGTGTGGCTTACCAATAAGTTGTCTGAAGCCCTTCAATTCATCGGGGACAAGTAAAAATAAGCGATATAGCCGCAGGGCGATATATCAAGGCGGGATATAGTGAGTAAACGTTCACGACATTCCTTAGCAGTTTAAGGACATGATTGAGGGTTCAATAGAAGCACGGAATTCGCCATTTAAGGTGTATGTATACACTAGAAATCACGAAAATTGACTAAAATATCGATCTATTTTTTAATAATCCAAGATATTGTTCAACCCCTTAGCTTTCAAACGATACCAAGATCTTGTACATATTCTAAATAGTTTTCAAGTTACAAGGGTTTGGGTTAGGTACTGTCACCGCAGACAAACACGTTTCCAAAACTTGAAACTCGATTTCTGAAGAACTATATTTTTAGAATAGGATGCTTCTTTCGAACAGTGATAACTCAACAGTGAATTGATCTATTGCAATTACTTATGCGTCATTATAATCTATATAATACAGTGGATGTTTTGACCATCAGTCGAAGTTATTGGTTAAGAAATGAATTTTAGTTGATTTTTAAAAAATCATTAAAAATTTTTAATGATTTTTAAATGGAAGTCTAAAAAAATCTTTATTTTTTAGACTTCCTTCGTTAAAAAAAATTGTAAAAAAGAACGTATTCCCTCTAGCAACTTGATGGAGGGTCAAAACATATGTAGAATAATATTTGAAATAATTTCCAACAGGAATTGTTTTTCTGAACATATTAGAATTTGAGATATCACTGTTCAAAAAACATGCTAATTCTATCTAAATTAGATAATTAATGAGTAGCTTAATCAGAATTTTTCACACTAAAATGAATTTAAGCACAAACCAATGACCTATTGTGAAAATACTGGATTTTTAAAGTCAAAATTTAAAAAACATGTTCTAGTGTATAAATACACCTTAATTGATCTCGTACACTTTCAGTTAGAATTCGAAGAAAATAAATTAACTTCATTCATCCCAATGGAATTTCTCCTGTATTATGCCACACATTTGTATTCCTTTCCTCCCATCGAAGTTTTGAAACAACCTATAAATTTTAAGGCTTACTCCTACTTTAACTTCGTTCCGATTGCATTAGTCCAGTAAAAACACAACGTGGTTATTTTTAGTCTCTTATAAATAATACACTGCCGGAGTTTAATAATGCATTTAACAGTACAAAGGAAAGCGGTCTTTTAAGATATTCGTTTTCATATTTATGAGTAAAAATCCTCTTAAGGTAAGAGGTATTAAATACATGATCTTTCCTTGATAACACAAGTCCAGTTTAAGCAGATGCAGCCCATAGCAATGATGCAATTGTTTCAAAATGCCAGTTCTTGAAATGACCATTTTTAATTGTGAAATGTACAATAACTCTTACACTACGGAAACAAGTATTGGGTAGAAATCTGTATAAAATCTGAACCTTCCAGAAAGATACGTCGATTCCATTGAGAAAACAGAATTCTTTTTTGAAATTCTAAATGGTAATATGAGCCCGAAGATCTCCATCCGGGTGCATTCAATTTATGGCCGTGATCATTTAGCCAATCATCAGTGCTAAATATTAACTCTTACTAAATCTTAATAGTGAAATATGATGCAATCACATTTCGGGTATAACATTACTCTCTCTCTTATATTGCACGCGAGTTCACTGACTAATGACTATATATGTAACACAATCAGGAGATATCGAATGGAGTGTCAAGTATCAGGATTTTATACAAAAATGCATTTGTGAATCTTTGAATATGCATTTAAACCAAAACTCCCATTTCAAAAATAATGAGCATTACACTATTATGAAAGTTCAAAAGCAAGGAAATTAAGCTTGTTTGCTTTGTAAGAGTTAAGTGAATATTTGATGTAAAGTAATATCTTTATATGTAAGTTATGTTGCAGTATTACGTATCTGCTACAAAGTATCGCAAGATAAACTATCATTATCAAAGATATTAAAGTGGAAACAGCATTCGTTTATATAAAGTTCTCAGAAATGATTTTCGACTCATTTTAATCCGACGCCCTGTTATCAGTTTAGGTTTCTTCGTTCTGTTTTGGTTTCGCATTTAAAATTATTTTGTAAAACATGTTGTGAAAGGCAGTTTTCTTTGCATAAAGATAGTACATACCTTTAAAATAAATTTATTTAAAGCAGTTACATCTAATAAATTGAATAGCGCACGAATTTTCTTTCGAATAACAGGTTGAGTCGAGACATTTTGAGTTGCCTAAACTTATAAAAAATTAGTTGGTGATAACTGCGTATAAATTTATGGATATAGTGTAATTTAGTATAAAGGAATGAACTTTGTACAGATGAATGTGGATTTATATAGAAATTGGAAACCCATTTATATCAACAAGCAAATTTAACATGTAATTTAGATGTTAAAATTGCCGAATTCGGGTTCCTTGCTTTCCAACTTCATGTAGAATAAAAATGTATTTGTTGCTTTATTGTGATAAAAGAAAAATGGCGTTGTATGTTACTTCACTTTGAACCAATACTGACGAGCATAAAAAGTAACCTGATTTCATTGATTTGTCAAGGGTAGGAACGTTGTTGAATTTACGTCACACTGGAGCAACACAGCGGGCTATTGGTGACTATCCGGGATCAGTCCCGAAGATAAAGATCCAAGGACTACGCCACGTAATTTTGACCCATGGTCAGATAACAAGAACAACACCTGAGCTGGTACCCCACTCTCCAAACTTCCACGCTGCGCCAACGTGAGGACAATTGAGGCCACGACAAGTTTGGTTGGATTTAAACTCGGAATCCAAAGACCGCCGCGTACAAAGGGGGCTAGTGTACGTTAAATCTGTCGTGGCCTCAAATGTCCTCACGTTGGCGTGGCGTGGAAGCTTGGAGAGTAGGGTGCCAGCTCAGGTGTTGACCTCGTTATCTGAGCATGGGCCAGAACGACGAAGCGTTGTCCTTGGATCTTTCCCTTGGGGATCGATCCAGTACCGTCGCCAATAGCCCGTTGTGTTGTTCCAGCGTGTGGTTAATTAACTACCTACCTACCGGGCCTGCGTGGCTCTGCAGTGTGGACGCTTTCTGGCGAATGGCGTGATTGAATTCTTCTTGAATAGCAGCCACCCGAGGGCTTTCTTCTGTGGACACCTGCAGCACTTATCCCCAATCAGAGGGGTACATTCCGCACCGGAAACGACCCAATAAATTCTAATCAGGCGCTCTCTTCCCGCGGAACAGATCGTCTGCGGCAAGGGTGGTCCTCCCCCCGCCGTTCTTTACGATGACTCAAATGGGGACCCCGGTCGTGACGCGCCAAACAATGCGCGAACCAAAAAAAACAACTCCGAACAAAGGAAGCACGGAAAAGAACAAGTTCTGGGGAATGTTGGTTGGCTGTCTACCACCACCACTGTTTAGACCTCCCATTACACGTTGTTGTCGTCATCTGGTTCGAAATGAAGACGTTAATTAATTATTGGGTTAGCAACTAAGTTCCCGCCGTTTTGAGTCGTTCCATCTGTTGAACATAGAGTTCCGCGTTGACCGTTTGGTTCCGTTCAAGCAATTCGTAATGGATAATCCCTTCCCAGTCCCACCATACGCACAACATCGTTTTACGCGGATGAAGATCTTGTTTCACGCGCGGTGTCGCTTGTTTACCGGGGCTAAGCCATTCCTTGCGCTGCTTCATATTAATGTGTAGGCACTATTTTTCGTCGCCAGTAACGATTCGGTAAAGAAATCGTTGCTTGCGTCCATGAGTTGAGCGGTGAGGAGCAATCAAACCAGCGGAGATTGTGGCTTTTTTGTTGTCATTTAAAGCATGCGGAACCCATGCTCCTCACTTTTGAACCTTTCCCATCGAGTGAAGATGCTTCTCTATAGCAGTGTGGGAGCATTCCATTTTCTCTGCCAGTTCCCTTGTCCTTTGACGCGAATTTTCGTGCAAAAGTTGGTTTAATCGCTCTTCATCGAACTCAACTGGACGGCCAGAACGAGGTGCGTCTTTGAGGTCAACATTTCCATTTTTGAACTTGGCATACCAATCACGAGCGGTTCTTTCAGCTATGGCACCCTCTCCATACACAGCACAAATGTCGCGAGGAGCTTTTGCGGCCTTAGAACCTTGATTAAAAGCAAAAAGAAGGAGGTGTCGAAAATGCTCATTTTTCTCAACTTGACATTCCATTTGAATGATCTGAAAATTAACATAAATTAACTCGAACAAAAAAAAACACAGATTCCGGTAGAACAAAACATCCTCTTTCGAATGGTTTAAAACATTATGCCAAAAACATTTAATGACATGCGGAATGTTAAAATTTATAAAAAACGGCGGGAACTTAGTTGCCAACCTGATACCTACCTAAAAATTTTAAGCAAATCTAATAGAATAAATGGAATCCATTGGTCCGATTTTCCTAATGCGTTAATAGCCCGTTGCGTCGCTCCAGAGCAACGTTAATTAAAATACCTACCTAATACGCGGAAGAGGAACACTGGTGTTCCGAAGCAAGTTTCCAAAACGATGGTGAAACCTTCATTCATTCATTACCGCGACTTGAATTCGTGAGAATCGATTCACACGAAAGAATCGATTCGTGGCTATCGATTCACACTTAAGATCGATTCCTTCCGACGCTAAAGATAAAAAGAAAAGTAGACGAAAGAAGAAGGAAGCCGAGGGGAGGACGGGGCAGTCGCCCCGGGGAGCGTTTTTGCGGGTACGGGTGCAGATTGGTCACCTCCGACAGGTAGTGTTGGCGCGAAAGAGGGGTAATTATAGCACCAGCCCCAGATAGGGCCCATCAGTTTCAATAACCGGCCGACAAAAAGATGATGACCTTCGTCTGCGTTGCAGTGACTGGGACCGACCACCTGTTGAAGCGGATTGAGCATAGGTTCGATTCATTGAATGAGATTCAATTTCACTTGAGTCTAATATTAGATTTCAAATTATATAGTAAATATAACGTTTGGGGGAAAGTCGCGTTTCCAGGTGAATGTTTTCATACAGCCTCTCCAAGACAACCTGGCTCATGGTAATTCATTAACGTCTCACAGGTGCAACGACAAAGGGCTATTGGCGAAGGAGATCCTATTGTGGTGGGTGTATAATTATTGTTTAAGAAACTATAATTTAACTATTTTTTACCTGTACCTATCTCTGTAAAGACGATGCCTGTAGAAACAAAAATTTGACTCTAAATCCAAATTTTGAGTAATTTGGATAAAGAATCAAATTTATGTATAACTTCGCGAGACAAACATGAAACATAAAAGTAGAACTGCATAATGATCAAAATACTAAACTAACTTATACCATTATACACCCACCATAATCCGATCTTTCCCTTGGAATTGTAACTGTAACTATAAAAGTGAAAATGAAATACTGACTCATTCCTGTTGCACTTACACAAACTCAACTATTCGCTTTGGAAACTCAACTATTTCGTACCAATTCAATTTAAGACAACTGTTGAGTCACCTTTGAACTCCCAACTCTAAAGAAATAGCCCGTTGTGATGCTCCAATGCGACGTTAATTAATTACCTACCAAATATTTAATTAATTAATTGGTAGGTAATTAATTAACGTCGCATTGGAGCAACACAACGGGTATGTAGGTGTGTATGTTTGTAATATAATTGGGTATGTAGGTAATTAATTGATTAATTAATTACCTACATACCCAATTCTAAAGAAATAGACTGGTGCTCGCAAAATGAAAATTCGTTCGGTAATTCGTATCTTTCCCTTATGATTTCCCTTATGATTTACACTGAACGGTTATTTGTTTTGCTACAAGACGTTGACTCGAAGGTATTTTGAAAAGCATTCTTGTGATTTAATTTCATATAAAAGAGTCTAGCCTTATTTTGTGTTTAACTTGCAATATTACATAATTTTAATTAAAAAACAAGTAGTTTTTGTACATTTTGAAGTTCCCTAGAGACATTGCTTTAACAAAAAGTATTTTTACAGCCTCCTACATGACAAAACTGTTTCGCCCTTTCCAGTTTCTTGTATTGACTTTAGGTCCCCAGGTATATCACCAGAAACTGTTAGTTTTTTTTCTGTTAAACCTTTAAAAAGAATGTATTTAACAGTTTTATACGGATTTGGTAAACTATAATTCTTTCTCATAGGTTCAACTCATTAAGTCCAATTATGTGTTTTGTTTTACCTAATTGTATTTGTGCACGTTTTTTGTTGGTTTTCTTTCTTTTTATGAATAACGTCTTTTGTTCTCTAATTGGATATTTTTCTGTTGAGAACCAACAATTAAGAAAATAAATAAATTTTGTCTTTATCAATAAGTAGGCTGTTCTCGATCTTAACATCGCGCTTTTTTTCTGGTCCCCGTCAAGCGCGATATATCGAGGGGTTACTGTACCATCCCCTTATTTTCTCTATTAGTGTCGGTCCAAGTGTCTCCAAGTTCGGTAATTTAAGGTTAGAGGCTCTTGTGAGCTGCCTTTATATTACATGTCTTCCTGATGGCGTGCACAATTAGCCTATTCAAACAGCCATCAGCACGCTAACTTTGCATTAGAAAAACAGAAAGGAAAGAGAGAAAAAAGGGTAAACGCTGGTACTTTTGAGATAATTGGAGGTATCTGGTGAATAAAAGACTATAACCAAATTGTTTTCTTTTTTAAAAAATGCGATATGTCACAACGCTGTAAATCAGTCAAAGCAATCAATCAATCCTTGATTAAGTAATCGCTGTTGTTCAGTGTTCTTAAGTATCAGGTTCTATGCAGGGTTCTAACCCTCTCCGAAGTATTTTTTGATGCTAAAAAAATAAAACCCAAACGCTGAAGCTAATTTAAGGTGTATGTATACATTAGAAATCACGAAAATTGACCAAAATATCGATCTATTTTTTAATAATTCAAAATATTGTCCAACCCCATAGCTTTCAAACGATACCAAGATCTTGTACATATTCTAAATAGTTTTCAAGTTACAAGGGTTTGGGCTAGGTACTTTCACCATAGACAAACACGTTTCCAAAACTTGAAACTCGATTTCTGAAGAACTATATTTTTAGAATAGGATGCTTCTTTCGAACAGTGATAACTCAACAGTGAATTGATCTATTGCAATTACTAATGCGTCATTATAATCTATATAATACAGTGGATGTTTTGACCCTCAGTCGAAGTTATTGGTTAAGAAATGAATTTTAGTTGATTTTTAAATGTTAAATTCCTGAAAAAAAATCTTGATTTTTTTAGACTTCTTCGTGAAAATAATTGTAAAACGGAACGTATTCCCTCTAGCAACTTGATGGAGGGTCAAAACATGAAGAATAATATTAGGAATAATTTCGAACAGGAATTGGCCTTCTGAACACATTAGAATTTGTGATATCACTGTTCAAAAAACATGCTAATTATATCTAAATTAAATAATTAATGAGTAGCTTAATCAGAATTTTTCATACTAAAATGAGTTTAAGCACAAACCAATGACCTATTGTGAAAAAACTGAATTTTGAAGTCAAAATTTATAAAAAAATGTTCTAGTGTATACATGCACATGAACAGCTTAAAGAGAAGTCTTGTTAATCACATAAGAGAAGAAAAACATAGATATGTCTAAAAACAATGGAAGTAGGTAGTTCAGTTGGTAGAGCAACGTATTAGCAACCGGAGGATTGCGAGTTCGGTTCACTCAAATACCGTCGTTTACACGGAGGAGATACTCAGTGACAGCTTATCCCACAATCAATTAGTTTTTAACCTCACTTAAGAACCTCTTCGGTGTCGTTTGTATTTAGGTAGGAAATTAGGTAGTTATTTAACGTCGCACTGGAAGCAATACATCGGGCTATTGGTGACGGTCCGGGATCCATCCCCAAGGGAAAGATCCAAGAACAACACCTCATAATTTTGAACCACGGTCAAATGACGAGGTCCCACCTGAGCTGGCACCCCACTCTCCAAACTTCCACATCACGCAAACGTGAGGACATTTGAGGCCACGACAGATTGAACGTACACCAGCCCTCTTTGTACACGACGGTCTTTGGTTGAATTCAAACTCGCAATCCTCCGGTCCATTGCTCCATCCAAGAAATCCATTGCTCTTCCAACCTTCAGAAGGACATAAACGCAGAAGTTGTCTGTTGCATGATCTACAGGGTGAGTCTAAATTGTTTTTACAAAATAAGAGGGGTGATAGTACCCATCCAGACGAGCCATAATTAGCATGGAACATAGGGTCGCATTTCACTCTGAGAGGCAGAAAAGAGTCAAGTCGAAACGCGTCGACCATGAACAAATCATCGCCTCTGATGTCGTTTTGTACCTGCCTACGTAGCATATCTCATAAGCAAGATTTTTCTTCTGGGGGCACATGAAATCTTTAGTTTACCTGTGGACTCGGCTGAAGATCTCGTAGCGAGAATCGGTGTTGCCGCAGACAAAATGAACACAACACCAGGAGAGCCAGTCATTCCTTCGCCGGTGTGAACTGTGCAACGACACGCCACTTTGAGCACTTGCTGTGAGTTTTTCTCTGATCATAAATAAAATGATAATCTGATACATTCTAATTTGACTCTTTTCTGCTTCTCAGAGTGGAATGTGACCCTATATTCCATGGTAATTATGGCTTGTCTGGATGGGTAACTATCACCCCTCTTATTTTGTAAAAACAATTTAGACTCACCCTGTATACTGGTGCATGTTGGGCTGAAAAGTTGTACTGTTTGGTTGAGATCATAAAAAGGTTTAAGTACGATTATATTGCATCAAAAACTAGATGACATAAACAGAACAGGAGTGAATTCGGAATGAACTGGAATGTTATTGATGGTTAAAAATAAATTGTCTTTGTAGCTCAACGTTCATTTTGTTTTAGCTACACAAGTGTTAATTAGACTTGAATTTACAAGTGTATTCTGTTTAATGGTTGGCCCTCGTGTAGGAATCGATTGAATTAGTTTTGTCGAGCAGGACAATTGTTGACAAATATTCAAATACATTTGCAAACCAGAGCTTCTTTAGTATTACTGAGTCGTGGAGATCTACCTGGAAGAGCATTGGAAGAGGACCGGAGGGTTGCGAGTTCGAAACTCGGTCCAAACAAAGACCGTCGTGTACACGGGGATGGTGCATGCTAAATCTGTCGAGTCCTCAAATGTACTCACCTTGGAGTGGAGAGTGGGGTGCCAGCTCAGGTGTTATTCTCGTTATCCTACCGTGGTTCAAAATAACGAGGCGTTGTCCTCGTCGGGATGGATCCCAGACCGTCGCCAATAGCGCGTTGTGCTGCTCCAGTGCGATGTTAATTAGCTACCTACCTGCACTTTTGATCTTCTCTCATGTAGTTTTATTAACCTGTTGACAATCTGTATAGAGAAATAAAAACCATGCGTTTCGAGACATTATGAAAGGTATGAACTACCAGATACTAGTTTTGACTTCTAAAGAACACTTTGAATGGGGCTGTTGGGAATGCGAGCCTGTTATCGTTTGCGCGCATGCGCACGGAGTAGGAAAAAAGAAAAAGACTTTTTCTGCTAAGGCGTACATATATACAAGATTCTTTTTTTTTTAATTTTAACTTTAAAAATCCAATATTTTTACATTAGGTCTTGGTTTGTACCTAAACTCATTTAAGTGTGAAAAATTCAGATTAATCTAATCATTAATTATCTAATTAAGATATAATTAGCTAATTAGTATGTTTTTTGAACAGAGATATCTCAAATTCTAATGTGTTCAGAAAGACAATTCCTGTTGGAAATCATTCCTACTTTATTCTTTATGCTTCGACCCTTCATCAAGTTAGAGAGAATCGGTTTTATACAATTTTTTTCACCAACGAAGTCTAAAAAAATCACGATTTTTTCAGGAATTTCGACATTTTAAAATCAACTAAAAATTAATTTCTTAACCAACAATCTTGACTGAGGGTCAAAACATCTATTGTATTATATATATTAGAATGATGCAAAAATGATTATAATAGATCGATTTATTGTTGAGTTATCACAGTTTGAACAAAGCATCCTATTGCAGAAACACAGTTCTTTGGTTTTAAAATTTTGAAAACATGTTTGTATTGTACAAGGGGACACAGTACCTAACGAAAACCCTTGTAATTAGAAAACTATTTCGAATATTTACAAGAACTAGATATCGTTTGAAAGCTAAGGAGTTGGAGAATAGTTTGAATTAATACAAAAGTATCGATATTCTAGTTAATTTTCGTGATTGCTAGTGTATACATACACCTTAACTTCTATGTTGAATTTTGTACGAACGGTTGTTTTCTTGTGCGTCTGTGTAAATATGTGTTCTGTTCTTTTTGTTCAAATACATTTTTAAATTATGGAACTCGTCTCGTTGTTGATTTTTGTACGAACGGTTGTTTTCTTGTGCATCTGTGTAAATATGTGTTCTTTTTGCTCAAATACATTTTTAAATTATGGAACTCGTCTCGTTGTTGATTTTTGTACGAACGGTTGTTTTCTTGTGCGTCTGTGTAAATATGTGTTCTGTTGTTTTTGTTCAAATACATTTTTAAATTATGGAACTCGTCTCATTGTTGATTTTTGTACGAACGGTTGTTTCTTGTGCGTCTGTGTAAATATGTGTTCTTTTTGCTCAAATACATTTTTAAATTATGGAACTCGTCTCGTTGTTGATTTTTGTACGAACGGTTGTTTTCTTGTGCGTCTGTGTAAATATGTGTTCTGTTCTATTTGTTCAAATACATTTTTAAATTATGGAACTCGTCTCGTTGTTGATTTTTGTACGAACGGTTGTTTCTTGTGCGTCTGTAAATATGTGTTCTGTTCTTTTTGTTCAAATACATTTTTAAATTATGGAACTCGTCTCCTTGTGTTCTTGGGCGGAAGTTTTAGAGGGATTATTGAGTTTCACATCTAGTCTCGATGGTCAGGATTCTCACCCGTGACACAAATGAGGCACGACAATTCTTATTTTATTCAAATTCGAAAGATACTGTTTCTACAGAGGCTTCGGACAAATGAATTATGTGAATTTCTTTCAGCGAATTTCGCGATCTTGCGAAGGACAACTTTTTGCTCAAAGTGAAAGAGGGGAACCCCCTCTATATAACCCTGCACATGTTATCTCAAAGGAAAAGCGCCGGCCCGTAAATATTAGAGTGAGAAAAAGTTCCCTCTATGCTCATTCTAAACTTGTATAAATAAGAGGGGTTGAGTCTTGCCTCACTGTCATCAACCATTACTGTTGTTCTTCCTTCAGAAAACCCAGTGGTTGTTTCGTTTTTCCCTCTTCTCCATACTACTCGAGCAAATCTTCCTCCTTCTAACTCCGCTAACCATTACTAAAACTAAGATAACATTTACTTGGGAAGTCTAATTGCGTTCTCCTTATTTCGTAATCAAATTTGTCATTTCTCGTTAACTTGCGGTCCAGGCCTCAATTCGATTCCTTTTTTGTTTCCGTGATTAGTATTAGTGGGTTCTGGCCTTCGTCCCACGTGGTGAGGAACTTCCTAATTTTCTAACTCTTCTAATTAATACATTTTCTGCGTGGTGCCCTAATAAAAAAATTATATATTAAGAGCCGCAGTTTTATTTTATTGTATTTGCGTCTTCAGTTTTGCTGCCTTTTTTGTTCCAGGAAACAGCCAAGTAGTTAACATCCAATTAGTACAAAGGAGTATCAAAAAGTAAGGTGAATTTTTGATTGACAGAAAAACGCGTGCAGAGATAAATACATGAAAATTTATTATGTTTGACAAATCGTATCACACTATCATTCGACAAAGGAACCATAGTGGTCTAAACATTTATTCCAACGTGGCACCCAATCATCCATGCCCTTTACAAAAAAATCTTGCTCCAGGTTCCCTAACCAGGTAAGTGTTGTGCCTCTTCCAGTGTATGGAAACGCTGCCCACAGAGGTGTTTCTTCAGAGGCCAAACAAATGGTGATCCAAAATGATAATACTGCTCACTGAACCATATGAGCTATTCAATGCATTTGCAATATCATGCAACCTCACTCTTCTGTCTTCACGAATCATGGCATCGACGACAGTCACATTCGTGTCGTTACACCACACGTACGCTTGTTTCTGTGACATAACACTCTCTCCATAGACTTCCAACAATTCTCGATGAATATCACATGTTTTTCCCCTTGGCCCATAAAAAACGAATGACACCTCCTCCTTGGAGTAATGCTCAAGTCGATGCTCCATCTTTGATTGGCTCTAAGCACCAGACGGGTTGACGTAGAAGTTTCTACAAGCCGTCACACTTCTATCACCTTGGTACTTGCAACATGTAAAAAAATTAATTAGCTACACAAAAACTCTGAGTTTTAGAGACAAATTCACCTTACTTTTTGATATATCTTTGTAGCTACATCCAAGTTGTAGTTGCATCCAATTCGACATGCTTCCGAATGGTTCGATACCTGTAACTACCCTTCGCATATTCCTCTCTCCCACTTCAGGGGAAACGTGTGTCGATTAACTTGATGGTAGGTAGTTGCATTGACGTCGCACTAGAGCAACGCAACGGGCTATTGTATATACTTGATGGGAGAAAACATTGCTTGGCGCGCCATTTGACCAGATCCTTGGACCATAAATAAACCAACCGATTATGGTCATTTTTTTCAATTTTTTTTTACTAAATTATTTTACTTCTTTTCGACGTGAAGGCAGGTAGGTATTTAATTAAGTTTAGGATAAAATATTGGGTAGGTATTTCAATCAACGTCACACTGGAGCAACACAACGGGTTATTGGTGACGGTCCGGGATCAATCCCAAAGGGAAAGTCCGAGGAAAAAACCAATAACCCGTTGTTTTGCTCCAGTGCGACGTTAATTAACTACCTACCTAACACGTCATCAAGATATTGAAATTTTTTTTAATGACGAGATCAAAATCTGGTTTGGCTAATTATGAGATACCGAGTTGAGACAATCACCAGGAGAGTTAAATGGGGGGTATTTCAATTAACGTCACACTGGAGCAATACAACGGGCGTGACGGTCCGGGATCAAACCGGATGGGAAAGATCCGAGGACAACACCACGTAATTTAGAACCACGGTCAGATGACGGGGCAACACCTGAGCTGGCACCCCACTTTCCAAACTTCCACAGCACGCCAACGTGAGGACATTTGAGGCCACGACCGATTTAACGTGCTCCCTTTGTACACGACGGTGTTTGGCTGGATTCGCAACCCTTTGGTTGCTAGTCCGTTATTCTTCCAACCGGGCCACCGCGGCCGGGGGAGTTCAAGTGGATTCCGAACCACTTTGAACAACGATGACTAAGTTGAAATTTGAATCAAGAGCTTGTTGAATCAACAGCCTTAAATCAGAGTAAAAGCTAAGAATTAGAGAGTAAAGCTTATGCATTAAGGTGTTGAAACTGCATCTCCGAGGAACATATCGAGGCTTTGGGTTCGAATCCTGGAGGGCTGCTTGTAGCGGTTCGGAATCCACTTTAAGCCGCATGTCCCGGTCTAATTGACCCTCGTGTAAGAAAAATTGACCGCACAGCAACAAACGAAACCAACTCGAGATTTTATCTCAAGATGCATTTAAAATCTAAAATGTAGTCCATGGTAGGCAGGTAGTTATTAAACGTCTCACTGGAGCAGCACAACGATGTATCCTTCATTAATCCCCAAATGAAGGATACATCGCCTCGTCATTTTGAACCCCGTTCGGGTGACGAGGCAACGCCTGAGCTTGAACTCCACTCTCTTAACTACTTCCACACCACGCTAAAGTGAGGGCATTTGAAGCCACGACAGATTTAACGGGCACCAGCCCCCGTATACACGACGGTCGAGTTTCGAACTCGCAACCCTCCGATTGCTAATACGTTACTCTTCCAACTGGGCTACCTGACAAAATGCTTGAATAGGATTGTCTGAGACTCTTGTCTCCAAGCGGCGTCTTATCTGCTTTTGAACATCTCTACCTGTTCCTCAGTATTCCCATCACCAGAGAGAGAGGAGAGAGAGAGGGATGAGAGGATCATTCGTTTTTCTTTCGTCGCTCACCAGAGTCAAACCTTGTTTTCGGAACCGATTTTCCGATTCGCGCCCTGGTCATCCAATGAGATGATTCAATAAAGACCAATAACGACAACCGCTCTCGAGCACGCCACATTTGGCGTCTTATCCCTCTCCACAGCGACTTCGGTTTCTGAAGGGAACCAACGAGTTACGAAATGCCAATTTTAGCCCAGTTTGGGCTGGATGGGTTTTACGGGCCACATTTGGTCTACCTGCGTTCAAATGCGACAGACAAGGTCAAATAATATGCATACAATAACAAGGAATGTCGTACTGACGCAGAAGAGAAAAATACCAAGAGCCAGTTAGATCAGTGGTCTGCAAACCTCTTCACTTGAGGGCCAGATTGAAGAATCCTGGAAGGCAGGCGGGCGGATACACACACACATATATATACATAATAACAAAAGCAATCAAACTTACAAAACACCAAAACAATAGTAATGCAGATCAGCAAAACGCCGAAACGTCAAAAATGCAGACAAGCAAAAGGCCAAACCACTCTTCGCATTTCACTCTGAGAGGCAGAAAAGTGTAAAGTCAAAACGCGTCGAACATGAACAAGTCATCGTCCGGCACTTCTTGAATGCCACATATCCCTCTCGATGAATCGGACGTGGCGGACCTGTGACTCGGCCTCCTCGCTCACCGGACCTCAACCCACTGGACTTTTTCTTCTGGGGACACATGAAATCTTTAGTGTACCTGTGGACTCGGCTGACGATCTCGTAGCGAGAATCGGTGTTGCCGCAGACAAAATGAACACAACACTAGGAATCTTCGAGAGCCAGTCATTCCTTCGCCGGTGTGAACTGTGCAACGACACGCCACTTTGATCACTTGCTGTGAGTTTTTCTCTGATCAATCAATCAGATTGTGCAACTTTTGGTATCGTTCATTCGCTTTCCCAACACTGTTGGGGCCGCGGTGGCCCGGTTGGAAGAGTAACGGACTTGCAACCGAAGGGTTGCGAGTTCGAATCCAGCCAAACACCGTCGTGTACAAAGGGGGCTGGTGCACGTTAAATCTGTCGTGGCCTCAAATGTCCTCACGTTGGCGTGGTGTGGAAGTTTGGAGAGTGGGGTGCCAGCTCAGGTGTTGCCTCGTCATCTGACCGTGGTTCAAAATTACGTGGTGTTGTCCTCGGATCTTTCCCTTTGGGATTGATCCCGGACCGTCACCAATAGCCCATTGTGTTGCTCCAGTGTGACGTTAATTGAAACCCCCCCCCAACACTGTTGTAAGTTCAATTCTAATTTGACTCTTTTCTGCCTCTCAGAGTGGAATGCGACCCTATGTTCCATGGTAATTATGGCTCGTCTGGATGGGTACTATCACCCCTCTTATTTTGTAAAAACAATTTAGACTCACCCTGTGCATCATTTTAACAGAGAGAAGAACACACCACAACATCTGAAGAACTAAATATATTTATTTACAGTTAGCAATTACATCTGAACATTTCATCCCAACAAGACATCTTAACCTTCTGGGAGTACGTCTTGCAAATTATAAGTTAGTAGCTACGCTCAACAGAGGGCGCTGGAGTGTCGAGAGTCGAAAGGATATCCTGCAGTAGCAAATAATGGTGGTTTTTAAATTAAAAAAAAACATGTTTTTAATCATATGACGTAATTATTATTTTTAACGCACTGATGAATATAGGATGGTATGTGACATTTGGAGAACTCTGAGACTTTCAGAAGATCTGGCAATATCACTGCTGTTTCCCCGTACTCAATTGAACAGGAGATTCAAATTTAAATCCACATCATCTGACTGTGGTTCAAAATTACGTGGCGTTGTCCTCGGATCTTTCCCTTTGAGGTTGATCGCGGACCGTCACCAATAGCCCGTTGTGTTGCTCCAGTATGACGTTAACAATACCTATCTCAAATTTAAATCCCATTCCCACGTGCACTAATGTAAGCAATGGGTTTCTTAAAATTTTTTCGATTCATTCATTCGATTTCGAATCCTGCCGATCCTGTAAACAAGTACTTAGCGCTCTGGTCCTTGGTCCAAAAGGCTCCGGGTTCGAATCACGGCCCTGGCATGTTCGTAATCGATCTTCTAATGAAACAGACAGCATGTGGGTGAAGTAGCTTTCGTAAGATCTCAGAAGGGTAAGTTGGTTTACGAATCGATTGGCTATCGAAGCAAAGACTACTGTTTGCGATCACTGCATATTGCATTAACCTATCAATACTTTAGGATACATGCTTTTCCCCACAATCACGATCCAGATCTTCAAACCGAGCAATAGGGAGAAAAAGTACGAAGCTGCGGGCACATGCTCCGTCTATTTCATTGATGTTCGTAGAGTTTTGGTTGATTGCTTTTGGGGTTTTATGGCGCAAGGGCCATATTTGGCCATGCTGCTCCAGACACGAGATGTATCAGGTTGGCAACTAAGTTCCCGCCGTTTTTTTATAAATTTTAATATTCCGCATGTCATTAAATGTTTTTGGCATAATGTTTTAAATCATTCGAAAGAGGATGTTTTGTTCTACCAGAATCTGTGTTTTTTTGTTCGAGTTAATTTATATTAATTTTCGGATCATTAAAATTGGATGTCAAGTTGAGAAAAATGAGCATTTTCGACACCTCCTTCTCTTTGCTTTTAATCAAGGTTCTAAGGCCGCAAAAGCTGCTCGCGACATATGTGCTGTGTATGGAGAGGGTGCCATAACTGAAAGAACCGCTCGTGATTGGTATGCCAAGTTCAAAAATGGAAATTTTGACCTCAAAGACGCACCTCGTTCTGGTCGTCCAGTTGAGTTCGATGAAGAGCGATTAAACCAACTTTTGCACGAAAATTCGCGTCAAACGACAAGGGCAGAGAAAATTGAATACTCCCACACTGCTATAGAGAAGCATCTTCACTCGATGGGAAAGGTTCAGAAGTGTGGAGCATGGGTTCCGCATGCTTTAAGTGACAACAACAAAAAATCCACAATCTCCGCTGGTTTGCTTGCTCGTCACCGCTCAACTCATGGACGCAAGCAACGATTTCTTTACCGAATCGTTACTGGCGACGAAAAATGGTGCCTGCACATTAATATGAAGCAGCGCAAGGAATGGCTAAACAAGCGACACCGCGCGTGAAACAAGATCTTCATCCGCGTAAAACGATGTTGTGCGTATGGTGGGACTGGGAAGGGATTATCCACATTACGAGTTACTTGAACGGAACCAAACGGTAAACGCGGAACTCTATGTTCAACAGATGGAACGATTCAAAACGGCGGGAACTTAGTTGCCAACCCAATACAATATCAATAGACACACGCACAATAAAATTTTACTGACAAAGAAGAGAGAAATAACCCAGGGAGGAATACACCTGACCGGAATCGAACCTGCACCGCCTACAACTCGAAGGTTGCTAGGGCAGTGGGAATAATCATTGAGCCAAGACGAGCCCTGCGTGTTTCGGAATCCACTTTAATTCCTAAGTCCTCGTGTGGCATAAATAGACCGGATCAATCAGACCAAATACGCATTAACCCAACGTGAGACGATGAAAATTGAAATGAGCGTTAACTTGGGAAGTACACGAAGCATCGCGTGTCTGTTTCCCTGTCATTCAATTTGGTACTTCCCACGTTTGTCACCTAATTCATGAGTCACGTTTCCCTAGTGTCTGTCGAGGTGGTTATTCGTCTCATGAATGAGGTGACAAACAGTGGGAATTCCAATCTGAATGAAGTGGAAATATGCACGCGATGTTTCGTCACAAATAAATGCAGCGATAGGGAGATCTTAGGGATTCAGTCTAACCCACACAACCTCAGAAATAACCAATTTTTAACTCAATCACCCACAAGACCTCTAGGAAGGGGGCCTTTTAGCCTCAAATTTTAACCCTCTCGGGTTCACATGCTTAAATCCATCTGGCTACCTAGTCTACCCTGCATGACCTGACCAGTTTTGACTTTCTTGACCAATATAATCCTTCCAAGGATTCTTTCAGCCTATAGTTGCGGTTCTTTGGCCATTGAATGATGTGTTGTGGGGCAAAAGCAATACCACACAACTCGGTTGGTTGTTATGGCGCAAGGGTTGTATTTGGTCAATCTGCACCAATCACAAGACAAAGAAACACGGTGAGGGATGAAGGAAAAGTAAAAAGCAAAAAGGGCAGGCGAGGTTAAGGTGTATGCATACACTAGAACATTTTTTAAATTTTGAGTTTAAAAATTCAGTTTTTTCACAATAGGTTATTGGTTTGTGCTTAAACTCATTTTAGTGTGAAAAATTCTGATTAAGCTACTCATTAATTATCTAATTTAGATATAATTAGCATGTTTTTTGAACAGTGATATCTCAAATTCTAATGTGTTCAGAAGGACCATTCCTGATATTGTTCTTCGTGTTTTGACCCTCCATCAAGTTGCTAGAGGGAATACGTTCTTTTTTACAATTTTTTTCACGAAGGAAGTCTAAAAAAAATCAAGATTTTTTCAGGAATTTCAACATTTAAAAATCAACTAAAAATTCATTTCTTAACCAATAACTTCGACTGAGGGTCAAACATCCACTGCATTTATATAGATTATAATGACGCAAAATAATTATAATAGATTAATTCATTGTTGAGTTATCACTGTTCGAAAGAAGCATCCTATTGCAAAAACAGTTCTTCAGAAATCGAGTTTAAAATTTTGGAAACGTGTTTGTCTATAGTGACAGTACCTATCCCAAACCCTTGTAACTTGAAAACTATTTCGAATATTTACAAGATCTTGGTATCGTTTGAAAGCTAAGGGGTTGGACAATATTTTGAACTATTAAAAAAAATCAATTTTCGTGATTTCTATTGTATACATACACCTTAAAAATAAAAGGGAGAAAAGATCAGGGGTGTGATGCCTGCACACACCTAATAGAAGATGTGGCCCTGAGGGCACATCTTCCATAGGTATGCATCCCTAAAGTTAACTCTTCATTTGTTTAGTATCATAGTAGGTTATGGAGAGAATCGGGTCTCACAAGAGGCAATATTAGCATAATTGTATTGTGCGATAAGATGAAATGGCTCAACATAAACATCCTGCATCGTCCCACTAAAATCTGGAGCAAAACACTCCTTCCAGACTGGCTTCTAAATGCAGGAATTTTTTAAAGGGCAAATATCTTTAAATTTATACAAAAGTTCAATTAAATAATTTTTCCTTGGTTTTATAGGGGTCGCCAAGACTCAGTGGATTCGTCTACCATTTGCAGCCTGCCACTGTAGGCGGCGCTGGTTCGATTCCTGTAACTCCCTTAAGTGTATTTCATTCCCCCACTCTGTCAGTAAAAACCTTTCCTTGTTCATTTACTTGAAGGAAAAAGCCTTGCTTGGCTACACATAAAACAAACCAAACAATAATAATTTAACTTATAATTATGTTTCATTGATTGAAAGTATTTTATTACAATTTAAATGGTTGATTACTTTAATTATAAATAATAACAATGATGCTTATAATGCATTCGAAATTTTTAATTTGTATTTAAGTGGCTTCAATCGAACTTGTAAATGAACCAGATAGAAGCATAGAACCAGACCATCTATTTTATTATGTGATTGGAAAATAATAGTAAAGTTAAAGATTTATTGCAATATATATATCCCTTAAACTAATTCACAATCTCTTATTTATGAAGCGATTTAAACCAGATAGAATCGGTCAGATGAATCGTTATTTGCCATTAGAAACATTTTGCACACTTACGTCTGTCTGCAGTTGTGATAGTTTCGAAAGGAATAATTTGATATAGAAATGACTCAATATGTCATAAAAATTAATTTGAAACAATAACTTATTTGATTTATGATGAAAACGGTATTGGATCGGAAAATCAGCTTTTTTTGACGATGCTTTTATGGATTGGAAAAATTATTATTAAAAATTTTTCTTTCATTCTGTACATGTCAAATTTCTTCATTGTAAATTGTTCTGCTAAATTACTTGTAGTGCTGTGTTTTTCTTTCATTCTGTACATATCAAAATTTTGACTCCAACTGTATCTGTTTTCTACTATTTTGATGTTCTTTACTACATTGTTCAATTGCTGTAAACATTAATGTAAAATTGTCACCTTAATGTATATCTAAATTTCAATGAATGCCTCACGTGCCCACTTAGGGGAAGTAGCGGTGGTGCTTTCCCTGTCCGGGTCTCTCGTTCGACCCTTTGGTGCTGGTGAAGTCTTTCCCCATCTCTTCATATATATGCTCTACACCGCTTGGTGAGTAGAAGAGGTGAACGTCTCGAAGGGTCGAATCCTGTCTCACCCCAAAGGTTCTATCGGTCGAATCCTGTAGACTCACCCCAATGAGGGCAAAAGTGATGCTAGTTTCATTTCATCTTTCCTTGCCACCGGTTTTAAATTTGGGGCAGCGGTAGCCCGGTTGGAAGAGTAACGGATTAGAAACCGGGGGTTGAGAGTTCAAATCCAACCAAACACCGTCGTGTACAAAGGGTGGATGGTGCATGTTAAATCTGTCGTGGCCTCCAATGTCCTCACGTTGCCATGGTATGGAAGTTTGGAGAGTGGGGTGCCAGCTCAGGTGTGACCTCGTCATCTGAACGTGCTTCAAAATTACACGGTGTTGACCTCGATCCTTCCCTTTGGAATTGATCCCGGACCGTCACCAATAGCCCGCTGTGTTGCTCCAGTGTGACGCTAATTAAAATACCTACCTCGGTTCAGCCATTGAGTAGATACAAAAGTAGAGAGAGTAATGGTAACTTTTTATGTCTAGAAATCGTATGACTGAAACTAGAAGTAAGGTGACTCTCACACTACTTTCGTCTGCAGGGAGAATACGAATATTCGTCATCTGATTGCCTCGCGCGACATGTAGTAGTAGACTGACAATTTCACCATTTTCATCACAACTCTAAAGAAAGCCCATTTACACATCGGTCCTGACATAAAGCGTTACATCGCCAAACCAGGCGATGTAACGCGACATTGGCGATAAGATGCCAAATTGTGCAACGAAATAAATTTTCAACAGAACGGTCACGTGACTGCTAGTCGAAATGCTCACACTTTTTGAAGCTCTTCTCAATAGCGGTGCTCCGTCTTACATTTCACGTCTACAGACAACATGAATTTTAAACCACCTTCAGATGACCAGGTGAACACCTGAGTTGGTACCCCACTGTCCAAACTTCCGCTAATACCCGGTCAATTAAACTTATTCATTGATCGTTATCCTGGTACACCACGGGGTGTGGGTCCACCTTGCCTCTCACGTGCATCCACACATTCCAGGAACAACCCTTTTATAGAGATGATAGACATCCATTCTAAATGAACAAACATCTATACCTTAACCTGGATTCGAACCAGGAACCTTTGTATCCAGAAGTCAGCATCCTGACCACTAAACAGATGATTAGTCGACTGAGTTTATTGCAATATTTCCCCTTTTTCTTCAATTAAGCCAATTATACTCGGCCTTCGCTCCATTATGTTTCTAAATAGCACGTTAAGTTGCTTCAGTGCGATAATTAAATACCTACCTCTTATGTTTCCCTAGAAGGTTGGTTGGGTTTTATGGCGCAATTTGGCCAAGCTACACCAAACATAAGACAGACAACGTCAAGCAAATCTACAAAACACAAAAAACGTTTTACTGACACAGAAATACACGCAATTTAAGTTACGCCATTCGAATCTTCGCTGCCAGTACATGCGAATTGGCGGTAGGTAGGTATTTTAATGAACGTCACACTGGAGCAACACAACGGACTATTGATAATGGTCCGGGGTCAATCCCATGAAGGTCGAGGACTTCATTTTGAACCACGATCAGATGACGAGGCAACACCTAAGATAGCACCCCACTTTCCAAACGGCGCTTGGTTGGATTCGAACTCGCAACCCTCCGGGTGCTAATCTTCCAACCGGGCTATCGTAGCCCCCGATTCAAGAGGCTGCGGGTTCGCACCCGGTCTGGGCTTGGCTGTTCGAATATAAGTGGGATCCGGTCTCACCGGCCCTCCGAAAATGACCGTGGGGCGACAAACCCAACCAAGCAATTGAAACGCAATTTGTGTGCGGTTCCCCCATCCGCGTTATCTTCCACTTGCCACGAGCCCCGTGGCGACGGTTGGCGTACTGCTTCCCGTCGCCAAGCGTCGCCCAGGCAACCCTGTTGACAGATAGCGCAGCGCTGGGAGAAGATGCGAGCAGATGCGACTGACCACTTGCGATAGCGGGCGCATGGAAAGGCGCTTTTCCTAAATTTCGTTCACACTTGTTTTCTGTGATACACTTATCGGCTGCTGCCATGAGGACTATTACTTGCGTTCTATTGTGTTCCTTTTTACCCTTGGCTTGGAGTAACTGGATGTAAGTGCCCTTTTTGTTATTCCATTGGCTTTGTTTCTTATCAATTGTCACCCTTTCCAAGTTTTGATTTGTGAAAAAGTTAGCAAGCGGCGTGTTTCTTGCTTCGAAGCAAATGAAGGCATGTTTCGAGCGACGTCTACGATGCGTCAAAAGTTCGGAGAAGTAAACATATTTCAGGATGATTGTCATTCTTTTTAATTTAATGCGTTAAATGTAAGCATTTTTCTTTTTTATTCTTACATTTAGTTTCTTTCGAAGTGAAAAAAGTTGATATCAAAGATGCGGAGGTTACATTTGTCTTATTTCAGTTATTTCAATTTTATTTTACAGAACGTGTGAAATTGAATTTCGGAAATAAAAAGGAAAATTCACTTGTTATCGTAAAAATAAGTCCTCGTATTTTTACCTATGTCCCACTTTTTGGAATAATTTTAACTTGAAGAGTTTCTGAAATTGAAGCTGAAAGATATTTCCAATGGAAGTTTTGAAAAAAATTCGAAACTTAAAAAATGTATTAAATTAAGTTTGTATTATTTGAGCGATCGGAGAAGCAACACTTTTTTCTTCAAGTATTCAATTTCCAATTAATTAAAAAAACAAATATTTCATTAGTATTGACATTTCTTGCATGAGTTGACCACTAGTTGAGTTTTGTACATTTGACTTCAATTTTACGTGAGTACCAATCTTTATTTTGTAAACTGGTGGAAAATTAAATTTGATGTGCTTCTGTTTATGACTTTGAAAGTTAATATTCTGTGAAATTAAACCGACTTTTGATGTAAATTTTCTACTCTGACTGCTTTTATATACATTTGCTGATATTTTAATGTGTCGATTCCTATTTCTGTGAATTTAACTAATAAAACTGAAACATTCTTTACAATTAACTCGAAATTCAATCCTTACTTAAATTTTTAGTTAATATTTTAGTTCATTCTCAACAAATTGAAATAATTTTTAAGTTATCTTATAAATTGTAAAAGCAAAACAAAGTAAACTTAGACGGTTGATATAAATCGAACATACCTCAATCACATAGCAATATAGAAAGTATTCTACTATACGTGAACATTAATTAACTTTACAATCATGGCATTTTTTCCTTGATAAAATAGAATTCAATACAATTATCTTGATTCCTATAAAACAAATTAAAAATTCTGACATGCAGCTCAAAAAACTTTTGATGTTTTTGTAAATTTGTTTTACTTAAATTCAATTAGCAATTTAAATTTAGGGAAACAACCAATTTTCGTGTAATGTCACATGGATAAGGATTTATTTCCGTTTCAATAGCTTTAAGAAGTAAAAACTTGATACCTCGTATACGTATAAATTCAGTTACAGTTACTTTACGTCCATGATTGTCGATTTTGTTTTTTCAATAAAAACGAAATGGTTCCAGTCTCATCTGACTCAAAAGCACTTTCTACATTGCTATGAAAAAATCAAAATGTATGCTTGCGAATATGTATGTCTGAACTTTTCTTATGCATATTTCTTGGTTTGGGTTCTACAAGTCGTTACCGCAATCAGATTACAAGGCTGTTTGGACCGCTCGTCTCCGAATTCCTCACACGTATCACGTATGCAATCACGTATGCAAGGCTCTCAAGATAGTAGGGTTTTATGGCGCCATATTTGGCCAAGCAGTGCCAAACACAAGATGAACGGGGTTGTCATACCCGTACACTCCTAAAGATATGCCCCCTGAGGGAGACAGTGAATTAGGAGTTTGGGCCACGGTAGAAGAATAACGGATAAGCAGTCGGAGGATGGCGAGTTCGAAACTCGGTCCAGCCAAAAACGGTCGTGTACACTGGGGCTAGTGCACGTTAAATCTGTCGTGGCCTCAAATGTCCTCGTTGGCGTGGTGTGGAAGTTTGGAGAGTTGAGTGCCAACTCAGGTGTAACCTCGTCATCTGACCGTGGCTCTCCATTTTCTGTTTATCACATTTTAATTCTGTCCTGTCATCGGATCAAATTTTTTAAAAGCAGAATTTTAAATCCACGAGATTTGATTGAGGAGAATCCCTATTCAAATCTCTTCTAATTTTGAAATGACATTGGCTTTTTAAACCTCATTTGGTATTTTTACTATTCACAACTCATTCATCATACCTACACCTTGTTGCTGGTCAAGGACATCAATTCATGTCAACCATGGTTTTATATATGTTGATGGCACATTTTAATCTTGTGCTTTATCATCTTTTATCAAAATTAAATATCTTCCACTTGTTGCGTTTTTATCTTTATCTTAGACCATTAATTTTTTAATATTTTATACTTTTATTGGGTCACATTTTGTCTTGTGTTTATCGCAGCTTGTCCGCTTTTGAACCTTGCGCCATAAAACCCCAAAATTCATTCCTGATCGCGGCTCAAAATGACCCTCGGATCTTTCCCTTCGGATGTAATCTCGGACCATCGCCAATAGCCCTTTGTGTCGCTCCAGTGGGACGTTAATTAAAATACCTACCAGTGCGACGCAAATTCAACAACCCACATAATTTCAATTCTTAACGTGTAGTTAAATGCATAATTTCTGTCTTTCCTATTTCAGATAAGTTTTTCGGCCCATTCTATATCGCGAGTTTTTCTCGTCTCCAAGAAGAGCGAAAAATCGAGGTGTTACTGTAATCTTTTCTGAAGTGTGCACCTCGAGTCATGAATGTTCAAATCGATATTTTGATACATTCCATCATTTCTTTTAGCTTAACTACGAGTATTTCGTTGGAATTGGGGGGGGGGGGTACTATCACTTCTAAAGCACAGATGAGATAAAACGAAGTCACAGAAAAGTAATTGATTGAAAAACCCGAGCTTTTCTGTTAAAGTCTAGGATTAGTTCCTTAAAATCATTCCAAGTGGTTTGTTCAATCCTGGTTGTTGACATTGAATCTTAAAATCCTTCAAAATAAACTGCTTTTCGGGAAAGGAAATGATTCGTATTGTCTTTGAAAAGCCATGAAATATTACCACTAAACGTGAAAACTTTCATTATGTTTGATTTATATATTTTGTTTTGTGCGGTTCTTTAAGCAATTCCTTTCTGAACTATCAAGAGAGATTTCGATCCTTTTTATAAATGCATGGTTGGTAGAATCGTATAAATTTTCCACAATATCTGAATTAGAATCGCGCTATTCTCTAATAAAGTGATATTTAGTTGTTTTTTTTCCTTCCAGATTTTATTTATAAAAATAAATTTTTCGGTTAAACGATTGGAATCTGACTTTATAATTGATGTTATTGTTTAAATAATTTTCCTTCAAATACACGGAATATTTCTAGGTACGATATTTCAATTTGAAACATAATCATGGATTCTTGTTTGACTGGTTCTACTTTTATGTTATTCGATGATAAAAAAAATTCTGTTTTCGTATTTGATAGAAACAAGATATATTCATCATGATATTTAAGTTGTGTTGCTCCAGTTTGATGTTAATTAAATACCATACCCTGATAATTAACTATTAAAAGACTTTTTGTTGATTAGTATAAAGAGCAGATAACATTTTATTGGTACTTTTTCATTTCTACTCTGAATTTCGTTTTAAGGTAATAAAATTTTCCGGTTTTTATAGTGAAGATTTTTCTCCATAAATATAAGGATATATTAGCTCCGATTTTTATGCACTTAACATTCCATTTGTTTTTATAATTAATTACAAAGGAAAACGTAAGTTTTGTTAGCATGTGCCACAATTATAATTTTTCGACTTTGAAGTGTTTTATTCTTTCTTATGCATTGTTTTCGGTATCTGGAAAGTAGTTTTTAATCTAACTATTTTTATAAAAAGCATTTTTTTTCCTCTAAAAAACATTTTTCTAAGACCTACAAATGGTCTTTAACTTTTATACCAGATTTGTTTTCAAGAATTTTACAAAGTGATTTAGATTGCACGTTATACAAAAACCTAACCATTCTTAAGATTCATTTTACAGCACCGTAAAATGGTTGCAGTTGAGGATGTGTAAAATAGAACAAGAATACTTTGGCGTCCACTTCAATGGAACTGCGTTTATTTTGTTTAACTTGGCTTGAACTCGTAACCTTTTGTGAAAAAGCCCGATTTGTTAAGATTTTTTATAGAATATACAGTAAAATATTTAATTTTTTATCTAATTGGAGAGAATTCTCGTTCAAATTTTTTTATATCGGAATCAGATTAAAAATATCTATCAAGTTTAATCATTTAAATTTTCAAAAGTATTCAGAGAAGAGTATTCATAATATAAGAAGTATTATGAAGAAGAGAAATTATATATTCACACACACAAAAAAAAGAAATCAATTTTTAAGTAAGGTTTAAATTTTCTGAAGAAACATTTCCAAGACAATTTAACTAAAAAAATTAAGGATCAGCAATGTTATCAGTCTTCCCTTTTCGTAAGCAATGTATCACTGGCGTTATCATCTTAGGGCAATAAAAAAGGAAAGGTCATTTTAAATCGATTCTTAAAATATACCGCTAGTCCTTAAACTGATTCCCATCGCTAACGAAGTTGAATGTTTTGTTTACGAAATGAGAATCAGTCTCATTGCATTAATAGGTTTTTAATAATTTATGCTGCTTTAAATTCTAAGTCCATGGAAGTAGTTATGAAATGAAACAATAGAGGAAGTGTCCTTGTTTATGAGTGTTCACGACAATTGCTCTTTTTATGATTATCTTGGGAAAACTGAATTTTTTTTCAATGACAGCTTATGGTCTTTATTTTTGGCGGTGTCTGCTTTATACCGGAACACCATGGGTCACTACGTGATTCGCACTCGTAACCAAGCTCTGAATTAAGTACGTTTATTAAAGCACAATTCTGTTCATCATATCCTTATTTTTAAACGTTTACGTGGACGATGAGTTATGTGTTTATCATCAAATAGTTAGCGTTTTTTGTCAAGAAATATGCAAGCGTTTGTAAAAACAAATTTCCACTTGTTCAAGATTAGATTTCATTTTTAAATAATTAACTAAATTAACTGTTGTATTGTATTGTTCTTCTAAATAAAATGTTTCGTTCAAACTCCCCACCTTTAAGTCGTGGGTCCTGGAATAATTAATAAATAGCCTTCGTGTTGCTCCAGTGCGACGTAAATTCAACTACCTACCAACCTGGAATAATTAGGCGGAACAGGTTCGATTCCTGTAAATCACCTGGGTTTTTTCCCTCTCTTGTGCGTCAGTAAAATTTTCCTTGTGTGTATGTCTATCACTTAACGGTGCAGCAGGGCCAAATATGATCTTCGCACCATAAACCCAAACCGAGTATTATTAGCTGTCGTGTATCAAATAGGAATGGAACAACCAAAAAAATCAAAATGTCACGCAGAATTTTTTTACCTTTAAAATTTTCTGTTTGTTTTCTACGATGTTAAGTTAAAATCGTATTGAAATGGAAAATAGTCGGTCTGCTGTTAACTCAAAAGATGGATCTAATAAAAATATAAAAATAATTTTGAAACCATCAAATTATAAATATTTACACAGCTACATAAAAACATGATTTCTTTTCTCGAAATGAAGCAAGTAATCAACGAAGGATTATTTATGATGGCGATGATGACAGATAATCAATTTTGCGCCAGATTTCAAGTCGTATAAAAACGTGATTGGACACCATTGTGTGTTATCTGTACACAATGCGAACAGGCTTGAATTGCATAGCATCTACTAAATTCTGTCAGTTTGTCGATGGTCATTTTTCTTATACAGTAGAACCTTGATTATCTAAGCATCATTTAACCAAGCTTCGAACTCGAGTATGCACACTTTGTCCTGAACCGGTCTGCTTTGATGGGTTCTCACAACGTGAGATCCTTATGATCCTTACTTTCTGAATCTTACAGTAGCAGTTATTCTCACATGTAGTGCAGCCAATTTTTTCCCGTAGTCTGTTTTGTGTTCCTCTGTCCGGGTTATCCCTGTTTCTGGCTATCCGAAATAGTCTCGGTCCACATTATCACGGGTTTTTTCGGTTCTACTCTATTAATTATGAGTTGTGGTTTATTTTGGAGTTTGAGCGCGTGCTTTTTCTGAAAACATTTAAGTCCAATTTTGCTCCAAGAAGGTTTGTTACCAAAACCATGTTAAATGTATAGCATCTTTAATGCTATACTAGGGCAAACGGTACTTTGCTCGCATGCTGGATAAGTATTTGACTAATGTATTGGGTTGGCAACTAAGTTCCCGCCGTTTTGAGTCGTTCCATCTGTTGAACATAGAGTTCCTCGTTGACCTTTTGGTTCCGTTCAAGTAACTCGTAATGGATAATCCCTTCCCAGTCCCACCATACGCACAACATCGTTTTACGCGGATGAAGATCTTGTTTCACGCCCGGTGTCGCTTGTTTACCGGGGCTAAGCAATTCCCTGCGCTGCTTCATATTAATGTACAGACACCATTTTTCGTCGCCAGTAACGATTCGGTAAAGAAATCGTTGCTTGCGTCCGTTAGTTGAGCGGTGACGAGCAAGCAAACCAGCGGAGATTGTGGTTTTTTGTTGTCATTTAAAGCATGCGGAACCCATGCTCCTCACTTCTGAACCTTTCCCATCGAGTGAAGATGCTTCTCTATAGCAGTGTGGGAGTATTCAATTTTCTCTGCCCTTGTCGTTTGACGCGAATTTTCGTGCAAAAGTTGGTTTAATCGCTCTTCATCGAACTCAACTGGACGGCCAGAACGAGGTGCGTCTTTGAGGTCAACATTTCCATTTTTGAACTTGGCATACCAATCACGAGCGGTTCTTTCAGCTATGGCACCCTCTCCATGCACAGCACAAATGTCGCGAGCAGCTTTTGCGGCCTTAGAACCTTGATTAAAAGCAAAGAGAAGGAGGTGTCGAAAATGCTCATTTTTCTCAACTTGACATTCCATTTTAATGATCTGAAAATTAACATAAATTAACTCGAACGAAAAAAACATAGATTCCGGTAGAACGAAACATCCTCTTTCGAATGATTTAAAGCATTATGCAAAAACATTTAATGACATGTGGAATGTTAAAATTAAAAAAAAAACGATGGAAACTTAGTTGCCAACCTGATAGAAATCTAGTTAGTTATATTTCTGGTTATTCTTTTTAAAATACATTTCAGATATAGTAACCGCAGTATCCTAATTGAACGAATCGTGGATTAGCAATCGGAGATTCACGAGTTCGAAAGTCGATCCAACCAAAGACCGTCATACGTGGGGCTCAAATGGCTTCACGTTGGCGTGGTGTGGAAGTTTGGAGAGTGGGCTGCCATCTGAGGTGTTGACCTCGTCATCTGGCCGTAGTTCAAAATGACGAGGTGCTGTCCTCGGATCTTTCTCTTCTGGACATATCCCGGACCGTCGCCAATAGCCCGTTGTGTTGCTCCAGTACGACTTAAATTCGACCTCCCTACATATAGAGTAACCTTTGATGTATCACACTTGGAGGAAAAATATATCGAGGAGAACGATTTAGCGAGCGTCGAAAGAAACGTATTACAAATGCTGGAAAAAGCATTCATGAAAATACGTATATTTTTAATAATATGCAACAAATTAAACGTAAAATAGAAGACAAAGCCTTTTAAAATAATACTGAATACAGTGCACAACATGTTCGGAAACAAATTCCTTCTCAATCACGCTTTAGAGATGCTCCTTTTTACTAATTAAGTTTAGGACAACGACTTGAAACAAGTGACTTTCGAGTTCCTAATTGTAAATAAACAGATTGAGACTGCGTTCGCAAGTTTAAGATGCACTGGGAAATAAGTAAAGAACGATTCAAACGAATAAGCGATGTATCGAGACTCGCGATATAATGTGGACATACTGTAATTTCACCCGCACAAGAAATCTGAAAACGAGAATTTTTGCTGAAAGAGTTTGACTGGAAAATGAAGTCGATAGAATAACAGAAATAAATAATAGCGCGCAAAACGAACTCAGCAAACAACTTCACCGCGAATGCGGTCAGGGATTTCGTAGTCCAGTTCAAAAATGGTAATTTTTGCCAAGAATGTGGAAAGCCGAACTAAAAATAATGGATGCAATTTACTTTCAGTTGGGGTTGAAACAAGTGCATAATACAATCATAAAGTTATCGTTCTCTTACATCAAACAGAGAATAGAGCTCTAGACTAAACAAGGCAATATTACGGACACTGGAAAATTTAGATTAACATTCCGGGTGGGGGATGCGCTGTCAGTTTCTGTGAGTTTCCTCCCCTTTCTTCAGTTCTCACAAACTTTTGCTCTCGGTTTGGAATACTTTACAGTAGGTTTCGTCCAGTCGATTGCAGAACGAAAAATTACAAAGTTCGCACCGAAAAAATGACTGGATTCACAATGACGCTTTTCAGTTTAGAAATGATTCTGTTAAACCTAAGCCAACCCTGGTGTGTGTGTGGAAAAAATCGGAAAATGTGCTACACGTTTTTTAATGTAAATGGGAAAGAATTCAACTGACTTCAGATATCCAGAAGTAAAATAGAATCTTCTGGGGTTTTTGCTCATCTGCAAAATTTACCTCTTTAGGTTGTCTTGAGAGTTGCAATGCGTACCATAAATAATTAAAAAAGTATCAAGTTTCTGTTTTAAAGGTGTTGGCATCAGGTCCCACCATTTACATTCCGTTCCCAGATTCAGCTTAAATGACGGGTCTCATGAATTATGTTTCTGCATATCAAGTTTATAGACAAGGCACTATTTTAATTTTAACTAGATCGTTTTATTAAAGAATTTAGTTTGTAGAATTGTCTGTCCGCGTACCATTACAGTCGGTAGCTCGTCTCTGAGCTCCTCACATAGCGATGGGGTCACTGGCTCAGTAGGATCACCCGCTGCGCTAGGAACCTGCGAGTTGTAGATTCCTCCCTGTGTATTTCTCTTCTGTGTCAGTAAAATCTTGTGTTTCCATTACTTAACGTTGTATGCCAAACTAGATCAAGTGTGACCGTTGCGCCATAAAGCCCAGAAAACCAACCATCCACATTGTCACGCATTGCACACCGGCTGCAACACTGCCGTAATTCAAAGAGGAATTTCCAGTTTTATGAATAAGAAACTGCTTCTGTATGTGCAAAACTGCCACAATTGTAGATTCCAGTAGAGAGCAGTCTGCATTTAGTCTTTTTACACATAATCTAGAAATTCCTTTCAATCGATTGGGTCGCTATATTTTCTATACCTCGTCATGGACAGAAACTTCATTAACTGACATTTTTTCGGAGACACTGGATGCTCACTTTCCTGAATGTGATGAGAAATGTCTTGCCGTTGTTTAAAAGATGCACTATAACTCTCAAAATGCTCATCATTTTTATTTTTGACCTAATAACCAATAGCTAGTCTTTCAACTGCTGTACAGTAAAAAACCCTTTGTGTTAGTCAACGAGTTTCTGCTCTAAGCCGATGCTATAGCTCTGAGAGTGTAATCGGAAATAGTCTTGGAAAGTATTTAACGCTGAGACAGCAATATTCAAATGTGAGGGTTCTAAAGGAGTGAGAAATTAATGCAATAAGTGAAGAATTTAAGCTGAATAAAAAGGAAATGCTTCTTGCATTCCAAGTGTTCTGTTGTTTTAAATGCACAAACATAATTTTTTTCTTTATGCAGTTAGTCTACATGTTTGGACACATTGAATAACTTTTGTACCTAAGCACTTTGAAGAATAAAAACTTTTCACATGTCCTGAATCCAAGAACGCTGAATAGATTGATGTTGTTAACGGCATTAATGTGTGCGATGTAATGGGTTGTAGAGATTGAGTGTTCCGAAGGTGTGGACGCGGTCTGTTCCGAGTTGTGATGCAAGCCGAGTCCGGGGAGCCGTAAAAGGTCTCCCGTCTCATTTACGAGCGTCTTATTTATTATTCTCTTCTAATTTCCCCATTTTCCAACTTTTTTTACGCTCGCCATTGTTGTCTGCAGCGCATTCCTATCGACTTGGTCAAACAATCCAAAGAGTTCTGGACATTGTTCCTTTGACAGTTTTCAACAACGCGCCCCTAAATCATTCGAAACAAAAACTAGTCCTCCGATTGAAAAGTGGCGTTCTCTTCGTGCCGAGGGTCAGCGTCGGGAAATTAAATTCCATCTTTGAAATAGTTACATTCTCTCAACTTGTTTTCAACTCGAGAATTTATTGTTTCCACATTGATCGACGTCTTCAAAATGTGCTCTTTTCATGCTGTAGCTCAAAAGTTTTTATTATATTCATAGCTTTTATATTTTTGACCAGCATCTTATTCCATCTGCACCTATTTGACTGCTTATGAAATAATTTTTATTAAATAAGGTTCCGCTATTTTTGAGGCCATTCAATAAGGTTGTCGAGTTTGCTATTAAATAGGGTTCTTCGACTGTCTTCCAACTGGACGCGATTTCCAAAATGCCCATTCATTTAGAATCGCCTTTTTGCACTTAATGCGCTTCTGGTTTTTTAGTAAACATTTAGACACGTATACTGCAGTTAATGAATTTAATTCTTTTCAGAAATATTTAGAAGCAAGAAGGCGCTAATGGCTTAGTTATAAAATACCTGGCATTTTTAAATAAAATGGGTACAATATATTTTAAATCGGTAATTAACTTTTCCTATAACTAAAAATAATATGAATTTTTGTCCTTTAAATGGTCTAAAACTGAAGAAATGATTTCATCCTTTGTAATGCTAGGCCTAAAAACTTAATCAACCAACCATAATCACTTGTAAATGTTTCCCCATGCAGATCTCGAGGCAGCCCAGCTAGAATCGCGGATTAACAACTTGAGGGTTGTGAGTTCGAAACTCGATCCAATCATAGGAGCAGGGTTACGTTAAATTTGTGGCCTCAAAGTCCTCACGTTAGCGTGCTGTGTGAGTGGAGAGTAGGGTGCCAGCTCAGGTGGTGTCGTCTGATCGTGATTCAAAATGACAAGGCGTTGTCCTCGGATCTTTCCCTTCGAGATTGATCCTGAACCGTCGCCAACAGCACGCTGTGTTGCTCCAGTGCGACGTAAATTCAACTACCTACCCATGCACATCAATTACTACAATTTTGAAAATAAATGTTGAAAATTCAATGACAGGTGATACTCAAGTTAAAAATACAAACGTAGGGTGGGAAGTTGAAGGAGTTATAGCTGTCAATTCTTGTTCCAACATGTTTGGACCCTCTCACTTCTACCCTCACTTCCATCTCGACGTTTTTCTAACTCGTCTTCGGATCGGCCATTCTAGAATCATGCATAGATATTTATTTTTCGTGGAAACCGCACCATATTTTATCAACATTTCCAACCTCTTCCCATTATTCACTTTTTAACATCTTCTGGTCTTAGATGGTTTTGCCAACTTTTTTAACACATCGCCTATTTTATCTGATTTGTTGCATCACTCACCATTCACCACTTTTTACCTTTTTGCGTCACTGGATTTTTATCGCATATAATCATCTATATTATTTCTACAGTATAGATCCCTTTTACGCCTCTTACACGCGACGAATCTTAACAAGTGAGGTATCAAAAGAAAGAATTTCCCGGAGAGCACTGACGAATCCGTTCTATTTCTCCAAGGAGTGCAGAAGGGGGTAAAAACAATTCGAAGTCTCCGTAGGAATAACATTGAGTGTGGAAACGATTGCTTTACGTAACTCAGTTTATTTTACTCGTATTGATGGAAAAACAACTTTTCCAATAAAATTGTTTACCAGTATTACTCGGAAAACAATTTTGTTTTACCAGTATTGATGGAAAAACAACTTTTCCAATAAAATTGTTTTACCAGTATTACTCGGAAAACAATTTGTTTTCATCTGTATTATTTCTATAGTATAGATCCCTTTTACGCCTCTTACACGCGACGAGTTATTTATTTATGTACAGAACTGGTTTTTCATTTCTTTCCATAATATCAATAATTTACGAATATGTGATTGGATGATATAAGGATATTAAACGACGCATGTTCCACGCAAGGTTGATTTGATACAACTTAACAATTTTTGTGAATTCTAGAGAGTTAAGATGCCTTTGGAGTTATTAAGACTTATTAGGCCTTTTGGAGGAAGAATTACGTGCTTTACACAAACGGTTGGAACAATTTTGAATATGCAAGATTTGGTTGGGGAAAAACCCCATCCATTTTGACCTTCAGTTGGTTATTTAAACCTCATTTAATTTTTTCCATCTTTTAAATTTCACTCTCAAATTTTTATGCATTTGTAAATTAAATTATTCATCGTTAATTCTGCTTCAGATGATGATCTTGTTTAATTATGCGACTATCGTTTGGATATTTTTATTCTTATCTATACATTTTACATGTTTGATATCGTCTTTTATCTTAGACTATTTAATTTTTTAAATATTTTATACTTTTATTGGATATTCTGTCTTGTGTTTGGCGCGGCTTGCCCGCTTTTGAACCTTGCGCCATAAAACTCCAAAGATTCAACCAACATGTTTGACCGTAAGCTTTTGAACTTATGCTCACTACATAACACAACTCGAGAAGGTGCTTGAAGTCAAGTTGGTCTTGTCACTAATTCTGGGCGTTCCCATGTGATTTGTGGAAAGGGATGGGTAACTTAAGATCTTGAGCTCTATCTTGGATGAAGATGTCTTTCTTTACTGAATTTCCATGAGTTTCCAGAACTTTTTGATGTGCAATAGGTCTTGGTGGTAGTCAATCAGAATTGCAGGTAGGGTCACGTGACGATACTACTTTTCAAATGAGCCAGGGTAGTAGGATGTAAACAAAAAAGGGGGGTGAGAGCTTAAAGGATTGGCCGAGTTACTTTAAAAAAGTTAAAAGGTAAAGATTTAGAAGGGTAAAATTTAACGATTAAGTATGGCTCTTGGCCGTTTGCTATTAATTCTTCCCCGAAAGTCATCTGTTGATTTGCTGTTATCAATTGCTTCCATATTGCACAGAAGGCTCTATTAGTGAAGAATTGACTTAGTTCTATCACACAGGTCTAAGAATTTCGAGGTTCCTATAGAACCATGTGGCGTTTGGCGCAGCTTGTCCATTTCTGGACCTTATGCCATAAAACCTAAACCAACCAACTTATAGAACCATGGGGCTTTAAAAATTATCCCGAGTGTGGAATTTTGAAGAGTTTCGAGTTTTTTTATGTGGGTCTTTACTGCATATCCCCAGACATGACTGACATAGTTGACTACTGGTCTAAGCATGGTTTTATAGGTAAGCACTTTGTTATCGATAGATGGTTTAGAGTTTCCAGAAATTAAAAACATACCAGATTTATTCTTCGTTATTTAGTATTTGGAGAAAGTGCTCCTTCGTGCCTACTTGCTTCACTCCTTTTACCCCTTTATCACATTTTAATAGTTTGCCCCCCTGATTTTAATCGTCTTTTTTTTAAATAGCTCTATTTTAACTATGCAGGATTTGATAGGGGAAAACCCACAGCCGAATCTTTCCCCTTTTTTAAATACAATTGGTTTTCTAAATGCTATTTTATATATATATATATATATATATATATATATATATATATATATATATATATATATATATACACACATGGTGTCTAAATTGTTTTTACAAAGTAAGAGGGGTGTGATAGTACCTATCCAGACGAATAATAATTACCATGGAACATAGGGTCGCATTCCACTCTGAGAGGCAGAAAAGAGTAAAGTCGTAATGCATCAAGCATGGACAAATCATCGCGCCTGACGTCGCACTTTTCCAGCATGGTCCGGCACTTCTCGAATGCCACATATCCCGCTCGATGGACCGGACGTGGCGGACCTTGGCTTGGTCTCCTCGCTCACCGAACCTCAACCCACTGGACTTTTTCTTCTGGTGCACATGAAATCTTTACTGTACCAGACGCCTGTGGCTGAAGATCTCGTAGCGAGAATCGATGTTGCCGCAGACAAAATGAACACACCACCAGGAATCTTCGAGAGCCAGTCATTCCTTCGCCGGTGTGAACTGTGCAACGCCACTTTGAACACTTGCTGTGAGTTTATCAATCAGATTGTGCAACTTTTGGTATCGTTCATTCGCTTTCCCAACACTATTTCATGTTGAAATTCTAATTTGACTCTTTTCTGCCTCTCAGAGTGGAATGCGACCCTATGTTCCATGGTAATTATTGATCGACTGGATGGGTACTATCACCCCTCTTATTTTATAAAAACAATTTAGACTCACCCTGTATATATTCATGAATTTTACATTTTATTCTATGACAAATTTCTTGTGCTCGTTTCTCTTAAAAACTACTTTTTAATATTTTTTATATATAATATATTGATTTTACGATATTATCTTGCGCTTGTCCTTTTTCGGACCTTGCCCCATAAAACCCAACAATCAATCAACAATTAAGGGGATTCTTCTAGCCTCTATAGACACTTTTGTGGTAAGAGGCATAATTCGGAGTATTCGCATCCGGAATTTGAATTCCCAGCGATAGACTCGAATCCGTGAGAGCCCCGTTCAAGTGGAGTGAGATGTCAGCGTTGAAGAGTCAGGTCGATAGCGTGTCTGTTGTTTCTGAATGTTTTTATCATGCCAAGTCTTTGTTCTGGACACTCGAGACGGTTCAGATTGTACTTTATTCACTCTCCAGATAAGATTACCTCATTCTTAAGTCAGGACTGCCCTGATAACTCCGCGTGTCACTCTCGCCTTGTTGACAGATCGCCTTTTTACGTCGAGACCAGTGGGTCTCCCTTGCGAAATCCAGCGGTGCTCGACAATTGCTAAATTTTACAAATGCCATTTCGTATTATCCGAGATGAAATTGTAAATTTCCTTCAAAGCAAAGGTTTTGAGAAAGTCTCGGCTATCAAGAGGGTTTGTGGTTTCTAGACTCAGTCCACTGCTCTAGAAACATGAGAGTTGTAGGCGGGGCAGGTTCGATTCTTCCCTGGGTGTATTTTCCCCCTGTGTCGGTAAAAAATTTTCCTGTATGTGTCAATTTCCTGATGTTTGTCTTATGCGGCAAATTTTGGTCCTTGCGCCATAAAACCGAACCAACCATCCTTGTGTGTATAGGTTCGTTTACTTGGCATTCGGCTTGGCCAAATATGGCCCTTGTACCATAAAACCCAACGAACCCAAGACAGCCTTTCGCCAGAGCAGTCGCGGAAGTTCAATTGTTGACAAGCACTTCAACGCTTCTCTAGCGTTGGGATCTTACAACTGGAGTCTCAATATGAACGAGTTGTATCGTACGAAAAATCTGAAGAAGCGTCCTGTACGTATTCATTATTTTTTGATTACTTTGTGCCTGCATAATTGATCCGGTTCTCGTACCATAACTATACCCAAAGCAAATCTTAATAAAAGTTTCACTGGAATCATTTCTCAAGTAGCATAGATGTACCGCTACTTTTTAACTTAATTCATCTTTTTTTATATACGACTTATATTTATCATTCTATGTAAAACGGCACAGAAAAAGCTTTCGATAGCTCCGATATTTTTAAAACTTGACTAATTTGTTTCTCGGTCACAAAAAGGAATTTTGGAAAGTTTTAGCTTCCTACTTAGAATAGCTTTTCATTTATGTTCATTTTAAATTTGAAAAATTGGGTAATTTTCCATGATTTTAGACTCATTAAATCACCTGTATCTCTAGACCTAATTGTTCAATCAGACTGAATAAGAGCTTATTTTGTAGAAAATTGTACGTCTGTTTTAATGATACATCACACGACCTTTTATTTTCAAGGTCATTCAATTTGAAATTTGACTTACTATCACAAAAAGTGTACTTTTTATTTTTGTCTAAAAAACTTATATGAAAGGTACACTATTTTTGCTCTGGCGAATGCTCAAATGGAAATTACATAAAGTCAAGTGCCTGGAATTTGCTTAGTTTATCTTTCCTTCCTGAAAGTTTCAGTGGGACACGTATGGGTTCATAGTTAAAAAGATATTCGAAGTAAATAGATGGGTGTAATCAGTACCCATAAACACATGTTAACTCTTGAACTTTTTGTCCAACCGAGACGAAAAAGGACTTATTTTGTAGAAAAGTATAACCTTTCTGATATGATACTATGACCTTTCTGAGTTTAAGGTCATGACCTTGGATTCCAAAAAGGTATACACGTTTTTTCTTTAAACAAATTTGTTAAAGGTACAGATTTAACTTCGGTTCCTGAAAGTTGCAATTTGAGACACGCATAAGTTCATAGAGAACAATATTCCAAATAATTCATAGAAACAATAAGCAATATTCCAAATATATACAATCAAACATCTAGTGAAAGCTGCAGTTTTACTTAATTGTAATTATCAATCACTGACTGAATTCGAATTCTAACTTGGTGAAAGGTTTCAGAAAGGTGCATGACATTTTGACTTTTCCCGAGACCTCGGGTTTGTAGTCGGAAGTTTTTTTCTGAACAGTTCTCGACAGAATATTAGGACATTTTCTGCTGCAGTTAAAATGAGGCAATAATCGCTTTTTAGTCGAACTTGTACAGATCTTTGTTACCTTTCAGTTTTGCATATTTCTCCTGTTTAAATTTCTTAATTGTTTAGATTGTTGAATTAAATGACAGTTTATTGCTGCAATCCATTTAAGAAAAAAAATCACTAAGAAAAAATTGAAAGGTTTCAATATAAGTGGTGGACAAATACCAGAAATTACTTTGAAAAACAAAATTTGTGAGAAATTAAGAAAAAATGTGCCTTTATTTATTTTGAAAGCTATCTAGACAGCGAGATTGAAATGGAATATGACAATCCTTCAAGCACTACAGCTGTTAGAACGGTTGTAGTATTTATATTGAGACCTGAAAGTGCTGTTCAGTCAGTTAATTTAGGTTTAACGTTATCAGGTGAAACACTTATTAAAAGTAAAAGATTGAAAGAGGCAAAGTACCCAAAGCACAAAAAAGAAAGTATTATTTATTTCATCACCTAGTAATAGGCATCAAATGAACAGAATGAATCGGAAATAATACAACAGCTGAAAGAAAAGTGCAATGAAAGTGAAAGCAGAAGCGAAAAAATACAGGTACTGATTTTCTTAATACAGTTGGAGTATCCAACGAATAAAAAAATTTGGTGCAACTGTGTTTATGATTCGAAGGACCAAAGAACTTGTGAGATAAAAGGTAATAAATGTCAGCACCAAATCCTAAACCTGGAAAAGTACTACAAGAAATAGTTTGCACTGTACACGATTTCTATAGCAATGAAGTTAGAGAACTATACCAGGAAAAAGGATTTTGGCAGAAAAAGGAAGAGTAAAGGCATATGTTCAAGAGACATTTAAAAAAAAATTAAGAGATGTATTTTTTATTGAAAGATAAGTATCTCTCCTGTCAAGAGAGTTGGATTCTCTAAGCTTTCAGAGTTGAGATCTAGAAATTGCATATGGCTGGAGTAAGTGGAATTCACACTGTCTGTTTGCGTAGAGCATCAAAATGTAAATTTAATGTGTACCGGAGCTAAAATAGTTGCAGTAACCAGTGATTATGTTTGTTTCCTATCGACATTGTTTAGCAACAATTATATGTAATCCTCCATCGCTACAACACTGCCAACAACCGAGAAAATAAAAACAAATGGTAGTAAAAGATTGGATGGTAATAAAAGTGGCAGAAAAAGGTCAAATTGAAAGTAATACATATTTTTCTTTTCTTTGTTTCTGTAATTTACTAGGTTGGGTCTCGAGATACAGGTGTTTGTGCACTCATTACATCATTCTATTTACTTCGAATATTGTTTCCTATGAGTATCCCACCATGAAACTTTCAGAAAACAAAGATAAATAGTGTACCTTTTACATATTTTTAGACAAAAATAAAAAAAATCCTTTTTTTATAATTGTAAATCACAAATGCCAAATTGAATTACCTTGAAATTAATATAATTTAAAAGGTCACGTGAATATCATTAAAAGGGTTGTAGCTTCCTACAAAATAAGCTCTCGTTCAATCTGATTAGGTAATTAGATTCAAAGATTTAGTGTGCGATTCTAAAATAATGAAAAATTGCCCAATTTTTCAAACTTAAAATTAACATAGATGAAAAACTATTGCAAGTAGTAAGATAAACATTTCCAGAATACTTTATATGTGGCTGGGAAACAAATAAGTCGAGTTTTTTTTAAAAAATCGAAGGAAATCGGTTTGTGAAGTGCGGTTTGACATAGATGACCCATATATGAACTATTCATCTATGTAATGAACCCTCTGTTTATGCATTTGTTAGCCGTCTGAGAATTGAATTTTCAGAGAAATGTGCTTTTATCCTTCATGGCTAAAATTGCTGATTGCAAATGTTCTTACTATTTAAAAAGGTCCGTTACACACTCTTAACGACATTTTGAAGTGAAACAATATTACATCCACAGAATTAAAGCAATCTGTATGGAAGAATGTAGGAAATGCGATGAAAGCGAAGAAATCCACGTTCCAAAAATTCACTTTCATAATAAGATCTTGTAAACTTGACCCATGATTACAAAAATTAACTAACAATATAACAGCAATTCAAATAAACTCAACCAAGAAATACTGTTTGATAAACTGAAATTGCAAAGACTTTCACACGCTTCATCTCTAATCTTAAAGTGTAATTGAGTAAAGTCGAGATCACACACACAAACCGGACCCTTTAGTCTCCCTTCTTACAAATCTATGGCACCATAGCCATACATTTGTCAAAAAACAAACCGTTGTCTTTTTCTGATTGGACGGGAGATATTCGCGTCGAAAGTTTTATGACGTTTTTTCCGGTTCTTCGAAATTTCAGTGCTGAAAATATTAAAACGCTATTTTGGACGTCCACTCGATCGAGGCGAAATTTGAGCACTCGATCGAGGCGAAATTTGAGCACTCGATAGAGACGAAATTTGAGCACTCGATAGAGACGAAATTTGAGCACTCGATAGAGACGAAATTTGAGCACTCGATAGAGACGAAATTTGAGCACTCGATAGAGACGAAATTTGAGCACTCGATGGATATACTAATCCGGATGTGTGCATCTAAAACTATCAATTGTAGGTGCGCATCTCCAAAATGCCTCGTCCAATTAAAAAACGGACACTTGAGTTGGTTTTCGACAAGGAATCGTTGGGTGTGATTCGTATGTGTTCGATTTGACCATCCTGTATGGTTTATGTATCATGATTTTGTCCATCTGTTAATTTGGTCCCATCCGCAAAATTGGTAAAAGTTAGAAGAATCGGTCCCACTCGGATTACTTTAGCAGTATTGCTGGAGAAATTAACTGTCCAAAAATGATTTGCACAGAATCTAAATTATGTACGTTTGAACGTATATTTTATTTCTTTCCAAAATATGAACAATTTCTGACTGAGGGATTATAGAAATGAAAACATTTCTGGTGTAAATTAATTTTAAAAATCAAATTTTACCACAATTACTTTAACTTTCATTTTGTAGGAAACGAATCGTTATTCAAAAGAGAAGCGCAAGAAAAAACCTACAGATAATAGAAATTTAATCTTGATATTCGGTATCTGGTAATGTCAGAATTAATGTTTCATTTTTTATTCGATTTAGAATTTTTAGTTTATACGTCTGTTTAGACAACGAAAAGCATCATATTTGAACATTTTTAGGTATTATGAATGTGTTCTGTTTGCAAATAAATCATTGTTTTTATCGGTATTTTATTCAGAGTATTTTTAGAATTACTCTAAAAACACTGAGTAAAATACCGATATTCGGATTTCAGTTTCAAATCCTTAATAGACAGCTGAAATTTGATACGTTTGCCTACAGCTTTCGCTTTACAGAATTATACATTTTGTAAATGACCAAAATTTAATTTCTGCTAAGCGTTTATGTGTTCCATTGTTTTATATATCATGATTGTAACCAATTATTTATTTTGTGCCCAATATCGCTCGATACACCGAGTATCGGATTGTGCATTGAGTTTAATATTGTTTCCACCCCATAAAATGTATCACCAACAATTCTGCAATATTTGGGTTCACCACTTTGTTTCGTTGTAGCACTTTTATTTTTATTCCTGAGCGCACCGAGTATCGGGTTGTGCATTGAGTTCAATAATGTTTCCACCCCATAAAATGTATTACCAACAATTCTGCAATATTTGGGTTCACCACTTTCTGTTTCGTTGTAGCACTTTTATTTTTATTCCTGAGCGCACCGAGTATCGGGTTGTGCATTGAGTTCAATAATGTTTCCACCCCATAAAATGTATTACCAACAATTCTGCAATATTTGGGTTCACCACTTTTTGTTTCGTTGTAGCACTTTTATTTTTATTCCTGAGCGTACTGAATTTAAGTTGGCTGACTACGTGCAAGTGCTCACAGTAACGTTGAAGTGTGACTTAAGTCCGCAACGAGCTTCAGTGCATTGCGTTAATGGTGTTTTATCACCTCTCGCTTATTCAATATTCCCATCTGCTTATCATAAGCCCGGGATAGCGTGAAAAGCTTATGAAAATAATTAGAATCCACGACAAAGGGATTCTATTCCGGAACGAATTCATTTGGAGAAAAGTGCTTATCTAAATGAGATTTTACGCGGGGACTTGAGGAGAAAATCCAATTCCAGCCGTGCGATTGTTTGATCCAATCGGAATCAAAAGTCGATTGTGGCCAGATAAGTATTTCCCCATTATCGCCCCCGAGCAAGATAAGTGGATTCATTTCCCCCGGGTTGAGTGACTGGCTTGTCTTATGTTCCCAGTGTCTTCTTCTCACCTTTGTTTTGCGGCGGAAATCGCGTTGCGAAATATGCCTTCCTTTTGTCTCGCAGATTTCACTTTACACTTGCCTATCGAGGTGTGAGTTTTCCAATTTCTTTGCATAGCATTTCCAATCTCTGAATTTGCTAATGAAGGAGCCGTGGAAAGGGAAGGCCTCCTTTGCGTTCTTTCGTCAAATGTACCGATGATTTGATTAAAAAATCTCATTTTACGAACTATCTAATCGTATTTTTGCTTAAAAGTCTTGAATATGCACCGCAGCAATTCATTGAACTTTTCAAAAGGAGTTCATTGTAAATTGAAACTGGAATCTGGAAGTAAATACAGTCCTTATTAGTCTTAGTTATAGAGGCGAAGCTAGTCTTTAGGGACCTGGAGTAAACGAGACCGATACCACCTTGTCCGAAGCAAAAATATATGTCTAAAATGGATATAGTTAGGATAATATATACTGTTTCGTATTATATTAATTTTGTTAATATATTAATGTTTTCTGTCTTTGTATCGTAATCGATTATCGACTAATTAAAAGCTATCAAAATGCCGAGCTTTGTTAATAGCTTTTGTTGGTCACCAGGACGAAGTAAGGAGAGATGACTAATTAAAATCTATTAAAATGCCGAGCTTTGTTAATGGCTTTTAGTCACCAGGACGAAGTAAGGAGAGATGGCTAATTAAAAGCTATTAAAATGCCGAGCTTTGTTAATGGCTTTTAGTCACCAGGACGAAGTAAGGAGAGATGGCTAATTAAAAGCTATTAAAATGCCGAGCTTTGTTAATGGCTTTTAGTCACCAGGACGAAGTAAGGAGAGATGGCTAATTAAAAGCTATTAAAATGCCGAGCTTTGTTAATGGCTTTTGTTAGTCACCAGGACGAAGTAAGGAGAGATGACTAATTAAAAGCTATTAAAATGCCGAGCTTTGTTAATGGCTTTCAGTCACCAGGACGAAGTGAGAGATGACCCGTCTTATTTCGTGCTCTCCAGATGTTCGGGAGAAGAGAATTCTGATGCTTTGTCTCTTCTCTGAATGTAATACGATTGTAAGGTGTAGAAGTGATTTAGACACAATGCGTTTCAAATGTTATCTATCATGTGAGGAGCTCCTGTTCTAATGGAGCGTGGACCCAAAATTCCAATGTTCGACTCACGACAGCAAAACTGTTTTCTTCAGAAAAATGATGTATTTGAAATGGATTCGTATTTTATGTCTTCAAGCACATAGGAAAAATGAATCAAAATTCCTTTTTTATTTTTAATAAATTATGATTGCACACAGAACAATTCGAGGTCAATTCATTTCATCAATGTTATTCTTTACGCCTTTAAAAAGTCCTAGATGAGGTTTATTTAGGAAAGTGAAATTGGGATTTCAAATCCCATTTTATAAGACCATTCTGCAAACTTCTTTAATAAATGGGAAACGGATTTGAAATAAAACTTGATTTCCACAAGTATCTCCGCGAATGCATGCAAATATTGCCACATTACGTCACTACGTGCCGAATGCTATTTCCCAACGTGGAAAACGTTCCCGAGAAGTGAATTTGAATTCAAATCTTTGGCATAAATGATAACTTCACCTTGCGTCGTCGTTCTCACTCATTAGACGGTGAAATATCCCTTCCAGGTCTTATGTAACATCCCTTTAAGGACTCTGCATAATGAAGGAAAAATTAACCCGGGTGCGAGCTTCGATGTTGTAGCTTTGGGTTCCGCATATAAAGTGGCTCATCCTGTGTGATTGCCGAGTCTCGTAAATTCGATGCGAGTTGCACTGTGGCCCTGCTTTCCATGTTAAGTGGTTCGTCCGAACGTTTTACGCACAAGCCACCCCTTCGCTGGGCCTCGTAAATCACTCGAATCTTTTGGCTTGCGCTCCATTCGTCTCCTCGTGGAGAGATTTCCGAGTTCTTTTTCGTGTCCACCAAGACTACCAAACTGAACAGTTATGTAAGTGTCCTTTGAGTTCCTCCAATCAACACGTGGTTGTCTTCGTGTCGAGTGGTCGTCGCTCGTGGGGACAGGTGTTCCTTTTTTGTCTATGTTGGATCAAAAGAGATTCTTTTGATCCAAGGGAGTGGAAGATACTCGCTTTGGTTTCCTTGCAGACACTCATTTCGGAGGTCAGGGTGGCCATGATAGAAATATTAAGCATTCTGTCGATTTATCTAAATTAAACCGTGTGTTCATTTAAACCAGTGGTTCTTAACCTGGGTGTTTGCACCCCTGGGGGTGCAAGAAAGCATTTCCAGGGGTAGTTTCGATGGACGACAGCGATTTAATAACAGACGATCTTATTGAAATACGAGCACGTATTCAAATGGAATTTGAATAACTGGACTTGGAACAATCCTGGTGTACATAGTTAGAGCTTTATCCACAGCTGGCAAAAGCAGCATTGCAGACACTTACCATCTGCCACCACCCATCTGTGTGAAATGGGATTAAATGCAAGTAATACGCGTGGTTCTTTCAAGAAAGCCTCGCTTCGAAAGTATTATGGATAAACAACGTAGCCATTAAAAATTAGGATATTGTTTTGTATATAATGTAAATATATGTTTATTTTTCAATCAGCAAATTATCTCGCAATAGAAGTAATTTCCTAAGTAAAGAAATGGGAACACATTTTTCAAGGGAGTGCGAGAACTTATTTTTAGATTGAAGGGGGTGCCGACCACTAAAATGGTTAAGAATCGCTGATTTAAACCAACTGCTCTAAACATTGCGGTCACCGGTACTATGGTTTTCAAGAAAACGTGGAAAGTTGTTTACAGTAATGTATGGTCTTCTATGTTAAAAGTAGTAAATCGTCACCATTCGTGCAAAATCTGCGAGTTGTAGGCGATTCGTGTAATTTGTCGCGAGTGTATTTATTGCTTGACGTTGACTGTCTTGTTTGGCGCAGCTCGGTCAAATATGGCGCCATAAAATAAATTCCAAATCATGCCTTCCTGATAAAGTTAGTATCTAAAGCCACTTCCGAGCCACTTTGAACGCCCATGCCACTTGGATTCGAACACAGAGCACGGTGAGCCAGATCACCAACCACTCGATTACCAGGTCTGGGGCAGGAGGTGGCATGGTCGAAATGATACTGTCGCGGAGGTTTGGAGCTATACGGTCGCGTTTTGTAATGCGAGTAATAATTATTTCGGGAGAGACTTGTGGCATTTCTCCAAATCGTAGGGGACACAAGTTTGTATTATACCAAAAACAGTGCTTCTAATTGCATACACAATAGGCTAATAGTAAAAATGAGAGAAGGTCAATCAGAAATAAACAGAAAAATTAAATTCTTACGAAATGTATATTTAAAAATCAGTTTTGGTAAGGATCGTCAATCACTTTGTTAACAAACCCTAGTAAAAGTGCTATTTAGATACATAAGAAAGACTTGTATTCCTCCACGTACATATACAAAGGAGTATCACAAAGTAAGGTGAATTTTTGATTGACAGAAAAACGCGCGTGCAGAGATAAATATATGAAAATTTATTATGTTTGACAAATCGTATCACACTATCATTCTACAAAGGAACCATAGTAGTCTAAACATTTATTCCAACGTGGTACCCAATCATCCATGCCCTTTTTAAAGAAATCTTGCTCCAGGTTCCCTAACCAGGTAAGTGTTGTGCCTCTTCCAGTGTATGGAAACGCTGCCCACGGAGGTGTTTCTTCAGGGGCCAAACAAATGGTAATCCAAAATGGTAATACTGCTCACTGAACCATATGAGCTATTCAATGCATTTGCAATATCATGCAACCTCACTCTTCTGTCTTCACGAATCATGGCATCGACGACAGCCACATTCGTGTCGTTACACCACACGTACACTTGTTTCTGCGACATAACACTTTCTTCATAGACTTTCAACAATTCTCGATGAATATCGCATGTTTTTTCCCCTTGGCCCATAAAAAACGAATGACACCGCGCACCTCCTCCTTGGAGTAATGCTCAAGTCGATGCGCCATCTTTGATTTGCTCTAAGCACCTGACGGGTTGACGTTGAAGTTTCTACAAGCCGTCACACTTCTATGACCTTGGTACTTGCAACATATAAAAAAATTAATTAGCTATACAAAAAAACTCGAGTTTTAGAGACAAATTCACCTTACTTTTTGATATATCCTTGTAGTTTCGGCCTCCTGTGTACAGTATGTATTTTTTCTAAAATTAGAATACTACTGAATTGAAGTTTGGAAACATCCAGTGATAAAAAAAGGTACGAAAAATTGCACTTGTTTTGCGAACCTCTAATCTTAGTAAATGTAACATTTTTATCTGCAAACAACCTCAAGGAACTATCAAGGATTCGATAATGAGCGAGATACAGGAGAAGAAAGAAAAAAAACAATGGGACTCGTTCAGTCTTCATTCATGAATTGGCTTGTTTGCATTGCTTCGATCGATTTTTATTTTATCGCTCTGGTTGTACTTTATTTGAGCGCGCAGAAATACGACTGCACGACCTGACAACTTACGTAAACAATTCTAAGAGGGCATTGTCTGTTCTTTAAACGACTTGTACATTTAGTCCATTACTTTTTTTGCTGACATCTTGTTTACTATTCCTAATTTATTGTTAAATGGAACAATTCAGATATGACTGGAAATTGCAGTTTTCACAACTGCCAACGGTTTGTGGATACTCGACAATGAGCTAGCAGATTTCTTGGCTAGAAAAGTGCAGCTTTTGTGCAAAGGTAAGCAGCTTGCAGTGAAATTGTTTCCATGAAATCTAATGCCTTAAAATGTGAACACTGCAGACATAATTGTTGCAGAGTTGGGAAAAAAATCTTTCCAACATTCTTTACGAACCAGATAGTCCACCAGGAGAGTTCACATCTCTAATCTTAAGAGGATTTTTTAAATATTGGTTGGTTGCAATTTTTAATCTGTTTTTATAGAATCTTATATGTTATGTTTGGTGCAGCTTGTCCAGGCCCTCGCGCTATAAATCCCAAATCAATCGACTGACTTATGTGGATTCACCGGTTTGGCAGGCTTTTCTGGAAATGAGTCTGCAGACCTACTATTTATAAGGTAATACTAATTGCTTATAAACATGTCGCACTGTAGTACATGGTATTACAGGCTCTCATACAAGAAGATTCCTTCGTGGATCTGTAAAACTTTCCTTGTGTATGGCCATTTCTTGACGTTGTCTGTCTTGTGTTTTGCGCAGCTGGTCCAAATATAGCTCTTCCACCATAAAACCCAAACAATCATTCTAAGTATCCCAGTAATGAGTTTGGAGAGTCGTGACATCACGTTGTGGGTTATGAGAATATTTCTTTTCAATGCTGTAAGGTGAATTATCTTTGAGTGATAGTTTCGGACTAATCTTAAGTACTCTGAAAGATCCATTGTCAAAAAAGGTTTGCTTAGTGTCGTTGTCTGTTTATCATTTCACGTTTTTCACTCAAACCGTCGATAATTGAATCTGTTCCAAGTAAATGGCTCACGAAGTTTTCCCAAATGGCGTTTGACTTCGCATAATTTTTTATGTTGTAAATCCGCAGTCCAGAGTAAGTGCAATCAAGCGGTTGATTATGCATGCATAATTATAAACTTTTCACTATCTGAAAATATCAATGCGAGTTGTAGGCGGCGCACGTTCGATTCCTGTTACTTACCTTGGTGCAATTCTCTCTTCTGCGTCAGTAAAACCTATTGGGTTGTGTTTATCCATTACTTGAAGTTGTCTATCTTTTGCGGCGCAGCATGGCTATGGCGCCATGAAAAACATAACCAACTGCAAATATAAAACTGATTAAAGTGTAATACGAGACAGAAAAGTGGCTATCAATGCCTGACGAACCAACCCTTCGCATTGAACACGTTTCACCCATCGTCATCCTTTATCAAGAGAGCGTACCCATTTGCAATTCATGCTCTACTCCATTTTTGTTCACGTTTTAATTGTCTGTCCCCTTTTTCATCATCAACGAATCAATTTTTTTAAAAACACAATTCTAAATCTACAAGATTGGATAAAATCCCCATTCAAATCTCTTCTCATATTGATACGACATTGGCTTTTTAAACCTTATATGATATTTTCTTTTACTATTCACAACCCATTACTCATACCTTTTGTTGCTGGTCAACATGTTTTAAAACATCAATTCCTATGAACCACGTTTTTTCTCTTTATATTGATGGCAAATTTTAATCCTAAGCTTTATATCTTTCATCAAAATTAAATATCTTCTATATGTTACGCTTTTATCTTGAACAATTAAATTTAAATATTTTTATTGGATCGCATTCTGTCTTGTGTTTGGCGTAGCTTGTCCACTTTTGGATCTTGCACCATAAAACCCTAACATCCAATCCTGTCGAACATCCAATCCTGTCGAACATCCAATCCTGTCGAACATCCAATCCTGTACGGTATTCCATGACGCTGACGTTGAAAAACCTCTCTTTAAAAGATTATCCAATGTAGTTACCTATTCAAAGTAAGATTCCAAAGGTAGGACTATTTTTAAGGCTTGTAAATCCCCCTTCAAGTAACGTTCCGGGCGGCCTTCTGTTCCCAGCTGTTGCAGGAGGCCTATAACTCAGACTTAAAACTCTAATTCCGCCATTTATTAAAGGCTAAGGCCGCGAGCGAAACACCGCTTCCTCCCGTTTGCACCCATCTTCCCTGACAGAGAAATGGACTTCCTCTCAGCAAAGACTGAAATATGAGAATCGAAGAACGTCTTTCTATTATCACCGGTTTCAGGGGATGTCAAAGGGCGAGGATGTCCGACTTTTACGGACGCCATGATTGGTATAAAGCACGTATTACCAAACGTTGCCCAACTTGAAAAATCCTTTGTATCACCGTATTTGGCAGTCATCTGACCGTGGTTCAAAATTACGTATTGTTTTCCGGGTTTGATCCCGTACCGTCGCCAATAGCCCGTTGTGTTTCTCCAGTGCGAGGTTAATTCATCTAACTATCGTATTTGGTAGGTAGATAAATTAACGTCGCGCTTTAACACTAGAGCTATTGACGACGTCTGGGATCAATCCCGAAGGGAATGAAAAGATCCGATAAAAGTCCCGGGTTCCAAATGGCTCAATGGGTTTGCCATTGAGCAACAGCGCTAGCAACCTGAAAGTTGCAGGTGGCGTGGGTTCGATTCCTCCCCGTGTGTTTCTGTTCTGTGTCAGTAAAACTTTCCATGTGCGTATATCCATTTACTTGACATTGATTTTATCTTGCGCTTGGCGCAGATTGTCCTCTGGACCTTGCGCCATAAAATCCAACAATCAATCAACCATTTACTTGACGTTGTTTGGAGCAGCTTGGCAAAATATTGCCATTGCGCCATAAAACCCAACCAGCTCTTCAATTGGCTGGGTTCGAATCACGGTCTGGGCATGGATATTCGTAATGGTTCGGAATCCACAAAGGGAAAAATCCGAGGTCACCACCTTGTTATTTTGAACCAAGGTAAACACCCTTCACCGTATTTGGAAGCTCAAATTCGCCATTTAATTCAATCTGGAAAATTTGAATATCTTTCTCATTATCTATAGAAGTTTCCCGTCAAAAGATGTGAATGGGAGGAATTTTCAATCTAAACAAACCACCGAAAGACAAGAATTTTGCATTCGCTTATACAATACTCTTGTTTTGTGGATAATAGTTCATTTAAAACGAAGCCCAATAACTTCACATCCAGAAAACGCACATGAAACCCGTTCTACCCCAAAAATACTCGAGCCATCTACATTTAGCTTTGCAAAAAATGTCATGTTTCTAAACTTTCCAATTAATTAATATGGTATGACGGGGAAAATGAAGCCCTGAATTTTCTTCGATTAGAGGTATTCTTATTGTTGCTCAAATGGGATTGTTTACTTAAATAATACTAAAGAGCCTTTGTTTGGAGTTCCAAAATTTCGTTGACCCGCGGTAGCTCGGTAGGAATTGTAACAGATTAGCAAATGGAAGGTTGCGAGTACCAATCCAACTAAAGACCGATTCACAAAGGAAGCTGGTGTACGTTAAATCTGGCCTCAAATGTCCTCACGTAGGCGTGATGTGGAAGTTTGGAGAGGGTGCCAGCTGTGTGACCTAATCTGGTTGAAAATTACGTGTTGTCCTCGGTTCTTTCCCTTTGGGTTTAATCCCGGACCGTCGCCAATAGCCCGCTGTGTTGCTCCACTGCGACGTTAATTAAATACCTACCTGCCAAAATTTCGAGTATGAATTTCTAACAAATGCTATTGTTTCCTGTATGCCTCAAACCAAACGAGTATTTTATATCGTACTACTAAATTCAATTCGTGCAATTATTTGAATCGATTCTAAGAAATTCGTAATTTAAATCCGTGTTCCGATTCGGAAACTAAAGCCTCGCGTAAGTGAGTACAGGTAATCGCTTTCTCTTTCGACTTGTAGGAATTTGAGTGGAAGATAAATAAAACACTTTCGATATGTTTATCTTTAAATTGTTAAAAGAATGTTACTCTTCTGATCCCTGTCAATGGTTGGCAATCAATGAGTAACAAGAGAATGTATGTTTTTGCAAATGTAGAGCCTTCGCACGCGCAATGCTTGATATCTTGCTTCGAAAATAATAAACTTTGGCTTGCCGTTTGACGAATTCTCAATTCAAAAAAAATTATTGAACATAGGATCGCCTTTATTGAATTAACCCCTCCAGAGCAGATTTTATACAAAAATGAGCAACTTGCAATTATGAGCTGTAATTGACTTTTTGATTTTATTTTGCAATAGCAAAAATATTGGATGAATTAACCCCTCCAGCAGATTTTATACAAAAATGAGCAACTTGCAATTGTCAGCTGTAATTGACTTTGATTTTATTTTGCAATAGCAAAAACATTGGATGTTTACGCATTGCCTACATCTCATTACTACTACTCTGTTCCCAATTCCTCATTCCTTTCATAGCATTTTTACTTGACTTCGTCTTATGTTCGGCTCAGTTTGTCCAAAACCCTTGTGCCTTAAAACCCCAAAATAACTAACCAACGCTGGTAGGTACTTAATTACCGTCGCAATGGAGCAGCACAACGGGTTATGGACTGTCCAGGATCAATCCCGAGGGGAAAGATCCGAGAACAACACCACATAATTTTGAACCACGGTCAGATTACGACCAACTAACGTTGGTTGTTTTTGGTTACGTATTGAAGATTCTCCGGAAAATATTGGTTTTCCTATCTTTCACACGGAAAAAGTATTTATCGTGTCTTTAGAGAAAATGTTCAACTGATGCCGATAACGAAGTTTTGACTCCAATCCGACAACCATGGAGAAAAACATTGTAATCAGCAGTTGCTAAGATTGTAAAAACCTTTAGCACTAATTTATGAAACCCCAAATATACATCTAAAACACGAGAAAGTTTTAATGGGTACTTTTTGCTTATATTTGACGTCCTTTTGTGCAAAATATCGACAAATCGGTTTCGAAGAGTTCGAACTGCCGCCAATCATAGGGTTACTTTTTTGTTTTGAATTGCTTTCATGATTTGGGCACAATGTCGCTAATGTGGCGCTTTTGATGCTTTTATTGGAAGAAGTATTTTTAATTTTTTCTGATAGTGTTGCGAATTGGCTTTTAGTCTTAAAATTCTTTCGGGTTTTTTCTCTTTGAGATTGCCAGGTATGGTTTACCTGTAGAATTCGAGTTTGTGAATCAGTGGAAAATAAACTTCCCTTTTTATTTATATTTCCGTCTTATATTTTTTGGTTGGGGAAATAAAATCAACGAGTAGCTTTCATAAACTGACTCACTACCTACAAGATCAAGTGTCAGGCGCTTGTTTTCGCACGAGGCTAAAAAAATCCCCCCCACTCTCTCAACCCTTGTTGAAATGTAGAGATCACGAGGGATTGGAACTGAGGAGGAGGTACTGATTTGCCCGAAATACGAAACTAAAGGGAAAGATGGAAAAGTTATATTTGACATTTAAAGTTCCATACATGGAACCGTATTCATTGATATCAGCTATACAGGGTGAGTCTAAATTGTTTTTACAAAATAAGAGGGGTGGTACTATAACCATCCAGACGAGCAATAATTACCATGGAACATAGGGTCGCATTCCACTCAGAGGCAGAAAAGAGTAAAGTCGAAACGCGTCGAACATGAACAAGTCATCGCCCCTGACATTGTTTTGTACCTGCCTACGTAGCATATCTCATAAGCAAGATTTTTCATCTGGGGGCACATGAAATCTTTAGTTTACCTGTGGACTCGGCTGAAGATCTCGTAGCGAGAATCGGTGTTGCGCAGACAAAATGAACACACCACTAGGAATCTTCGAGAGCCAGTCATTCCTTCGCCGGTGTGAACTGTGCAACGACACGCCACTTTGGGCACTTGCTGTGAGTTTATCAATCAATCAGATTGTGCAACTGTTGGTATCGTTCATTCGCTTTCCCAACACTGTTGTAAGTTCAATTCTAATTTGACTCTTTTCTGCCTCTCAGAGTGGAATGCGACCCTATGTTCCATGGTAATTATTGTTGGAATCGGTCTCAAACCTCCAATTATAGTGCCGTGTGGGGCACATCAATATGGAAAATTGTGTAAATCTTTGAATGTATAAAAGAGAGGAGATAATGTGAAGAGATTGGGGATCATGATCTGATCAGACTTCTTGTTGTTTTCTAAAAGTATGTTTTTAAACCATAAGACTTGGCTACGTAATAAAATTTATTTTTAATGTATAAAACTCTGTCTTCAATCGATAAAACCCAACAATTGGTTATGGGCCTCAGACCTTAAGCTGAACCTGAATTCTGCCACTACCGGTATCCAGTATGATGGGTATTCAAGAAATGTCCATGTTTTCCTTCCCGAAGTTATCGGACTTCAACTATGCCACGTGGAAGACGGACATGAAGGTATTGCTAATCGACCGGAACTGCTGGGAATTTATCACTAAAACGGAACCTCTATTATTGGAAGATGCTCCAGAACAAGAAAAAAGAGACTATCGTTATAGGAAGCAGAGGACATATACAACTATCTACCAGGGCATAGACAGAAAATATCAAGTCTTAATTTCATCTACTGAGGACGGTAAGGAAGCCTGGGATATATTAAAGACCAACTTCGAACCAGTATCTAGAGCACGATTGGCAGGCCTTGTGGACGAGTTCTTTTCAATCCGCTACCAGCCGGAGGACGAATCCATTGGACTCTTCTGCAAACGAGTGCATGAGAAGCTGTTACAGATAAAAGAAGGTGGATTCGAAATCCCAGACCTTTTAGTTTGCTTTCAACTAATAAGACATTTGCCTCACGAATACGATAATCTGGTACAATTGCTATACAGGATGGATGACAACGAGTTCACGCTAGACAATTTGTCTAAACATTTAATAACAGAATCCAGCCGAATCGAGCTGAAGCGGAAAGACGAAGGCACAAAATTAAGTATCGTGGCCGATGCTTATGCTACAAGAAACAAGTCATCTAGATACAAGGAGACACGGGCGTCTACTCCTGATCACAGCAGATGCGTACTGGACCCTGAATTAATTCCTTCAAGCCCAAGAAAGTCGACAGTTTGTCGTATGGGGCCGCGACCATTCTGCAACTACTGCAAAAAGTCGGGACATTACGAATCGAAGTGCTTCAAGAAATGCAATCGGCAGAAACCTGGTGGTGAATTATTTTATATGGAGGACAATCCAAAAACTGATCTTCAACGTGCCTATGCAGTTTCAAATTTTCCAAATGAAAGACCGAGGGAATTTCTCATTGATTCTGCTGCAACTGCTCACTTCTGTAAAGAACGTGATATGTTTACGACATTCAGAAAACTACCACCACAGAAGATCCTAGTCGGAGACAAGGACAGCACCTCGGAAGTATTAGGTATGGGTGATATTCAATTTACAGTTTTAGATAGAAACAGAAATTATGATATAACTTTAAAAGATGTGTTATACTCGCCTAATATGAGAAAAAATTTAATTAGTGGTGCTCGTATTGACCTTGTGGGAAACCAAATTAAACTAATGAGACATATCTTAAAAGGTTATCCCAAGATTAAAAATTATACATATGTAACTGGTTTAGATCTAGAAAAAGCCCACCGTAGGTTTTGTCATGTTAACATGCCCTTAATTGAAAATATGAGTAAAATTAATTGTGTAAAAGGAATTGAAAAACTTAATTGTAAAAATATAGATAAAAATTGTAAGATTTGTGCTATTGCTAAATCCACTAGAATATCCTTAAAAAGAAACTATATGTACGAAAGGAAAACTAAAAATGTTTTGGAAAGGATCCATATGGATTTGTGGGGTCCTGCTCCAGTTAACTCTCTAGGTGGAAACAAATACTTTTTATCTATTATTGATGATTTTTCACGTAAAGTAACTGTTTATATTATTCAAAATAAGAATGAAGTTTTTGATTACTTTAAAAAATACTTGGTTAGAGCTGAAAGACAGCTAAATGTTAAGTTAAAATGTGTCCGAACTGACAATGGTTTAGAATTTTGTCACAAAGAATTTAAAAAGTTTTTAAATGATCTAGGAATAAAAATCGAAAGAACTTCAACTTATACCCCTGAACAAAATGGCATTGCAGAAAGGTTCAATAGAACAGCCATGGATTGTGTCAGAGCTATGCTTCAAGACAGTGGTTTACAACCACAATTTTGGTCAGAAGCACTTTTAGCATTTATTCATACTAAAAATAGATGCGAACACAAATTAACTGAGGGTATATCTCCTAACGAAATATGGACTGGTTTCAAACCATCAGTAAAACATTTTAGAATTTTTGGCTCTTTGGCATATGTTCATATTCCTAAAATACAGAGAAATAAATTACAACCCAGAGCAAAACTTGGTATTTTGACAGGATATGGTTTGAAAACTAAAGGTTACAGAATATATATCCCAAACGAGAAGAGAATAGTTGAAACAGTCCATGTTCATATCGACGAAAGTAAGAAAGCTGTTGATGTACTATTTGGTAAAAACTTTGAGTACGTTTCTTTTGATCTTAATTCTGATATTCCTATTTATCAATCAAATGAAAATATAAAAGTAAAATCGGAAAGTGAAACTCAAGTTTTAGATTCTAAAGATTTAGTTAAAACTGAGGACTTAAAAAGTCTTAACATTTCAAATTGGCGAAGAATCCGAAAACCTAGAAATAAAAGCAATAGGATAGATGTATACTATTATTCTCCTGAAAATTTGAGAATGACATCTTTAAATGATATTAAAAAGTACTGTACTAAAAATAAGATTAGGTTTGATCCTGTAAATTTCAATTTTAAGCCAGAAACTGAACATCCTAATGTGGATATTTCTAATGTGCCATCTACTTCTAGTGATGAATCTAATTTTTTAGACCAACAGATGTACGACATGTATGATCAGTGTTACAATGTCGAAATCCCCAAAAGTTATGAAGAAACGCAAGCAAGTAAGGATAAAATTAAATGGAATACTGCCATGAATGAAGAAATTCAGATAATGAAGGATAGGCAAGTATGGAAATTAGTGGACACACCCCCAAATACAACCATAATTGGAAGTAAGTGGGTGTACAGCATAAAAATGGACGAAAACAATATACCTAAAAGGTATAAAGCTCGTCTTGTTGCTCAAGGTTTTAAGCAAAAACCCGGCATTGATTTTAAAGATATTTTTTCACCGGTTGTGAATTTTTCTATTGTTAAATTATTGTTTGTACTATTGATTTCTATGTTGGGTTGGTATCACTGTCAAGTTGACGTGAAAAGTGCATATTTATATGGACACCTTAAGGATACTATATACATGAAACAGCCAAAAGGATTTGTGCTGAAAGGATCCGAAAACAAAGTATGTCTATTGGAAAAGACTATATATGGTCTGCATCAAAGTGGTAGAGAATGGAATTTGGAATTAGACGGTATTTTAACTAAATTAGGATTTTCTCAGTTAAATTGGTGTAATTGTGTCTACAAATTTAAAGATGTAATTTTAATTGTTTATGTAGATGATATGGTTTTGTTTTCAAAAAGGGAACATTTGATAAATGAAGTAATCGAATTATTGGACAAAAAATTGGATCTTACAGTCCTAGGTAAAACTAAATATTTGTTAGGCGTAAACTTTCAAGAAATTGAAAATTCGATTTATTTACATCAAATTACCTACATTGAAAAATTAATGTCAAAATTCAAAGATCTTCCTAAAAGTTTTGTGAATTTACCTTTTAAAATTGGTTGTAACTTACCTGATAAGGTTAAAGAGGAAGAAATAATTGAAAATGATTTAATGAGGAAATTTCCCTATCGTTCCTTAATAGGATGTTTATCGTTTTTGTCAGATAGATCCAGACCAGATATTGCATTTGCTGTTAATATAATGTCTCAGTTTTGTAATGGTTATACTTACAAACACTGGTCTTACGTTGTTGATATTATGAACTATGTTTTTCTTACAAAGGATTTTAAAATTAATCTTTCCAATGTAAAAAGTTCAAATTTGATTGCTTTTTCTGATGCAAATTGGGGATGTGGTCTCACAAACAGACATTCAAGCAGTGGCTATTTAATTTATTTTGGTAACATCCCAATATCATGGAAATCTTCTAAACAAAAGTGCATAGCTCTTAGCTCAATGGAATCTGAATTTATTGCACTAACCGATTGCACTAAAGAAGTTATTTGGTTTAGTAGAATTATAAATGAATTAAGTTTGTGTGATTACATAAGACCCCAAGTATATTGTGATAATCAATCTGCTATCTATTTTTCAAAAAATAGTCAGGAAAATCAGAAAACTAAACATATTGATATCAAGTACAAATTTATTCGTAAATTAATAAAAGATGAACTATTTAACGTAAATTATATTTCATCGGAAAATAATTTGGCTGACTTTTTAACAAAGCCTTTATTGTTAAATAAATTTAAAAATATTATTAGAAAAATATTTTGTTAGATTTATATATATATATATATATATATATATATATATATATATATATTGAATTGTAATACATCTGCTGAGGTTTTACAACCGATGGGGCCGCATGTTGGAATCGGTCTCAAACCTCCAATTATAGTGCCGTGTGGATCACATCAATATGGAAAATTGTGTAAATCTTTGAATGTATAAAAGAGAGGAGATAATGTGAAGAGATTGGGGATCATGATCTGATCAGACTTCTTGTTGTTTTCTAAAAGTATGTTTTTAAACCATAAGACTTGGCTACGTAATAAAATTTATTTTTAATGTATAAAACTCTGTCTTCAATCGATAAAACCCAACAATTATGGCTCGTCTGGATGGGTACTATCACCCCTCTGATTTTGTAAAAACAATTTAGACTCACCCTGTATAATTTTTGTGAACTCTTATATTCTATCTCTTGAGGTAGGTAGTTAATTAAAGTTGCACTGGAGCAACGCAACGGGCTATTGGCGACATTCCAGGGATCAATCCCAAAGGGAAAGATTCAAGAACGCCTCGTAATTTTGAACCACGATCAGGTGACGATAACACCTGAGATGGCACCCCACACTTCCACACCACGCCAACGGGGGGATGTTTGTAGCCACGACAGATTTGACGTGCACCAGCCACGACGGTTTTTGGCGGGACCGAGTTTCGAACTCGGAACCCTTCGGTCAGTAATCCGTTTCTCTTCAAACTGGTCTACAGCAGCTCCATATCCCTTGAGAACTTATTTCTTGTTGAAATGTTTGTAAACGACTGTAAAATTGAAACATTGAAGTATAAGTAAATCTCATACTGACGAATAATCTGATTATGTTCGGATTATCATTTATCATGGGTTAGAATTCGAGCCAGCATTTTAGGCACAAAAGGATTTTATTACTTAACGATGGCAGGTTATAAAAGTTTTACTTCATTGCTAGCAGAATTTCCATTGAAAGATTGCTCTTTAAATAAGAAAAGAGCGTGCAAATTCCGTAAGTAGTGTAGTAAAATCCGTAATCATTGACTCGTTCTTTAATGTATGGCAAGTGCCTGGAAACAGTTAATCTAGTCACTATCAGTGGTTGCATAGGAAGCTTCGCTGATGAAAACTGTTGTACACCAGTGACGAAGTGATGCATCATCGAGAAAATAAACCACACTGGTGACATCGGTTCCTGGAGAAAGAAGCGTTGATGGAAAAGGCATCGCGAATAGCTGAATTGAGACATCTCTTTGATAACCTGGGATTTTAATTTTTCTAATATATTGGGTTAGAATCTGATTTAAGTTGGTTTTGCGCCTACTGCGGTCCCAAATTAAGAAAACATGTTTTGCCGTAAGAAACAGAACCAAAGGACAGATTGATTTTAGGAATTGACGAAAGAGAAGTACACTGTAAGCACCAATTTATCTTAACTAATAAGTCAGGTCTGAATGCCCAGCAATATTATGTTTTATGGGTATTTGTAGTCATTTATTTTCCGCGTAATGTTTGGATAATTTGATTATCCGCTGCTTGTGCCACACAATATCGCGGATAACCAAGACTAATCTAGCTACAACAAAGTGAAACCTGTTTCTATTTGCCGAGTTTTGTATTTCTACATCGTTATTTAATTAAATTATTGCGCTTAGTTTGTATTTTTAAAAGTTCATTTTAATATTTATTTTCTTCATATTGATGTTATTTTTATCTTTGTCTTGCTTTTGATACTTTATCTTGAGTGGTTGAACTATGTCCGTTTTTGGATATGGCTCATTAGACACAGCTAACCATCAACGGCTTGCTTGACTTGGAGAACGGTTTGGTTTGTCTCTTCAGTTATTTTTGTTACTCGAGAGCTGATTACATTGGTAGCTTCACTTGTGTTGGTATCCCACATGTTAAGAACCAGTGGCTCTTTTGAAATACAAAATCTGTCGCTTCCTCCCCTGATTGTCGCTCTCCCACTGTGATGTCCAGATGTCCACTGCACTCTTAATCGGCGGAAGGCGTTTTAAAGTAGACATCTGGTGGGAATGGAAAACAAGACTCGCCACTAAAGTAAGGCCACACTTAGACAGGCAACATTAATGTCAGTGAGGTACCAAAAACTTAAATGAGAATCATTGAATTTAACACAAAATAAAAACAAATCAAAATAAGAAGCAAAAAGGGACCAAATAGGCATGAATATAAGCAACCAAAATTAGAATGCTCTCAGATTGCGGATTTCAAATACTGCAAAGAGAAATTTTTGTTAGTTTCGAGAATCAAGTGTTGATCCATATAAAAGACAGTCTGTGCAATCATTTAACAACTGGAACACGATGCAACCTGACGCACCGTTCATCGGAGACTCGTAACACTACAAGGAAAGTTTCGCTACGTGAATATCCGTCTCAACCAACTTCAGATGCGGACACTAAATCGAATCGCCTTGCAACACGTCACGAGCTGTTGGATCTCATGTTCGGAATGTGTTCGCGAACAGTCGCATTCAGAGCTGTAGTGTGTAGAAAGATAAAATGATGGCCATGTATGCGTATGCGAGGCTGTTATGATGAACTCCTTCGTGCTCGCCTTTAAAATCGACACTCACTTGTTCTCTCTGAAAGGTTTTAGGGTGTCCACGAACCAGGCGTAAATACGATCGCATTTGATTTCTGTAACTCTTTCCCTACATGCAGCAGTACTCTCGTAAATACGCGACTTTAAACGTCATGTCGATCCCATTTCCCCCGCTTACCTCTGAACGTCTTTGCTCGTACCTCTTGGAGTAAGCAAATCGCAGGTAAAGAATCAATAGATAACGCTTCAAAAGAATTCGTATTTTTTCGCCAACGGCCCTTTCATCCAAAAGAATTTTAATTATCTGTCCTGTTTTTCATCATCATCGCGTCAAAATTTTTAAAAGCACAATTTTAGATCTACGAGATTTGATTGGTGAAAATCCCTATTCAAACCTCTTCGCTTTTTTAAATGACATTAGCTTTTTAAACTTCATTTGATATTTTTACTATTTGACTCATTATTCATACCTTTTTATATTTTAACCTTGTTGCTAGTCAACATGTTTTAAGTCATCAATTCATATCAACCATGATTTTTTTTATATATTGGCAAATTTTAATCTTGCGCTAATCTTTAATCAAAAATAATATCTTTGACATGTACTTTTATATCTATCTTAGACCAATAATTCTTCAATATTTTATACTTTTATTGGGTCACATTCTGTCTTGTTTGTTACGCAGCTTGACGACTTTTGGACCTTGTGCCATAAAACCCCAAAATCCAATCCATCCAAAAGGAGTGTAGATCTCGGTCTCGTAAGCCGCCATGTAGAAAATAAATGACTAGAGTGACGAATTAAACCTCAATCGAAAGGAGGTGTGGGTCTTATTGGACCCTCGTGGAGCAAAAATGATCGTAGAGTGACGAATCAAATCTCATCCCAAAGGAGGCGTGAGTCTCGGTCTCGTAAGCCGCCATGTAGCAAATAAATGACTAGAGTGACGAATCAACCCTCAATCGAAAGGAGGTGTGGGTCTTATTGGACCCTCGTGGAGCAAAAATGACCGAAGAGTGACGAACCAAACCTGAGCTGGTAAGACGATTCGGACGCAAGCGCGGTTTGTCAAGTGCGATGGCACAGTCGAAAGCGCAGAGGAGCGGGCGGCTGCTGTTCGTCAATCAGTGAGATGGTAATCTCGGTGCCTCAGTCATCAGATTAAAAATACATCGGACAAAAGGGCTCTTGGCTAATAGACCGATGCTCGGCGTGTGTGTGTCGGAGTAAGGGACCGCCTAACAAGAATTAAAACGATTTAGTCGCTTTTAAGTTAGTACAGTGGCTTAGGAACTCTGACTTACCAGAACCTCCCCCGAAAGTGTTTGTTTATTCTTATCCATATGAATTAAATTTTATGTTTTAAATATACCTTTTATCTTTGTCTTGGACTTCATTTTTAAATGTTTTACGCTTTTATTGGAATATATTCTGCCTTGTGTGTTTGGCGCAGCTTGGACCTTGCGCCATAAAACCCCAACATCCAATCCATTTGAATTAAATATTATAAATGTATAAAATACTCATTTGGTAATATATTCCTTACAGAAAATAACAATTACATTAATTAATAGTTTAATTGATCATTAAGAACGTAATATAAAAGTTTAAAAGCCATACTAATCAAATGAATCTTGCTTATAATTTTCTTAACGTTATTCACTAAACATCGGCAAAGGTAGCAATTCTTCGTTGGTTCCTGGGTGTTCCTACCAAAATACGTCACTTTTATGCCTACAATAACACATTGCTTTAAACCTAATGAGATGCAAAGACGTAGTGAAGCTTTTAAAGACACGTTCGAAAACTAAAAAATGAGTATAACTTTCAGTCCCCTCCGAAATAAAATCCTGGCTACGCTACTGTGTTAGCTGGAACTCTAAAGGTAACTACTTAATAAAGTGTAGAAGATTCCTTTTTCATTTCATATTTACTCTCAAAACTGCTTGATCTTTTATTTTTAGTATCACTGTTTATTTTGATAAAGTAATGACATAGGATTTTTGACTCGATGCTTTTCATGACAATAACTGGCTTGGTGGGCGTGCCCTCTGCTTTAGCAACCTGTATGTTGTATTTCCATTCCTGGTTAAGTTCCTGTGCAATTTCCATTCCTGTTAGGTTTGGTTCCTACCTGTGTACATTTCTCTGACAGTAAAACTTTCACTGAGCGTATGTCCAGTTGACGTTGTTGGTCATATGGCCCTTGCACCATAAAACCCAACCAACCATCCCAATAACTACATTCAAGTGCTTTTTAATAACACTATTTGCTAACGTCCTGCTTTTCTGTCAATGTATTGGGGACTTAGAGCAAAAAAAATTAACTGATCATTTTTTCGGACACTTAATGCTCATTTTCATGATGAGAAATAGTCATATTGCAATATGTTTGAAAAATATAACCCTAAAAAATATTTATTTTTATTTTTTGACCTAAAAACTAATAGTTAGTCTTTGAACAGCTGTACTGTAAAAATTGTTTATTTTTTTGTCAGTCAATGCGTTTCTGCTCTTAGACGATGATGTCCATAGCTTCTGTATTTTTCCTCTTATTTGCTAACGCCATTGTGCTTCTCAGTAATCTGTTTAAGATATTTCTTTTCATTTAAGATTCGAGTTTGTTATTATGTCAAACTAATTTAATTTCTGGTTCAATGGAAATTCGGGTTCCTAAAATTTTCGAAGTATCCTGTGTTAGGCACTGGTTTATTTCCGGAATTTATGATCTATGTTCTCACCAGCAGGAAATGCGTTTCGCAATTACCTCTAATCTGGTCCTAACATTTCTTTCTAAATATTTCGATGAGGTTTATTTCCATTCACAATAACTTTTATTCGAAATAAGTCAAACGCAGCCTTAGAGCATATTTAATTCTTCGCAATCTTGTATTTCATACATATAACGCTGATTTCACCCCATCGTTAAGTGCAACTGTAAAATGCCTTACTGCACATTTTTTTAATTTTCAGGTAGACTGAACATTCTATATTGACGATTTACTGTGTGTACTATATGTAACATATTTCATCCAAAATTCAACATACATGTATATGGCTAGCATGTATGCCACATTCCTTGGCAGAAAATACGATGCTCTGAATAAATGCCTTAATTGAAACGAAATTCGCTCATACTCTAGTAATTGTCATTACATCGTTGCAAATTTGGATTTCGCATACTTTCGGGATTTTCGGATGACTCATGAACTCGGGATGACTCAATGGGTGGTACAGCCGCCATGTGACTTCGAAAGCACAGCACTACAATAAGGTTGAAATGGCGTCCTGAAGAATTGCCGAGCATGTGGTCTACGACCATAATTCGTCTTCATTCCGTGTGCGTCAGGCTTAAAACCACCCACGCGTTTTCAATTGGAGATGCTGGTCAATCATCTAGAGTGATCCGATGTTAGCTGTTTACTCTGGAGTTGAAAAATGAGAACCGAAAGATCGTTGCAAGAAGGGAATCAGCAGCATCTTGCCGTCACCCCACTCGTGAAGGCTAGAGATCGATTGCTGTTTAGGTCTTGCCCAATTATGGAGACATGCTGTGTGGAATGGAAGCAGAATCTATCCAGTCGCAATTGGCATCATCAGTTTTCTGGCAGAAACGGGATGGGCATCTATCCCATTCGTCACTCCAATTTCTGGTACGACACCACTGATAACTTATATACCGATGGCTTATTTTCCCCGTGTAGCAAAAAATGTTATTCTTTGATTGTTCTTTCGGCAGCTGTCCATTCGTTGATTGCTCTTTCGGCAGTTGTCCGTTCGTCGACTGTTCTTTCGGCAGTTGTCCGTTCGTCGACTGTTCTTTCGGCAGTTGTCCGTTCGTCGACTGTTCTTTCGGCAGTTGTCCGTTCGTCGACTGTTCTTTCGGCAGTTGTCCGTTCGTCGACTGTTCTTTCGGCAGTTGTCCGTTCGTCGACTGTTCTTTCGGCAGTTGTCCTTTCGTCGATTGTTCGTTCGGCAGTTGTCCTTTCGTCGATTGTTCGTTCGGCAGTTGTCCTTTCGTCGATTGTTCGTTCGGCAGTTGTCCTTTCGTTGATTGTTCGTTCGGCAGTTGTCCGTGCGTTGATTGCTCTTTCGGCAGTTGTCCGTTCGTTGATTGTTCTTTCGGCAGTTGTCAGTTCGTTGATTGTTCTTTCGACAGTTGTCCGTTCGTTGATTGTTCTTTCGCCAGTTGTCCGTTCGTTGTCTGGTCTTTCGGCAGTTGTCCTTTCGTCGATTGTTCGTTCGGCAGTTGTCCTTTCATTGATTGTTCGTTCGGCAGTTGTCCTTTAGTTGATTGTTCGTTCGACAGTTGTCCATGCGTCGATTGCTCTTTCGGCAATTGTCCGTTCGACGATTGTTCTTTCGGCAGTTGTCCTTTAGTTGATTGTTCGTTCGGCAATTGTATATAGTGTCTAGTAATGCTGTACGTTTTAAATAGTTATAATACATGTAGATTTTATGATGACGATTGATCGAATCGGCCCGCATTGGTACTTGTCTGCTTTCCTTAGTTCTTCCCGGGCCGCGGTGGCCCGGTTGGAAGAGTAACGAACTAGCAACCGAAGGGTTGCGAGTTCGAATCCAGCCAAACACCGTCGTGTACAAAGGGGGCTGGTGCACGTTAAATCTGTCGTGGCCTCAAATGTCCTCACGTTGGCGTGGTGTAGAAGTTTGGAGAGTGGGGTGCCAGCTCAGGTGTTGCCTCGTCATCTGACCGTGGTTCAAAATTACGTGATGTTGTCCTCGGATCTTTCCCTTTGGGATTGATCACGGACCGTCACCAATAGCCCATTGTGTTGCTCCAGTGTGACGTTAATTGAAATACCCCCCTTAGTTCTTCCCCGACTATCCACGTTGCATCCTCTAATCAACGTCGCCCTGTTTTACCCACACTTATTCGGCCACGGGTACATGAACAAACCTTCTGCATATAAATTATAAATTGAATACACCCTGCAAGTGGTTTCGACGTGATATCACGCCCATCAAGACCTGGTCAATTTTGTTAATGACGAGATGCCTCTTCGAGATAAAACTGCTCTCCAAGGGGAAGACCCAAGTACAAACTGTTCCTCACCCAGAACTGGTGATAATTTGTATCAGATTTGCCACTATAGGGCAGTTTTCGACTCGAAGATAAGCCACCGGGAGGGATAAAGCGAGTGACCTTTGAGTTCCCAATCCTAAAGAAAGATCAAGACTTTATTGTTTGCAAATCGAAAATGTATCTCAAAACAAGTAAAATAGAGCGATATGTCGCCGAATGCGCAGTATAACGAGAGGGTTAATGTAATTCATGAGAGTCCTGGGTCCATCCACTATCTAGATACTGGGACCCAGGTATAAGGGCCCGGAGGATGGTCTATTGCATGTAGCAGTTTTCGCAAAATCAGCAGGTCGAATTTCCAAATAATAGCCATTCCAAACGGTTCCGTGTCCTTTCGACTGGATGTCACCTAAGACAGAACTCGTTCCTAGATGGATAAGAGATAATTCAGTCCAGGGAGAGAATAAATGAAGTGCGTTTAGTATTCCTCGAGTCTGTCGACCAATTTATTTCGGAACGTTAAAGCTCATGTCCTGACGGTCGCCTGTCCACTGTTTTAATCACGTATTCACATTTCCACCAATCTGAAGGCCCATAACTCGAGTCGCTTTTATTGGTGTTACGAGAGGATTTGAGTAATTGGACTGTTTTTGAAAAGGGAGGCGAATGGATAGCACTGTTGACAACAGATTCAAAACTTGTTGGTGACTTGGCCCTTTGTAGGTCAGAATGACATGACCTCGAGGACCAGTCTCTTGTACCAGGAACGTGTTCAGAAAATAATTTCGAACCAGTCTTGTCTCCCGGTTTTCAAACACCTCCGGGGCACATATTTAGCTGTGCACAAGCTTCACGAACCCGAGGTATCCTAGAGATCTATGCTTTTCCCATGGGTTTGCTTCCTCTGTTAAAAGGAGTCGTAACCTCAGGATGCCCAACCGATCTTTCTCTACTTCTCTCCTTTTCACTGTCAGGTGCTCCCTGGGTGTATTTCTCTCTTCTGTGACAGTAAAACTTTCATTGTGTGTCTTTGTCTATTACTTAATATTGCATGCCATGTGTCTGGCGCAGCATGGCCAAATATGGCCCTTGCGCCATAAAACCCCGAACAACCAACCTTTTCTCACAATGACTTAACATTGTCGTGCGTTTGGCGCAGCTTGACCAAATATAGCCCTTGCGCCAAAAAATCTCATACTAACCACCCAATCTTTGAATCAATGAGCAATAGGTTCTCAATCATTCTTCTAGTCATTTTAAGGTTATTCTCGTTCTCATTTCTTTTCGAGACATTATATGGAACGAGTGGCAAAATGATTGAAGTCTGCAAACAAACAATAAGCTCCATGGCATTCATCGAGGCATTTCATCAAGGCCATTTATCTTCTCGACTTACGGAGGTGCTATTAACTCGCCTTCGTACGGCCGCACTCGTTTTACTCAAAGGCATCTTATTAGGAGAGAGTGTCTCTGTGTGTAACGCGTGTGTGGTCCCTTTTACTGTTCATCCTATTTTAATCAATTGTCCAGTTTTTAAAAATCATCGAAGTTTATTTAACAATCCAATTTTAAACTTGAAAGATTTGGTGGGAGAAAATCCCCACCCAAATCTATTTAAATTTTTATACCTCATTGGATTTTTAACCTTCATATAAATGATTTTGTCTACCTTTCACACATTTCATCAGCTGTTAACATTACCATCGATATAAAATTCATTTTACCCTTTTTAAATTAATATTTTAATCTTAGTGCCTTTTATTGTATTTTAATCTGAGTTGATATTTCATATATACTTTTATTTATTGGTCTGACTACTATAAATATTTAACTTTTTTATTGAGTTGCATTCTATCTTGTGTTTGGCGCAGCTTATCCTTTTCTGGATCTTGTGCCATAAAACCCAACCAACCAATCCGTTCTCATTTGTTTGATGGATCCAATTGAAATTTATTTGGACTTGCATTTGGGGAAGCTTATCCATTGTTGTACATTGCGCCAGTAAGCCACAACCAACCCGGTTTTCCATTCCAATCAGAAGGCCGTAATTCTAAATGAACATTACGTTCAATGATTGTTTTTACTGTTCTCTGACATCTACGAGCATTTTACGTATGTGATAAATGAAACTTCAGTTTGCGATAAATTAGCGTCAGTGTATTTTTGATTGCTTTTAACATTCAAAATATTTCGACGGGGCTAAATCTCCTAGAGGCCGTTCGCCAGAAGTCTGATCGCGCTTGGGAATGGATAGACATCTTTCTCATCCTGTCTTCCTGTTCAGTCATCGGACATCTCCTTTAGGTGTGTATGGGTTTCATGGACCCCAGGTACCTGAGTGATCTTTTTCTTTTCCTACTGGGTTTCGGGAGTCACGCTTCCCGGATACCTAAAGCAATTGTTTTTCTCCTTTCATCCCATTACTGTTCCGCTTGTCCGTTTCTGGACCTTGTGCCTTAAACCAACCAACCCATTACTGTTCCCAATCCCTCTTTTTTTTCACAACTCTACTTGGCTTAGTGTTTGGCACTGTTGGCTTTGATCAATTGGAACCAAAGGACATTAAAGTTTTCGAGACATTATTTAAAAATTAATTTTATTTAAACCAACTCGTATTTACAAGCATACATCCAAAATCAAGACGTCTCATCTATTACATTATTTCTTCTGCTGTCTTTTATATACACTCAAGATTACAAGATTAACATAACTTTCTACTTTCATATACCCCATGCGGCACTATAATTTCAAGTCCTTTGCAGAGGTTTGAGACCGATTCCAACAGGCACACTTTGGCCAATATGGCTCTCGCATCATAAAACCTGCATGGCCAAATATGGCCCTTGCGCCATAAAACCCCGAAACCAACCAACCAGCATCATAAAACCTCAAAACGACTCACCCATTCAGTCACCTAAACACAGACGGATTCTATGCTTGCTTTTAGACGCGGTCAAATTTACAAATAGATTTTTTAAACTTCATAATACTTTCTCAGGAGGTTGACATATTTTTAATGATTTCAATGCAATAAGTAATCTGATTCAGTGAAGTGTTTTATCTGCTATATATTTCTAATTTCTCTTATGCCACTGCTTAGGTCTTTTGCAGTTTTTGGATCATATATTTTTTTCTCCGATTAGGTATTTTTCAGCAGAGAAACGGTTGAATAAATAAAATTAAATAATATCTCGTTGGGGTTGCATAATTATTAATTGGCTCTGATTCTATAATTTACTTATGGCCTTTTCCAGTCATTCTCTTTTTTATTCTCTAATTGGATATTTTTCTGTAGAGAAACAAAAAAATGAAATAATACTACATGATTATTTCGTTAACGCAATGCATTTGACTTTTCAGGCTCAGTTATCTGCTTTGGGGCTTAACCTCCTGGTGATTGTCTCGACGAGGTATCTCATCATTAGCAAAACTGACGAGATTTCGATGGACGAGATATTTCGTCAGAAAGAAACCGACCCTTGATCTCGTCATCATCAAAAACTGAAACGACCATCATAAACAAATCGGCATCATGACGAAATATCTCGAAGATACATATTGGGGTCGGAATTGTTTTCACATTACGAATAACTCAATTACTTAATCTATTAGTGAATCCTCACTGACGTTTTGGTGGATAAAATAATTTCAAGAAATGAATTGAAGGGAGTTGGAAAAAGGAGTGAACAAAATCTTTCTCTTTAAATCTTTAGTTTTTTATACAGGATGATCAAAATCGATCCACCGTGCTATTTGTCAAAAACAGTCTTGGAAAAAGTATTGTCCGTTTTCGTATTGGCACATTTCAGAGATACGTATTTACAAGTGATGGTTTGACGCACACATTCGATGTGGTGCGTTTGTTTCGTCTCGATTGAGTATCGGTACAGCAAAGAGGACCGAAAAGTTGCGTGTTTTTAGTGTTGAAATTTCGATTGACCCATAGTGACGTCATAAAACTTTCGACGCAAAAAATCTCTGGCATGCCACGTTCAATCGAAAAACAGACACTTTCTCGGCTTGGTTTTCCACTAGGAACCGCGTGCTGGATATAATTGTGCGATTGATTCTGACCACTCTGCATGCAAATTGCGTATGAATGTCATTTTATTTTTTCGCTAACACTACTCGTAACAGCTCCTACCAAACTACACTAACAAAATAACTCATTTTGTCCTTACCTTAACTCTTGCTGGAGTTATTGTGTGTTTCCTTATCCTGTGTTTCCCTGTGTTTCCATGCATCTTGATGCATTTATGGAATAAAAGTATTATAATCTTCTCTGTAGTATTGCGTGGAGTTAAATTTAACCCAAACGTTTGGAACGTGACGAGCCGTTTAAATAAAGAGATAAAGTAACAGGTTTCACAAAAATTTTCTTTTTCATTTGCTTTGATTTACTGCGCGGGTAATCAGAACTAAAATTGAAATTCCGAATTATATAAGAACTGCGTGATCAGTTTTCAAGCTTTCGTTTAAATGTTAGTGTTGAAATTGTTATTCCTATGCTCGCTGGGAAACCTGACCCATTTCCTTTTTAATACTGTTGCCACTTTTATGACATGCCAAAGCGGGAAAAAAACTAAATGTTATGAGAATATTGTGTGGAAAGGTATGCATGGGGGTTATGCTTGCTTTCGAAACTATTTCCTTTTATACTGCGCTCAAATCCTTTGAAATTGAATCTATTTCGTCTCACGCGTTCGCTTGTTTAAATATCTTCAAATTTCGTCATGACTGGCCTTATTACTGCACACTACGCGTATTTCAAAACTAGTAAAGTTACAAGGGCGGTAGGGAACACATAATTAAACCGTATTCACAAAGAGGTATTATAGTGCAGCAGTATATTTATGCGTCAACTATTTTACTGTTTTAAGTAACGTATATAACTCAATCTAGATATGAAATGAAAGGTATACATCAATAGGTTCCCTGATTATGAAGTTTTAATTTATATATCTTCTAGAGAACATGGTTGGACATGAATCATCATTCACAAAATTTAACTTTTTACGTATCATCGATTTTATTCATCATTTTTGATTCGTACTCTTGTTTCGATCCTTCATTTTGATTCGTACTCTTGTTTCATTATATTAAGTTATTAATAATATTTATATATATTTATTCTATTATTATGAATTCATTCCGTCATTTTAAATCTATTAATATTCATATTCTTGTTTCGATCCGTCATTTTTGATTCGTACTCTTGTTTCGATCCGTCATTTTTGATTCGTATTCTTGTTTCGATCCGTCATTTTTGATTCGTATTCTTGTTTCGATCCGTCATTTTTGATTCGTATTCTTGTTTCGATCCGTCATTTTTGATTCGTATTCTTGTTTCGATCTGTCATTTTGATTCGTACTCTTGTTTCGATCCGTCATTTTGATTCGTACTCTTGTTTCATTATATTTAAGTTATTAATAATATTCATATATATTTATTTTACTTAAGTTATATATGTACATATATACTTCGCGTCTGAAATCAAGTGCACAAAGTTTCTTACAGTTGTTTATTCAGATGTATTGTATTTAATCCATTACAAAATTGTTTCTTTTGAATTATATTTTGGGAAAGTGAACTTAGTTCAATGGGCATCATGTGTGCCAAGAGGATTCCGTGTCCATCCAGTTGACTCCTGGATTCACCGTCGTCTGAATGCCAACGCTCAATCAGCACAGCTTGTAGATGGGATGAGAGAACTCTTCCATCTCCTGTAGCATTTCCGCATCTCAGCGGCGAGCGCTGTCTGCGAGCCCATAGCTCGTTTCCCGAGAGGCCTCCGGCTGAGAGGGTCGACAGATTCGCGCGGAAGGCGTTTATCTTCTCCCACTTCTCCGTCAGCGACGACCCACAACTGCTGCCGCTTCACTCACTGCTTTGGCAACAGCATCCCTTGAAAAATGAACGGCTTTCATCGAAGCCGCGTTTCTTCCAAATAGGTGGAGCTCCCCACAGCTGAGGCGAACTGTAATGTAACAAGCTTCCGATGTGGCTAACAACCTTCCAGTTGTAGGCGGCGCAGGTTCGATTCCTGTTAGGTCCATTCATCTCTTCTGTGTCAGTAAAACTTTCATTGTGTCTTACTTGATAGGTATTTAATTAACGTCGCATTGGAGCAACACACGGGCTATTGGCGACAGTTCGGGTTCAAACCCGAAGGGAAATATCAGGATAACACTACACAATTTTGAACGACGGTCAGATGACGAGGTCGCACCTGAACTGGCATCGCACCTGGACGCTCGCCGAAACTATTCCAACAGACGCTCGCCGAAACTATTCCAACAGACGCTCGCCGAAACTATTCCAACAGACGCTCGCCGAAACTATTCCAACAGACGCTCGCCGAAACTATTCCAACAGACGCTCGCCGAAACTATTCCAACAGACGCTCGCCGAAACTATTCCAACAGACGCTCGCCGAAATTCCAACAGACGCTCGCCGAAATTCCAACAGACGCTCGCCGAAATTCCAACAGACGCTCGCCGAAATTCCAACAGACGCTCGCCGAAATTCCAACAGACGCTCGCCGAAATTCCAACAGACGCTCGCCGAAATTCCAACAGACGCTCGCCGAAATTCCAACAGACGCTCGCCGAAATTCCAACAGACGCTCGCCGAAATTCCAACAGACGCTCGCCGAAATTCCAACAGACGCTCGCCGAAATTCCAACAGACGCTCGCCGAAATTCCAACAGAAGCTCGACGAAATTCCAACAGAAGCTCGACGAAATTCCAACAGAAGCTCGCCGAAATTCCAACAGAAGCTCGCCGAAATTCCAACAGAAGCTCGCCGAAATTCCAACAGAAGCTCGCCGAAATTCCAACAGACGCTCGCCGAAATTCCAACAGACGCTCGCCGAAATTCCAACAGACGCTCGCCGAAATTCCAACAGACGCTCGCCGAAATTCCAACAGACGCTCGCCGAAATTCCAACAGACGCTCGCCGAAATTCCAACAGACGCTCGCCGAAACCATTCCAACAGACCATTCCACACTACGCCAACGTGAGGACATTTGAGGCACGACATATTTAACGTGCACCAGCCCTCATGTACATCACGGTCTTTGGTTGGATTCGAACTCTCAACCCTCGGGTTGCTAATCAGTTACTCTTCCAATTGGGCTGCCCACTTAATATTGTATGTTTATATCTGGCACGGCATTGCCAAATATGGCCCTTGCGCCATAAAACCCCTAAATCCAACCAATGAAGTGTTGATCAACATATTTTAACTCTGCATTTTAATATCACGTTATTAACCACTTTTCCCAATATTTTATTCGTCATTTGACAGTGGTTCAAAATTACGTGGTGTTGTCCTGGTCTTTCCCTTTGGGATTGATCCCGGACAGTCACCAATAGCCCGTTGTGTTGTTACAGTGGGACGTTAATTAAAATACCTACCTGCCCAATATTTTATCCTAAAAACTTTTTGCTGGAATCTTTTCCCCACTAATTTTTAATGTTTTTACATTTACAAGGATTTTATTATCTTATCTGGCGTTTGGCGCAGCTTGTCCATTTCTGGACCTCGTGCCATACAACCTAAACCAACCAACCAACCAACCAATGTCGACGGGGTGGTCCATAGCCGCCTTGGAACACGTCGCAAGAAGTCGAACGTTTGGAGCATCTTCTAGTGGTTTGAAGTTTTTGTTGATCCCGTTCGACTGCTAAAATTACATTTATGTTGAATCCTTGGAAATTCGGCATATGCTTCCGTACTCCATACCAGGGAGATGTCTCAGGTATGTAGGTATATATATAATTAACATCACACACTGGAGCAACGAAACGGGCTATTGCGACGGTCCGGGATGCATTCCGTAGGGGAAGATCCGAAGCTAACACCTCGGGACTTTGAACCACGGTCAGATGACAGGGTCGGCCACCTAAGCTGGCACCCCACTCTCCGTAATTCCACACAAATGTGAGAACATACGTAACAATTATACAGCGTGAGATTGAACGTGCACCAGCCCCCGCGTTCACGACGGTCTTTGTTTGGCCCGAGTTTCCAACTCGCAACCCTCCGGTTGCTAATCCGTTATCCTTCCAACTGGGCTACCACGGACCTCCCAGGACTAGGAAATATGGAGCATAGGCATCCAGAACATGGTTCGGCGGATAGATTCACTTTAGAAAATATTTAGTCATGACAAAATCAACCCCTACCTATGGCGGGACCTCCGTAGCCCAGTTGGAAGAGTTAGCAACTGGAGGATTGCGAGTTCTAGACTCGAACCAACCAAAGACCATCGTGAGTGGGAATGGTCCACGTTAAATCTGTCGTGGCCTTAAATGTCTTCCCCCTTTCGGCGTGGTGTGGAGGGAGTGGTGTGCCAGCTCATGTATGGAACTTGTCATCTGACCGTGGTTCAAAATTACGAGGTGAAAGGAACTCGTCAATTTTGTGTTTTCCTTAAAGTTTGAACAGGAAGTTTTAAAATAATCTGAATATACAGGGTGAGTCTAAATTGTGTTTACAAATTAAGAGGGGCGATAGTACCCATCCAGACGAGCCATAATTACCATGGAACATAGGGTCGCATTCCACTCTGAGAGACAGAAAAGAGTAAACTCGAAACGCGTCGAGCATGAACAAGTCATCGTCTCTGACGTCGTTTTGTACCTGCCTACGTAGCATATCTCCTAAGCAAGATAGCCTGGTCGGTAGCGCACTGGCGTCCAATCCAGAGCTGTGGCTTGGCCTCCTCGCTCACCGGACCTCAACCCACTGGACTTTTTCTTCTGGGGGCACATGAAATCTTTAGTGTACCAGACGCCTGTGGACTCGGCTGAAGATCTCGTAGCGAGAATCGGTGTTACCGCAGACAAAATGAACACAACACCAGGAATCTTCGAGAGCCAGTCATTCCTTCGACGGTGTGAACTGTGCAACGACGCGCCACTTTGAGCACTTGCTGTGAGTTTTTCTCTGATCAATCAATCAGATTGTGCAACTTTTGGTATCGTTCATTCACTTTCCCAACACTGTTGTAAGTTCAATTCTAATTTGACTCTTTTCTGCCTCTCAGAGTGGAATGCGACCCTAAGTTCCATGGTAATTAGTGCTCGTCTGGATGGGTACTATCACCCCTCCTATTTTGTAAAAACAATTTAGACTTACCCTGTATATACATGTGACTGCGCCAAACAATACCTATAGTAAAAAGTACGCCACAACGAAAAAGTTTGGGACTGCTTTTGTCCTACCATTTGTTTTTACTTAAAAGAAAATCTGAAAAGAAAAAAAAAATTAAACCACTGAAATGTTGTGACACCCTCTACAACATATCAGCCGGAGAGACAGTTAAACAAAATTTACGCCACTGGAGTTTTCTGCTCTGAATTTTCGGGAAGTAAAAACTATTTTTCCAGGGAGTGTTCTCTGGCGGTGTGTGGAAGCCTTAGCCGTGCCATTAATCTTCTCTTGTTTTCGACTGCGGTTTGCAGTTGACATTTAGGCCGCCGAAGAGGACGATTTTTAAGGTTTCCCTTCCGGAACAAATGTAGGCCCCTCAACTGCATTGTTTCACATCGCATTTTTCTCATGCAGAGTTTCTTTTATCTCTTATTATCTTATCGTTATAGACAAGGAGTGGTGACAGTTTTAAGTCACGTGATAAACATTTTTTATTTCTGGGTACTAAAGGATATCGGAAGAAAATTGACTCAAGGCCGTTCTTGAGTGGTGAGTTGAACGTTCGGCCGCACGTACATAAGCCGAAAAACAAAGACGACCCATTTGGAACAAAAAGGCCAGTAACATGTAGTCAAAGGATGCAGTTAATATATCTACCTTGGTAGAAAAAGGACCATTCTGCAAATTTTTGATGACACCTGATTTAGCAATTTTTATTTTTGAATTTTTAATACAGCGTACAAAAATACTTTCCAATACTTGGACTCTTTCATAATGAATTGACAAGAGGACATTGGCGCTTTTACTATAACTTTCTTTACATTGAAGTGATTCGTGGATAGGATTCAAAATAAGCGAATTGAGACATTTGCCCTCTTTCCACCAAGGTACAAATACATACTCGTATTGGGGAAAATGTTATGGTATGAGATGTGATTATACTAATTGTTTTAAATTTTGTAATGGTAGTGGTTTTCATACTTATCTATGATTTGAGGGTTCTTTTTTTAATTAACAGAAAATACTTATGAATTTGCGTGTATTTTTAATGGTATTGGTAATTAATTAACATCGCACTAGAGCAGCGGTGTCAAACTCAATTAAAACACTGGCCATTTAATGCAACTGGTAAGATTCACGCGGGCCACATCACATTTACAAATTTTCTTAAAATTATATTTTCAAGTGAGGATTCAGTAATATGGATAGGATAATTAAAACACATTATGTAATTCAGTAAATTTAGGGTTATTTATAATATAGCTATATAATTGCTTTTATTTAAACGTTTATTTAATTTAATGTATTTATAAAACTAAAATTTTACCGGAAACTTGCCAGCGCTTTCCTCCTACTAGTTTTCCAATATTTGGATTCAAAGACAGAACAGACAGTCTTCATTATGGCAGATGGATGTTTATCAGTTAATCTTGATCTGTAGGCCGTTTTATTTAATTTCATGGACGAAAATAGTTGCTCACACAAGTACGTACTCCCAAAACAGCATAAATTTTGTGCAGAAAACTTTTTAATTTCCGGGTATTTTTCACCTAAATAAGAATATATTTTGGGACTTCCTACTTCTCGATATTTGTCTTTTAAAACCGAATCATTCTGGAAATCAATTAATTCCAGTTGTATCGAAGTAGGAGCATTTTCAACTTCAAAGGAAAAAGGCCTAATAAAAAGATAAATTTGTTTTTGTAACTCTTTGAAATCATTAAAACGTTTATCGAATTCGTTTTTGATTTCTTCAATTTTACCACAATATTGTGAAAATGAGCAACTCCCCTAAGTGCCATTTTCTTCGTAACATATTGTCCTGTTTTCATTTTATTTCAGAGCATCGTGGGCCACAAAAAATTACCTCGGGTGCCGCCAGATTGACACTCCTGCACTAGAGTAACACAACGGGCTTTTGGTGACGGTCCGCGATCAATCCCCAAGAGAAAAGTCTGAGAAAAACACCACGTAATTCTAAACCACGGTCAGACGACGATGTATTTTTAAAAAACTTCTACTAAAATGATCTAAAAGCACTCATCAAGGGTTATCAGGTTTTGCGGAGAGGGGCGGAGACGATTTGCCGAGGTTTCCTCGTGTGAGGCCAATACCTCTGGAACGGTCCTCTTAGTTTGAATGTCCATTGCTTGACGTTGTGTTTGGCGCAGCTTGGCCAAATATGATCCAAACACCGTACCAACCTTACACGTTAGCACTATGCGACAAAACATACGAAAAGCGCATACTTTCTCCGTTTCTGTATGGATAACATGTCGGTGGCATGCGCATTTCAGCCAATTTAGAGTCTCAAGACTGATGTTGGACCAATATATGACAAGCCTTAGTTCAGAACTTGTTTGAAACTGATCGCAGTGTTCAATTAGCCGTTGTAATAAAAATGTTTAGAACTGTTTGAACTAAAGTGACTAGAACCATGTTTGAACTAAAGTGACTAGAACCATGTTTGAACTAAAGTGACTAGAACCATGTTTGAACTAAAGCGACTAGAAGTGTGTGTGGTGTGCTTGAACAACGCAACTCCAGAAGATTGAAGCAGATTTTGGAGATTGAATTATTTTAGTTTCTCGGTTTGTTACTTAAACGAATCAAAAATCTACTTCGAAATAAATATCACAAGTCTTTAATTTTGAGGATACCTGCCCCAAGTTAACGATACTAGTATGCCTACTTTTACAAGAAGCCTACAAATCTTGACCAAAGATCAGAGAATAAAGTGAAGTCAACACCACCGCGTGGATAGCTTAGATTTCATTAACTCTAGGTTTCTATTCGTGTTTATTATTGGTTTTCTTATCACCGAAACGATCATGAACTTTACCAGTAACAGATCAACCGTTCCATGATGATTTTGCAAATATGACTTGAACTATCACGAAGGCACACTTTAATAAAATGCTTCATTTATCAAAATGGATGTTTGGTTTCTTTATAAAAATTGCTTAAACTGTCCCAATGGTTTGGTTTGTCACTCTACGGTCATTTTTTGCTATATGATGATTTTACAAATATGACTTGAACTATCACGAAGACACACTTTAATAAAATGCTCCATTTATCTATAATGGATGTTTGGTTTCTTTATAAAAATTGCTTAAACTGTCCCAAGGATTTGATTTGTCACTCTAAGGTCATTTTTTTTTTGCTCATCCAAATCATCCTAGGCCTCATTACCATCTGGAAGACGATATATCTAACTTTGAAAGACAACTGACACACATCAGATACGTTTGAGATGCTCACAAGAAGCGAGTGCTCTCTCTGAGCAGAGAACTTTTTACGAATTGCTCTCATCCATCAAAAACTTGTAAACACCGCCAGTCCTTGTTCGTCCAATAATACTATCACCCCTATACGCTTAATCTAAATAGTTTCAATCACTGTCACGGCACTAACTCATCTCATGTCGATCGGAACGACAGCGTTTACAAACAGGATGCACACTTTAACATTCTGCGCAATTTTTCACCCGTGGGAATCGATTTCTTTCCTAAATCCCTGCCTTGGTGTGCGGTTAAATAAGCAGTGGACATGCCAATGTACCGATTATTTGTTTAAAACAAATCAGGTGGGTCAAATCTCTCCACTCTACCCAAAATCCAACCATCCAATGGGGGTCCTAAGTCCTCATGGGTAGTAAGACAATTTAAGCAATTTTTATGGAGGATGATGTGGTTATTTGTATCCGCGATTGTGTGTAGGATATTTTATCTCTCAATTTGAATGTCAATCCTACTTATAACTGACAAATGAATAAAAAGTGACAGTAGGTCCACCTTGGGTGGAAACTTAAAAACGTCTTTCTCTTTGTTCATAAGCGATAAACAATTTATATTTTCACTATATTATGTCTGTCCGTCCGTCCTATCCGAATGCAGCCATGGGGTCGCCGTGGCTCTGGGTTCGACCAGGCTGTCCTACCAACCTACGAATTCGATTCCTTTCTGTGTGTATTTCTCTTCTGTCAGTAAAACTTTTCTTGTGTTTGTATGTCCATTACTTGACGCTTTCCAACTTGAGTTTGGCCAAATAAAACCCAAAACCATCCAACCCAATGCAGCCATACTTGACTCTGGAGTTTTACTTACACTTACCTCTACTTATATCGAAGTAGATTTTCAACACTTGTTTATAGTTAAGCAAAAGACGGACGGAATGTTGTGTAGATGACATGAGGTGGCCTTAATTATGCCTTCAGCGAGGTGATAGTATTGGGTTGGCACCTAAGTTCCCGCCGTTTTGAGTCGTTCCATCTGTTGAACATAGAGTTCCGCGTTGACCGTTTGGTTCCGTTCAAGCAATTCGTAATGGATAATCCCTTCCCAGTCCCACCATACGCACAACATCGTTTTACGCGGATGAAGATCTTGTTTCACGCGCGGTGTCACTTGTTTACCTAAGCCATTCCTTGCGCTGCTTCATATTAATGTACAGGCACCATTTTTCGTCGCCAGTAACGATTCGGTAAAGAAATCGTTGCTTGCGTCCGTGAGTTGAGCTGTGACGAGCAAGTAAACCAGCGGAGATTGTGGATTTTTTGTTGTCACTTAAAGCATGCGGAACCCATGCTCCACACTTCTGAACCTTTCCCATCGAGTGAAGATGCTTCTCTATAGCAGTGTGGGAGCATTCCATTTTCTCTGCCAGTTCCCTTGTCGTTGGACGCGAATTTTCGTGCAAAAGTTGATTTAATCGCTCTTCATCGAACTCAACTGAACGGCCAGAACGAGGTGCGTCTTTAAGGTCAAAATTTCCATTTTTGAACTTGGCATACCAATCACGAGCGGTTCTTTCAGCTATGGCACCTACTCCATGCGCAGCACAAATGTCGCGAGCAGCTTTTGCGGCCTTAGAACCTTGATTAAAAGCAAAAAGGAGCTGTCGAAAATGCTCATTTTTCTCAACTTGACATTCCATTTTAATGATCTGAAAATTAATATAAATTAACTCGAACAAAAAAACATAGATTCCGGTAGAACAAAACATCCTCTTTCGAATGATTTAAAATATTATGCCAAAAACATTTAATGACATTCGAAATGTTAAAATTTAAAAAAAAAGGCGGGAACTTAGTTACCAATCTGATAGATCCAAATGATCTTCAATGCAGTTTTCTTAAGCTAATTGAAAAATGCCTTTAGCTCTTATGAAATCGTGTTACAAGCTTTATAAGTTCATGACTTGTAATTTTTCCCCACTCAGATTCATTTTAAATTTTGACAACAATGAAATTTTGAATTTGATAATCTAATGACCGGCGAAAACAGTTTAAACAGTTTAAGATATTGGTCAACAGCACTTCTCTATCTGCGATGCTAGCTGGAGTGCTACTGATGCTAGAGCCGGAAAATTTTAGCTGCAGCTCTCAAAACGGGGATGGAGTTTTCCTTTCAATTGTTCGATTTTAACAAGAGTTTATTCATTTTTTTGCTGAGATAACTGAACCAAAACGGAAATTTAAATAATTAATTAGAAAGACAGTAAACAAGATAATAACCTTATCGCATCGCTAGTTATGATTGGATTTAAGAACGCAACATAGCCAAGCAGAGTTAGTTTCCAGAAAAGTTAAAAAAAAAAGAACAAATTAGATTGACTTTTCTAGTTTCCTTGTCAATCTAGAGTAGTCGAGAATTTTCAAAATTCGCCTCATCTTCAAATCTCAGCGCGTGCAAACGGGGTGGAAAAAGGCCATAAATAAACTTGAATCAGAATCAATTAAAAATTATGCAACTCGAACGAGGGTGTTTACTTTTTATTCAATTGTTCTCTACAGAAAAATACCCAATTACAGAGAACAAATACGATAAAAAATTGCAAGAAAAAAGAAATACACAAATGCAGTTAGAAAATAGATAAAACAATACACTGTTGAAGGAGATTACTAATTGAAATGAAATCACTAAAAAATATATCAACCTCCGAGAAAGATTTCTAAAGTTTGAAAAATATATATATTTGTAGTAAAATTGTTGCATACATTCTTTTTAAAGGTTGAACAAAAATAATTTACAGTTTCTGATGATATACCTGTAGGAGTTAAAATCAATATGAGAAACTAAAAAGGGCGAATCAATTTTGTTATGTAGACAGTTTTAAAATTTTCCGGTCAAAACGAGGTCTACGTAGCTTCACAGTAATGAAACTGAAATGATTTCAATGCGTTGTTACATAATTACGAATCTTCATGTGTAGTCAGAAGAATGTATTTCTGAAGATTCGTAATTAAAATAAACATCTCGGAAATGTATTCTGTATTTCAATACCTATGATATGGCAGTCGTAATAAGGATTCCAAGTTACAGATCCATACTCCAGTTCCAATTTAGCTAAACCCGAAAAATACTGATCTCAATTCATTTCATTTATAGAGCATCCAATTTCTTAACATGGCTTAATTTACTTCCATTTTCTAAAAGACTGGCAGGTACATGATTTCCCTGGCCAATCAATCGAGCCACTTCGTCACTGGGACCGTTTCATCCACCATCAGGTCTTAGAAGTAAGTCCGGTTGTTCTTTGCGATGACCACAAAAGACCTCAATTGGATGGGTGGTCACCGCAAGGAGGAGTCTAGAGCCCCCAATTGTGGGAGTCTAGAGCCCCCAATTGTGGGAGTCTAGAGCCCCCAATTGTGGGAGTCTAGAGCCCCCAATTGTGAGAGTCTAGAGCCCCCAATTGTGAGAGTCTAGAGCCCCCAATTGTGAGAGTCTAGAGCCCCCAATTGTGAGAGTCTAGAGCCCCCAATTGTGAGAGTCTAGAGCCCCCAATTGTGAGAGTCTAGAGCCCCCAATTGTGAGAGTCTAGAGCCCCCAATTGTGAGAGTCTAGAGCCCCCAATTGTGAGAGTCTAGAGCCCCCAATTGTGAGAGTCTAGAGCCCCCAATTGTGAGAGTCTAGAGCCCCCAATTGTGGGAGTCTAGAGCCCCCAATTGTGGGAGTCTAGAGCCCCCAATTGTGGGAGTCTAGAGCCCCCAATTGTGGGAGTCTAGAGCCCCCAATTGTGGGAGTCTAGAGCCCCCAATTGTGGGAGTCTAGAGCCCCCAATTGTGGGAGTCTAGAGCCCCCAATTGTGGGAGTCTAGAGCCCCCAATTGTGGGAGTCTAGAGCCCCCAATTGTGGGAGTCTAGAGCCCCCAATTGTGGGAGTCTAGAGCCCCCAATTGTGAGAGTCTAGAGCCCCCAATTGTGGGAGTCTAGAGCCCCCAATTGTGGGAGTCTAGAGCCCCCAATTGTGGGAGTCTAGAGCCCCCAATTGTGGGAGTCTAGAGCCCCCAATTGTGGGAGTCTAGAGCCCCCAATTGTGGGAGTCTAGAGCCCCCAATTGTGGGAGTCTATGCATCATAATAACTGGAAGAGGAGCACAAAACCATAACATCTGAAGAACTAAATATATTTATTTATAGTTTACAATTTACATCTGAGCAATACATCTTTATCAGCGAGTACGTCGTACAACTGGCAAGTTAGTAGCTACGCTCAAAAGAAGGCGCTGGTTGTGAGAGGATAATATCCTACACTTGTGTGTCTACTACTTGACGTTGTTTTCCTTGTTGCTTGGCCCAATATGGCCCTTGCGCCTTAAAACCCCCAAAACAATCAACCACGATTTTTCTTATGGGCTTCATAAACCTTTATTTCCAACACCAAGAACGACGCTTCGGGTGTTGCCCAGGCCACGCGAGACCTCCCACTGAACACTTCCCTGCAAATGGTCATGGACACGAAGAGATAATGAGTGCCTGAAGTGTGATTGCAGCGCGTGTCCTTTGATGTTCCAAAGGTCCCACACGTCGGAATTCCACTCCACCCACTTGCGTCCACACTCGCGGCAAAAGAGCGCGTCTGATTCCCCAGCAGCAGTTCGTCCGCGGCCAATGGGGGTGTTTCGTTTATTTCATTAAGCTCTAAATGCCCATCTAATTGTTCCGCATGGCCGCGGGGGCCGAAAAAACAATTTGTGCAGCTGCGTCGAAAAGAAAACAAGCTCCTGGTGTCACTTTTAATTGCGCAGAGTGGAATTCGCCTTTCTCATAAACGGGGAGCGCTGTCGTGTGCGGAAGGGCGACAAAACAAACATTCTTTTAAATTAGTTTTTATTGAGTCTCGGAATTTCGATTTGGAGGAAGGGTTTGCAACACGTCGACCTCTTTCGCGTCCACTTTACGGGTATCTGTAACTCATTTATTTTGGTGTATTTTTAATGCATGGTTTAATAGAATGGTTTGCTGTTTGGGTCCTTGCATCTTAGAATTCTTATACGGGAAACAAAAATGCAACTAACAATTTTAAAATAATTATTTCTTAAATACTGTTTTTATTAGTACCATAGCTTTTCGATATTCTCCAATTTTGAACTTACCCGTCATTTAAAGTACTTCATTTTTTTAATGTTTAAAACTAAATTAGTTCTGGAGTGATCTTAATTTTCTAATATATGGATGACAGATGGATATGGTGCGTTCTGCAGGAAAGAATATACATCTGTGTACTGAAAATTAACAGACAGAAAATTAACGAAGTTGCTCAAACGCTTACAGCTTAGCAAATATAATAAGAGAAGAAACGAATTTGTTCAGATGCTTTCATATATGCACATATCAACTTGCTGTAAGTTTTTATAGCGAAATCCGTTTTGTAGGGTTAATGTACAATCCACTTATAATGCGGGAATAGGATTTTTGGGCAAATATTCTAGATCTAACTAGTGACTATACATGACAGCGTTTCATTTAATCACCCTAATTGTACACCCAACTAACATGCTGTTTTAAACCGATTCTTCGTGTCACTTTAGAGATCCGGTATCTAAATAGAAACTACGTCCTCATTTAAGTTAATGATAGATGTTGTTTCTTCACTATCGAGTATAACTTTCAATTACAACCCAATAATACAATTTGAAACTTGAAATGCGAAAGTAAGTTTATTGATCTTAATTTCCTTATAATGGAAACTTACGTCCAAAATTTTAAAAACATCTTTGAATTACAAATCTGCTGTATGTAGATATAGACTTAATGTCTTTGGCTATTCGGGGTGGAGTGTCTGTGCCTCCCTCCAATTACAAAGTGGGCTAATTAGCAGTGGCTTGAACAGGGCCACTACTTTCTTGCTGCGAAATCGCGTATTACACTATCAACTTTTCCTATTTCGAGAGCGAACTAAAGTGAAGCGAATCAGTTTCAGTTCGCATTTGCGTGAGTATATAAGGTTTGCTACCTCGTCAACTTGCCCAGTGCTTGACTACGTCAACTTGCCCAGTGCTTGACTACCTCGTCAACTTGCCTTGTGAATTGTATAAGTGCTGTGATGTTCGTAAAAGAAAAAAGCCTTCCGATAACGTCAGCTTCAAATTCACTGAACCACGGTGGTCTTGCGATAGAAATGGGAAACAAATTTTTCTTAAAATTATGAGTAACAAATTTCTAAATCTGGCTACCCTTTTCGAAAGATCTGCAACAGCACGCAGCTTCAATAATTCTAATCTCTGCAGTAAACGTGATGGAGCGAGGAGACGGCAATATCGTTCGCAATGCTCTGATATTCCCTGCGTGCTGCACATATGTGAAGAGGAAATAAATAATTTATTTCACATCGAAGTTTTCTTCCTTAAAAATGAATGTAGCGTTACGCTGGGTGTTTCACAGATTAAATTACCCAAGAAATGGTTTATTCGTGATCTCGTCGTATTGATCTCCCACTGTTTATTTTTAACGAGTCTCGGACTTGTTGAATCGATATACCCGAGCTCAAAGATATCCGATTGAATACCAATTATCTATTCACATTCCTCGCTGAAAATAAAGATGCAAAATTGATATTTATATACGGAATTCCCGATGACCTCAAGTGGCAGTTATTCTCCGAATCTACGAGCGCCATTAAATTACATCTGAAGCACGAGTCCCTTCTCGAAAGGGAAGGAACATTTTTTATGGCCCCTCTCGAGGCTTTTCATTCTAAAGTTCTTTATTTTCCTCTTTCCGGGCTCTTTTGTGGTACAAAGTACTTAAAAGGGGCCGAAAGAATCGAGAACAGGAATGCAAAAGAATGTTTTACGAGTAAAAATTCTAATTTAAAAGTTGAATGGAATAATGTATCCGTGCACTGCGGAGGAATTTTTAGTGTGGTAATGATGAGTTATTGGTCTCGAAGCATCGGCCTGTGGGTACGAGGAACGTTATTTACGGCGTAATTCCGAGGGACTTTTAAGAGCAAAGAACTGTTTGTTGTTCATTTTGCGTAGTTTTTTCTCCTCGAGAAAATAAAGTCGTTCATTCCGAAGAAAGGTTGCATTTCAAAGAGGCATTCCTTTTCTTTCTTATCTCGGATGGAACGCCTTTCGGGCAAGTGTAATTCGAACGGATCACAAATTTGAAACGTTCTTCCCCTTTTCTTTGGAAAGGGGGAGGCTCAGTGGGTACGACCACTGCGCTAACTTTCGAGTCGTAATCGCGTAGGTTCTATGCCTCCCTGAGTGCATTTTTCTCTCTTGTGCCATTAAAACTGTCCATGTGTATCTGAAAGGCCGTTGTCCACTTTATGTTTGACGCAGCTTCTCTGAATATTGCCCATAATCCGTGACAATCAATGTTCTTTTCCTAGTTCTACGCCAGCCCATAGCATGTGCTTTCATTAAGAGGTCTGTGTTAGGCAAGAGCTTGAGAAAATCCCATTAGGGGTAGAAAAACAACAGTACAAAACAGGGACGTATTTAGAGGGAGGGGCATCCCCCCAAATATTATTGTTGCAAAATATGTTTGGAAGATGAAACGATTCAAGTATATTTGCCAAAACAAATATCTAATTAGCAACCGATCAAATTGACAAAATTAACAACTCGAGCAAACAATCCATCCACGTGCTAAGTGACTGAATGCGAGAGAAATCCCTTGTCTATTCGCCTGGACATGAATTACTGAGGGCGTGTCTAGGGATGGGGCTATATCTCACAGGGTGAAGTATTTTCAACGTTTCGCTACAATCAAATTTGCTCAAGTTAACTTAATGCAGTTTCATTGACCGATTTAAAAAAAATTTCAATGCAATTTAAAGTACATAATGCAGAGCAGAGACTACTAGAATCAACTATGCAAGTGAAATAATTGATTTTTAACTTAATTTTGAATCTTACAGTTTTTGTAAAAAGTATTGTTTTTTAAATACTTCCAAAACAAAATTTTCTTATTAAAAAGCTATTTGTTTTAGATGTACAATTCCAGTAGGGTCTCTGCCCCAAATCAGTTGCTTTCATTTGCAATTGAAATCAAAATTATAAATAAATTACAAATTGAGTTATGACCGGTACCGTAAGACCCTAATTAGCTCATTAAATTTTAATTAATTAATTTAATATGACCAATTTTAAAAAAAAGTTGTGCAGATATGTTAGTTTCCTAACACTTGTGAAGTATAAAACTTTTTGTTAATCTGGCTCCAAAATTAAAGAAAAAAAGTTCCAACGTCTACTGGTACCTTAACAAATAAAATGCACTTTCATGTGTCTGAGGCCCACTAGCCCAGGAGAGTAACGGATTAGCAATAGGAGGGTTTCGAGTTCGAAACTTCGTTCCAGCCACAGGCCGCCGTGTACACGCGGCTGGTGGGCGTTAAATTTGTAATGGCCTCAAATGTTCTCACGTTGGCGTGGTATGGAAGTTTGGAGAGTGGGGTGCCAGTTCAGGTGCTGCCTCGTGATCCGACCGTGATTCAAAATTATGTGGTGTTGTCCTCGGATCTTTCCCTTCGGGATTGATCCCTGATCGTCGTAAATAGCCCGTTGTGTTGCTCTAGTGCGACGTTAATTATCATTACCATACCTAAGTTCACTGACGCTTAAATTGGGTGTTGGCATTTATCTCATTACTCTCTCTTTGAGGACTCCATGACTTCCTCGAAAAATTATATCAACTTCATAACTTTCATTTTATCCGCAACTAATAATCTAAGAACTTTTCAACAGTGAAGCATTGAGATCCGATCTTTCTGCACGTATTTCGTCGACGCGTCTTTTCCGTTTATAAATCTCATCCCTTGCGCGTGCCTTATCTCGCCCTCGTCGCTCGCCCAACTATCTTGCATTTCATTCGCAAAATAAAAGAAGTGTGACGTCACAACCCGATAATCTGGAGAAGGCGCCAACGCGGGCGAGAACTCGCCAAGCCGCGGCCACCCGGGGGAAGATTGAGATGCTAAACCAGACCGCAACACATTCCGAATGTGTTGATGTTGCTGTCAGAGCAGCAGAGGAGGAATTTCCACAACTCGACGAAACAAAAAGAGTAGACAAAAGAGGGACTACAGTATTACGATAAATAAGAGTCGCAAGTCCCTCTCCAGAGATTTATTACTTTCTTTTTATCTCGCGTCAGCCTGGTTTCGCTTTCGCCTATTTCCAGAAGATTCTCGGATGGTGATGCCAAAAATAAGCCTTTATTCCTTCCGCAGTCTTCACCGTATGGAACAAAGAATCAGTCTTGTTGAAATGGCCTTGATTTTGTAAATATAAATATCGAATCGATTGTATTACATCGATTTCTGGTCTTGGCCCTCATATAGGCAAAAAAAATGACGGTAGATCGACAAACCAACTCATCGAAATGATCAATCTAGTAATTATTTTGCATGCATGTCTATCGTTACCAAAGACCGGAACGAGAAATGAATATAACTTGAAATGAATTTGACTTTCCAGGCAAATTTGTGAGCATTAACTGACAAACTTTGGTATATAGCTATGGTATATAGCTATGGTATATAGCTATGGTATATAGCTATGGTATATAGCTATGGTATATAGCTATGGTATATAACTTTGGTATATAACTTTGGTATATTTGCAGATATTTTAAATATATTTTCAAACCCATCCACGATTTTCTTATTTATAGCCTAACAAAACATCTATCAAGCTAGCTTCATTTGTTTTTGAATCATTAGTAACGTTTCGGGGGGCAGGGCCCCTGAATACATCCCTACGACCCCCTTACGAGGAGAGGTGGCCGGAAATGTATGGGGTAGTTTGCTTCCAAGTTTAAAATGCTCTTTGCATACATTTATGCAATGTAGGCATTGGCAAACATTTTTATTTCATGAGTGCTGAGTTCTCGGTAAACGTTGTGATATAGATACAGCAACACTTTTTTTTATTTGTCCCCCTATGAATTTTCGATTTGCTAGCATCAGATGAAACCTCAATTTGTTTCTTTTGAATTGGGAGCGCGTTCACTTGGGCCTCGAAAGAGTGAAGGACTTTTTTCAACTATCATATCGTATTTATTATTAACTAGGGCGTTGCTCGGGTTGAATTGGTTAACTAATTTCCGTTTTCGTTAATAAATTGTAATTCCCATTCATACCATGTAACAACTACCACTCCAATAAAGGTACACAATTGTTAAATACCCAATTTCAAAAATGTAAATAAATGTCATTTAACATTTTACATTTTTGTAGAATTTTAATTTTTAGTAAGAAAGAAAAGTGTTTAGAGTGCTGATGTTACCCAGAATGCATAGAATAGTTCAGAGTATGCATATAAATGCCTTGTATGTCATTTAAAAACAAAAACATTTCCCAAAATTATACAATGATTAAAAATTTTTTTAAACTAAATTATTTACCTTCATTAAGTTATTGAACGAAAAATATCAAATTCAAAATCCAGAAATACATATTAAAACAGATTTTAAAAAGCTTCGAACGAAAAGTAATTTAATGAATGTATCTGTTTTTTCACTACAAAATAGATTCTTGGAATATAATGGACACAAATTTTAAAAGGCAAACTATTAAAAATATACCAAGGTTGCCATATTAGCTACCGGTCCTATTTAAAACATTTTGTTCTCTTTATCGTTTGTCAAAAATATTCAGAATTTTTTTGTTTCGTAAAGAAAAAATAGGCTCGAAAAAAATAAACTATTAGAATTTAAATTCCGTAAAAATAATTTTGGAAAATAATTGCTATTTTAGCATCTCTGGTAAAACAATCCAAGTAATTGCAATGCTCAATTTACCCCAGCTACTCCAAAACTACCAAATTATGGTTGATCTAAGTATCGTTACAGATGTTTTAACGTGAAATATGCCTAAATATGTAAGAAAATAAATTTTAAATAATGCGTTCACTAAATTAAAATGTGGTACATCAAATAAAACATTAAATTAAAATACATAGAACGAATCTTTTGTGATATTTGCACAAACAGACGGACACAAAATCGAACATAGAACAAGAAATTGGGCAGACTTTGTGTCTGCCGTTTTCTCGTGTGTACCAAATTTGGTGTAGATTGGTCAAACTGTGTAGATTTGTATAGACAACATACAGACAGACGCCAACTCTGCTTTATATGTATATATGTAAGCAAAGGAAATTCAAGTAATATATCCACTAATTTAAAATATGATTTATAAAAAGTGAAGAGCATTGTATTAAAATATTTGGAATAAATTTTATGTGATACTTAAACAAACACATGCATAAAAACAGACGGGAACGGGAAGACACACCAACGCAACCAAGTTCAGTCACTAAATGAATGTAAGAACTCAGTATGCAAAGTTTCATGAAAATATTCATCCGTTTGGACGTAGCATGGGAACACACATACATACAGACGCCAAACGCGCAAGAGACGGATTTTGCGTCAGAAAGGTCAAAAACGGATAGAAAACTTGAAATCGGTCGAAAATATTCAATATGCAAACACTTCATTCTTATATATAGATTAAAAACGGTAACTACGCAATTTTAAAGAACCGTAATTTGAATCATAATTTGTTTCTATAACAAGCGAAGGTTTCCTCGAGCTTTTTCTATTCCCTAGCAGCGCGATATATCGCATGTATTTTTCCCCAAATGTGGCGTGTTGCGGATGGGGCGTCCGAGATCATTCGTTCCATGCACTCGATTCTTCTTGCGACTGGTTCCCGTCGCAAACCTGCTTTCGGAATGCCGCTTCTTTTCTTTCGTCCGACTGGATCACGTTATTCATTAAAAAGAAAAGTGAGCGAGGTTTATTAGATAGTGATTTATTACACACCGTGATTGGCTATTTATTATTTTGGGCTCCGAGGGTGCAAAGGTTGAAGGGATAATGGGGTGTTTTTCTTCACGCCTTTTGTCTCTCGCTTTGTTTGGCTGCCATTGTCTTTCGCCTGCTGCCCCAGACACTCAGCGATTGGGCTTCGTCGTGTCGATTGCGATTTGAACATCGAGCCCAATTACAGCTCTCTTGCGCGATGGCTGGCATTGCTCTGAATTTTCGATGGCTGAAGGTATGAGAGTGGCTCAACGAGTTCGCTTGCCGCGCCACAGTAGCCTGCGAGTTGTAGGTGGCGCAGGTTCGATTCCTCCCTATCTTGTGTCAGTAAAACTTTCGTTCTGAGTGTTCGTCCATTTACACGACGTTTGGCTCACCTTGGTTAAATAAAGCCTATTGCGCCATAAAATCCAACCTGAGGTATGAGTAGCCCCGAACCCCAAGAGTCATGTTACTTTCTAAAAAATTGCCCTTCGTTAACGTCTTCAGAAAATAATTCCGGATATAGGCCGCGGTAGCCCGTTTGGAAGAGCAATGGATTAGCAACCGGAGGGTTGAGAGTTCGAATCCAACCAAAGACCGTCGTGTACAAGGGGGTTTGGTGCACGTTAAGTCGGTCGTGCCTCCAATGTCCTCACGTTGGCGAGGTGTGGAATCTTGGAGAGTTGGATGCCAGCTAGTTTCGGCGAGCGTCTGTTGGAATAGTTTCGGCGAGCGTCTGTTGGAATAGTTTCGGCGAGCGTCTGTTGGAATAGTTTCGGCGAGCGTCTGGTGGAATAGTTTCGGCGAGCGTCTGGTGGAATAGTTTGGGCGAGCGTCTGGTGGAATAGTTTGGGCGAGCGTCTGGTGGAATAGTTTGGGCGAGCGTCTGTTGGAATAGTTTCTACGAGCGTTTGTTGGAATAGTTTCGGCGAGCGTCTGTTGGAATAGTTTGGGCGAGCGTCTGTTGGAATAGTTTGGGCGAGCGTCTGTTGGAATAGTTTGGGCGAGCGTCTGTTGGAATAGTTTGGGCGAGCGTCTGGTGGAATAGTTTGGGCGAGCGTCAGGTGGAATAGTTTGGGCGAGCGTCTGTTGGAATAGTTTGGGCGAGCGTCTGTTGGAATAGTTTGGGCGAGCGTCTGTTGGAATAGTTTGGACGACCGTCTGTTGGAATAGTTTGGGCGAGCGTCTGTTGAAATAGTTTCGGCGAGTTTCTGGTGGAATAGTTTCGGCGAGCTTCTGGTGGAATAGTTTCGGCGAGCTTCTGGTGGAATAGTTTCGGCGAGCGTCTGTTGGAATAGTTTCGGCGAGCTTCTGTTGGAATACTTTCGGCGAGCGTCTGTTGGAATAGTTTCTGCGAGCGTCTGTTGGAATAGTTTCGGCGACCGTCTGTTGGAATAGTTTGGGCGAGCGTCTGTTGGAATAGTTTGGGCGAGCGTCTGTTGGAATAGTTTGGGCGAGCGTCTGTTGGAATAGTTTGGGCGAGCGTCTGTTGGAATAGTTTGGGCGAGCGTCTGTTGGAATAGTTTGGGCGAGCGTCTGTTGGAATAGTTTCGGCGAGTTTCTGGTGGAATAGTTTCGGCGAGCTTCTGGTGGAATAGTTTCGGCGAGCTTCTGGTGGAATAGTTTCGGCGAGCTTCTGGTGGAATAGTTTCGGCGAGCTTCTGGTGGAATAGTTTCGGCGAGCGTCTGTTGGAATAGTTTGGGCGAGCGTCTGTTGGAATAGTTTGGGCGAGCGTCTGTTGGAATAGCTTGGGCGAGCTTCTGTTGGAATAGTTTCGGCGAGCTTCTGTTGGAATAGTTTCGGCGAGCGTCTGTTGGAATACTTTCGGCGAGCGTCTGTTGGAATACTTTCGGCGAGCGTCTGTTGGAATACTTTCGGCGAGCGTCTGTTGGAATACTTTCGGCGAGCGTCTGTTGGAATACTTTCGGCGAGCGTCTATTCCAAAATTCTTGTACTAATAACAGCAGTTAGTAATTTTCCCTTTTCCAAAATGGGTTAGCTTTCTATTGCCATTAGCCATCATTTGCGTAACGTTATCCCTTTATGATCTTACCCTCAGGAGACAGGTTTGTTGGAATAGTTTCGGCGAGCGTCTGGTGGAATAGTTTCGGCGAGCGTCTGGTGGAATAGTTTCGGCGAGCGTCTGGTGGAATAGTTTCGGCGAGCGTCTGGTGGAATAGTTTCGGCGAGCTTCTGGTGGAATAGTTTCGGCGAGCTTCTGTTGGAATAGTTTCGGCGAGCGTCTGTTGGAATAGTTTCGGCGAGCGTCTGTTGGAATAGTTTCGGCGAGCGTCTGTTGGAATAGTTTCGGCGAGCGTCTGTTGGAATAGTTTCGGCGAGCGTCTGTTGGAATAGTTTCGGCGAGCGTCTGTTGGAATAGTTTCGGCGAGCGTCTGTTGGAATAGTTTCGGCGAGCGTCTGTTGGAATAGTTTGGGCGAGCGTCTGTTGGAATAGTTTGGGCGAGCGTCTGTTGGAATAGCTTGGGCGAGCTTCTGTTGGAATAGTTTCGGCGAGCGTCTGGTGGAATAGTTTCGGCGAGCGTCTGTTGGAATACTTTCGGCGAGCGTCTGTTGGAATAGTTTCTGCGAGCGTCTGTTGGAATACTTTCGGCGAGCGTCTGTTGGAATAGTTTCTGCGAGCGTCTGCTGGAATAGTTTCGGCGAGCGTCTGCTGGAATAGTTTCGGCGAGCGTCTGGTGGAATAGTTTCGGCGAGCGTCTGGTGGAATAGTTTCGGCGAGCGTCTGTTGGAATAGTTTGGGCGAGCGTCTGGTGGAATAGTTTGGGCGAGCGTCTGGTGGAATAGTTTGGGCGAGCGTCTGGTGGAATAGTTTCTGCGAGCGTCTGTTGGAATAGTTTCTGCGAGCGTCTGGTGGAATAGTTTCTGCGAGCGTCTGTTGGAATAGTTTCTGCGAGCGTCTGTTGGAATAGTTTCTGCGAGCGTCTGTTGGAATAGTTTCTGCGAGCGTCTGTTGGAATAGTTTCTGCGAGCGTCTGTTGGAATAGTTTCTGCGAGCGTCTGTTGGAATAGTTTCTGCGAGCGTCTGTTGGAATAGTTTCTGCGAGCGTCTGTTGGAATAGTTTCTGCGAGCGTCTGTTGGAATAGTTTGGGCGAGCGTCTGTTGGAATAGTTTGGGCGACCGTCTGTTGGAATAGTTTGGGCGAGCGTCTGTTGGAATAGTTTCGGCGAGCGTCTGTTGGAATAGTTTCGGCGAGTTTCTGTTGGAATAGTTTCGGCGAGTTTCTGTTGGAATAGTTTCGGCGAGTTTCTGTTGGAATAGTTTCGGCGAGTTTCTGGTGGAATAGTTTCGGCGAGCTTCTGGTGGAATAGTTTCGGCGAGCGTCTGTTGGAATAGTTTCGGCGAGCGTCTGTTGGAATAGTTTCGGCGAGCGTCTGTTGGAATAGTTTCGGCGAGCGTCTGTTGGAATAGTTTCGGCGAGCGTCTGTTGGAATAGTTTCGGCGAGCGTCTGTTGGAATAGTTTCGGCGAGCGTCTGTTGGAATAGTTTCGGCGAGCGTCTGTTGGAATAGTTTCGGCGAGCGTCTGTTGGAATAGTTTCGGCGAGCGTCTGTTGGAATAGTTTGGGCGAGCGTCTGTTGGAATAGTTTGGGCGAGCGTCTGGTGGAATAGTTTGGGCGAGCGTCTGGTGGAATAGTTTGGGCGAGCGTCTGTTGGAATAGTTTGGGCGAGCGTCTGTTGGAATAGTTTGGGCGAGCGTCTGTTGGAATAGTTTGGGCGAGCGTCTGTTGGAATAGTTTGGGCGAGCGTCTGTTGGAATAGTTTGGGCGAGCGTCTGTTGGAATAGTTTCGGCGAGCGTCTGTTGGAATAGTTTCGGCGAGCGTCTGTTGGAATAGTTTGGGCGAGCGTCTGTTGGAATAGTTTCGGCGAGCGTCTGGTGGAATAGTTTCGGCGAGCGTCTGGTGGAATAGTTTCGGCGAGCGTCTGGTGGAATAGTTTCGGCGAGCGTCTGGTGGAATAGTTTCGGCGAGCGTCTGGTGGAATAGTTTCGGCGAGCGTCTGGTGGAATAGTTTCGGCGAGCGTCTGGTGGAATAGTTTCGGCGAGCGTCTGGTGGAATAGTTTCGGCGAGCGTCTGGTGGAATAGTTTCGGCGAGCGTCTGGTGGAATACTTTCGGCGAGCGTCTGTTGGCATACTTTCGGCGAGCGTCTGTTGGCATACTTTCGGCGAGCGTCTGTTGGCATACTTTCGGCGAGCGTCTGTTGGCATACTTTCGGCGAGCGTCTGTTGGCATACTTTCGGCGAGCGTCTGTTGGCATACTTTCGGCGAGCGTCTGTTGGCATACTTTCGGCGAGCGTCTGTTGGCATACTTTCGGCGAGCGTCTGTTGGCATACTTTCGGCGAGCGTCTGTTTGCATACTTTCGGCGAGCGTCTGTTGGCATACTTTCGGCGAGCGTCTGTTGGCATACTTTCGGCGAGCGTCTGTTGGCATACTTTCGGCGAGCGTCTGTTGGAATACTTTCGGCGAGCGTCTGTTGGAATACTTTCGGCGAGCGTCTATTCCAAAATTCTTGTACTAATAACAGCAGTTAGTAATTTTCCCTTTTCCAAAATGGGTTAGCTTTCTATTGCCATTAGCCATCATTTGCGTAACGTTATCCCTTTATGCTCTTACCCTCAGGAGACAGGTTTACCCTGTCTAGGTATGGATGTTGTGTTTTGGAATCTTCTTTAGCCGTATGGTCTGGTTTAGTCAGCCTTCGTTGTAAAAAATAACCTAAAACTTCTCACCGGATAGTGAGGACTCGATACTGTTTGTCTTCTACCATTCTATTTGCCTAGTAATCACAAATTGGAAAGGGGCCATAGGGAAAAGGCTTAGTTATGAGCCTTTGCAAAAGTACCGAATGCAATTGCCGCTTATTCGTGGCATGAGCAAAGTAATAGTTGTAAAAACTCGTTTTTTACTTAGCTACGATTATCCATTGCATAATCAAAATAAGTCTGCCAAAAAGGTCAAACTAAGACGATTGCGAGAGCTCTACTCGTTTTTTTTCACAGCTGTAAGTTTACTAGGAGTTCTCTATTTCAAGATGTGTCAACACTGAATGAAAAGTTTTATTTCAAATGCTTTTGAATTTGATAATGCAGTTAAACTGATCCTCGTGCTAACTATTCGCCTTCCAGCGTCTTATCTGTGATTTTATTTTTGTACTGTCAACTATTCGTAGATAAAGAAACCTATATCCCACTGAAAAAACCATGGAAGGAAACATCTGTAAGTGGGCGGAGCTTTCGCATGTAGATAAAGTATCTGAAGTTATGAACTATCTGATCTAAAATTGCGGTTAACATCGTATCAGTTTTGTGAAGCATTTGTATTTTAAATAAAAAGTTATCCACAGAACTTTCCTTGAAAATTTTCCCAAGTAAAAACTTTCCATGAAATCAGATGAGATTAAATAGGTTTCTATAGCAACCTGTTACTTGAAACTTCAAGTTCTGACAGAAGTTGTTAGGAAGGTTTTTTAAGAGGTAAATGCAAATGCGATTATGGGTCCTCAAGCAATTCACACATTGATCGGACATGTGCAAGCATATTCCGTTTCTGTACATTAACTGGGGATCGCTGTGTCTCAGTGGTTTAGCTACGCTGCACTAGCAACTTGTGAATGGGGGTTTCGCAGGTTCAATTCCTCCATGGGTGTATTTCTCTTCTGTGTCAGTAAAGCTGGCATTGTGTGTATGTCCATTGCTTGATGTTGTCAACCTTTCGTTTGGCACAGCTTGGTCAAATAAAGCGCCATAAAACCCATAACCACCGACCCATTACAAATACCGTTACGCATGCATATTTCACCCTCTTTAGTGTTGCAGGATTGATGTTGGACCAATGTGCGGATTGCCTTAAAGTGTTTTTTTTTTGCTGCTTGTATGTCATCGCATGATGTTCAACCCCAAAATTCTGACATTCCCCAAGTTCAACGTTTTTTAAGAAAAATAATTACCTAGCCCCACGGATTCACTAGCGAACTGAAAACAATCAATAAGATTCGCTAGTATGAATATTCGCTACCTAGTGAACAGGGTTCGCAAACAACCTCGTATCGATGGAAACGATCCTGGGTAGGTAAAATCCGCACTTTCATCTGCTTTACACTTAAAATCCATGTCATAACTCGTTTACTCCAACTGACCAAACTTTGTTTTTACGGCGCAAGGGCTACATTTGGCCAAGCTGAGCCAAATTCAAGACGACAACGAGGGAGCAAAGCAAAAAGCAGCAGATCACACTCGGATATGTGGGGTTTGAGATGCTCGTACGCACCTGAAGATGTGGCTCTGAGGGACACCCAACTTGGAGATACTTCCTTGACTCTCACGGCAGTGTACTTCCGTCGTCAGAGAAGCCAAGCTCCCACAAAGAATCAATGTAATTGATTCAGTTCCCAAGTCTTACCGCAAAGTGTTTCGGAATGAAGTGTCGATCGAAAAACGGGAAGAGGTGGGGAACGTTTCTTTGACCAAACACTGGCTGTGTTGTGGGAACACTCAGTAATGATCGGGTGCGTGCGGTGGCCGCTTGATGGATGGTGAGGTACGATTAATTCCGTCATTGGCGGTGTTAAATTATAAGTTGGCTGCCCCGGGATCTCTGGCTGGCGCCTCGCCCGTGATGGATGACCCGCCTCAATAACGCCACCCCCCCCCTCAGCCCCAGCGCGCCCCGGACAGCAGGAATCGAGCGGCCGCTCAACCCCCGTCCACGTCTGGCTCAACCCCTTTTCCGGTTACATTGTGTTTTTATCTACTTATGGCCACAGTTGAATTTTAAATCATCAATGTTTTTGTATACACTCTTCCATATTTCCTTAGGGGTCACCGTGGCTCGGTCGGTTTGCCCACTGCGCTAGAAACCTGCGAGTTGTAGGTGGCACGGATTCGATTCCCCATTTGGTGTATTTCTCTCTTCTGTGTCAGTAAAACTTTCCCTTTGGGTATGTTAATTTATTTGACGTTTTTTGCGCAATTTGGCCAAAATATGCGCCATAAAAAACCCAACCAACCCTATTCCTTCATGTTTTGACCAATATTTATTCCTCTGCCTTTTATTTATGTTTTTGTCGTGATGATCTTCGTTCCGGTGGTCTGCATCACTTTCGGATTGGACACAGGGGCCGCCAAGGCTTAGTGGCCTTGCTCACTGCGCTAGAAATATGCGAGTTGTAGACAGCGTAGGTTCTATTCTTGCAACTTACCCTGGATATATTTCTCTTATGTGGCTGGAAAACGTTCCTTGAATACGCCTCTATATTTGGCACTGTTCGGTGCAGCTTGGCCAAATATGGTCGCTACGCCATAAAAAATCCAACCAACCATATCGGACACGAGTTTCACATTTTATATTTTGTTTGGAGAGAATGTCCCTGTGGGGGGGTTCCCCTTACCGTTCATCACATATTAGTATAGTGTCGAGTTTTTAACAATCGCCGACACTTTGTTTTAACTTTGCGGGATTCGAATGGAGAAAAACCTTATTAAAATGTTTTAAGCTTTTTCGGATCGCATTAGATTTTTAAATTTCATGTGTTTTTGAACTGCATCACTTCACCTTATTTTATGTCAACATTTCCTTCAAAATATTTCGCATTACTAACCTTCAAAACTTTACCCCCATTCAACTTAACATTTACCATTCTTCCATTTTACCGTAACAAACCTTCAAAACTTTACCATTCACTCTTTTGCTGCTGACGATGGTTTTATTTGCTTATTCTTCTGATTAAGTGTTTATATTTGATTTTTGTTTTCATATAACGTACCTGTGTTTTAAAATCTACTTTTATATTTGGTTGAACTGCTATTTTGAATATTTTCCTTTAGTAAGTCATGTTTGGTCTTCGTTTTCCGCAGCTTACCTTTTTGGATCTCGCCATAAACCCAACCAATCTAAGGTCTATATACTTTTACCTTTTGCGCCTTGAAACACAACTGAGGGCAAAACTCTTTATTGTAATCACGGATTCACATTTGTAAATTTTAAATGTAAATCTCAATATGCGACACTAAAAATATTGCCCTTCAGTTGGCTTTCTTGATGCAAAAACAGATCCTAAGTGGAATTCCTGGGAAATGTGGGCTAGACCAAATTGCCATAAAACCCATCCAACCAACTGGGACGAAGTGTTTAAAACTCGATAATTTTATCCGTTTTTGACATACTATTAATCCCTTTCATATTTTTTATATTGTGCATCATGTCGATCAGCATGCCTTAACCATCCAATCTCGTCAACTTTGCTAAAGACGAGATATCTCATCAACTTTGCTGAAGACGAGATATCTCGTCGAAGGAAAACTGCCCTATTACTCCAAGGAAATGAAGATACAAGTAGGAAAAGTTCGCTCTTTATGGTATTTCATATTTTGACCACCACTTGCTTACCCTACCTTAAATTCCACGTTTTGACCACAACATGCTTTAACTATACATTTCATTATAGTATTTTTTATGTAGACCTGCGTATTCATTTATTATTTGTTAATTTCGCAATAGATTTTTTAATTTTAATTTCATTAAATTGAATTTGAACGTTTTGACTGAATTGTCGTTTCTACTTTAACTGCCATTTTGCCTTTTCTGTTTTTATTGCATTTGTATTCCTTGCATCCATCCATTATGGATCCATTGCATCCATCCATTATGGATCCATTGCATCCATCCATTATGGATCCATTGCATTCATTATGGATCTTGTTCCATAATGCTCAACCAACTTCTTAAAATGGTACATAAAAAGGACGACTCATCACAGCACCGATCTTTGCCGTCGAAAAAATTATTACTGTCTCAGCGAAAAATAAGTTAAGGAAACGAATTGTGGTAAAAACAAAATACCTCAACTGACTTATAAGTAGACGGATGGGTATGTAATCACTTTTGAATTAATGCACAGCAATGTGCTCATAAACTTCAGCTTTATTATCTCGTTTTCTGTTTTTCAGATAGCATCCCACTTGTTCCTATCTAAATTTAAAACGTTGTTCTATTAATAACACTTATGAGACTGATTTGAATGCGAAAGTACATTTCCCAATCTAGTCAGGATCTCCTTCAAGGAAACTTCATCTGCTTCATTCGCAGACACTTGTAAAACAATATCCACCAAGTGTGGAGCAATAGTCTGGCTGTTTCTAAACGAGGGAAAGAAGCGTACAGATAGCTGAAGGTCATGTATTGAGATGTCCTGCTGTGGTTTTTTGGATATCTTTCGGTCGGTTCGGAGATTTTGGCCAATCTTTGGCCTTGGAAGGGTGAATCAAAGTACGAGGTTAGTATAGTCCGGTGAGTTAGTACTGGAGTCGCGTTGTTTTGGGCGAGTCTTTTCATTGAATCACAGGGGTAGGTTGAACGTAAACAATGCTTGCCCACTATCTGAATCTTTAGCGTAGTTTCTGGTTCCGCCATACAACTGACAATTAGTTTGCGATGCAAACAATCGCCTATATGGATCACGGGACAGGATTTTGAGAATGACAGGCAAGCAAGCATGGGGAAGCAAAAAAGCCGCTAGGTTTAAGGCGTAGAATACGTCAGGCGAATGAGAGCGAAAGAAATAATTTAGTACAATACAGTTTAAAGCATTTAATATAACACATCAAATGTTCATATTTCGTTACAACGAATACAAATGCAACATTTCATCAGTAACGCCATACTTTAAATTACAAATATCTACTTTTCTAACACTTTGTACAAATTTAGAAATTAAATGACAAAGTATGTGCATAAGATTTCTGGCTTCGGTGGGTATTGAAAACTATTAGATTTTGACAACGGTGGTGTATTTTTCTTGATAAATTTGTTCTACAATGACTACACAGCATGAAATCATTCACACTGGACTGATGTAATTCGTTGAGGAACAATATCACTCCACTGTTCCGTGACTGCTTCAGGTCCTTCTCAAACCAAAGTCTATCACAAACATTACACGAATATCCAAATTCATTGTTTACGAATACAGCACGAAAATGTCTTAGCGTTACCCAAATTCTCTCATTCATCGCTCCGCACATATATCACAGTTGGGGCACTCGCTGTCGATGGCTCATTACCTACATCCATGGGTTCAACTCCATCGCTCTATAATGAAACGTTTATGTCATCAGATATGCTATTTGCGTCCAACTCAGCGACACAAGTACTTGGCACACTCGTATCAGCCATATGTCCACCTTGACGGTGCGACTGAACTTTCAAGCGCTCCCGTTGAAGCTCAGCATCAGACATCTGGGTCTAGGATTCCCCATCTCGATCATTCTTCCTTGCTATCATTCTTCTGGTGTTTATTATGCATATATTTGGACATTTTGAAAAATTTCCACACTTCGAAATCCGATATCTATACACATGTATAAATATTTAGGTTTCATTTATGTTATTTATAAAGGGCAGAGTCACAGGCCTAAATTAATGTGCGCGGCAGCTCACATTTTCATGACTCAACTTTGCGCTGCGATTGCATAAGCCCATGAGGTCAATGGGCATTTATAACATGCTTTGTTTAATGCTCTATTAAATTAATTTTTTTCCCGAACTGCCTCAGAAATGGAGCAGTTCGATTTATTTTAAAACCAGGAAAAGACCCATCTACTTGCGGAGCCTATCGCCCAATTTGTCTTTTGCCTACGTTTGGAAAAATTATTGAGAGGGTGTTTGTCAGGAAATTAAATTCCTGGCTGCACCTTCATGAAATTCTCCATAACAAACAATATGGTTTTCGAGAGCAGAGATCCTGTGAGGAGGCCGTGTTCTCTGTGGTTAATAAATTAAAATTATCCCGTGGTTTTTGTCATTCTGCCCTCACGACTTTAGACATTAAAGCTGCCTTTGACAGCATGGACTGGCAATTGTTAATGGACATTCTTATTAAATATAAAACTCCAATTATTATGATTCAATTTATCAAACATTATTTAACAAATAGAACAATTTCCTATTCTTTGATCAGATTATAACACGAAATATCATTAAAGGATGTACTCCTTTAATGATATTTCCACAAGGATCAGTACTAGCCCCGACCTTATGGAATATTTATTCCAACGAAATTCTATATTTAAATTCGGATGAAATTTTCTTACAAGCTTTTGCAGATGATCTAGCATTAATCACAACAGGTAATACGAGAAAGCTCCTTGAAATCAATACAAATAAGGCACTCTACGATATACACCAAAAGCTTTCTTTCCTTAAATTCAGACTCTCTGTGGACAGTCCATTGTTGTTTCTAAGAGTTCAGCGCAATCCTATTTTCAAAATTGACAATATTTCTATTAAAATCTCCAATAATTTAAAATATCTCGGTATCATTTTGGACAATAGGCTCACATGGAGTGACCACAGCCTATCTCTAACATCAAGGTGTTTTGGTATTGGGGGATCCATTGGAAGAGTCAGAGGCGGAGGATGGGGAGTTGGTTCCCAGCTCCAAAAAATCTGGTATCTCACCGTCATCGAGAAAATCCTTACTTATGGAGCTGGCGTATGGGGCGGTGCTTTGACTTTAGGTCAAAAGAAAAAACTCCAGTCCATTCAAAGACCTTTTCTATTAAAGATGTCTGGAGCATATTGCACTTCCCCCACTGACTCCCTTAGCGCCATCTGCGGTACCCCCCCACTACATGTGACCCTTATGTCCCTTTTCAAAAAATTTAACATCATTAAAAGGCAGCTGCCCGATCCTGAGCTTGGCCTGTCACCTGACCAATTTGATTTTAACTGTGTTATGACTGACATTCCTGCTAACAATCTAATTTGAATTTTAAAAATAGTATCCCTAACGCTGATTATGAGGTGTACACTGATGGCTCTGGTATTGATGGCAATATTGGAGCCTCGGTGTGCATCCTCCACAAAAACTCCCCTTTTAAAATTCTTAAATTCAAACTTAAAAATAATAACTGTCTTTCAGGCAGAGTTATCTGCTATTTTTCAAGCTATTCTATTTGCTATTACAGCTAATAAAAAAAATTAACATTTTTAGTGACAGTCTAAGCTCTGTCCAGGCACTCAAATCTCCCAATAGTAAATCCACCTATATATATATATTAATAATATTAAAAAGAAAATAGCTCCATATACTAACATTTTTGGCCTGGACTGGGTTCGGGCACACGTGGGAATAGCCGGGAATGAGTTGGCAGACCAGCATGCCAAACTTGCGGCCTATGATGGCGAGACGATGGATGTACCTGTTCCACTCTCCTTTTTGAAAAGAAAATTGAAAACCTATATTTTGGAGGAGTGGCAGGTGCATCATTCCAACTCAGTTAAGGGTCTCCGGCTGAAGGAGTTCATGCCGGAGATTAATACTGCAACTCTCGTCGAGGACAGATACCTCGTCTGGTACCTGATAGGTCATGGTCCTTTCCCAGCTTACTTACATAGATTCAAAATTAAAACTTCTGACCTTTGTGAATGTGGAAGGGTGGGAGATGCTGACCACTATCTCTTTGAATGTCAACAAACAAAACCAAACCATATAACTAAACCAAAATCAAGTAATAAACCTATCTGGCTAAACGCTATCATTAAAAATTATTTATCTAGATATAAAATTAAGGCTTGTGTGTTGGCTGCAAAGGAGATAGTTGGAAGGCTTCCTCCACTTTGAATTCATATGTAAATAACTGAACTCTTTCTATCTAACTTTAACTTTTAAAGTAGTTAAAATATTTAACATTGTACACTTCAACATACTTTGAATGTTTAAATTATATTTCATCTATATTGTTACATTTATTAATAAATAGTTCTATATAAACTAATTTATTATACAATTACTCTCAGGCAATGTTTGCTTGATTTATTCACCAACATTTGTTGGATTTTTTTTGTATTAAAAAATGTATCATTTTATGTAAATATGTAAAATTTAAAGATAATAAATGGTTCCCCCTCCTACCATTAAATGCTCTAAACCTTACTGTGATTAGGTAGGAGGTGGGTCTACTACTACTAATGCTCTATTAATGCTCTATTTTTATGTGTCTTGCTCGACTCCTGAGTGATTGCTGACTTGGTTCGAGTTTCCACGTATTTTTATAAGCCTGGTCTCTTAACTATTGGGCGTTTTCTATAAGCCTGCTTCCAGTTTTAAATATTGGGCATCTTCTATAAGCCTGCTAAAGTTTATTTCCGGGAATCGAGCACCGTATTTGCTACGTGTTTTGCTCGACACCTGAGGGATTGTTGACCTGGCTTGCTCGAGTTTTTATATTTCAAGGCGCCTTTTATAAGCCCTATAATTAAAAATTTTATTTTTTGGGGGAATCGAGCACTGATCTTTTATATATTTTGCTCGATTCCGATTGTTTTTGTGGTTCGTTTTGTGTTCTTTTTTAGGTTTTGTTGTATTCTTGCTGGCCCTGTTCGCCACTGTAAATTTTCTTTTGATTTTAATAAATACTGTTTTGGGGGGTTGGGTCCCCCTGGCCTCGTGTGCAGCGAGAATCTTCTCCCTCCTCCCACTACAAGCTCCAAACCTTTCGGTGAGTTGGGAGGAGGTGAGTCTATAATGCTCTATTGAACGCGATATCGTTCATTTATGTATTTATAGTTTTTAAGTTTTTTTGTGATCCTCACAAATTAAGCGCAGTACCCGGTTTTGAAAGGGAAGATGTATTCTACGTCAAGACCTTCGTACTTCTGCAAATGTCTTGCCTTTTTACCGCATATTACTCAAACTAGAACAACCCTTTATTGGTGCTCTTTCCCGTATTCTCAACATACGGCCCTTTCACTTAAAACCCAACATACGTTCGACCAGCATTGATGCCTTTATTCCATGGCCTTGTCAGGATCGCAGTGGCTCAGTGGGGTTGCACACTGCGTTAGCAACCTACTAATTGTAGGAGGTGTAGGTTCGACACCTCCCTGGTGTAATTATTTCTTTTATGTCAGTAGGTTTCTTGCGTATGTGTCCATTTACTTAACGTTGTCGTGTTCGGTGCAGCTTGGCCATCAAACCCAACCAGCTTATCTCTTTATCGGTACCTGCAACACGAAAGAAGCCTGTCAATTGTCTGAGCCGTATTCTCACCTTTTGGGCACCACTAACAGTTTACTGACCCAGTTTCTGCACCACTTAACTCAAACCAAACTCATTATGGGAAGCTTTTTTATGAATATAAAGGGTGATCGGCACAGGATTCCTTGTCGAAAATCAACCCGAAAAAATGTCCGTTTCGCGATTGGACGTGACTTTCCGGAGATGCGTGCCTAAACGGACAGTTTAACGTAGGGGTGTCAAACTCAATTAAAACACGGGCCATTTAATGCAACCGGTAAGATTCACGCGGGCCACATCACATTTACAAATTTTCTTTAAATTATATTTTGAAGTGAGGATTCACACACACACACAGGAATATGAATAGGATAATTAAAACACAGTACGTAATTAAGTGAATTTAGGGTAATAATTTATAATATAGCTATATAATTGCTTTTATTTAAACGTTTCTTTAATTTAATGTATTTATAAAACTAAAATTAATTTTTTTACTGGAAACTTGCCAGCCCTTTCCTCCTACTAGTTTTCCAATATCTGGATTCAAAGATTGAGAACACACAATCTTCATTATGGCAGATGGATGTTTATCAGTTAATCTTGATCTGTAGGCCGTTTTATTTAATTTCATGGACGAAAATAGTTGCTCACACATTTTTAACAAGACGAAGTTGTGTGTACGGTATTGCCTCGATCTCCCCTAAGTGCTATTTTCTTCATAACATATTGTCTTGTTTTCATTTTATTTCAGAGCATCGTGGGCCACAAAAAATTACCTCGTGAGCCACATGCGGCCCGCGGGCCGCCAGTTTGACACCCCTGGTTTAACGCACTCATTCCGATTTGCCATATCCATCTCGTTCTTTAATTTCGTCTCAATTGACACTCGGGTACAGGAAAGTGATATTTTGACCCTGAAATTTCGAATGACCGGAAGAGACGTCGCGGCTTTCGACGCGATTCAGTTTAATTTGTTTACACCGATTACATGTATTTCTAACCCAAGCACCGTTATTCCGAAAAGCACAAAAGAAAAACTCATGTTAATAATCTCCAATCAAGTCTGACGGAGTCAGACTAGATCAAGGAATCCGTTGACTTTTGTAAACTGATTCATAGGAGGGAAGTGTAGCTTCTGCAATCCGAAGACTGGAGCACCGAGAGGTAGAAGACTGTCTTGGCTCCGTGAAGTAGATGATTGCAGAGGGTATTGAAATGAAGAGCTTGAGAGAGAGAGAGAGAATTGTTCTTTAAGATGAAGGAAGTTGGAAGGCTGTAGGAGGATTTGGAGGTTTTCTATGAATTTTGGAAGAAGGCCGGACTGGTGTTCTGTTGCAGTTGAAGGAAATACAGGTGAAGCGTACTCCAGTGGAAGCGGATCAAAAAGATGTTCGGATCATGAATTAAAATGTATGAGTTCTAATTCTAAAGTTGAAATTTGACGAGAAAAATAGCCGAAATTCGGTCTTACTATTGAGAGATTTTCAGTTTTCATATCATTTTGTAGGTTTTTGTAGTTGCATGTTCTAGTTAATTTTCATAGATGGATCGGCATTTTTTCCGGTGAATTTCCGCCAAATTCGGGAGCAAATAAAATGAGCGGCTTTTATTGAATTCCACGAAAAACTCATTGATCATAAAAGCGTAATTTTGCTACTCGTTATCTGGCAGCACCAGAATTAATGTTTACTTTTTTATAAAACTTTGTAGAACGCATTTTTTCGTCGGAATTTCGTTTCTGTTTGTATTTATGTCTTAATCTTTTACATATTGCAATATATTCAGGAATTAAATATTTGCTTCTGAAGTATATTGTAGAAGCTATGAAAAAGTTAAAAAGTATTTTCCGTACAACTTAAATGATTGCATTTTTCTGTGGAAGAAAAGTGCTTATTCTAATTCACTTTTCAAGCAACATTTAACCATTTCAACCCGAGCAACTCCGGGTAATTCAGCTAGTTATTTCTAAATGACGGTTTCGATTAAATTCGTTTGTATTAAAACAGTAATCCTTCGTTATATTGTGCCACATTGTATCGCGCATACGCTATATTGCTCTTTTACTTGTCTCGATGAACTTTTAAAATTGTGAACAGTAGCGAAAAAATCTCGATCTTTCTTTAGAATTGGCAGTTCAAAGGTCACCTTTGTTTAGTCATTTTATTCTTTTTTCTGTGCTGTCCCAATGCGAAATTTCGTAGGGGGCATTTACGGACATCGTCAAGTGAAGGGTTATTCATCGGTGGGGCGTCGAAAGGAAGAAAAACCGTAAATGAAATTCTGTATATTCCAAAATATTCTACCGTAGTGTAGTTTTATAGTATAATTTTAAATAAAACACGCACGATGTATAATGTCAACAGAGTGATAAGGACGGACAAACTTCAAGTGTATCACTAAAATAATCACGTTTGTAAGCATTAATTGTATGGGCGCAAGTGGTGTGTTTAGGCACAAACAAAAATTCCGCGAAAAATGAAACAATATGTTCATTTACATCATTATTTTACAGTTACTTATTTAGAATGATTTTTAACAACTGCTGAAAGGTGCCACCACCAACATTAATTCAAGCTTGGCGGCATTGGTGCACAGATTGGCGGACTTTTTCACTTACTAGAGTGCACTTTTTGGCTCGCATCGTTCCTTTGCTGGAACTCGGCAGCTGAACGAGTTTCTTGATGGTTCGAATTCAGGTAGGTAGCTATTTTAACTAACGTCGCACTGGAGCAACACAACGGGGCAATGGTCAGGGATCAAACCCTACGAGAAAGATCCTAGGACAATACCACGTAATTTTGAACCACGGTCAGATGACGAGGTCAAACCTGAGCCCTCTCCAAACTCCCACACCACGCCAACGTACAAATTTGAGACCACGGCAGATTTAACGTGCACAAGCTCCCTTTGTACACGACGGTCTTCGGAGGTACGAATTCTGATAAAGCAAACATGCATCTAATGGGTGGGGCTGCCAAAGGTAACGGAAGGGCGGTGCTAATACACAGATAAAGCCTCCCCGAAAGGCGAGTGCCGAATCGCAAAATGTGAGCGTTTGCTTCGCTAGCTTCGTGATTTTTCTGGTTTGTAGGGCCGTAGAGCTTGAGTAGGCTAGCCCAATGCTCTACGAGTTGTAGGCGGCGCAGGTTCCATTCTTCCCTGGGTGTATTTCTCTGTTCAGTGTCAACAAAACATTCCTTTTATGTGTATGTCCAATTACTTGACGCTGTTTGTCTTGTGTTTGACGCAGCTTGGCCAAATATGGCTTTTGCGCCATAAAATCGAACTAAACGACCATATTACCCTTCAATTCATCGTGGGCAAGTGAAAATGAGCGTTACGTCAAAGCACTACAGGGTGAGTCTAAATTGTTTTTACAAAATAAGAGGGTTGATAGTACCCATCCAGACGAGCCATAATTACCATGGAACATAGGGTCGCATTCCACTCTGAGAGACAGAAAAGAGTAAAGTCGAAACGCGTCGAGCATGAACAAGTCATCGCCTCTGACGTCGTTTTGTACCTGCCTACGTAGCATATCTCCTAAGCAAGATGGATCGGACATGGCGGACCTGTGGCTTGGCCTCACCGGACCTCAACCCACTGGACTTTTTCTTCTGGGGGCACATTAAATCTTTAGTGTACCAGATGCCTGTGGACTCTGCTGAAGATCTCGTAGCGAGAATCGGTGTTGCCGCAGACAAAATGAACACAACACCAGGAATCTTCGGGAGCCAGTCATTCCTTCGCCGGTGTGAACTGTGCAACGACACTTTGAACACTTGCTGTGAGTTTTTCTCTGATCAATCAGATTGTGCTACTTTTGGTATCGTTCATTCGCTTTCCCAACACTGTTGTAAGTTCATGTTGAAATTCTAATTTGACTCTTTTCTGCCTCTCAGAGTGGAATGCGACCCTATGTTCCATGGTAATTATGGCTTGTCTGGATGGGTACTATCACCCCTCTTATTTTGTAAAAACAATTTAGACTCACCCTGTATATAAGGAGGTGGTTTTGAAAATGCACTTTTAAGTGGAATTTATATGATTCTTTTAAAAGCAAAAACTAACTATATACAAGCGATGTATTTGTTCTCAAAACATGCTCTTGGTGTGAAGCAGAATTTCTCAGACCATTATTAACCTCAGTATTCACGCGCAGTTCCAGCTTACCGAGGAGTCCACCTTTCCAACACACTCATCAAGGAACGAAAAGGAATGGTTTCGAAGGAAATGAAACACAACTCTCCCACTCGAAAATCTCTTTCGGTTCCGTTCCACTAAAGTAATTCTTATTTTCTATTATTTCCGGCGTTCTTTGATTTCCTCATTCCGCCATCAGAAATGGAATTTTCATTCCTCCCAGACGGCGGTCCTTTATTCTGAAGATTGGGTGATCATCGAACGCTTTCTTTCCTCCCCGCGCGATTCGATACATCCCCGCTCTCTCAAATCGAATCAATTTCGAATACTTTTAAATAGCTTTCTGTGTGCTGGTCATTCGAAAGAATCCCTTGTATGATCTTGCAATTATTCAAGGTGATTAAGAATGATAATTCAGAACGTTGTAGTGAGGTGTATATTCAGGGTGGTTCAGAACGTTATAGCGATTGTCTTTCTAAGCGCTTGTGGCAGAGACGTACTTTCCGATTAAATTCAACCATAACCTCCACCCCAAGTGAAACCTTGCGCCATAAAACGAAAATCAACCAACCACGCAAGTTCTTAAAAATATCTTGAAGCTTCTATTCAAATTATTCTGCACTATTTGCATTTCATTGATTTTTAAATTAGGTAGTGTTTTCTTTCCATATCTCGGTGTTTTATCCCATCTTAAAGTATTTCGGATTGTAATATCTACTGTTTAAGCTCTCGCAGATTGTGAAGTTAATGGTAGTGAAAAGGCTTATGGATTAGCTAAATTGTCGTAAAAAACGAATCCACTGCATTCACCGAGGACTTTCTCTCTCAAAATGCTTTAATAAGACCAAAAGCTCAAGCCAAAGTGGTTCGAATACTGCAATTACATATATTAGTGCACAACGTCACCATTTTCTTTTTCAAAAGAAGCCGAATGAAGTTATACAGGGTGAGTCTAAATTGTTTTTACAAAATAAGAGGGGTGATAGCACCCATCCAGACGAGCAATAATTGCCATGGAACATAGGGTCGCATTCCACTCTGAGAGACAGAAAAGAGTAAACTCGAAACGCGTCGAGCATGAACAAGTCATCGCCTCTGACGTCGTTTTGTACCTGCCTACGTAACATATCTCCTAAGCAAGATGGATCGGACGTGGCGGACCTGTGGCTTGGCCTCACCGGACCTCAACCCACTGGACTTTTTCTTCTGGGGGCACATGAAATCTTTAGTGTACCAGACGCCTGTGAACTCTGCTGAAGATCTCGTAGCGAGAATCGGTGTTGCCGCAGACAAAATGAACACAACACCAGGAATCTTCGAGAGCCAGTCATTCCTTCGCCGGTGTGAACTGTGCAACGACACGCCACTTTGAGCACTCGCTGTGAGTTTATCAATCAATCAGATTGTGCAACTTTTGTTCATTCGCTTTCCCAACACTTGTAAGTTCATGTTGAAATTCTAATTTGACTCTTTTCTGCCTCTCAGAGTGGAATGCGACCCTATGTTCCATGGTAATTATTCCTCGTCTGGATGGGTACTATCGCCCCTCTTATTTTGTAAAAACAATTGACTCACCCTGTATATTTAAATACCCATAATATCTCTGGTTATGTAAAACGTGTAGTGGAGTCCTAAGGTTACTGGATGATTGCAAGCGAAAGCTTTAGATCTTTTTTAAAAGGGTACATTTTATGGTAAGTAATTAACCCGAAGTGGAGCAAACACAACGGGCTATTGGCGTGTCCGGGATCAAGCTCGAAGGGAAAGATTTAAGAAAGACTCGTAATTTTGAATCAGGGTTCAATGACGAGTTCAACACCTGAGCTGGCACCCCACTCCAAATTTCCACACCACGTCAACGTGAGGGCCTTTTGTGGCAAAAAGAAGAAAGCAATTGAGAAATGAGGTGATGGTGTTTGGAGGGATAGGAGATGAATATTGTTGGTCCTGGAGGAGAATAAACGCACGAATCACTGGAGGAAATTACGAGTTCCGCAAAAGCATGTATGAAACCCGATCTAAACGATGATCCAATTCACAGCCTCTATACATTTTACATGTTTTAAATCTCTTTCATTTTTGACTTATGACGCTTTTATTGGACTATTGTCTTATGTTTGGCGCAGCTTGTCCACTTTTGGTCCTTGCGCCATAAAACCCCAACATCCAATCCACAGCCTAGCGTTCTTATCTACCATCTGTATAAGAACGGGCCAGGAAGGCTTGTTTTTTAATACAGGTTGAACAGAATCGACCACACAATAATACCACGCGTTTCCTTATAAACCAACACGAAAAAGTGTCCGTTTTGGGATTGGACGTGAGGTTCCAAAGGTTTCACTTCTGAAGTTCCTGATTCCGGTCATTTGAAATTTCAGCGCTAAAAGCACCAAACTCCGTACCCTTTTGTCATACCTGGGGTTGGCCGGGCCTGAGTCAATCAAAACGAAAATAAAGTACCCGATGGACCTGAAAGTTCGAATATGCTTTAAATTCTAAATGTGGGTAAGCATATTCGAATGCTACCTCCGATTGAAAAACGGACATTGCTTTTCTAGGTTTGTTTTCTACAAGGTAGTTAACCTCACACTGGAGCAACTTAACGGGCTATTCCGGGATCCATCCCTAGGGGAAGGTCCGGGAATAACACCACGACATTTTGGACAACGGTCAGTTAACCAAAGCAACACCTGAGCTGGCACCCCACTCTCCAAACTTCCACGCCAGCGTGAGGACATTTGAGGCCACGATAGATTTAACGAGCCTTCGCGTACATGAGTCCGACTTTCGAACTTCGGTTGCTAATTCATCAATCTTCCAACCGGGATAATTCGGGCAAGTTTTCAACAAGGAATCGTGTGGTATAATTAATGTGTGGTCGTATCCTGTATTTAACGTTCCACTAAGACTTTAGTAGATTATTTTTGAAATGTTATGAATAATTATGAAGCATTTTTTACAATTTTTGTTTACTGTTCATAAAGTGAAACATGTTGAGGTAAATAGGGAAATAGATCGATTCTTCTATTTTTTCATTCACAAGTGGAGGTTTGTAATTAAATGTTATTTAATCACCCTAATATTGCTACTTCAATCCACTTGGCATAAAAAACGGCCGCCTAAGCCTTTTCATAAAGAGTTTCTCCCCCTTCACAGTTTAAATAGCTTCTTCTATTGTTTGAAAGAAACCAAGTGAATCTGGTGAAAAAAGGTTTAACTGATTAAGAGCCATTCAGACGAAACTGATGGTTCTAGTGTAAAATAATACGTCCATAGCGCTCAGGGGGTCAAATTCTTCCGAACAAAGAAACGATTCTAACCGCCAGAACATGCCATTATCCTCAAAAAGAATTGCTGCTGAGAACCTTTCTCAAGAATAACACGACGTCTCACATGGCTTTAAAAATTCTTCCGATGGTAACGAATATAAAAGTCCGATTTATATGACAGGTTTTATCGGAACTAAAATAAAATTCTGATGGAACGTTTTCTCTGCTTTCAACCCTCCCACATTTTTTTGGCCCTGTGAGTTGTGATTATTTTCCTGGAAAAAATAATTTTTTCTCCCGATTTCTGCAAAACCGTGGTCGCTGAAGTCGAAATTGAATCAATCCCGCGTCAGAAACTCCGAGATAGCGGTTCCAGGTTTGCCCCAGCCGCCCGCCTATTCATCTTTGGCGGCCATTTGCGTCGCCAAGGAAGATAGCAAGGGGCGTTTGCACCCCTCCGTGGCATCTTTATTATGGATTCTGTTTTATTTTAGAGTTGGAGCGTTAAGAATGGTTTCGAATTTTCTTCCCTGTGCTATCATTCATTCCATTCTTTTTGTGCGAAGTCGATCTTTTTATTCCCCCGCCCCCTTGCGCAGCTGTTGAGTTCCACGGTTTGGATTGTAGAAAAATGGCCACTTCCGTTTGGAAGGGATACGGAGAGAAAAGAAGCATAAATACAAGGATTGGAATGTTGAATGGTGTGGTTTCTGGAATGGAATTGTTTCCGGCAGTAGTTCCGAAAGAAACAGTAGAAATGCCTGGCGTTTGGTGGTTACCCTTAGTTTCAAGCGAAAATCCTTACTAAACATTTAACCTAATACCTATAGTTTAACACTTCCTATAGGATTATTGGGTTCATCCTGAGCAAAAACGATCTTTGGTCCCTTGAACTCTTCAGTCTCCAATTGGGTACCTTTTCAAAATATTCATTAAGTACAACATTAAATTGTGTTTAGCTGTCGTCAAGACCAAAGTCCTTGTTTGGGGAAACGAAGCATTAGCTGCCAACCACGAGTATTCATGTGTTTGGAATTCGGGGTTCGGGTTTCCAAATACTCGGGCTGTATCCAATGTATCCTGATGAAAAGCGTTTCACGTTGGTAAGCCTATTTAAGTAACAAGGCTTTGAGGAAAGCTTGAAAATAATACCAAAAAGTAGTAGTATAGCAGTAGACAAGTTATTCGAAGAATTAAATTTAAAATTCCAACTGCAGATAAACGAAAACAACAGAAACGACCTATTGGAGCATAATTAAATACCTGGGTTAAAGAATAGGAGACAGTTTGTGCTCAATACCGTAAGTGTAAAGCCTCATTCTGTGTTGAAGGATGATCGGATTTCTAGACTAGATTCTAAGGTAAATATTAACTCGTGGCGCAATCTACATCCATTAAAAAGTAAAGCGCGAGGGTGCGGGTTTGAAACATAATTCAAAACAAACCGTCGCGTACGTGACGGCCGGTGTACATTAAATCTGTCGTGGCCTCAAATATCCTCATGTTGGCATGGTGTGGAAGTTTGGACAGTCGGATCCCAGCTCTGGTGTTGACCACGTCATCAAACCGTGGTTTAAAATGACGAGGTGTCCTAGAATCTTTCCCGTCGGGATTGATATCATACTCTTGCCAATAGCCCGTTGTGTTGCTCCATTTCGACGTAAATTCGACTATCAATCACTTTTTGTATCTTCGCAATAAAACCCAAGATATTCGATTGGGTATTTTGTTGTGATCATTGCAGTCCTAATCATCAAAGTACAAAATTAGGTACCACCATAAATGTATATTTGAACTCTTCGTTTCTGGAGTACCTGTTTGGGTATATCAAAATAACTTTTTAATTTTCAAACGTAGTACCATATACACATTAATTCTGCTGTCCCCAGGGTATCACAACCTCGAAACCCCGAGGTACACGAGCGATATATTCTTCCATCCCTTGAAATCTCTTATTTTTAAAAGTCATTAGCTTTTTAAACCTCATTTGATATCTTTACTATTCCCATCTCATTACTAGTTAATCATACCTTTTATATTATACACCTTTTTGTGGTCAACATGTTTTAAAACATCAATTCATATCAACCATGATTTTATACATTTTATATTAATGATAGCAAATTTCCAATCCTGTTTCACTAAATCGATTCAATTTAATATTTCCACAAGTTACGTTTGGTACCTTTTAATATACTTTTTATTGTTGTTTGGCTCGATTTTTTGAATTTTCACATATTTATAGAATTTCATTCGTCTTGCTTGGCGCAGTTTGTCCAATACTGGACCTTGCGCCATAAAACCCAAATCAACCAACCCTTATTCCTTTTGCGTTTTTCTTTCTCGTCTTGTGTTTGGCGCAGCTTGGCCAGATATGGCCCTTGCGCCATAAAACCCAATCCGATGTCCCCAGGTATATTCTAATAATCTGACCCATGGAGGAAAGGTCCATTTTTGTGGATAAAACTCCATGGGGACCCATTTTTTCCAAAAGAAATGCATTCTTTCTATCATTTTCCAGTCTCAGTACCTTAAATAACCGATAAACGTATTTTTGATGAGAGATTTTCTCGGGCTGAAGAAATTGCGGTTTCTTCGAAGTAGGAACGGTTCGATTCCTGTCAGGTGCATTCCTCCCTGGGTGTATTTCTCTCTTCTGTGTCAGTAAAACTTTCATTGTGTGCGTCTGTCTATTACTTGATATTGTATGTCTTGTGTCTGGCGCAGCATGGCCAAATATGGCCCTTGCGTCATAAAACCCCCAAAAACCAATCAACCGAAGCAGGAAATTTTCTGTTTAAGTACAAATCTATCAAATAAGTACATCGGATCACCTGAAAATAGTGTGGATTTTTAGCTGTGGAGCCTGATTAAGATTCTGTTTCTTCAATAGTCGTTTTTGAACTAAGCTATCTTTCAAATTGTAAAACTTAAGATATTAGCTGTTGCATTTATCTTAAAATGCTCATGTTTTATGTGCTCAATTTATTTCCACCTTAATGCAGCCATTTCTAATAGACTGAAGATATGTGTATTTTTGCAAAAAGCTACATAAAAGCTACATAAACCGAACTTATGTTAGTACAGGACTTGGAAGGATCATCTTAATCATATAACTACCACTAATGTGGGCATCGGAACCATTCTGGGCATTTTTTGTTTGAAATTTCGTCCGCGACCTCTAAGCCTTAATGGACCCTTCGACCTTGAAACCGAGGCGAGCTCTTCCACAATTAATCTGGCCGAACACCTGATTTTGTCACATTCCATTAGCGGCGGTAGGTATACGCCACTGGAAAGGAAGAGCGTTTTATTGCATTCCTAATTGAATCGATAGAGCTAGAGCATTCGCCTCGTGATGGGTGCTCTAAAAGTGGTACGACTGTTATGCCCTCAAACCATAGCCATCTGGAATGCTCGTATTCCAGCATTACCTTCTCCATCAGTGGATGGCAGATAATTAGCCCTTGTGCAGCAAAAAATGCCATAGAACGACAAACCAAACCATTAGGATTTGGATCAACGTGATTTTAATCTACCTTCTCAATTAGGCGATTAAATAATTCTGCTTTTATTTTTCTATTAAACTTGCTCTACAAGGTGGTTCAAATCGACCACACAATCGTACCAAACGATTCCTCTTTGGAAAGTAAACCTGAAAAAGTTAGTTTTACGATTGACCGTGGCATTACAACCGATAGTGCATTCGGATTTGCATGCTTATCAACAAGTAGTTTCGACGAGATATCTCGTCCATCAAGATGTGATCAATTCTGCTAATGACGAGATATCTCGTCGATCAAGATTGTTTGCTAATGACGAGATATCTCTTCGAGGCAACCACCAGGAGGGTTAATCTCGTGATTTGCATTCGTCTCGTGTGACTCGGGTAACAGCAACCCCAGGAGGATCGTATGGTGTTTATAGCCCTTGAATTTCGGACCGGAATAAAACTACAGACGCGCGCTAATATCTGGAATGCAAGACTCAAATCGAAAAACGGCCAACCCGTTTTCGGGTTGGTTTTCGACAAATAATCGCGTGCTACGAATTCTTCCACTTTCAATTATTACGCTGTCGATTCTGAAAACCTTCTATATTATATTGATTACTCAATTGTTTTATATTTACACTGCCTTTTCTGCCATCTCAATGCCTTGGAATTCACAGGGCCGCCGTGGTTCAGTGGGTATACCCACTGCACTAGCGAGTTGTAAGCGGTGCAGGTTCGATTCCTGTCAGGTGTACTCCACCCTGACAGGGACGTAACTAGGCTAGTTTCCACCCGGGGCAAGAACTTGCCTTGGCGCCCCCTCCCCTCTCTTCATCTTTTATCATACGTAAATATCTATAGTAAAAAGATACTTGGCCAGTTTAGCGCATTAGGGGGCAGAGGGGGCACATGCCCCGTCTACCCCATAGTTACGTCCCTGCTCCCTGGGTGTATTTCTCTCGCCTGTGTCAGTTAAGCTTTCATTGTATATGTATATTACTCGATATTGTCTGTCGCAACATGGCCAAATATGACCCTTCAGCCATAAAACCTCAACCAACCTCGGAATTCTCCATTCAGTTGTCTGGAATTATCCATTCACTGTCAATTACTTGATGTTGTATGTTTTGTGTCAATTACTTGATATTGTATTGGGTCTGGCGCAGCATGTCAAATATGGCGCTTGTGCCATAAAACCTCAAAAACCAACCTCCCTGGGTATATATTTATCTCTTCTGTGTCAGCAAAACTTTCATTGTATATGTATATTACTCGATATTGTCTGTCGCAGCATGGCCAAATAAGACCCTTGAGCCATAAAACCTCAACCAACCTTGGAATTCTCAATTCAGTTGCTCTGGAATTATTCATTGAATGGGAATTTTCATTCTTCCCGAGTGATTGTCTCAATTCACCCGTTTCTTGAATCTTGGGCGAGGGAACCCAAGCAGCCACCTGCTTCAGGCCAAAGTTGACCTGAAGCTGCCCATCTCGCACTCAAACCCTGCAATCCGATCGTTGGTCTCGAAGTTCTGCATTCGCCCACACACTTTTCAGAAATTAAAATACGACATCCGCCCATGCATCGCCAAGTTATCGCGCAGTCTCGTCTTTTGTGACTTAATTTATAGCAGAGTACTGCTCCAGATTTCTTTCGAAGGGGGGCGAAGGACGAACGTGCTTCGCAATGCAATCGACACCACTAAATAAAAAGGGGATCGTGTCAGCGATGGAGGAAATCACAAATCATTTTAGAATATGAATTCAGGTAGTCATTCCCTCGAGTATCAAGGACAAGAAAACATGACGTACCGAGGGAAGTTAAGGAGTGGAGGCTGAGAAAAATTTGTTTACAGAGAAAAAGCTCAACTTATGAGTTATTTTGAAATTAAGTAAAACTACAGAGGCTGTTCGGACATTTTTCGAACGATTTTGATGAGCTGTAAAAAAATTGTATGCTACGAAAGAATTTTATTTTCACAGCCGTTAAAGTATAACTTATATCGTCTGCTAACTCAGAGTTTTGTTTACTTTCACAATGGCGCTTTTAAATAAGCAATGGATGGAAGGCTATGTTTCCTCTTTCCGAAGAGAATTATGCTGATTCAATTATTCAAAAACGCTGTAAAAGTCACGGTTTTTCGATATCTAAAGGTACGATAAGTAATATTAATGAGAAAGGTAAATACGTAAAAGTGGAAAAATACTTCGGAAAAAGTATCCAAAAAAGAAAACATTTCTGAGAATATTTGTAAGGTAAGATTTTTAATTTCGAATGAGAATCCGCCAAGTCAAAGGACTATAGCAAAGTGAATGTGATAACTTTCTCAAAGAGATTTGATTGTTGCCGGTTTTGCATATAATGGGAAATTAAAAGTGAAAAGGAAAAAAAATGTAAAAATCAACTCCCACATATTATCAAGACCCTATTTTATCCCCAATATTCAAAAAAGAAATACCATATCTTTACCCACAGTGCCAACAATCAGTAGAATTGCATCAGGGTAAAGCAAGCAGCCACATATCTAAATCGAGTATTAAATTCTTAGAAAAAATGGAACATGAAACTGGTATCAAGTCACTTTACTGATATTCCTGCTAAATCTCCAGATGTTTCACCCATGGACTTTTGTGCTTTTGGACTTTTAAAAAGGGCATTATCGAAACGTCGACCGAAAACCATTCAAGGACTGGAAAACTGTGGAGCAAGAATGGGACAAGATACCACTGTCGATACTACAAAAATCATTATCATGGAAATTAAGGTGTAGAAAGATAGTTAACAATAAGGGCTATCAAATGGAACATTTAAAACACAAAAATTTCATGTAAAAAAATTGAGCTTCAGTCCATTAAATTCGTTCAAAAAATGTCCGAACAGCCTCTGTACACTAACGTTGATAGAACCCTCGTGCAAATCACTAGTACTTTCAGTTCTCTTATACGGTTCTGAAACATGGAAAATTACCAAAACATTGTATAAACTAAATGTTTTTCTAAATAAATGTTTAAGAATTAATCTTAAAGATTTTTTACTACTGCCATACTACATTTCAAATGAAGAATTACTAAATAAAGCAAACTTTAATGAAATAGGAAATGAAATGAAATTTAGACGTTGGAAGTCTTAAGAATGAGCAGGGACAGTATTCCTGATATAGCATTGACCCCTGATGGAAAGAGAAAGCGTTTGATCTGGCGACGTATGATGGAACAGGAGAGAAGTGAGGCTGGTTGGCGAGATGGTATGAAGCAGACTTGCTGCATCGGACAGGAAACTTTGGCGATCTAGATTGAAGGCCTTATGTCCCCCTATGCACTAAAGAATTTATGATGTCACTACCGGCGGATCACTTATGATTTTCAATCTTCCTTTCGAGGTTCAACCGAAGAATCTCAAAAAGTTGATGCCAGTGGCTCGGATGATGAAAATAGAACCTTCAACCGTCCCCAGGAGTTGAGAACTGAAATGTTGAAAGTGAAATATGCAATTCTAAATAGTGAGGCCAATTCTTGGTTTCTCATCAGCCCGGTAGCCCGGTTGGAAGACTAACGGATTAGCAACCGGAGGGTCACGAGTTCGAATCCAAGACCCTCGTGTACAAAGGGGCACGTTAAATCTGTCGTGACCTCAAATGTCCTCACGTTGGCGTGGTTGGGAAGTTCGGAGAGTGGGGTGCCGGCTCAGGTGTTGCCTCGTCATCTGATTCAAAATTACGTGGTGTTGTCTTCGGGTCTTTCTCTTGGGTATTGATCCCGGACCGTCGCAACGTTACTTAAAAATACCAACCTATCATAACACCACGGCATGTTCTGTTTTCTGTACCGCGATTTGATCTTAATTGAGTATTGACATGAGCATTGCTGCCAATCGTAATACAGAATTCCTGCTATTGTCGGTTCCAATATACTGGATTTCGTTAATTCTTTTAACATTTTATTGCTTTCTAATTGGAAAAGGCTTTTCAGCACGTTCCTTTTCTGTAGTAGCATCTTGATCGAGTAACTACATGAGAAGTGTTACCAACCATAGGACAGAATTATTACTATTGTCTTATACAGGGTGAGTCTAAATTGTTTTTACAAAATAGGAGGGGTGATAGTACCCATCCAGACGAGCAATAATTACCATGGAACATAGGGTCGCATTTCACTCTGAGAGGCAGAAAAGAGTCAAATTAGAATTTCAACATGAACAGTGTTGGGAAAGCGAATGAACGATACCAAAAGTTGCCCAATCTGATTGATTGATCAGAGAAAAACTCACAGCAAGTGCTCAAAGTGGCGTTGCACAGTTCACACCGGCGAAGGAATGACTGGCTCTCGAAGATTCCTGGTGTTGTGTTCATTTTGTCCGCGGCAACACCGATTCTCGCTAAGAGATCTTCAGCCGAGTCCACAGGTACACTAAATATTTCATGTGCCCCCAGAAGAAAAAGTCCAGTGGGTTGAGGTCCGGTGAAAAGGTTCGCTTTCCAACACTTTGTAAGTTTATGTTGAAATTCTAATTTGACTCTTTTCTGCCTCTCAGAGTGGAATGCGACCCTATGTTCCATGGTAATTATGACTCGTCTGAATGGGTACTATCACCCCTCTTATTTTGAAAAAACAATTTAGACACCCTGTATATTAGTCTTTTGACATTTTATTGCTTTTTAATTGAAAAAGCATTTAAATTACTGCATATGAAATAAATTCTCCTACCTAAAGTGGCATTGTTTTTAAGATATTTTTATTGAAAGACCTACAGGGCCTCCTATGATCATTACTTAGCCTGTATGTAGGTGTCCCTATAAAATTTTACTTCGTGATAATAGAACCCACAGGAAGAGGCTACACTAACACATTGAAGTCAACATGGTAGAACATATTTAAGTAACAAATACCTCGTGGACTTTCCTCTCTGGGCGTATTTCTCTTTTCTGTGTCAGTAAAGCTTTCATTATGTGCATATCTATTACTTGATATTGTATGTCTTGTGTCTGGCATAGCATGTCCAATATGGCCCTTGCGCCATAAAACCCTAACAAATCAACCTCATGGACGATTTCTAGATATTCAAACATTTTATACCGTTGAGGACAGCTGCTTGAAGCAGCTTATCTTTAAACAGCCAAATCTGAAGAAACGGATGAAAATTTCTGTTTGCGAACACAAAATTCCTCGGGGTTCAAGTGAAAATAGGTGATATAACGAGGGCTTACTGTATTTTTCAGTTCGTTGGAGATATCAAGCACAGGATGGGTTTGTTCTCAGCCACCCCTTGATCGTCAGTACATTGCACTAGAGACCGTCTTAAAGCACAGGATGGGTTTGTTCTCATCCACCCCTTGATCATCAGTACATTGCACTAGGGACCGTCTTAAAGCCTGCGTAGATCCTCCACATTAATATTTATTTGATTTAATTTGCATTTCATTTAATAATTTGCATTGTCATTTAATAATTTGCATTGTCATTTAATAATTTGCATTGTCATTTAATAATTTGCATTGTCATTTAATAATTTGCATTGTGGCTCACAAGGAAACATCCCTCTGGGAAAGGTTTGAATGATAATCTGTTCCATTACATGGTAATAGTTGCTAGACGGTATAAAATCTAGGGGAATTCATTCATCTTGATCTTTATAATATTTTATGGGAAAAACTCCGTTTGGATATAAACTGATGTCGCTAACTGTGAAGGATAACTCATATCAAATAGTTCACTTTCTAAAATGTTTTGTGACCACCCCCAAATTTTACTTTTTACTTGCTTGTTTGAATTTTTCTGTTATAAAATGGAATATTTTACTTTTACATCTTTTATTGTATTCTACTTGTTGGTGCAACTTCTCTTTTGGACTTTGCGCCATAAAACTGCGACCAAAATCGTCTTGCATTCCACACTTTTGGAATCCATGTTGGGGTCGACAGCGACCGAGAACTCATTCTGAGAGCGATGAACTGAAGCACTTGGATGCGAATTCGATTCTCGATTGTGTCAATGTCGAACTGGCTGCTTGAAGTTTAGGATGGATGAGTTTTTGTGTCACAAATGTGTCCTGAGATGAACACTGAGTATATTCAACAAAAATTGAGTGTCAATAAAACACTGGAATATACACTTGCTTGGAGGTTTCTGATCTCCAAGTCTTCATTCTTTGTCTAAAGCAAGTCACATTGGTGGGGCATGCGCATTTTGTCCATACAGAAATCATGTTGGTATGCATGCGTATTTCGGCCTAGGACTGATGTTGAGCCAATGTGCGGCTTGCCTTAGATCTCCGGGAAGTCATTGAACCCCGTGTGTTTCGAAAATAATCAACCCATTTCGATTAGAAAATTCTTCGGGCCTAGACAACGCTTTAAACCGTAGTTCCAAATCTAATTAGCCCCGAGTAGCAAAGAGTAATCGTAGAGCGACAAACCATACCGGGCGTATATAACGGAGAAACTAATCTGAGTTAAGGACAATTAGCTAAGGCAGAGGGTTAGGATAAGCCCACAAAGAAAGAAACGGATCCCAATAGGGACCAGGTATCTGCTCAAATGCTAGATCTATAACTGAACTGACCGTGTTTCCTGGAGACAAAAACGGGGCAGTGAGGTGGCAAAAAGGGGACAGTGAGGTGGCAAAAAGGGGACAGTGAGGTGGCAAAAAGGAGACAGTGAGGTGGCAAAAAGGAGACAGTGAAGTGGCAAAAAGGAGACAGTGAAGTGGCAAAAGGAGACAGTGAGGTGGCAAAAGGGGACAGTGAGGTGGCAAAAGGGGACAGTGAGGTGGCAAAATGGGGACAGTGAGGTGGCAAAAAGGGGACAGTGAGGTGGCAAAAAGGAACAGTGAGGTGGCAAAAAGGAAGAACCCATTCAAAAATTTAGATAGACGTCACCATGATCGTACCATGAATATTTTGCTGACGAAGCAAACTTCACACTCTCCGTGACAACCTGTCTTACAACTCATTGTCTAAAGAGTAAACTATAATATCATAAAGTCAAGTTTTGGAGTTTTTGGCACATTTCACAGAAGATGAACCCATCTATTAGATACAGGAATGCTTCCTTAATAGTGGAACTCTATGATTCTATAAATTACTGGTATCCACGGGGTGGAAATTGATATACGATATAGGGTGTGAATAATTTGATAGATCAGTGTTAAAATATGTTTATAATTTTTGTTAAAAATGGGACAAAACTGACATTTTTGTTAAAACGACGGGACAGCCGGGAAATATGAAAAAACCGGTATTGTTTCGTTCAAAACGGCACGCGTAGTCCGGCCATCTATAAACCAATATTAGCTGCTCGATGAAGTTGTTTCCCACAAAGCCAACAGGTGTCTTATATTTACTCTCTTGTTACAGGTACCTGGGTATGGTGGGGGTGACTGTCACGCCCCCCGACATGGCCAGCGAACAGGTGTCCCTGTGTTCCACGGTGCCGGGCCTCGTAGTCCAGCAGCAGAGGGTGTGTCAGGCCCATCCGGCTGTCATCCGGGCAGTGAGCGGTGGGGCCAAACGCGGCATCGATGAATGCCAGAATCAGTTTCGGCATGACAGGTGGAACTGTACCATAGAAGGAGGAGAGAGCGTCTTCGACCACACCTTGCAGAGAGGTAAGACGATTTGAAACTTGCAGCTTTAGTTTGTAAGCATGGAAAGTATCAGTTGATGAGTTCGCTACTGAGAATATCTGAACTCTCGCGAGTTCCACACATTTGTAGCACTCTTGGAATTTGAAGTCTTCCAATTCAAAATACGGACAGAAGAAAGGCGGTATGTCTGAAACGATTTGAAAGTTTGAAAGATACTTCACAGATCTGCCTTTTCCCCAAATGTCGCAATATCTAGTTCACGATTCAGCTCAATGTTATTAAAATTTGCTTTTCTTCAGAAAATTTGTATTAACCTTACCATCACCTCATGTTGGAACCCCAGGCGATGTCTCGCCAAATGTGGAGGGTGAACTTGGGCTAACTTTGCTAAAAATGGCGTCAATTCCGTTTGAAATTGCACTCGATCTTGTTGAATATCCAGGATGGACAATAGCGTCCATGCATACAATAGAATAGTCATACGGCTACGCATAATTCATGCGTATTCATTTGTAAATACTTATAATGGATGGAGTTCTAGGTTTCCAGTGTGCTTTGATAAAGAACCAGCACCTTGCAACCTACTTTAGAAATTTTGGAGACAATTTTGGTCCTCGTCTAGTTACGGCAAATATCTAATGTTGAGTTCTTAGAGTTGCGAAGATTTCATACTCAACTAGGAGGTTAGCCTCTCATTTTCATATCGTAGTGTACCGTCATGAATGAACCCAATACTACTAGAAAATGCTTGTATTTATTCAAGTTGTAATTATGAAAATCAGATTATGAACCAGAAGGTAATCGGGATAGCAATGGGAACCCTTACTGAATAGGCAGCTATAAATGATTTGGTTTTATGGCTAATTATATCAAAGTTCATAATACAAATATAAATTACTGTTTTACAAATTGTACATTAATTCAGATAAGAAAATATTTTGTAAATAAAATATTTTTTCGTACCCATTGAGGCTTACACAACCACGAGACTAGTGCTACACGACAGGAGCTTGTTTGTTGCATTTACAGTTGAAATGCAACGAAATAAGCATTTGGATTGGAGCTATTTTGAATACTGATCACGGCACTCAAAATGCTCATTAGAAATAAAATGGTACAAGAGAGGAAAGATATTCTTTGAATTGGGGCTTTCTCGACTAATTCAATGTGAGTGAAACTCAGAGGGAAAGCCTTGGTTCGTATTATTGAGTCTCTCCCATCCAATTCCGATGTCTCTTAGTGCTAAAAGTGCTCTCAAAAATAGAGATGGAAGTATTGGATAAGATCGCCGGAAAAAGTTCATCGTAATTGCGTTAGTACTCGTGGAAGCTTTCGATAATCAATCGAATTTCATCCACTTTTAGAACTCTGATCGAATTAGTTTATACTCCTTATATTATAGTGTCTCTATCAACTTACTGGACGGCATCGTGTCTTATGGAGAAGTAAATATATTTCATTTACATACAAATATATTTTTATATGAGAGCGAGGTTTCCAAAGTCCTGCGATTGGTGAATTTCTATCCGGCTGAGTGATGCAGGGCTAATGACTAAGGCTTTCAGCTTCAATTCCTGACAGGTTTTCTCAGTAATGTTAGTCAATGCCCGTAAAAGTGATTTAGCCGCTTGGCGATTACAGACGAGTTTTTATTTTGCTACTGGAAGACGCTGCAAATTCTCAGCCATTATTTTCTTTCTATGGAACCCAGTATCTATCATCCATTGAACTGAACAAGACTAGCATTTAAAGCTTCTGCTTGGTGGCCGATTTCGGGACTTAAACGAGTTGTAAACTAGTGAATAAGACTCAGATTTTTCTAGGTGGGGTAAAAAACTAGTTTTTCGCTGGTACAAGTGCATACAGTTAAACGGAAAGTATATAAAAAAATTTTAATGTGTATAGACGCAAATCAATAAAATAAAAATTATAATAAATCCCAGAACTTTAGAAACATTCCTCGAACAAATGTTCAAAGGAAAATGGAAATGTAGAAGTTAAAGTTTGAGCACTATTATTCGTCTACTTATTTTTTGAAATCGAAAAGCGTTCTGAAGAGACCTCGATGCAAATGTCGGCATTTCGTACCATTATTCAAAGAAAATATCCTTTGTCCTTGAGTGCTGTTTAACCTGTGGTACGAGTACCCCTGGTGATTTCATTTAGTATTTGACTTTTTCGAGCAATATTAGAAAAATGTTTTACATGCAAAAAATGGGCACGAGATTTTTGCGGTTGGAAAAGGATTTGTGCGAAGCTTTAATAGGATTTATGCAAACATTTAACTATTTCAAGTGTTACATAATTAAATATTAATAATCTATTTTTAATGTTGATTTGGTTCTCTATTCATTTGTATTTTTTAATTCTACTTAAAATTTTATTTTGGCTCGAGTTTGGCACAGCTTGTCCATTACTGGACCTTGAGCCATTAAAAGTAAACCAACTGTCCACCGACAGCAATCAAAACGAAGGATTGCCTTGATTCCACTGACATTCGTCCACAAATTGAATTCTTAGCGTTGAAACAACTTCCTTCTCATTCAATGGATAGATCATGACAAGATCAATAGTGTCGTATTCTTTTGTATGATTCGTAATAAGCATTTCCTTTTCCAATTCTTTTGATGACGACATGCTTGAATGATTTTCCTGATACCTTTTATTAAAGTTTTTATCTTGTTTTACATTATTTATGTAGTGATTAACTTACTTTTTAGGGATGGTTTGGTTGTTTATTTCATTTTTTTAAATATGCTTTAAGCTTTATTTGAACTTGCGTTTGTGGTGAAGCTTGTCCATTGTTGGACCTTGCGCCATTGAACCCAAACCAATCAACCTTTTACCAATTCATGTATATTTATGGTATTTAACAATGCGATTTGGTAATTCATATGCATTTTTGGTATTGAATGTTTCCAGTTATTCATCGATTGTAAGATCCCGGACCGTCACCAATAGCCCGTTGTGTTGCTCCAGTTCGACGTTAATTAAAATACTACCTCATCAGTTGTAAGAAATATTGGAGGTACAAAGTTAAGAAAATTTATACTATGCGGTACACAAGCAAAAAGATCGAATCCAATTGCTTTGATATCTACTAGTTTAGCTGAGCAATAAAACGCTGACAATAGACCATGGAAATTTTGCTAAATATCTCTGGGTTTCATCTTCGGACTAATGATATGTGCGAGTGTTCTAAAAAACAGCCACAAGATGTGGAGCATTTGCTTTTCAGTTGTCCTGCATTTGAAAATTCAAGAATGCCTTCAAAATGATTTGAGAAGATTGGGTAAAACATGGCCAGTGAAACTCAATGTTTCTGTTAAATCTAATCTGCTTTTCTACTCATTTGTTAAGTTCATCAAATCTTGCAATTTTAGTTAAATTTCATTTCCACTGTTTCTTTGTTAAGGGGGCACAGTACCTTTAAAACCTTAAAAAATCGATTTTCCAATTTTAATCTATTTAGATAGTTTGAAATGTTCTGATGCTGGTAAAAAACCGCATGAAAAAATTCGCATTCGTTCGTTCGTAATGATGATTTTTCGAACACACCTATTTTTATTTTTAGCTGTTCGTTTGTTTACGTTTCTCAGTTTTGGTTTGGAATTATGTTATTAATTTTTGGAATTATGCTATTTATTTTTTCGAATGTTTTAATAATAATATTTTTGCTGTAACAAATATAAGCAGAATATCAACTACTCAACTCTTTCATTTCACAAATCTATTTGTTTACTTGAACGCACGTGAATGCTAAAAATAACTATTTCAACTTTAATTGCATTTATCTCAGAATGGTAATTTTCAAGCTTGCGCGCACTATAACTCTGCAACTAATGAACATAGACTCCTGAAATTTTGAATGGAAATAGATTATCAAAAGGGCTTCAAAATGAAACCGAAATTTTACTCAAAAGCTAAAAATATATTAATTTTTTTGATATAGTATGAGCGAAAATTTGGAAAAAATTAATGAAGTGAAATATTAATTGATTAAGTTATATTTATGTGTTACTTAACTACTATTTTTTGGTTCTAATTTAAAATAAAAGCATTGTGTTACTCATATCAGCCATTAGTTAAAGAAAATGCACAGGATGACTCAGAATGTTGCCCACAAATTATGCTTGTAAAAAAAAGTATGTTAAAAAAGGACCTTATGTAAATTCTAGTAAAATATAATTTAATTTTTAAAAATCAAGCCAATTTTTCTGCATTGTGCAGTATAAAGTATAATTAAACCCTGCAAAAAATTTCATTATGATGCACATAAAACTTTTGGTGATACATTTACCGAAATTAGTCTATTTTACCTGTTGATTTGTATGCTTAAAGGTACTGTGCCCCTTAAATCAACTTCTGTAAGCCCCGTGTTGTACTTCTGTGGTGCACGGGGAGTTTGCTTTGGTTCAATAAAAGAATAAGTAAATAATAGATCAAAAGAGAGTAGCTTTTTTTTATTGAGATCTTCCGAGAATCAGCCGAGTTCGATTTGTCTCTTGCAGTGGCGTAGTCGATCATTCGAAATATCCGTAATCGCATCAAATTAGAGTAAAGAAAGAACCGAGACTCGCTTTGGAACAGGTGCACCCACAACCAAGCATCCTGAAAAAACTCAGTTTTCGAGAAAAAAAATCACAACGAATGCGTACTCGAGAAAAAATTATTTCCCGAATTTCCAACAGCGGATGAAAGAAACTTTAAAAAAGGGGGTGGGAAGGGGCCTCTGGGCGGAATAAATAAATGATAGTGCAAATAGTTGCAGATTGTGCGGTTTAAAGCGGCGGTAAACGGGCGTTTTGGATTTCATGAGAACAGTTTTTTTCTTTCCATCTTGGTTCCGGAGAACAGAGAAGGGGAAGGTTCGAATCTTCTTTTTTATCTTTCGAAAAGAAGATGGGTAAAACGGAACGCTCTCCAAAGGAACCGACACTAAAGGAGGGGGAGGCAGCGATTTAGGAAAAAATGCTCACCTTCCCCTCTTGGGAAACTGAGAGGGGGTGATGCTTCACTTCAGTTCCCGCCGAGAGGACACCGTGGCAGTCAAGTGCAACAATAAACGAACGATTTCCGAGATTTAAAGAATCCATTTTTATCGGCTGTGGGGAGTAGTTATATAGGTTAGCCTCCCCCATTTCAAGGAATGCAGAAGGCAACACAAAAGTTAAGTGTGTGAATATAAAATAAATTTAAACAATAAGTAAATGCCGGAACGTCTGCTTTGCATTAAAATAAAAAATGTAGATAGAAATAAATATCTCAATATTTCTATCTATTTCAGTACATCTATACTTTTACGAACAATCACTCTTTTTAATTCTTATATTGAGAAAAATGAAGCCTTATATCAATCAGTTCTAAACTTTCTTCGTTCTTTCTATAATCGTTGATTATTCTACATTCTCTCTGAATACTCTATATTCTCTGAATACTCTATATTCTCTCTGAATACTCTATATTCTCTCTGAATACTCTATATTCTCTCTGAATACTCTATATTCTCTCTGAATACTCTATATTCTCTCTGAATACTCTATATTCTCTCTGAATACTCTACATTCTCTCTGAATACTCTACATTCTTTTAGTACTTTTATGAGTATTATACCCTGCATCCTTTCTCTAATCTCCAATTAAAGGCCTAGAAATAAAAGTTGCCTAATGCCAACCTTATCTCTGCATAAATTTTCCTTTTCTCATGGATCCATTTGCTACATGTTAAGGGGACACGGTACCCTTTGAACAATTTTTTTTGTTTTCATATGTGTAGCAACATTTTTTAGTATACTATATTGAAATGAACTTAAAATGAATATTTCAGGCCAAAAAATTTAATTTTACAGGAGCACTAATTCAGAAATTTGATTAAAAAAATCAATATTTTAAAATCCCTACTACATTTTTAAATATCTTTTAAAATTTTTTTTACACTTTTCTATTGATTGCAGTATTTTACACAATTCTGTGCATGAATTTGCATGGATTCTGATTATTCACTTTTCTAGAATTTTTTTTTTCTAAAAAATACTGTGAAATACTGTAAACAAGATAATTTTAGCTTGTCAATTTAAAAAAAAAACTTTTCATCCAAATTCTAATCCCATGCACAGAATTGTCAAATATACTATTGTGAACAACTACAAAAAGTTTCAAACCTCTAAATTAAATTTTAAAAAACCTCAGCAATTTGAGTACTCCATAGTCATCAAAAACAGAAAGCTGAGAAAAAGTCATTTAAAGTTTTAATTTTTGGTTTCGGTTATTTACATCCAAGAGAAAAAAACTTAAATAACTCCTAAAATAATGTTGATAGAGCTATGAAATTTTGCACACATATTCAGAAGGGTTGTATATTTAAAATAAAGCAATAAAATGTTTTTCGATATTTTGGTCATTTCAAGGGTACCGTGTCCCCTTAAGTACTTAATATTTCGGGTAAATAAAAAGTAAGATATTCCCTACGACCTTGTATTGACCACAACACAACATTACTCTCGAATCAAGCCACGTACTAATCGTAATCAAGCCGCCAGAAGACAACTTTCTGGTTTCAGCTCAAAGGTACACCGACACCTGACGCAACCATTGTTCCTGTATCACCTTGTAACCAAGTCAAGAGTAGCCTAACGATACGCTAATGCCCCTGCACTTTGAGATTGTCTCGGGTGGGATAGAGAGACATGTTAACCACATGGCCATCGACGTGTCCCTTGACTTATCGCTGCCACTTCCCGCCCAAAGTAGCCCCATTTCACGCCAGCTCTTGTTGCCACTTGAGCCACTAAGTGGTCGGCTGCTCTAACGGTATTTTTGAATGGGCCTCTTTGTCTCCCCATTTATAGGTACGTGGAGGATGTGTTATTTCTGGCACGGTCGGGGAACTGGAGATTCGGGATTTTTGTGATTGGCTGAACAGAAAGGTTGGCTTGAATTGATTGAAAGCCCTGTTGGAATTGCCCTGCGGATTTCTTCCCGGTTTTTTTCAACCTTTTGAGGACCCGAGGTACTCTGGTGATCTTTTCTTTTCCCCGTGGGGCTTAGTAAACACAAGGGTCGCGCTCTTCCGGATACCCAAACGATCTTTTTCTGCTTTCATTCTACAAGGTTATATCAAAAAGTAAGGTGAATTTGTCTCTAAAACTCAGTTTTTTGTGTAGCTAATTAATCTTTTTATATGTCGCAAGTACCAAGGTGATAGAAGTGTGACAGCTTGTAGAAACGTCTACGTCAACCCGTCTGGTGCTTAGAGCAAATCAAAGATGGCGCATCGACTTGAGCATTACTCTAAGGAGGAGGTTTTTTATGGGCCAAGGGGAAAAAACATGTGATATTCGTCGAGAATTGTTGGAAGTCTATGGAGAGAGTGTTATGTCGCAGAAACAAGTGTACGTGTGGTGTAACGACACGAATGTGGCTGTCGTGGCCATGATTCGTGAAGACAGAAGAGTGAGTGATATTGCAAATGCATTGAATAGCTCATATGGTTCAGTGAGCAGTATTACCATTTTGGATTACCATTTGTTTGGCCCCTGAAGAAACACCTCCGTGGGCAGCGTTTCCATACACTGGAAGAGGCACAACACTTACCTGGTTAGGGAACCTGGAGCAAGATTTCTTTGAAAAGGGCATGGATGATTGGGTGCCACGTTGGAATAAATGCTTAGACCACTATGGTTCCTTTGTCGAATGATAGTGTGATACGATTTGTCAAACATAATAAATTTTCATAAATTTATCTCTGCACGTTTTTCTGTCAATCAAAAATTCACCTTACTTTTTGTTACTTTGTATTATTCGATTCCTCAATCTCTTCCCCTTTCATACCATTTTTACTTGAAGTTGACTGTCTTGTGTGTGGCGCAGCGTGACCAAATATGGGCTTGCGTCATAAAACTCCAAAACAACCAACCGAATTTTTACTTGTCATCGGCTTCTAACACTGTCGCCGGCTTGCAAGTTAAACGCACCAAGTCAAAAAACTTATAGTACAATTTTTTCCCTTACTTTTCTCAAAACTATGTCGAACTCGCCGAGTGTCTTTCTCAAGAAGAAATCTAAGCTTCCATTGCAAAGAAAAATCATTTAGTGGGCTTCACCAGTCTAGACATCACCCCATTTTAGTCTGGAAGAGCTAAAAATTTGCATTTTGAAAATTTTCAATTAAGTCAGCTAAGTAAGTTCTTCACTTGTAAGCCGACGATATAGTGTTTTTATAGATAACTTATTTTATTTCTGTCACACTTTTTATAACTTAAAGAAATTTTTGTACTATTTTGGTCGTCAATACTCTTATTGCTTTATACAAGTTTTCATACTCTTTTATAGTGACTTTTCGGACACGCTTTGCTTTATCTTTTTATTGTATTCGCTGTTGTTCGGGGCAGTTTTTCCGTATTCTGGACCTTTCGTAATAAGACCATGCTGATTTCTTAATACTACTTAGCATGATCAGACCTTTCGTGGTTGGTTATTTTTAAAAAATGAGTTAAGTACAATGAATCATAAAAATATGGACATTTAACAGTTCTCGCAATTGTAACTCCAAGATAATGCAATTTCGGGTTTGCGTAGTGATATTGCCATATACTTACTCTGAATTGCACTTATAAATTTCCAGCTCACAAGCGAAAAAATGGTGCGTTTATATAAGACTGAAAATTAAACTTTATCCTCAGGCTCGCATTCCGAAATTTGTAAAACGTAAACAAATTCGTGTGTCCCAGTCTTCACTCTGGATTCCCTATCCCAATCGAAACGTCGTTATGTTAAATTAACATTACATGTAATGATTTGTTTCATGACTTTGTTGTGTACGTGAATTTCACATGGCGTGATTGCGAATTACGTCGATTAAAGTTGTGTTTCAACGAGTATTTTGTTTTTAACATCGAAGGTGTTTCTAGAAATGCTTTTGGCCCACCCCTAAAAACGTCACTGTTTACCACAAATGAATTGTTTTAATAATGAATTTTAAAAATAAAATAAAACAGCATTATAAAATTTCCCCCATTCTTGTCTGTTTGCGCTCACAAATAAAAGTTTTATTGATAAGTGAATAATCATAATGTTAAGAATTGTTTTTGAAGTTTTAACCCTCCAAATGGTTCCGACGAGATATCTCGTTCATCAAGATCTGACCAATTTTGCTAATGACGAGATATCTCGTTCATCAAGATCTGACCAATTTTGCTAATGACGAGACATCTCGTCATGAAGATATTGGCGATTTATGGATGATGACGAGATCAAGATCCGGCGAGTTCATCTTCTAATGACGATATATCGTCCACAATGATCTGGTCAGTTATGTTAATGATGAAATACCTCGTCGAAACAACTACCAGGAGGGTTAAACCCAAAGTCTTGAACAGGAGCGCTAACGACTCGGCTGCCAAGACTTCTAAAATCAAGCCTCACGTTGTTCTATCACGAGTTTTACTTCAAGGACGTGGTAGTAACAACGAAAATATGATTCTGGCAACAAAAAACAGCAACCTTATTCATATTCCGTTCACTCGTCTCTTTACTGATAAAAGTTTCCCACTGACATAAAAATAAAAAAGTGAAATTAAATTCCACCGAAATTAGAATATTTCGAATTCGCATGCGATACAGGAGTGCTCATGTTCCACAAATAGATCCAAGAGTCTAAAAATAGGTGTATGGCGGAAATGGAGAGATAAGAGTGGAACGATACAAGAATTTAATGAATGGCATACCTTGAACCACACGGATAACGACATCTTTCACTCATATTTAACGCTTGTTTTCGATATTTCAGAATAATCAAATCCATTGGTACATTTCTTAGTATTAAATTTCAGATTCTTGGCATGCTTCTGTATAAACGTGCGACTTGTCAGAATAAGGTGATTAGGTATGGCACTTTATAAAAGTATAATAGATAGGGTCGCCTTGGCTAAAGAGGTTTACGCACTGTGCTAGCAACCTACAGGTGTCAATAAAGCTTTCTTTGTATGTTCATTACTTGATGTTGTATGTCCTGTTTGACCCAGCTTGGCCGAATATGGCCCATATGCCATAAAACTCAACCAACTTACTCATAGATAATGCATGGCATGGACTGCCACGCTCTCGCTAATTAGTATTTGAAGGGTTACGATCTATTGGCATTGGGAAATAGTTGTATTGCATTAGTGAAATAGATTTGGTTCGATACTCTTACCAATCTTTTAAACTGGATCCCGACAACACCCCAGTCTGAGTGGAAAAGTACAATTTGGTGCAGATTTAAAAGATTGAGTTTTCCACTTCGTCCTTGCGATAATAGACACGTAGTCCCTCCTAAAGGGCCGTGGACAGTTCGTTTTGTATTTAATTACGGTTGATTGATAGTGTTTTTATAAGATTATACACGATTAACTCCCATTTTGGCTAAAAATGTTAATTTCGTTTCAAAGATGGGCTATGTTTCGTTACGCATGTGGTGCTTGCTGCAGTGAACACCCAGTTGTGTGTGGCAAACACCCAGTTGTGTGTGGCAAACACCCAGTTGTGTATATAAGGAGGGGAAGAAAGCGACCTCACTCTCTTGGTGACATTTTAGGAATATTTATTAAACAATTTTTCAAATGTGGGGGGGCAAACATTTTTCTTGTCTCAGTATGAGGTTGTCTTTAGTAATCACGGGGGTCGAGCTCCCGTGATACTCGAGCAATCATCACGCTACTCAACTTTTATACTACGACCCCATTTTTATCCCTATCATGGCATTTTTTACTTGAAGTTGGCGCAACTTGGTTAAATATAGCTATTGGGCCATAAAATCCAGATCAATCAGACTTGTCTCAATACTTTCCAGTCCTGTCTTTGAAGTGAATGGACTTTCACGCTCCACACCTTTAGAATACAAGGCTCAAAAGAATTCTTCTCATGTACAATCGTACTTCCATTCACAAAAAAGGAGACAACATTGAAATTTTCACAAACGCGCGGAGAGCACTAAACAAAGGCGGAGGCTTTCTTACTTTAGTCCTGAAGCCCATTAACAAATCTTGGCATTTTACTCGTTTTTATGATAGGATCAATAATTGCAATAAAACGTATATTGGGAACACTAATATAAAGTAACTTCCCCTATATACGAGCCTCTAGCGACCGCAGTTTTCAAAGAATCGGTTGGTTGGTTTGAGGGTTTTATAGCGCAAGGGCCATATTTGGTCATGCACAAGGCATACAATATCAAGTAATGGACACGATGAAATATTTTACAAGAGAACGGACAAAGAAGATGAGTGTGAACGACAAAAGATGAAAGGAAGTCAACAAGAAACTAAGACCTTTATTACAAATGCTCGACGTGTCCGTCTTCCAAAGCAATGACACATTGGATGTGGTGGGCATCACTGGCGCATGTAACATTGAACAATGAATGTGCAGACTCATTGCATGGCTTTTTTCAAGTCAGGCACACTTCTAGGATTCTCCTTGAACACTTTTGTATGAATGCCAGCCAATTGGCGTTTTGTGATAGGTAATTGTGATTAATGCAAATTACGTGCATTATCACTTATGCTTTTATTTCCTCTTTTGTACTTCATGCTCATCTTTGGCAGTGCTCTTGCGCAGCTAGAGCCAAAGGAAAAATCCCAAAGCAGTTTTTGGATTTTGATGTGCCGATCACATTGCGATAGAAGAAAGGGGGTGTTGCTATTCGAAACTTTCGAATTGTTTTTAGAGCCAAAGGAAAAATCACAACGCAGTTTTTGGTTTATGATGTGCCGATCACATTGCGATAGAAGAAAGGGGGTGTTGCTATTCGAAACTTTCGAATTGTTTTTAGAGCCAAAGGAAAAATCCCAACGCAGTTTTTGGTTTATGATGTGCCGATCACATTGCGATAGAAGAAAGGGGGTGTTGCTATTCGAAACTTTCGAATTGTTTTTAGAGCCAAAGGAAAAATCACAACGCAGTTTTTGGTTTATGATGTGCCGATCACATTGCGATAGAAGAAAGGGGGTGTTGCTATTCGAAACTTTCGAATTGTTTTTAGAGCCAAAGGAAAAATCACAACGCAGTTTTTGGTTTATGATGTGCCGATCACATCGCGATCTTTCGTTGAGATGGTCCCTCAATGTCATTTTTGTTCAACTTATTTTAGTGTCCGTAATATTTTAATAGATTGTCCTACTTTTAACCATCACCGATTGAGATTTTTAAAACTACAATTTTTAACTTGCAGGATTTGAATTGGGAAAAAAACTCATACAAACATTTTTATTTTTACGTGCTATTTGATTTTTAAATCGTATTTAGTATTTTGATGTATAGTTAACAAGTTTTAAATCATCACTTCCATGCATTAATTTTTAATACAATTTTTCCAACATGTTTTTGACCAACTTTTATTCGAATTAAGATTCTTGATCGTTTGATTTTTCCCATCTTCCTTTCAAAACTTTTATATCTACCTGATTTTTATTATCAGCTTGTCCGTGTTTGGTCCTTGCGCCATAAAACCCAAGCATCCAATCCCGGAATTCCATTCCGATTCATTGAAAATTGCGGTCGCCAGGGGCTTTTGTATAGGGGAAGTTACTTTAAGGCCTTCCGGTACGTTGTGATTTGGACAGAAGGCGGCGGCATCAGCCTCAATTTCCTCCAAAAGCCAGGCTCTAACCCCCAGTCGTGGTATCATCACTTAGTTATTCCAAGTGGTTAACGGCGCTTTCTCGATGCTCTCACCTCGAGTTCCCCAAACAAGGGTTTTCCCCAAAGTGCGATGCCCCATCAAGGGAGTGGAAGAGAAACCCACAATTCTTTCTCCTAACTCAATAAAACCTGCCTTTGTCTTTTGCCGACGCTCTCTGAGCATGCCGGGGATGCAGGGGAGGGGGCGTATGGATCGGTGTCGTGTGTGCAGATGATGTTTGAACAGCTGTTTCCTTCCGGAGAGGTGCGAACTCCACGGCAAACGATTTTATAGCGATGCCGGAGAACGATTCATTTACTTTCCATCGCAGGATGGGGGATGTGTTCCGGAAATTACCTGTTGCCAGTTCGGGGATTAAAGGTGGTATCTTTGATCGTCGAGGTATCGGGAGTGGGAAGGGTGAGCAAACGATAAGAGACGGTATTGGAGGGAACGATCCGAGTTTTGAAGGCTAGGAAATGAACACAATTCATGGCAGTGCGAGTTAGATTGGAATTACGAGGCATCGCCTTTAAATTTTATAAGTCCTAGTTCCGATTTATCTTTAGGTCTCTTCGATAATATTTAATTTTCATAATATTAATCAATAAGCATTTTTTATAAAACGTTTTCATTTCATTTTCCTAATATCCTTTGAGACAATCTTTAGACACTGAATATTTTTGTTTCATTGTTCAGATGTTCTGTAAATATATTACATTCTTCAAACAACATTGCCTTAATTCTTTTCCTTTTTCTCAAATGTTAAAAACAAGCTTTTCCTTTTCAGTTTACAACTCTAAAATTCATTTTCATTCTTCGAACATTCATAAAATAATCTTTAAAACAATTTTATATCATTCTTTAAACTATTCTGAAAACAAATTTCCAAACACCTTTCACCATTCATTCTTTAAATACCCTTTCGTTCTATGCTTTGAAAACCCTTTATTTCATTCTTAGAGTTTTTATAACAGTATTTTTAATAATTGTACGTCCTAACACAATTACGTTTTGATTTAAGGTATTAATTTTTTTTTCAAAATATTTCTTCAAGGCTGATTTGTAAATCATGTAGAATTTTGCTTTGTCGTTCTCGTCATTATTTGCTATACGAAGGCCAAACGGAAAGGGTAGACGGAATTATAAGCAAGCAAAAACATGCATCTAAGAGATTTAAAGGATGTAAAGATATTTAGTACATTTAAAAAGATTTTTAGACTCAAGAATTCGTGTCTAGACTCAATAATTCGTGTCTAGAATTTTCCCTCAGTTTTCTTATTAATATTTTTTACTAGAATTTTTTAGATTTATATATTTTTATTTTGTTTTTATTAATTTTATTGTAATTTGTCCTATTCTGGATCTTGTGCATTAATTTGTAACAGATTAATCGAGATTGGCGCGTGACAATGTTTGTATTTTATATCCTATGCCTATAGGGATTTTCAGAGTCGTTCCTGAGGTACAAATTGTCCAAGTGCAAACCTTACCGGAAGCCTCTCTTCTCACGAACATTTTACTTTTAAAAGAACGCCCTTTATCAAGCACGTCTTCAGAAATTAATTCCGTAGATAATACGAACCCCCAACCAAAGACCGTCCTGTGCAACATAAAACCCCAAAACCAATCGACCCGGTGCTGTAAAGGCAGACCGCAATGTTAAATGAGCATTGCGTTGAATGATTTTTCGACTGTTTTTAGATTATTGACGAATTAAGGCTTAGGGTTTGCCCGTTATGTGCGAAACGTTTTCTTTGATATAACAACTAACTTCAGCTGGTGTTTCGGTGTTCCAAAATCATTTCGGAAAGAATCGATCTTTGTGGGCTTCCTCCTTCGAGTGCTTTTTTGAAAAATTAATGAAAATTAAGAACACAGAAAACATTCCGATTCAAAAGTATATATTGCAATTGCAGAAAGATGAAACATTCCGATTCAAAAGTATATATTGCAATCGCAGAAAGATGAAACATTCCGATTCAAAAGTATGTATTGCAATCGCAGAAAGAATGAAACATTCCGATTCAAAAGTATGTATTGCAATCGCATAAAGAATGAAACATTCCGATTCAAAAGTATATATTGCAATCAAAGAATGAAACATTCCGATTCAAAAGTATATATTGCAATCAAAGAATGAAACATTCCGATTCAAAAGTATATATTGCAATTGCAAAAAGGACCTACAAAGACCGACTGTGTATACAATTAAACATCGGGAAACTTATTGATTGGTATGTTTATATTTAACGTTGGAGGCCCACTGCCTGTCTTTGAACCACCCCTGTTCTTGTTGACAACTTGCACGCCCAGCACACCGCTTGAAACTGATTTACCATTGACACTGGGTAAGTTGAATTTAGTTTTATTGCGCAAGGGGGAATGTTTGGCCTTGCTGCACCAAACACAAGACAGAAAACGTCAAGTAATTGACACATGAAAAGATGTTAATGATACGAGAGAAATGCACCCAGGGAGGAATCGAACCTGTGATGCCTACAACTAGGAATGAACGAACCCACTGAGCCAGAAAGGCCCCGGATGATCTCTGGGCATCTTGCCATTGAAAAGAATTCAGTCACAAGTATAACAACCATTTTGAAACAGTCCTAGTTGCTGTGAAAGCATTTTCTCGCTGAACTCCCCTTGAAAGGAGGCATCCGAACTAAAGTGAACAGGAAGAGAACACGCGGAGCCCCACGTTCCAGAATTTAACTAGACAATGCCTTCCTTTCGAAAGAAATTTCCCTTCGGATTGATGAGGTCATTTCATTCCTTTTTACAGCCCCTGCAACAAAGTGACATGCGTTCTTTTGTGTGACTCCCCACCAATGAGTGAATGGGAAAATGGAATGCCAGATAAAGATGCTGGGGGGGTATTACCTGTCTCGTGGGCGGGGGGACAGACATTCCATTCTCGAGTGAAGAGAAACGTCAGATTTTGTGAGGATAAATAATGCTCAGGACAGGTGGAAAAGAATGCGAAGCCATTTTACTTTAAGTGGAGATATAAGGACGGAAGAGTTGTCGATCGCGGAACGGAAGTGCTTGCGTCACGGAGAGAGAATTTATTCTTAAATTGTTCCCTTTTACCCAACTGTAAGTTTGCAGTTACTCTTTCTCCACATTCAGGAGAGAATTCATTAAAATATTTGACAAAGAGGCATTTTTACAAACCTTGGTTATGAGAATAATACAAGGTGTTCAGAATCAATAGCACACGATTCCTTAAACAAAGTAGGGGCCTCGGTAGCCCGGTTGGAAGAGTAGCGGATTAGCAACCGGTGGGTTGCGAGTTCGAAACACGATCTCTGGGGTCGTAAATCTGTCGTAGTCTCAAATGTCCTCACGTTGGCGTAGGAGTTTGGAGAGTGGAGTGCAAGCTCAAGTGTTGACCTCGTCATCTGACCGTGGTTCGAAACGACGAGTTGTCCTTCGGGTTTGATCCCGCCATCCCGTTCTTTTCATTTCTATTCGAAATTTTAGCTCTAAAAACACCAACTAATCCTTTTGTTGTTCCAGGGGTTTTCGGGACCTGAGAGTCGAAAATAAAACAGATGGAAATACCAATCTGAATGAGTTCGTTAAATTATCTGTTGTAGGTACGCATCTCCGGGATATAACCACGTCCAATCGAAAACAACACTTTTCTTGTTGGTTTTTGACAATGAATCGAGTGGAAGATTTCAACTACCCTGTATAAATGTTACCTCTAAAGTACGGAAATCATGTAGATTACCTAGGCAATGTGCAGATTAACTAGGCCGATCCGTTAAAGTGCGGAAAATTGTTTCATTTCTCAAATTACGTAGGTAATCTGCAGATCACCTAGATAATCTGCACATTACCTACTAGGCACTCGTTAGAGTGAAAATAAGATCTTTGCTCGAACAACAGCAACGTTTTTGTACGCTTAAATTAATACTCAGACAAACAACTCAGTAATACTAGGTACTACTAATTGAAAAACACGCTATACTTTTATCCCATAAAGTTATAAGTAATTTCATATAATAATCAGCAGATGTAAATAAAATATACTGACAATTGTTGAAACATGTTATTTATTTTTCGATATCTAAAGAATCAAGTTGATAGAATCAGTCAACAGAATAGTTGATGGAATCAGTCAACAGAATAGTTGATGGAATCAGTCAACAGAATAGTTGATGGAATCAGTCAACAGAATAGTTGATGGAATCAGTCAACAGAATAGCTGATGGAATCAATTAAACGGTTTTAAAGTATTATTACAATTAAGGAAATGAATTTGAGAAAGGGAAGGAGGAGGGAAAGGAAAATAGAGAAACAAATTTTTCACTTTAACGATTCGAAAGCCGTGGAAACTCTTATTTTGTAGATGATTCCGCACTTTAACGGAACAAATCAGCTAATCACCTAGGAAATGTGCACATTAACGGCTTTCGAGCTTTAACGGTGACATAAATACCGCTTTGAAGTCTCTTAAAATTTTCCCTTTTCTTAAATCCTTTTTGGCCGTCGTGGCTTGGTGAATTAATCCACAGAGGTGTAGGTTCCTACCTGGATGTATCTCTCCTGGGTAAGTAAAACTTTCCTTGCATGTGTACGTCCATTACTTGACGTTGTCTGAATTGTGTTTGGCTCAGCAATAGGGCCCAACCATCTCAAATCCCTTCTCATTAAAGGCTTGCATATTTTGTACTTCAATAGGTAGGTAGTTGAATTAATGTCGCACTGAAGCAAGCAACACTACACTGGAACTATTGAGGCCGATTCGGGATTAATCCCAAATGGAAAGATCCGAGGACAACACCTCGCCATCATACTTCAATAGTAGCGTCTTTTAAGAATAGGTATGGTGGATAGGTTAGGCTAAATCCTAAACTCTTTCGAATTAATTTAGTGAAAATCCTATCGAAACGCTGACTTTAACATGTGAATAAAAGTTTGCATTTTAAAAAGAAAGATGGATTCCCATGATTTGAATAGCTTTCATTATGAACTAAGGTAATAATTTCTCATGGCTCCTTTGAATTTGAAATCCCGTTGATTGAACATTTCCTCTTCTAGGAAAAACTTATACTCGCCTGGAATTGTACCATGAGTACCAGACGGCGCTTATTTACATACAGATTATTTTTACTAGAGGTTTGATTTACCACCGTTCTGGCTACGTTTTGTCCTACTTTTTATCAGATTCCATGAGGTTTTTTTTTTCTGTATGTAGATGGCTGTAGTGTTTCTGAGACGTGGGACGTGTTTCCTGAGGTATTCCGAACGTGACGTCACTTGTTTGTTTCCAATAGAAATGCCAAGGAATGAATTTCGAAGTGAAATTATAGTTGATTGGACAACGTCAAAAACGGCTGAGCTACATTTTAAGGTAGCCGCAATATATTATATATCATGCGATAGTATTTAGGTAGCGGTAGTAAAATACGCTTTCTGTCTGGTTTGCTTAAAAGCACTGAAAGCACTTCTCATAAGCGAGATGCTGAAATTGCTTCGAGTGACAAGCCGAGTTCCGAAACAGGAATTACACTCACCCACCGAAAACACTTGCTTCCTCAGAGAGGGATGATCAGTGCAAACAAAGCAGACGGTCTGCCGAGATTTTACTTCTGTTCTCCAAATGACATACCGGAATTTCTTTAAAATGTAGTTTATCGCCGTTTTGGTGGCGTTCGATCCAACTGTTGTAGACCAATCAACTGTCATGTAAATTCGGAATTTATTCTTTGGTATTATTGGGGACGTGCTAAAATCGTATTAGAAAAAAAGCCAAATGACGTCAAAGGTCAACACGTACAGGAAACAAGCATCGCCAGAAACCCTACCGCCACCTACTTTTAACTTGACAGAAAACGTCTCATTTTTTAAGACCCTAGCCTATCCATAGGGTGTAAGACTACACGAGAGTCGGCCGGGAGCACATTCGTTAGGTCTCAGGGTCCTTAGCCCAGCAAATAAAATACAATAGATTCATACAGAACAAATACAAGTAATGAACAAAAGTAATGTTACATAGACACTGCATCCCATAGAACAACTTACTGCTTAGACTAGTGATTATAAAATTTACAAAGAGCACAGAAATCAGACAAAATGGAAAAGGTAAGTATAATAATGAAACATGCATAAACATCTATATCCATATATAGACCATATACATATATACAAAGGAGTATCAAAAAGTAAGGTGAATTTTTGATTGACAGAAAAACGTGCAGAGAGAGAGAGAGAGATAAATATATGAAAATTTATTATGTTTGATAAATCGTATCACACTATCATTCGACAAAGGAACCATAGTGGTCTAAGCATTTATTCCAACGTGGCACCCAATCATCCATGCCCTTTTCAAAGAAATCATGCTCCAGGTTCCCTAACCAGGTAAGTGTTGTGCCTCTTCCAGTGTATGGAAACGCTGCCCACGGAGGTGCTTCTTCAGGGGGCCAAACAAATGGTAATCCGAAGGGGCTAAATCAGGGCTATACGGAGGATGGTCAAGAATTTCCCACTTTGATACTGCTCACTGAACCCTTTGAGCTATTCAATGCATTTGCAATATCATGCAACCTCACTCTTCTGTCTTCACGAATCATGGCATCGACGACAGCCACATTCGTGTCGTTACACCACACGTACACTTGTTTCTGCGACATAACATTCTCTCCATAGACTTCCAACAATTCTCGATGAATATTACATGTTTTTTCCCCTTGGCCCATAAAAAACGAATGACACCTCCTTGGAGTAATGCTCTAGTCGATGCGCCATCTTTGATTGGCTCAAAGCACCAGACGGGTAGAAGTTTCTACAAGCCGTCACACTTCTATCACCTTGGTACTTGCAACATATAAAAAATTAATTAGCTACACAAAAAACTGAGTTTTAGAGACAGATTCACCTTACTTTTTGTTATAACCTTGTACATAACCGTTAGAATTATACAATGTTTTCGGTCAAATATTTGGAAATTTTTATACAGTTCATCACAGTATAAATAGAAATTGAGTAACATACAATACTACATAGCCTCTCATATTTGGTTTCTCTGAAAAAACTCATTGGTTTTTTGAAAATCGTATAAAATAAGCGTTATTGCTTGACAAAATTGTTTTGAGATCAGATTCTGTGAAAATACCCTGCGTTCCTTTCCGAAGACGAAACAATTTTCCTTGCATCCTTTCCCCTCCGCAACACTAATAATTACCCTCGATGGGAGCCATCAAAAAAGTTTCGTCTCAATTCCCCCTTTTCGCGCCATTTGATCTGGCCAATAAAAAAAGCGGGCTTCCAGCGGCGCGTGAAATTCAGTTAGACGCCAGGAATAACATTCGGCGCAAGACAAAGAAGAAACGGAAGAAATCTCCCCCGATTCGGGCCGTCAGCGCCGTCATAAATCAATGGTGTCCGGCCTCTTTTGAAATGGAAATGGAGCTCCGTTGACGCCCGGGCAACGAGATATATCGCGACCGAATTTTAAAGCGACAATAATAAAGTAAATGCGCCTTCTTTCCACATACCGTGGGATATGTTTTTATTTATAAAAGGAAGGGGTCATCGGAAATTTATTCAACTCATAAAATAAAGATTTCGGCGGTTCTGTGACTGATTCATTTTTTATCTAGTCGGTTGTGCTGAGGGCGCTTGGGGGCAAGTGCTGAAACTGCGCCCCTGTTCGAATGTCTACATCTTTTGGACAAGTGGGACGACCCCCGGGGCTGGGTTGGAATCGCTTTGTTCGCCGTGTTCTGCTAGCGGCTCCACGTTTTCTGAGTTGTAGGCAACTCGACTCCATCCTGAGTGTATTTCTCCCTTCTGTATCGGTAAAATTTTCCTTGTGATGTCCATTTACTTGGCCTTGTTTGGCGCAGTTGACCAAATATGACTCTTGAGCCATAAAACAGAACCCAAAGAACCAGGTTTTCTTAGGGTTTATGGTTCAAAAATGTTGCGTATAAAAGTATGGCTGAACTCTAGAAAACTGTTGGGGGAACACGTTCAACCTATAACTCAATTTACAGTTTGAGTGATCATACCGTTAGCTAATGTTTGTTATGCATTGCAGTATGTTTCAATCATCATCTCGACAAATCCAAACTTGGAAATGCTAGAAACCAGGGGTGTCAAGCTCAATTAAAACACGGACCATTTAATGCAACTGGTAAGATTCACGCGGGCCACATCACATTTACAAATTTTCTTAAAATTATATTTTGAAATGAGGATTCACACACACACACAGGAATATGGATAGGATAATTAAAACACATTGTGTAATTAAGTGAATTTAGAGTAATAATTTTTATAATTCAGCTATATAATTGCTTTTATTTAAACGTTTATTTAATTTAATATATTTATAAAACTAAAATTAATTGTTTTTTACCGGAAACTTGCCAGCGCTCTCCTACTACTTTTCCAATATCTGGATTCAAAGACAGAACAGGCAATCTTCATTATGGCAGATAGATGTTTATCAGTTAATCTTGATCTGTAGGCCGTTTTATTTAATTTCATGGACGAAAATAGTTGCTCACACATTTTTAACATGACGAAATTGTGTGTACGGTATTGCCTCGATCTCCCCTAATCTTCATAACATATTGTCCTGTTTTCATTTTATTTCAGAGCGTCGTGGGCCAAATAATTTACGTCGGGGGCCACATGCGGCCCGCGGGCCTCCAGTTTGACACCCCTGATATAAACCCTCGATTTTTCGCTCGAAACTGCGATATTGAGAGAGCCGTGAAAAATTTACTTAAAGGAGAAAAGATGCAAGCTATAGATACTATCACGCGGTTTTTATTTACAATTGTATGAAATTACAAAAGGTGGAAGATTTTGTGTATATTTGGTCCCTTTGGATTTTCTTCTTGAGGTGTTGAAGTTAAGGGGTTAAAGAACCATACATTTAGGATGTCTGTAGAGGCCCTTGCGAACTTTTACATTGTGGCAGAAGACTACGATCGGAAAGACCCATATGACTGGTTGAAATAAGTTACCTTTGAACTCCCAATTCTAAAGAAATAGATTGAGGTTTCCTTTGTTCCAATGGGGGCATGTAAAAATGAGCGGTATATCGAGATGCAATGTAACGAGAGGTTACTGTGTGCTACTAGATATTAACACATTATTGAAAAGTAGGCAAAAGATAGAATAACTAGTTCACAATATACTTAACTAATACGTTTTTGCTTGTGAATTTGAAATACGTTTCATTTATTTTACTAACGTAATCAACATAACTGCGTACTTCAACTGTTGGGTATGCCTATACTGTGACCTTGAGCGCAGTGTAAAAAATTCTTGTACACTAAAGCCCCATACACCGAAAAGGTTTGAGAACCATTGATCTACATCCAAAGACAGCTTTTGGGCTCACCATTGATGACTTAATCTGCCGATGCATTGATGACCTAATGTAAAAGGCCGAGTTGTATTATTTTAATATCTGTTGGGATGAATTGTCAAATATCTCCCCGGCTCCTTGTTAAAGATTCGATATTCCGGCCAGCGTTCCTCCTATGAATTGATGTTCCATTCACTCGGCTCTTCTCTGAAATGTTTGGATTCAAAACCTCAATAATTATTCTTTTCAGAATTCAATGTGCGGAAGTTTTTCATTTGCAATTCCTTTCATCGGGGTGAATGAGCGTTTCCACATCTCTTTCAAGAGAGCCCCAGAATGGAATAATCTTGCATCTGCATAATTTTCTAATCGACCCTTCTCTCTACGATTTGTGTTTGTTTCGTTCGGATTTATTATTCATTTTTCGGTACTGCACTATTCTCTACTACGTGGTGTTACTTTCTTTGATCAAATGTTGCTCCCCACTCTTGTGAATTGTGAAAGAGCAAAAAGGCATTGCAAATTCTTGGGAACATCCATGGATAGTAGTCGTATTCTAACCCGCAGTCCGGGACACCGACTTAGACACATTTGTATACAGTTGGAATTGAAGATGTGCCAATGAACTATGATGTCCCCTTTGACATCAACGTCACTCTGGGATGCTAGTCAAATAGTCCAGGGGCTCTTCGATAATTCGCGCTTCTTGGGGAAGAAAAATCGATAACGCGAAATCTATCTGAACTGAAACCCTATATCTGGAATAGAAAGGGCATTCAATTACCTATTTCGTAATTAAAGTTATGTATGTCTACAAACTAGGAAAAATCGATACTAGAACCTTTTAACATGAAACCTTAGTACAGTAGAATATTTTTGAAAATAAATTCTTTTGACCACGCTTTTCAAATCTTTAACCAATTAAGTTTAACACACAACTTGAAACAAGTGACTTTTAAAATCCCAATTCTAATAAGATAGGGATATAATTTTCTGTTTGCGACACGAAAATTCATCGGGGCAAACGGAAGAAAGATTGGAAGGGGTACACTTCGGGCGAAATTGAGGTCAAACGTTGAAATTTTCCCTGACGCAGAAATACATTAATGGTGTCAAAGTAGCGCATCCATTTTATATATGATCGTAGCAAGCTATTCCTTAGAATTTGTCTTCAAGAATCGATCTTAGTCACTGATAGCCTTGAAAAATCGACTCAGAATTTTTTCCATTCGCCAATAAGCAGTTAATGACTATTTGTGGCCCAGATATTTCAGACATAACTTGACAGACACATGAATTCTCCGAAGTTTGGAGCTAGTACCAATGAAAGTGATTGGGTAACTTACAGGTGTGCATCACGTGACTATTGAAACCACTATCGCGATTAATCTCCTATCGCGATTAAAGAACATTTTCCCTCCTTGAAATGAGAGCGGAAATAGCTGAGAAAAAGATCCCAACGAAATCAATCTCTGGCATTGCAACTGTTGATGAAAAATTCCACCTCTAGTCGCACACACCGAACTGAAAATGGATCAAGAAACCTAAAAAGTTTCATGATCTTGTACTCACTTCCTCTATTTAGCAGATATAAAATCAGATAAAATGTGCAGTTTTTATTTCCTTTTTGGACATTCACGTTCATGACAAGAAAAAAATTAATCTACAAAAAGAATGCTTTCTTTACTCGTGATCTTTGTTCTAATGACCGGATGACCTCATTTAACAACTTTAAAAATATTAGCACAAGTATGGATCTCACAAACTCAAAAAAAAATGCTTCTTATAAACACATTCAACTCGAGTGTGGATTCGATTTCTCCCTGGGTCTATTGTGACGGTGAAACTTTCCTTGCGCGAGTCTACTTGACGTTGTTTGGCGCATCTTGGTCAAATATGACCTTTGCGCCATTAAACCAAAACCCAACCAAACTCAAATGTGAACACAACTATACAACAAAGCAAAGTTGGCATCTATCTGTCTATTCTCTATACAAATCTACACAGTTTGACCAATCTACACCAAATTTGGTACACTTATTCTTTGGAATCCTGCGGGTAACGTCGGCTACATGTTAACCCCCGTTCTACTTATCTTGGGTATGCAGAGGGGTGTATCGTCCAATCATCCTGGACAGCACTTGCTAGGGGCGCTCTCCCTGTCTGGCTGCAGATGACACCAGAGTTAACATCTACAGGGTCGTCTCTCAAGATGACCTGGAAGGTTTTTAGAATCGTTTATTACAGGGGTGTCAAACTCAATTAAAACACGGGCCATTTAATGCAACTGGTAAGATTCACGCGGGCCACATCACATTTACAAATTTTCTTAAAATTATATTTGGAAGTGAGGATTCAGGAATATGGATAGGATAATTAAAACACATTATGTAATTCAGTGAATTTAGGGTAATAATTTACAATATATAGCTATAGAATTGCTTTTATTTAAACGTTTACTTAATTCAATGTATTTATAAAACTAAAATTAATTTTTTTTAACGGAAACTTGCCAGCGCTTTCCTCCTATTAGTTTTCCAATATCTGGATTCAAAGACTGAGAACAGACAATCTTCATTATGGCAGATAGATGTTTATCAGTTAATCTTTATCTGTAGACCGTTTTATTTAATTTCATGGAAGAAAATATTTGCTCGCACAAGTGCGTACTCCCAAAATAGCATAAAATTTGTGCAGCAAACTTTTTAAGTTCTGGGTATTTTCCACCTAAATAAGAATATATTCGGGGAATTCCTACTTCTCGATATGCCTTTTAAAACCGAATCATTCTGGAAATCAATTAATTAGAATTGTGTGTACGGTATTGCCTCGATCTCCCCTAAGTGCTATTTTCTTCGTAACATATTGTCCTGTTTTCATTTTATTTAAGAGCATCGTGGGCCACAAAAATTTACCTTGGGGCCGCCAGTTTGACATCCCTGGTCTATATATATATATCTGATATGGTCTGATTATATATATATATATATATATATATATATATATATATATATTCATTATCGTTTTTAGAATCATCGTATATGTATCCCTTCTGTAAATTCTTAGCTTTATTATTGGAACTAAAACTAGCTTTATTGGAATGTAAATTTTTATAATATAAGATTATTTTTATAGAAAGTGGTCTTTTTTTATCGTCGATATTGTACAGGGTGCTTAAGACAATTCGAAATCCTCATAGGAATAACATTTCGTATTTATTCGATCAATGTCAGACAAATTCACACTAAATTTGGTACAATCATCCTGTAGGATTCTGCGGGATACTAAGGCTATATATTAACCCCGTTCGATGTGTCCTGGGTTTGCGGGGGGGGGGCTAAAAATAACACGAAATCTCCATAGGAATAATATTGAGTAACATTACGATGAATTATAAACAATTAACCCGAGCAACTCAGGGTAGTTCAGCAAGTATATGTTTAAACACAAGCGAAGAATTAATCTATTAAGTTAAATGCAAATTCATACAAACAAATTAACGAACGAGAAAATACAGACTAAACCCATAGGCAGCATAAAATCACTTACGAACACATATTTACAAACAATCTATTCAACTGACAAACATGGACACCACTACCTACCACACTCAAGCATATATACACAATAAACATGCGCATAAACTTGCGAAAAAGGACAGGACGTTTTTGATGTGTCACCGACATGAAAACCACAACAAGCGCCTTAACTTAATACATCACCTTTGTTAAAAATTCGTTGATAATTTGAGTAAAACTTTTTTGTTAATAATTTAAGGTAGAAATAATACACTAGAAACCACGAAAATTGGCTAGAATATGGATATTCTTTTAATTAAAAATATTTTCCAATTCCTCAGATTTCAAACGATACCAAGATCTTGTAAATATTCGAAATAGTTTTCAAGTTACAATTGTTTTGGTTAGGTACTGTCACCATGTACAAACATGTTTCCAAAACTTTATGCTCAATTTCAGAATTTTTTTGCAATACGATGCTTTGTTCAAACAGTGATAACTCAACAATGAACTGATCTATCATAATAATCTAAATAATATAGTGGATGTCTGGACCCTCAGTCAAAGTTATTAGTTAAGAGATAAATCTTTAGTTCATTTCTAAATGTTGAAATTCCTGAAAAATCTTGATTTATTAGACTTCCTTCGTGGAAAAAATTGTAAAAAAAGAACCTATTCCCTCTTGCAACTTGATTGAAGGTCAAAACATAAAGAATAATAGGAATAATTTCCAATAGGAATTGTCTTTCTGAACGAATTAGAATTTGAGATCACTGTTTAAAAAACATGCAAATTATATCTAAATTAGATAATTAATGAATAGTTTAATCAGAATTTTTCACATTAAAATGAGTTTAAGCACAAATCAATGACCTATTGTGAAAAAAACTGGATTTTTAAAACCAAAATTTAAAAACAAATGTTCTATTGTATACGTACACAAGACGATGTCTTGTGCTTCGTACAGCTTCTCCAAATATGGCCCCTTGCATAAAACCAAAAACAATCAACCGAGCATTTTTATTTTATGTTGGAAACCTCTATTTTATTCCAGCATATGTACACGTAGTAAACACACACGAGCTTTATACACACATACATATATACGAACATACAAAAAGCACACGTTTCAAACTCAAGGTTAAACCCTTTCATAAGCTGGAGGAGGAAGTATTCCTCTAAAGATTTTCCGTTTCCGTTCATTCCGTCTCGAATCACAAACGGTATTCGAATGCTACGAGTTAAGTTCTAAGCGAGGGTAGCTCGTGCTAATCCTCTTCCAACAACCCGTAAATCTCTGAAAAATTGTACTGAAGTGAAAAAGGAAGCCAGATGGGGGAGGGGCACGAGGGAAAGCGGCAGGTGGATGGATAGGTATCGTGTGTCCCTTTGAAGCGGCCGACCCCCCCCCCCCCCCGAACGTTCCAAATCGAGTGCGTGGGGTCGAGGGGAGGGTTCAGTGGCCTGCAGAAAAAAAGGACGCGTCACTTTCAGAAGATTGTTCGATTTGCTTTCATCAAGTGGCCATCCACAATCAACTCAGGGACAGGACATCACTTTCGGAATACCAGCTACAAAGCAGTTCGTCTCCACGCTCATAAAGAGAAAAAGGTTTTTAAATAATCTACAATATAAAGCAGAGTTGGGATCTGTTCTCTACAAATCTACACCGTTTGATCAATCTACACCAAATTTGGTACACTTATTCTTTGGAACCCTTCGGGTAACGCAGGCTACATATTAACCTCCGTTGTATTTGTCTTGGGTGTGCAGAGGGGTGTAACTGGACAGATAGGGGGCGCTCTCTTCCGGTCTGGCTGTGCAGATGACGTCAGAGTTAACATCTACAGGACTCGCCTCTCAAGATGACCTTGGAGCTTTTTAGAAACTTAGAGTATGGTGCAGTTGCGCTGAAAATCGCTCAGTATCGTATGGTTTATATATCCCATCTGTAAACTCATAAACTGTAGCTTTATTGAAATGCAAATTTTTATGATAGGTGGTCTTTTTTATCGTCGATATGATACAGGGGCTAAAGACAATTCGAAATCCTCAGGAATAACATTGCGTATTTATACGATCAATGTCAGACTAATTCACACTAAATTTGATACATTCATCTTGTAGAATTCTGCGTTCCATTTGTTCCGGGTTAAAAACAATTCGAAATTTCAATAGGAATAATATTGAGCAATACGTTGAATTATAAACAATTCAATCCGAGCAACGCCGTGTAATTCAGCTAGTAGTACATAAGGGAGAATTTTAAGTTAAAAATACAGATCTAGGGCGGTGAAAGAACAAAATCAGCTTGTACAAAACCCAACGGTACTAGCCCAATAGCTCCCATCTACTGACCGCGAGTGCTTAGTTGTGGTGATCAGTTGTGACTCGGGGACTTATCCCCTGCTTACTCCTGAAGAGCGTGAAGAAGTAAAGGAGGTGAAGGAAAAAATTTAGAATTTTTAGAGAATTTTACTTTAAATGTAGTAATATACAGGGTGGGTCTAAATTGTGTTTACAAAATAAGAGGGGTGATAGTACCCATCCAGACGAGCCATAATTACCATGGAACATAGGGTCGCATTCCACTCTGAGAGGCAGAAAAGTATAAAGTCGAAACGCGTCGAGCATGAACAAGTCATCGTCTCTGACGTCGTTTTGTACCTGCCTACGTAGCATATCTCCTAAGCAAGATGGCCTGGTCGGTAGCGCACTGGCGTCCAATCCAGAGCTGTGGCTTGGCCTCCTCGCTCACCGGACCTCAACCCACTGGACTTTTTCTTCTGGGGCACATGAAATCTTTAGTGTACCAGACGCCTGTGGACTCGGCTGAAGATCTCGTAGCGAGAATCGGTGCTGCCGCGGACAAAATGAACACAACACCAGGAATCTTCGGGAGCCAGTCATTCCTTCGCCGGTGTGAACTGTGCAACGACACGCCACTTTGAGCACTTGCTGTGAGTTTTTCTCTGATCAATCAATCAGATTGGGCCACTTTTGGTATTGTTCATTCGCTTTCCCAACACTGTTATAAGTTCATGTTGAAATTCAAATTTGACTCTTTTCTGCCTCTCAGAGTGGAATGCGGCCCTATGTTCCATGGTAATTATGGCTCGTCTGGATGGGTACTATTACCCCTCTTATTTTATAAAAACAATTTAGACTCACCCTGTATAATAAAAGGTCCTATCGTGTCCTACTCTAGTTATTGGTGATCAGAATTTGAGGGAGATGTAATTTAATGGGGGAACTAATTCACGGAATTGAAGTCATAAAGGGACCAATCGAAATCATATTGACGCTTAGGTCTGGAAAGTCGATAAACTGTTTATACAGAAGAGCTCGTGGTTTTTCTACGAGCCCACATTGGACATAAACCAGCAGTATTGGATATAGATGTCCGTTCTCTTTTCAAATTATATGTTTTAATTAACGTCGCACTGGAGCAACACAATGGGCTATTGGCGACGGTCTGGGATCAATCCCAAAGGGAAAGAAAGATCCACGTAATTCTGAACCGTGGTGAGATGACGAGGCCCCACCTGAGCTGGCACCCCACTCTCCAAACTTCCACACCACGCCAACGTGAGGACATTTGAGATGCACCAGCCCCCTTTGTACACGACGGTCTTTTGGTTGGATTCGAACTCGCAACCCTCCGGTTGCTAATCCGTTACTTCCAACCAGGCTACGGCGGTCAAATTGACAATGTATTTCTTATGTAAATATCAACAATGAATCGACTCTAGTACGTGCATGATTAGTAGTTTTACGCATGATTTTCAGCAAGTCCAGTTGTACGATGGAGTGTAGAAAGGGAAATCTCGCGGCAACGCATATTAGTGAACAACTCCTCAGGCGATATGAATGATACCCCCTTTGTGTTCACCCCTGAAATCGTCGGATAGCTTGGAAAATCAAGTCTGTTCGCGAGGCCTTTTCGACACCACCGGTTGCAATGATTGATACGTTCCTGTTCGCTTGTGAGCGCGCGGTCTTGAGCCGGGTCCACACCGGCCGCGCAGAACTGCGCCGTGCAAAATGTTCTGTTCGTCGCTGAACGAAAATTCCCGAAACCGAGAAGGACGAACCAGGGAGCGAGGTGTTTGTGGTGGGCTCGTGCTCAGCTTGTTCCATTGTGCTCGCGTGCGTGCTGGAGGTTGTGTGTACGAAATTAAACTGAAAACTTGTTTAAAATAAATTGTTTAAACGTCCCGTTCTTTACAAAGTCGGCGCATAATCGCGAGTGCTGCTATTGTCATCGACGATTTATTAAAGAGAAAGGGGAAAAACGAAATCTGATGGCGCCTTGAATGGATGGAGTGTCTGGTCCGTGTAGCAACACGGTCCAATATAATAAGCACGCACTCAAGCAATATCGAACCCCCGATTGTATGTTATCTAGGGACCAGAATCTAAAAACTGTACGAATATATCAGAAAAAGGTAAAACCGATGTCGCAGAAAAACCATCTTTCCAGATTGGGGACCAGAATCTAAAAACTACGAATCAGAAGAAGGTAAAACCGATGTCGCAGAAAAACCATCTTTCCAGATTAGGGACCAGAATCTAAAAACTACGAATCAGAAGAAGGTAAAACCGATGTCGCAGAAAAACCATCTTTCCAGATTGGGGACCAGAATCTAAAAACTACGAATCAGAAGAAGGTAAAACCGATGTCGCAGAAAAACCATCTTTCCAGATTGGGGACCAGAATCTAAAAACTACGAATCAGAAGAAGGTAAAACCGATGTCGCAGAAAAACCATCTTTCCAGATTAGGGACCAGAATCTAAAAACTACGAATCAGAAGAAGGTAAAACCGATGTCGCATGAAAACCATCTTTCCAGATTAGGGACGCGGAAATTTCCCGTATGAAAAAGGAGAAAGCGCAAAATCGTGCATTGACTGTGTTGAAACGTGTCTAGTGGTTCGGCTAAGAATGGGTTTATTATTAAACGAAATAATATCAGATGAGTGAATACGAACCGGATCGTACGGCGTGCGCGAGTGAACTGAAATGCCGTCCAAATACAGCGCACTTTCCTTTGATGTACCGACACGGACGGATCGCGTTGGCGGTGTTCGAAATTGCACAACATTGGTTCGCCGTCAGATCAGCCCGCGCTGCTCGCCTTTGTTTGGTTCGGCGCAGTTCTGCTCGGCCGGTGTGGACTCGGCTTTGGAAAACTGAAAACGTTTATCGAAACAGCATGTGCAATGAATACAATTGCGATGCAATGTATGCCACTCGTTCTACAGTGCAAGTTTCACACGAGACGAAACGGCGTCTTTTACGCGGTGTGTCGAAAGACTCAGAATGGAGAAGACTTTGGAGGGGGAGAGGCGGGGTCACTCTGTGGGTGGTTGTAGGCTCTTCCCGAGAGATTGAGATTTCAGGTGTGCGGCTTCTCCACCCTCCATTCATTAGGCACTAGAATTGCCCTTATTTTCTGCCGCCCCCCGCCGTTTTACGACTGCGGCGGCCCCGGGTAAAGTGGCAGCAGGTAGCAGAGGCGCTTTTGCGACCGACCCGTCTACTCGAATTCCGAATAAACACATCAAAAGTAAGTTCGCGGTTCTGCAGGCATGGTCTACTGCACGCTCTTCTGTGGTGAGAGCGGTCGCTGTTGGTCACGCGCTGAATGCTTTCATAAACTGCAGTCGAGCCGTCTCGATTCTGTTCAGCGATTCTTTTACTGGTACATTTGAAATGCGGATAGTCTTAAAGATCCGTTGCTTTTCTGGGATAGTGGTATTAGTATTTGTCTGCCATTCAGTAAGTCCCTCGTTCGAATATCGGTATGTAGCTGCCCACTAGATGCGCCCTTACAAATGACTGCTCGTTCGTCCAAAGAGGCCAGTAGTCGGACATTTGAAGCCTAAAAGAAAAACCTAAAAGAGCCACAAAAATATAGTGTCCTAAAAGTTCCCGTACTGACGATTCGTGAATTTATTATACAAAAACAACAAACTTTAAAACAATTATTTTTATGCTAATGGTGAAAAGCACTTTTAACATAACGTAGGAAAAAAAATTTGAACTGACATTTATAATAAATGTTCAAAATGTCCGCCCCTTTCTTGGAGGCAAAGCTGAAGTCGTTTGCGCATATTTTTAGAAAAGCGTTTCAAGATGCTGGGAGTGACTTCTTGTATCCTTTGAGCAATGGAAATTTTCAGATCATCTATTGTTTGGGGATTATCTTCATAAACTTTGTTCTTTAAATATCCCCACAGAAAAAAGTCAGGGATGCTCAGGGGATCGAGGTGGTCAGGGGAACGAGGTGGTCAAAGATTTCTGGAGATGAGTCGACGACAAAAAAATCTTGAAGCATGCCCATGGTTTCATAACTTGTATGGCAGGTTGCACCGTCTTGTTGAAACCAAGAATCTCGTTCATTCACTTCTAATAATGAAACAAATTGTTGGATGAGTTCTCTGTATACAGTGCCATCAACAGTTGACTCGAAAAACAGGCCCAACAATCCTTTTGCGTGATAAGGCATACCAAACGCCAATTTTTTGAGAATGTAAATGTTTTTGCTTTAATGAATGGGGATTTATCGTCGCCCAAATGCGGGAGTTTTGCGCGTTCAGATAACCGCTTAAATGAAACCATGCCTCATCGGAGAAAAATGTTTTGTTCAAAATGTTGATATTGCGAATAAATCTCCGGAACCATCGGCAATAATAAAGCCGCTTCTCATTGTCCGGTGGTTTTAGCACCTGTAACATTTTTACACGATAAGCACCAAAATGCAAAGCTCTTAAAGCCTTATGTGTCGATCCACGTGATGTGCCCATTTGTTGCGACAAACGCCTCACGGATTGATGAGGAGATTTCAATATCCTTCGTTGAGTTTCTTGCACAAAGTCTGGTGTAACGACTTTCGGTCTTCCACTCCTGTGTTTGTCTTCCACCGAACCTGTCTCACGAAATCACCGAACGAGTTGATATAGCGTACCTTTACTCGTTTTTACTTACTCGGTATTGCATCATCTGGATATTTATGTCGCCAAAATTCTTTACATCTTTCATATAATTTACATTCAAAATAAGCCTCAAGCAGCGCAATTCTCTGAAAGCGTGATAAACTCATTTTACAATGAAGAACAAAATGACATGGAACTTTAATATCGCACAACTTGAGCGAGAAGAAAACCAAACGATAAAAATTAAAGAATCCATAGTTATAAACAGACGATAAAATTCAATAATTAAAAAAAAATCACGGTCAAATGATTTTTTAAAGCTGGAGTACGGAACTTTTAGGACACTCTTTATTTGTCTGCCATTCAGTAAGTCCCTCGTTCGAATGTCGGTATGTAGGAATAACTGCAGCTTGCCCTCTAGATGCGCCTTTGCAAATGACTGCCAGTTCGTCCAAAGAGGTCAGTAGGCGGACATTTGAAACCTAAAAGAGCCACAAAAATATACAACGTACTAATCGCACGTGATTCCTTGTCGCAAGCCACCCCTAAAAATGTCCGTTTTTCGATTGGACATGTCATTTCAGATTGCATACCTGCAACGTAGCACTTATTTGGATTTGCATATCCACCTGGTACTTTATTTTTGTCTCGATTTATCCTCGGGTACCGGCAAACTAGGCACGAAAAAAGAATAGTCTGAAAAAGTGTAGTGCTGAAATTTGGACTGGAAGGGACGTCATATAACTTTCGACACCAATATCTCCGGAATGCTACTTCCAATCGAATAGCGAACTTTTCCTGTCGGTTTAACGCGAAGAACCGCGTGGCATGATTGCTGAGCGGTCGCGTGATTCTGGCCACCCTTTGTAATGTGCTTCCCATTGTCCGCATTTTCAATTTGTCCCCAGTCCGTTTCTGAGGGAGAGTGGCGAAGGAATTTAAAACGAAGACATTAAGTTAAACATCTAGGGTTTCTGGTATGTTCTACAAGCACCCAGTAGTCATCTGCTGAAAGTGCACCAACAAATCGTTGCTTAAGCTGTCTCCGAATCCTGTTATGATTTTAAACGTATTTTGATATAAGGAGAAACAGTACTATACAACAGGGGTGTCGAATTGGCGGCCCGCGATCCTCATGCGGCCCCCGAGGTAATTTTTTTTGGCCCATGATGTTAATTTTTTGTGGCGCTAAATCGATGACTGGTGAAACTAAGGGATTTGTGTCGACTGACAAGAAAATTACACGATGAATATCAAGATAAACCAAAAATCAGTACTTTCCATTACCTTATTCACCAACAAGTTATCTGTTTAAAACTATTAAAAATGGACGAAGTACTTGAAACAGTAACTAAGACAGTTCAACTTTATTCGATAGAGAGCACTTAACCATCGCCAATTTACTTCGTTCCTTAAAGATTTAGAATCCAAATTCTAAGATCTTTCTTATTACACAGAAGCTGCCACAAAGTCCTGAAGAGCTTCTATCTGCTTTTGGAGGAAATAATTGTATTTCTTGAAACAAAAGATGGAGAAAAAACGAAAATATATCGATTATAAAAGATCTGGCATTTTTAACATATTACAGGTCATCTGAATAATCTTAATATTACATTGCAAGGCAAAGATAAATTAATAACGAATATGTACGATGCAATAGCAAGTTTTGTACAAGAATTGATTTTGTTTAAAAATCATCTACAAAAACGTTTTGACGTATTTTCCTACGTGTGAGCAGTAAAAGCACAAAATCAAAGTTGCTCATTTTCACAATATTGTGGTAAAATTGAAGAAATCAAAAACGAATTCGATAAATGTTTTAATGATTTCAAAGAGTTACAAAAAATTTCTTTTTATTAGGCCTTTACTCTTTGAAGTTGAAAATGCGCCCACTTCGATACAACTGGAATTAATTGATTTCCAGAATGATTCGGTTTTAAAAGACAAATATCGAGAAGTAGGAATTCCCAAAATATATTCTTATTTAGGTGAAAAATACCCGGAAATTAAAAAGTTTGCTGCACCAATTTTATGCTATTTTGGGAGTACGCACTTGTGTGAGCAACTATTTTCGTCCATGAAATTAAATAAAACGGCCTACAGATCAAGATTAACATCTATCTGACATAATGAAGATTGTCTGTTCTCAGTCTTTGAATCCAGATATTAGAAAACTAGTAGGAGGAAAGCGATGGCAAGTTTCCGGTAAAAAAAAAAATTTAGTTTTATAAATACATTGAATTAAATAAACGTTTAAATAAAAGCAATTCTATAGCAATACTATAAATTATTACCCTAAATTCACTTAATTACATAATGTGTTTTAATTATCCTATCCCTATTCCTGAATCCTCACTTCAAAATATAATTTTAAGAAAATTTGTAAATGTGATGTGGCCCGCGTGAATCTTACCAGTTGCATTAAATGGCCCGTATTTTAATTGAGTTTGACACCCCTGCTCTACAACGTTCAGTAATTTATGTTACTAGCGAGTGAAACCAATCGAAACTTTCTTAAGTATTTTTTACTCTAAAGGCAGATTGGAGCGGACGGATTTTTAATGCCGTCTCGTTACCGACAACCGTGTTATAATTTTAGCATTTATTGCTGATCTTATTGTAATTTTTTATGTGTACTGCGTTTATTTTATCTTGTGGTTGAATCATCTCGTCCGTTTGTGGGCCATGTATCCCGGCGCCTTTGAACGAACAAGCCCACCAATCCGGTAGCTTGTTTGCAAGATGTTTGAATAACGCGTGAGGGGTCTCGATGAAAGGGCAGTGATGAAAATGGCCCGACCCCTTTACACCCCCCTTTAGGAAGGAGGCCGCTTGACCACTCTTTTCACAATAGAACCCCGTGGCGACCACCAAAGACGGGTCGGCTTACAATCCCCGCTTTCTTCCTCTGTTGTAATCGTCTCTAATTCAGCCGTCCGTGGGACCTCCGACCACGATGGGAGAGTTTTCAAGGAAGAAAGGAAGTGGAGGCTTTAAATTAACCTCGGCCGAAACCGAACCCTGCCCTCAATGGCTTCTGTTGCTGCCGCCAGTAAGAACATAAGTCAATTGCAGTCGCAGAAAGACGGGTCCAACCTGGGCCATCGTGAAGGAACGGGCCAGAACCTGTGGCGCTGCGGTTGTTTTTACGTCAGGAAACGGGGGCTATCGTTCCCCTTTGTTCTCGCAGACATGCATGCTTTAGAAGGCGCTCGAAACCTACAAATATTTATCTTCGGATTTTAATGGGGCACAGTACCTTTAAGCATACAAATCAGCAGGTAAAATAGACTAATTTCGATAAAGTGTATCACCAAAAGTTTTATGTGTATCATAATGAAATTTTTGTAGGGTTTATTTATACTTTATACTACACAATACAGAAAAATTGGTTTGATTTTTAAAAATTATGTAAATTCTAGTAAAATATTTAAGGTCATTTTTAACATACTTTTTACAAGCATAACTTGTGCACACCATTCTGATTCATCCTGTGCATTTTCTATAAAACTAAAGGCTGATATGAGTAACACAATGCTTTAATTTTAAATTAAAACCAAAAAATAGTAGTTAAGTAACACATAAATATAACTTAATCAATTAATATTTCACTTCATTAATTTTTCCAAATTTTTACTCATACTATATCAAAATTTTTTAATAAATTTTTAGCTTTTGAGTAAAATTTTGGTTTCATTTTGAAGCCCTTTTGATAATCTATTATCATTCAAAATTCCAGGAGTCTACGTTCATTAGTTGCAGAGTTATAGTGCTCGCAAGCTTGAAAATTACCATTCTGAGATAAATGCAATTAAAGTTGAAATGGTTATTTTTAGCATTCACGTGCGTTCAAGTAAACAAATAGATTTGTGAAATGAAAGAGTTGAGTAATACATATTTTGCTTATATTTGTTACAGTAAAAATATTATTATTAAAACTTTCGAAAAAAATAAATAGCATAATTCCAGACCAAAACTAAGAAACGTAAAACTAAGAACAGCTGAAAATAAAAACAGGTGTGTTCGAAAAATCATCATTACGAACGAACGATTGCGAATTTTTTCATGCGTTTTTTTTTACCAGAATTAGAACATTTCAAACTACCTAAATAGATCAAAATTGGAAATTGATTTTTTTAAGGTTTTAAAGGTACTGTGCCCCCTTAAAGTGATAATTGATTCATACCGTTCCTGAACGCTATGATGGGTGTATAGTAAAAGAAAAGGGGAGGCATCTCCTCTTCTCATTTCATGATATGAGTGATAGTTACTTTTATGGGTATTCATTAGGCGCTTTTCATTGTTAATGTAGTAAGTATAAATGATACGAAAGATCACATGTGCCATCTCGATCAGAGATTCAATAGAAAGAACATTTTCAAGAGGAAATGTCCCCAAGCCCATCCTTTCGAACCGTGATTAGGGGCGCGCAAGTACCGGATGATCTTAATTATTTCAATATAAAATAAAAGATATAAGATCGTTTCGTTTTCCAGTCCTAAGGATTCCTACTGTGTTAATGGCCGCATGAATTTACTACCACACAGGTGAAAAGATGTTACTCATTATATACAGTAACAAATAGATTGTAAAGGAGAATTCGATCTATAAGCTATACTAATGATGATTACATTCGAGTATAAACCATTATAGTACTGATCAACTAAGTCGTGCTTTATCAGCATCGAAAAACATACCAGGAACCTCAAATGATTTCTCCTCACACATAGGTGTAATTATCCCGTTGATTAACCAAACCTGTCCCCCATTACTTAATTACATGTTTGTCCCCTTATATAAATCCTGGTTTGTAATATAGCTGGAGTCTGTTCTCATCTAGTTCGGTTTCACTGACAGTTGTTTCGCAATTGTACGTTTATTTTTTTACAGTTCGAATATTTTGGTTCTCGGTAATTTCTCGCGGGTAAAAAGGTAAGCTTTACTTTAATATATTTCATACTATCATTTAAGTAGTCTGTAAGACCAGACCGATAGCTTAGAGGCTCGCTTCGGACAATATTGTCAAATGATTGGGTCAATTACAATGTTTCCATACTCCAAATGCTAGACTCAGGAAGTAAACTGGAAATTTTAAGTCTGATAAAGCTACAATCAAAAAGCAGCGGCAGCTTTCAAATAAAAGACTTTGATTTTAGGGATTCAGCTGTAGAAACTTTAACTGACATACCAGATCTGTTTGAGGAAATCATTTACAGCTGTAATGATTTCAGATGATATTCTGCCTGTTCTAGTGTATATACCTGGTTCTGCTGCCAAAAAAGTGCAACCTGAACTGAATTGTGAGATGTACTGTTCGATATTGTCAATTGAAAAAGAACTAACTTATGAATGTTTGGAAGAGTATTCACCAATATTAAAAATTAAGTGAAGGGGTGGGGGGTCTTAAAGGGCCTAAGGAATTTACGGTACCACTGATTGTTTGATTATCAGATTTTGAATGAATTAATTAATGAGCAGTATGAAGAAGACTTTCTGTCACACAAACTTCAGAAAAGATTGTTGGTTGAACTCTACTTATAATAAGTACCTTCAATGAAATCTGTAGAGTGCCACAAAAACTTCCCGTTGCTTTGCGCCACGTTAATTAAATACCTACCAATTACTTTCCATTCTGTCATCTAGCACACAAGTTGGTTCTAGACGTGTTTTATAAACTGAATACTCGAGTATTTCGTTTGCAAATATATTTGACCATTTTCATACCTATTCATGACTTTCCTTCTGGGCTCAACTAAACGATTTACGTAGATTAATCTAACCTCGGCATTTATAGTGTTGTAACATGTTTTCGTGTATTTGTGGGTGTAATGTTAAATGTTTATTAGACTAATCACAATTATTTTCCAATCACTTCAGAATTCTATGAAAGAGAAATTTGTCTACATGGGGAATACTCAACTTCAGCTAATTCGTCATACAAGTAAAATGCACCCGAAGCACACAACGGGTATGCCTAACCTGCGAGTTGTAGGCGGTTCAGGTTCGATTCCTTTCAGGTGCATTCCTCCCTGGGTGTATTTCTCTCTTCTCAAAATGATCTTTTCAAACGATGAGCAAAAACTCATCGTTTGTGTATTACCTCATAGTGTATGTCCTGTGTCTGGAGCAGCATAGCCAAATATGGCGTCGTAAAAACCACGAAGCACACACACCAAGGCATTGCGCAAGTCTGCTCTGTGTTGCCAGCATACGCATGAGGTCGGCAAAGGAAGATGTAATCTGTCGTCGACAGCTCAGTCCGATCGCCACGATAAGTTCGAGTGTCCTCTACACGGGACCACAAGAGTGCTGACAGCACAGAAGCTGCCCGAGAAAGAAAGAAAAGTTGTCCAAGAAGGCCACTCAGAAGCCGGGTAATTGATATCTCCTACCTGCAGAGAATACGTAGCTAGTTACCGCACGTAAACTGGGGTAGAATGGAAGTACTCGTGTTTTGCTCTGCCACACAAGTTCGGGCCGAGGTTTGCGGAAAGGGGGTTGGGGATGCATTCCAATCTGATACGTTGAGTTATCGTCTCCTTTTGTTGCGCTGAACATTCCTTCCTGGGTGTATTTCTCTCTTCTGTGTCAGTAAAGCTTTCACTTTGTGTGCCAGTTACTTTATGTTATGTATTGTGTCAATTACTTGATATTGTATTGTGTCTGGCGCTACATGGCCAAATATGACCCTTAAGGGGACACGGTACCCTTAAATGACCAAAATATCGAAAAACATTTTATTGCTTTATTTTAAATATACAACCCTTCTGAATATGTGTGCAAAATTTCATAGCTCTAGCAACATTATTTTAGGAGTTATTTAAGTTTTTTTTTTCTCTTGGATGTAAATAACCGAAACCAAAAATTAAAGCTTTAAATGGCTTTTTCTCAGCTTTCTGTTTTTGATGACTATGAAGTACTCAAATTGCTAAGGCTTTTTTTAAATTTAATTTAGAGGTTTGAAACTTTTTGTAGTTGTTCACAATAGTATATTTGACAATTCTGTGCATGGGATAAGAATTTGGATTAAACGTTTTTTTTAAATTGACAAACTAAAATTATCTTGTTTTTTACAGTTTTTCACAATATTTTTTAGAAAAAAAATTCTAGAAAAATGAATAATCAGAATACATGGAAATCCATGCACAGAATTGTGTAAAATACTGCAATGAATAGAAAAGTGTAAAAAAATTTAAATTTTTTTTCAAAAAAAAATAAATTTCTGAATTATTGCTCTTGTAAAATTAAATTTTTTCTCCTGAAATATTCATTTTATGTGCATTTCAATATAGTATACTAAAAAATGTTGCTACACATATGAAAACAAAAAAAATTGTTCAAACGGTACCGTGTCCCCTTAAAACCCCAAAACCAGCCAACCTTTTGTTGCGCGTTCTTATGTGGAATTCGATGCATTTGAGAGTTGGCGGAGAATAACAGCTTGCTTTACAAAACCTCTCGGTACGAAAAGCTTTCCAGTTTGTTTCATTGCAGATGACAAGACTAGTTGATTACTTTAGGTAAGTGAATAGGTTTCTACATCGCCAATCAACTTTGGTGGTTAACACACGAGGCTTTTGAGCAGCTCGACCCTGGTCCGCTTTTCTTTGTGACAGGGAAGAAAAGATGAACTGCTCGGAACGCGCCATCCATGTCGCTAGCCGAATCGCATTATTTCTGCAATTCCGAAATCTTTAAACTATTCATTTGAATTCCATGACTAAAATTGGTTTTCAGAAAATGAAATAAAGAGTAGTTTACTCGTAAAACGAAATTAAGTAAACTCTTAAGGAAAGATCGAAATGTACACCGTTTCAAAAGCCCATTCACGTGTTAAAAGAATGGTATTTTCAAAATATAATTTTACATCTACTAGTTCGCTGTCAACGAGGGTCAGTACACAACGCACCAAGCAACTATTTTAGTCAGTACAGCCTGTAGCACATTTTCCGTAGACATCTAAAATCCAGACAGTCGCTACTAGAAGATTTTCGTCAATCTAGTGAACCGTAATTGAACCCATGTCAATTAGAATTCGATTAGTTATGTCCTAAACAATTGGATCCGGTTATTCCGGAAATATCTAATTGTATTCCTGTTAAATAGTATCAACAGTGATTTCTCTATTGGATCAGTGGCATTATGGATTAATGATTGATTTAATTCTTAATCTAACTCTGAACCTTCTATTGGATAATGGCTCATTCTGCAGTCTTCACTGGAACACTTTTCCTATGCTCTTTAGTAAACACGGTATACCCAAGCAATCTTTTTCAGCTTTTATCCCACTACTTATTTCATAATCTCTTTTTTTCTCTTTCACGGCCTTTTTGCGTGAAGTTGTGTCTTCTGTTTGGCGCAGCTCTTGGCCATAAAACAACTAACTCTTCAGTGGAGTGTTAGTGTCCCTTTAGTTTCACTGTGTGACTCTGAATATGAGTTATATGTAACTAAATGACGCTATATGATGCATTACATAGTTTCACTGTGTGGATCTGAATATATGAGTTGTGATTTTTAACTAAGTGACGCTATATGATGCAACATGTGGTTTCACTATGTGACTCCGAATTTACGAGTTATGATGTAACTAAATGTCGCTATATGATGCATGAATAATCTATATATTAATACTTGAAGAAAAAACTTTGGGTACCCCTTTTTAAGCACATTGCGCGCTTGGAGGAGTATGAGATTTGGCATAATTAAAGTTCATATGGAGAAGGAGTGCAGAAAGATAAAATTAATGTATAATATGCGTTACAAATATATTAAATTAAACAAAATAAAACATTCATTGTTTACGTTCATATACTATAATCTATATATTAATACGTGAAGAAAAACTTTGTACCCCTTTTTAAGCACATTGCGCGCTCGGAGGAGTATGAGATTTGGCATAATTAAAGTTCATATGGAGAAGGAGTGCAGAAAGATAAAATTAATGTATAGTATGCGTTACAAATATATTAAATTAAACAATATAAAACATTCATTGTTTACGTTCATATACTGTAATATATATTATTACGTGAAGAAAAACTTTGTACCCCTTTTTAAGCACATTGCGCGCACGGAGATGAGATTTGGCATAATTTGCCACCACATAAGTTAGTATTGAAAGTTAATTGCATCGTTTTGCTGATCAGAAACTTAAATACAAAGGAAGCATTAGTCAATGGAACAAGAATGCGCATCAAATTTATACATCGTAATACTATTGATTGCGAAGTTTTAACTGGAACCGCACGCAATAAGAGAATTTTGATTCCACGTATAAATTTAACATATTCCGGAACTATTTTACCATTTAACTTTCAAAGAACTCAATTTCTAATTATACCTGCATTTGCGATGACAATAAATAAGTCTCAAGTGCAAACATTCGAAATAATTGGAATTTTATTGAGGCAGCCAGTTTTTACACATGGTCAATTGTACGTCGCAGCAAGTAGAGTTCGATCATTCGATGGTTTGAAATTTTATATTTCAGAATATAAGGGTCAAGGGCATTTAGCAAACGATGAAAGAATTTTTACAAAAAACATCGTCTACAGAGAAGTTTTGAATCATTAAATTCATTGTCGAACTATTTCAAGTTCAATGGACAACATTTATTTTTTTAACCACCCGGGTTTTTTTTTGTTTCAATAAAAAATATATAAAAAAAAAATACGAAGCACGTATTCCTTATTTCATTTTTCATTTTTTGAATTTATTTTTTTATTTAAATTTTATATAATTTGAAAAAGATAGGCAAATTAACTGTGTAGCCTTGGCGAAACCTGTGGTCAGTATAGCAATAAAAAAAACCCAAGAAAATGTCAAACAACGCGTTATTGTTTTTTAGATATGGCTTAACCAAGCTATACCGCATTTTTCCTATGACGTATTTGTGCATGCTCCCAGCTTACGTAATAGAACAAAATTAAAAAAAATTATATGCAATGAATATAGAAGTATACTCTTTGACAAAAGAACCTTATTAACGTTCAAACTTAAAAATTAAATGAATTATGGTCGAATTTCGACCACTGGGCGACCACTAGTGTAAATTATTTGACAATAAACATAAATGATGAAGTAAACTACGGTGTATTTATGAAGATGGTGCTTGTTTCATGAAGATTATGTGACACGGTAGTACATACTGAGTGTCACTGATGTATAAACAGCTTTGTGATGATGTGATGTATAGAGTGATGTTTTGGTGTGTTTCAGGCAGCCGCGAGACGGCGTTCATCTACGCCATCACGAGCGCCGGCGCGACGCACGCGGTGACGCAGGCGTGCAGCGCGGGCAACCTGACCGACTGCTCGTGCGACACGTCGCGCCAGGGGCAGAGTACGCAGGACGGCTGGAAGTGGGGCGGATGCTCGGACAACGTTCGCTACGGCATGATGTTCGCCCGACAGTTCGTCGACGCCTCCGAGCGAGCCGAGAGGAAACGAGGAGTTCGAGCACTCATGAACCTCCACAACAACAACGCAGGACGATTGGTCAGTGCCGTCTCAAGTGACGACCATTTGCTCATTCCTCCTCTAGTGCATGCATCGTGTTTTAAACTATCAATTCAAAACAGTATTTTTTGTGCTATTTATTTTTTCATGTTGATCAACAGGTTTCGATTTCTGCAATTTGTTCGCATGATTTACGTCTTTTAAATGTTATACATCAAAGTGTTTTAAATCGACTCGTTAAATTTAAGTCAGAAATCTTCGTTTCACGCACTTCCCTCTTCATGATGTTGGACGACATTTTTTAAAATTTACTGTTACTCTTCGTTTCACACACTTCCCTCTTCATGATGTTGGATGACAATTTTTAAAATTTACTGTTACTCTTCGTTTCACGCACTTCCCTCTTCATGATGTTGGATGACAATTTTAAAAATTTACTGTTCCTCTTCGTTTCACACACTTCCCTCTTCATGATGTTGGATGACAATTTTTAAAATTTACTGTTACTCTTCGTTTCACGCACTTCCCTCTTCATGATGTTGGATGACAATTTTTAAAATTTACTGTTACTCTTCGTTTCACGCACTTCCCTCTTCATGATGTTGGATGACAATTTTAAAAATTTACTGTTAATTGAACTACTTTTGTTGTATTGGACTAAAATAATGAGTTTTGCTCTTTACATTTGTAGTGCTACTTTAGGTCATTTTTATGTTTGCTATGTAGGTAGGTAGGTAGTAATGTAGGTAGGTAGTTAATTGAGGTAGGTAGGTAGTTAATTAACGTCGTACTGGAGCGACACAACTATCCATTGGCGATGGTCCAGGATCCATCCCGAAGGGAAAGATCAAGGACAACGCCTTGTCATTTCGAACGATGACGTCACTTGAGCTGGCACCCCACTCTTCAAACTTCCGCATCAGCCAACGTGAAGACATTTGAAGCCACGACAGATTTAACGTGCGCCAGGCACCGTGAACACGACGGTCTTTGGCTGGACCTAGTTCCGAACTCGCTACCCTCCGGTTGCTAATCCGTTGCTCTTCGAAGTGGGCTACACTTGCTATGATTATAAGGTTTTGTTATTTAACTCTGATATTTTTGAGCAGAATAGAGTATTGCTTTTCCCCACAACCCATCTTATGACTAAACCACATCAATTGTTTGAGATGCTTTTGGTCAAGGTCAAAACTAGTTAGAAGTCACTCAGGGAAGAATGCAGAACTGGTATACAGGGTGAGCCTAAATTGTTTTTACAAAATATGAGGGGTGATAGTACCCATTCGGACGAGCCATAATTACCATGGAACATAGGGTCCCATTCCACTTTGAGAGGCAGAAAAGAGTCAAATTAGAATTTCAACATGAACTTACAACTGTGTTGGGAAAGCGAATGAACGTTACCAAAACAATCTGATTGATAAACTCACAGCAAGTGCTCAAAGTGGCGTTGCACAGTTCACACCGGCGAAGGAATGACTGGCTCTCGAAGATTCCTGGTGGTGTGTTCATTTTGTCTGCGGCAACACCGATTCTCGCTACGAGATCTTCAGCCGAGTCCACAGGCACACTAAAGATTTCGTGTGCCCCCAGAAGAAAAAGTCCAGTGGGTTGAGGTCCGGTGAGGCCAAGCCACAGGTCCGCCACGTCCGATCCATCTTGCTGAGGAGATATGCTACGTAGGCAGGTACAAAACGATGCCAGAGGCGATGACTTGTTCATGCTCGACGCGTTTCGACTTTACTCTTTTCTGCCTCTCAGAGTGGAATGCGACCCTATGTTCCATGGTAATTATTGCTCGTCTGGATGGGTACTATCACCCCTCTTATTTTGTAAAAACAATTTAGACTCACCCTGCATACGTGTAAACCGGACTGGGTTAATCTTGACAGCCTTGGACCTTGTTCCATATTTGGGTTGACATTTTCCAGCAAGGATGCGAAACCTCTGTTCCAGATGTCCACGTGTGGTCTTGTTTTGCTGTTTGAAATTAGTTCATATGGTACGTTCTCTTCCTTATTTAGAATGACGCTGGACAAGTGCGTGTGAATCAATACATTTCGTGCATTTTGATTAGCGTAGGTTTTGTATACTGTTATACATTTGCACCAGTATTTCCTAGTCTTTCGAACACGACACCGAAGAACTTCCATCACATCCTCCCCCTCATCGAGTCTTTTCCACCGATTTCTTCCACTCATCCTGATGACAGACCTCCAAACAACCCCCCTTCTACAGGTTCTCCTGAAAGATGATCCTTCCGGTCAACATTCTTCGGTGTCTTAACAGAACCTCCCTATTACATCTGAATAGAGCGGCAAAACAATCTTGTAACAAGATTCACAATTGTAAACGATCGAGGAACAATAATGTAAGTGGGAATCGGCGATTACAAAAGAAATTTTTTGTTGGACGTTTTGTTTTGCCTCTTGGAATCCATGTAACGAGTGAAAATTTTAAAACAAATGCATGCATCTTGGATGCATTCATTTTATAAGGGATTTCACGTGTAAATAAAATATTTAATGTTTTTTAAAGGGTTCCTCTACAAAGAACATTTCAGAGGAAAATTATTTTCAAAAGTCTAATTTGTCAAATGAAAAACTCGATAGTTTGAATAAAATATTTGGAGGTAATAAATTTTATGAAAAGCCCATTAAAACACGCAGAATCACCTTGCATTCGAGCCTTGTAAATCCATTACTTTAATTTTTAATATCGCACATAAGCTATTTAAAATTCCGATTTTAAACACTAAACATTCATGTTTTGAGTTTCGTTGGCGTCGAGTTATGAAAACAGCCTCAGAGCATCAGTTCTAGCTTATAATTCCCGAACTGAATAAATAGTAATCAGAACAGGCGTCTATCGATTAATCAAGAGTTAGTTCCTCTTCATCGATTCATCATCATTTAACCAATTCCTTTGCGGTCCCAGTCATCCAATTTCCCACATGAACAAATGAGCAATCATCAGACATTTCTGGCGTCGAGATCATTAGATGAAGACTTCAGAGTTTCCGACTGAAATGTATATATCGGCACAAAGCGTCGCGTTTTCCTTGAATTACGTGAAACCTCATGTCTAGAAAGTATTGTACAGAGTTTCTGTAAAATGTCAATTTGCATGTTTCCTCAGATATTAATGAATTTATAACATGTCGTTATATATATGAATGAAATGTATTTAACAATTTCTTATTAACTCGAGTTTTTCACTCGTGTGTAAAAGTAGAATTAAACATCAAAAACTGAATTTATTATCTTTATTTCGTCAGATCGATAATTGATAATTTTCCCTCACGTTTATATTGTTAGCTTCCAACAGGAAATGATACATGCATATAATTGTCATGCAATTGAGAGTAGGTTAAAATTAAAGTAATTTATATACATTATATATACAAAAGTATTTGTACACTACATGTTTTTCAGAAAAAGCACTTTATTAGTAAATATTTAGTAACGGGTGGGCCCTCCTTTTGCTGGTATTACAGCTGCAACACGTCGAGGCACTTTCTACAAGTTCTCTACAAGTCTGGGCAAAAACAGCTCGCCATGCCTCTTGCAAGGCTGGGAGAAGGGATTGTTGTGAAGATGGGCGTGCGTGGCGGTGTCGTACCCGTCGTCCCACAAGTGCTTGATCGGATTGAGATCGGGGCTCTGAGCAGGCCAGTCAAGCAAATTCACCTCATTTCCAGGAAACCAGTTCAGTACACGTTTTGCAGTATGACATGAAGCTCGATCCTGTTGGAAGAAACAACCATCATCGCCGTAGTATTGCCATAGTGTAGGCAAGGCCGAATTATTCAGAACGTCGAGGTACACGTAAGCGTTCATGGTACCAGGTACATAAAGCAATGGGCCGAGTCCTAACCAGGAAAAACAACCTGACACTAAGATGGATCCTCCAATTTTCTGCACTGTCCAAATACCTTTGTCCATATAGTTTACAAGCTATTTTAGTCATGTAATTACTGTTTTCCTATATTTCAAAAAATAAAACCCTTTTAAGTGAGCATTGCCATATTTTCCAGAGTGGATGGGGCGCCGTGGCTCTGTGTTCACTGCGCTAGCAACCTGCGAGTTGCAGGCGCAGGTTTCTTTCCTCCCTGGACATTTCTCTCTTCGGTGTCAGCAAAGCTTTCCTTATGTGTGTATGCCCATTTACTTGACGTTATTTCGAACAGTTTGGCCTTTGACCTAAACTTTGAAAGGCTGTCAAAGAAAAATGCGTTAAATATTGAATGTAATTGTGAACAGTTATTTACACACGAGTTCAGAAGATGGAGACTTCCACGTGTTCAGATTAGACGAGTTCATCAGATGACGAGTGGACAATAAACCCAGACGAAACACCTCCACTGGGTCAGAAATCACCAAAGACTGCCAAATATGCCAGTACTAACAAGTGCCTTCCGATCAATGAAAATGGGCTTCATCTATTTACTTTTCCCATCCACGAGGATTCAAGATTAAATTCCTTGTATATTTTTCTCGCAGTGAGAGAAATTACAAGCGCTCAAAGTTAGCGCATATTTTACACTATATGGACAAAAGTATTTGGACAGTGCAGAAAATCGGAGGATCCATCTTAGTGTGGGGTTGTTTTTCCTGGTTAGGACTCGGCCCATTGCTTTGTACCTGGTACCATGAAGGCTGACGTGTACCTCGACGTTCTGAATAATTCGGCCCTGCCTACACTATGGCAATACTACGGCGATGATGGTTGTTTCTTCCGACAGGGTCGAGCTCCATGTCATACTGAAAAACATGTGCTGGAGTGGTTTCCTGAAAATAAGGTGAATTTGCTTGACTGGCCTGCTCAGAGCCCCGATCTCAATCCAATCGAGCACTTGTGGAACGAACTGGAGCGACGGGTACGACACCACCACGCGCACGCCCATCTTCACAACAATCCCTTCTCCCAGCCTTGCAAGAGGCATGTCGAGCTATTCCTGCCCAGACTTATAGAGAACTTGTGGAATGTATGCCTCGGCGTGTTGCAGCTGTAATATAAGCAAAAGGAGGGCCTACCCGTTACTAAATAGGATAATAAAGCGCTTTTTTCTGAAAAACATGCAGCGTCCAAATATTTTGTCCATCTAGTGCACATATATATATTATAAGTAATGCGCAATTAATTTTTAAAAATTAACCCAACAAGGTGAAAAATTGTAAATGATCTACCGTATATACAAAAATATTCTTCCGTATTGCAGGTCAAGCATGTTTTCCTAAGCTGAATTGAGAGACCGCCGTGACTTAGTGGGTTTGCCCATTGTGCTAGCAACCTGCGAATTGTAGGCGGCGTAGGTTCAATTCCTATATCATACCCTGCGTATATTTTTCTCTTTTTTGCATCTGCAAAAAAACTACTTGTTTGTGTCCATTTACTTGGCGTTGTCTTGTGTTTGGCGCAGCTTGGTCAAATATGGCCATACAACCCGACCCACCTAAAGTGAATTGGCGGGAAATATATGTGTTTCAAAGGTGGATAAGGATTTATTTTTTAAAAATAGTCTTCCATTATTGGATTCAATCTATAAGTGTCACTGAATAAATAGTGTAAAAAGCTTTTGCCGTCGTTTGTGAATTTAACGTGCAATTTTACACAACGTTTAACAAAAACGCGTAATTTAATGCATGTTTTTGATTTCGTTCCTCTGCCCTTGCTATATCGCGCGTTTTTCTTGCGACATCAGTTGATATGCGCAGTTGGTTCTTGCGCATGGTTCATGCGGCATCCTTCTCACCTAGATACGCTTCAAGACATGGCGCTTCTAACCTAAAGTAAATTCATGTACCTCTGTTGCATTATTCGGTGTCGAGTTAGATGATGTTATTTTCTTTGACACGGCAGGATACTTAATTGTTTGGTAGCGGTTCTGCAGAATTCAGAGAACATTCGATGAATGAGGAACATTTGTTTTCCCGGGTCATCACACAGCATAGGAGTTGCCGAAACATTCCAGAAACAGCCAGGTGCACTGTTGGCAACTCCCACCAAGTCCATTGTTGAACACGTTCTACATTCTTGTTTTTCATTCATTGGAATGGATTGTAGCATCTGATCAGCTGCGAATCCATCCAAAGTTCTGAGAATTAGATCGGATATTAAATTGTGATGCGACTGGATCATTGGTTCATGGAACACTGGTGTTCCTGTAAACCAGTGCTTCTCAACATTTTATGCATACCTCCTGGAAATGTTGGCGTGGTATGGAAGTTTGCAGTGTTGCCAGCTCAGGTGTTGACCTCGTCATCTTACCGTGGTTCAAAATGACGTGGTTTTGTCCTCGGATCTTTCCCTTCGGGATGGAGCCTGGACCATCATCCGTAGTGTTGCTCCGGTGTGACGTCAATTAACTACATACCTACCCATGGAAACGTATGTAACTAGATAAAGCTAATTCACTAGCCTTCAAAGTTGCTGGCAAAAATCACTCGATGACTTTCCATTATGATACAAGGGGTTTCCTTGACTGACTAGACGGACATAGAACTGGGAATATTCGAATACAAAAGCACTCGATACTTAAAAGTATTCGTTGTACTCGATTCTTGCAAGTATTCGAATGGATATTCATTCCAAGTATTCGAATACCAAATTATTCATCTTAAGGTGTATGTATACACTAGAAATCACGAAAATTGACTAAAATATCGATCTATTTTTTAATAATTCAAAATAGTGTCCAACCCCTTAGCTTTCAAACGATATCAAGATCTTGTAAATATTCGAAATAGTTTTCAAGTTACAAGGGTTTGGGTTAGGTACTGTCACCACAAACAGGTTTCCAAAACTTTAAAGTCGATTTCTGAAGAACTGTTTTTGCAATAGGATGCTTCTTTCGAACAGTGATAACTCAACAATGAATTTATCTATTATAATTACTTATGCGTCATTATAATCTATATAATACAGTGGATGTTTTGACCCTCAGTCGAAGTTACTGGTTAAGAAATGAATTTTTAGTTGATTTTTAAATGTTGAAATTCCTGAACAAATCTTGGTTTTTTTTTAAACTTCCTTCGTGAAAAAAATTATAAAAAAAACGTATTCCCTCTAGCAACTTGATGGTGGGTCAAAACATGAAGAATAATATTAGGAATAATTTCCAACAGGAATTGTCCTTCCGAACACATTAGAATTTGAGATATCATTGTTCAAAAACATGTTAATTAGCTAATTATATCTAAATTAGATAATTAATGAGTAGCCTAATCAGAATTTTTCACGCTAAAATGAGTTTAAGCACAAACCAATGACCTATTGTGAAAAAACTGAATTTTTAAAGTCAAAATTAAAGAAAAAATGTTCTAGTGTATACATACACCTTAAGTACTCGAATACCAAATTATCCATCCAACTTAATTTTTTATGAAAAAGAAAGCCTTAAATCGCAATTGAGTGATTCTTGCTATCGGTTGGTCATTTGAATATTTATTCGATACTTTCAAGTACTCGAATACCAAGTATTTGATTTTTAAAAACACTGGATTCTCTCCATGTTTAGACGTAGAGCTGTGAGAGAAAAATCGACTCTTATTCGCGCATCGTTTGCGGTGAAGAAATTCCATTTCCGCATCCCCAATTACAAACATCACTCTACCAGAGGGAAGTACTGTTAATTGATTCGCCTTATTGAAACATTTTATAACTGTCTGGTGTGGACTTTTAAGAGCGGAGGCTGCTGGTAAACGTCGCCAAGTTTGGCTGGGAGCGAGGACCTTGGTGTTGTGGCAACCCTAGTGGCATTCCAGTTGTGCGAAAGAGAGGCGGATCCGAGCACAGGTGGATGCCTTGCCATTAGGCTTCATTAGTCAATCTGTGGCCTCCCTTCGCTTGCTTTTCACTCCGAGCGCTTGGGTGGTTTTTGCAGGACCTCAATTCTCCAGCCTCATTCCGGAAAATGTTCAGACCCACTCTCCTTGTTGCGTCGTTTCTTTACATCGAGTACCAACATCGTTAACTGAGCGCGAATCTTTTTAAACGTCGCTTTTCATTGACTGACTTTTGTTACTTTCCGTATCCAATTGAGCTTTAGTTTTTGTTCAGAAACGTATCGTTACCACCAGGCCAAAGGCATCAATTTGCAAAATTGACGTCTCTACAAAAACGCGTTCAGAGTTTCGATGCTTCGACAAAAATCGCGTTACGACTCAAAGAACCTTTGAGTCGTAACGCGCGTCGAAGCATCGAAACTCTGAACGCGTTTTTGTAGAGACGTCAATTTTGCAGATTGGTGCCTTCGGCCTGGTGATAACGATACGTTTCTCATCAAAATCGGCATTTCCACTGAGATGATTCGTGGCTTTTTCATGGCTTAAAACATGAAATGGTGACTCGAAAGATTCAGTTTGGTGAAAATTACCAAAATACAGATTGGTGCCTTTGGCGAGGTGGTAACGATATTAGTCCATCGTTATATTTCGCATTCGGGTTTGTCGCTCTTTGTCTCCCGATGAATTTTCGTTTCGACAAAGAAAAACTAATTCCTTAGAATTGCGAGTTCGAAGGTCATTTATTTCAGACACTTGTCTCGTAGAAATGGTATGAAATAGATTTTCGACCGAGGCAAGAATGGCGTCTTAAGGATGGTTTAGTTTTGAACTCTTGACAAGTGCATAACAAACTTTGGATCGATCGAATTAAATTATTTCATTACATTTATCATTCAATCTAATTTAGAACTCGATATTCACATTTTATATAAAAGCTGATGGGTCTGCCGATCAGCAACGCAATATAAGAGCTGAATGTAAAAGAAATTCCTTGCTTATTTTCTGACTTGATCTCCTGGATTGTTATGCTGGTTATGATATCCCAAGTTGGGATTGGCATTAAACTTTATTTTGACATTTAGAGTCATGTGTCAATTCAGTGCTAGCACTTTCACAATGATTTCAAGTATTACCCGTATAAATAGTGTCATTCCATCTATTTTTTTTGCCAAATCGACAAGATGTATTGCTAGGTGTGAATTTCAGTAGTTAGTTTATGTGTACCATGCAATGAAAGGTTCGAAATCGCTGTTGTTAAAGATTTAGATGTCTCGGAAGCGTGGGCAAGACTGTTTCGGCTTGGTTTGTTGCTCATTTTTTGTTAGACCAGTGGACGAGAAATAATTTACTTTCAAAACTATTCTCTTGTATTTATTTTCACATTAAAAGGTGCTTTTGTTTTCTTCCTTGTACGTTTCTATGACTTTAATTACAAAACATGTAATTAAATGCATTTGTGCTTTTCTTTATTTGAAATAAACACGTTTTTGTCGGCTCACTATATCCCTCCGCTTCGTATACCGCGGTTTCTTATCTCTTAAGAAGTGTAATATATTGAGGGCTTAGTGCACCAGTTACTGTAGTAGTGTAGTGAAATTACCGAAATATTGACTGAATTAGACGGTTTAAATTAAGTACTACTCATTAATTATCTAATTTAGATATAATTAGCTAATTAGCATGTTTTTTAAACAGTGATATCTCAAATTCTAACGTGTTCAGGGGGGGGGAATTTCAATTAACGTCACACTGGAGCAACACAATGGGCTATTGGTGACGGTCCGGGATCAATCCCAAAGGGAAAGATCCGAGGACAACACCACGTAATTTTGAACCACGGTCAGATGACGAGGCGACACCTGAGCTGGCACCCCACTCTCCAAACTTCCACACCACGCCAATCTAACGTGTTCAGAAAGACCACTCCTGCTGGAAATTATTCCTATTATTATTCATGTTTCGACCCTCCATCAAGTTGCAAGAGGGAATACGTTCTTTTATACAATTTTTATTCACGAAGAAAGTCTAAAAAATCAAGATTTGTTCAGGAATTTCAACATTTAAAAATCAACTAAAAATTCATTTCTTAACCAATCACTTCGACTGAGGGTCAAAACATCCACTGAATTACATAGATTATGATGACACAAAAGTAATTATAATAGATCAATTCATTGTTGAGTTATCACTGTTCGAAAGAAGCATCCTATTGCAAAAACAGTTCTTCAGATATCGAGTTTAAAGTTTTGGAAACGTGTTTGTCTGAGGTGACAGTACCTATCCCAAACCCTCGTAACTTGAAAACTATTTGGAATATTTACAAGATCTTGGTATCGTTTGAAAGCTAAGGGGTTGGATTTTTTTTTAATTATTAAAAAATTGATCGATAATTTGGTCAATTTTCATGATTTCTTGTGTATACATACACCTCAATTTCATTTTGGGACAGCGCGCGGAATCGGGCGGCCATTTTCGCTCTCGCTCTACAAAGCAAGACCCACTCCCAGTACTTATATTATTCACGATCCCATAAGACAGGAGACGGTATACGTAGTTCGATGTTCAAACACAATGCCTCTTCGACAGCATTGTTTTTATCCCATCAAGAACATTATTTTGAGTGGGGAGATGAGATACCCAGGACCCCTATCTGAGTACGACACTGACCAATCATTGCTATTTGAATGGAAACGGAGATTAAAACCTGGAATTCTGTCACAGGTCGGGAGGCCACGGTAGCTCGGTTGGAAGAGTAACAAATTAGCAACCCGATGGTTGCGAGTTCGAATCCAGCAAAAAGACCGTGTACAAAGGGGCTGGTGCACGTTAACCCTTTCGGGCCTAATGGGCATATACGTCCCAGAGATTAGATTGGGTAAATAATTCCCACTTTTGAATGGGTTTTTACGTTTTCAGTGTTCTTAAGGAATTAGGGAATAAAAATATGACTCAAGAAACCTGGCAATACTTTCAGATTGCAAATGGCGGACTTATGGTTTTGAGCACGCCCATTCATTATGATGAATTAGTGACGTGGTTCGGAAACAAAAAGATGGTACAAAATAAGTTGCCAGAAGTCATTTCCCACTATATTATGTACATGAATGGAGTTGTGATGAAATGGCTACTTTTTAGGGTCGTGGCAGAAAATCAGACAAGTGGTGGAAAAAGATTTTTTAGTTATGATTTGTGTTGTGAATGCATGGATTACGAAGTGTGATGTGGAACGTAAAACAGAACCACTCTTATCATTCATGGTCCCCTTAGCTGAGCAACTCATAAATGTTGGAAGGGAGAAAGCAAACACAAAAAGAACGCGAAAGTACGGTCGTCCATCAAAAAGAGCAAAAACTACTCAATTAAACTACTTTTCAGAGTTCAATTTTCATCATGCAAAAGTCGGGGCGAAAGGGTTAAATCTGTCGTGGCCTCAAATGTCCTCACGTTCGCGTGGTATGGAAGTTTGGAGAGTGGGGTGCCAGCTCAGGTGTGGCCTCGTCATCTGACCGTGGTTCAAAATGACTCGGTGGTTTCCTCGGATATTTCTCTTCGGGTTCGTCGCCACTAGCCCGTTGCATTGCTCCAGTGCGACGTTAATTAAAATACCATCCTCCCTCACCGGTCGAGTGGGCTCTTCTATTTCGCCGATTCGTTCCGCGACCTGTCAGCTTTTTGGCATGGGTGCGAGTCCCGAAATATAGTATCGCTTTCCGTGGCTATAAATGTGCCGTCTTGCGAGCCTCTATGGGAAGGGGGAGGGGGCAGCGCTTCGCACCTCGATCCCAACTTGCAAAAGAGAAGTGTTGTAAATTTCCGCTCGCCTCGAACACATCTGGAGACCACCCCACCGCTTCTCTTCATCCCCGATTTTTCGGTCTCGTGAAGGAAGGACTTGTTCTCCTCAAAGTCGTTTTTTGAAGAGAAGCCGAAAAAACAGCTGCGACTCCGATTCAAAGACGAGGAAGCCGCACGCATATCAATCCCGGGCATTTTTCTTTTTTCCCCTCGGGGACATTTTTAGACGAAAAAAACTCGTAGGTTTGTTGGTTGGCTGATTGATTTGGTTTAATGGATGGAAAACGTCCTTGTCTAAACACTAAGCGTTAGACAGTTGAATCGAACATTCAAAAGTAAAGTGTGTTAAAAAGCTTTTTTAATAAGTAAATCCATAATACAGAAATCCCTCGATATATCGCTTATTCCACTGCATCGCTCATTTTATTTGTGTCTCACTCCAACCAACTTGAAGTTTGGAAACAGCAGAGAAAATCTTTCTTTAAAATTGGGAGTTCACAATTCTTTCAACCTTAGCCTTTGCTCAAGGGTCCTTCTGCCCCAATGGGAAATTTGGTAAGGACATTTATAGACATCGGGTTTGGGGTTCCACATCCTTCAGACCCCGAGGGCCAAGGTAGCCCAGTTGGAAGTGTCACTGATTAGCAAGCGGAGGGTTGCGAGTTCGAAATTCGATCTAACCAGACTCGTGTACGCGAGGGCTCATATCTGGTGTCCTCGTGGTGTGGAAGTATCGATAGTGAGATGCCACCTCAGGTGTTAGCCTCGTCATCTGACCGTGGTTCAAAATTAGTTGTCATCGGATCTTTCCCTTTACGAAGGATCCCGGACAACCCGTTGTGTTCCACTGCGACTTAAATTCAACTACCTAAGATTTAAATATCTGAAGCAATGCAACCACGTCCATACAAAAAAATTTCTACCGTCTCGTTTTACATAATTTTAAATATAAAGCGCGTAATATATATAATTTGCTTGTTTCTAATAAGTTAATTTTTCCTATGCCTTCGGTATATCGTGCTTTTTATTTTATCCCCTTAGAAGCACGGTATATTGGGGTTTGTATAGATTTCGTTAGTAAGAGCAGACCTTTGTACAAGTAGAAATTTAGCGTCTCCCGAGAATTTGGTGGATCTCAGGCTAAGTCTAACTAGACTAGTCTTCAACTTGGCTCAATTCAACTCGGCTCAATTCAACTCGGCTCAATTCAACTCGGCTCAATTCAACTTGGCTCAATTCAACTTGGGGACGGTAGGAGCTCAGAATCGATCGCGCAACAATTCTACCTTTACCCGGTGCACACATCCGATTTTTAAACGTACGGTGCCGCTGAGGCACCGTACTGCGGTACAGGAGACCAGATAGTGCACATACCTCCGGTGACGTTACGGCGACGTACGTCTACCTTGAGTGCAATTTGTGCCGCAGTTCCGCACGCTCCGGTCTTTCAGAACCTTGTTCATTTAAAAATAACGGTGCGCACATCCGTTATTTTTAAAGTAAATGCGGCGTATTTTATATGAACTATTAATATTATAGTAACGGTGGTAAATTTTGATGTTTTGGATATAGAATTGTTAATTGGCGAAGTAAAAAGGTATCCTGCGTGAAATATGGAATATCGCTGCAGAAAACTACCATGACCGAACAAAGAAAAGAGGAGCGTGGGTTGGTGTTTTGTTTCCAATGGAGGTATGGAGAGTCTCATTCATTTATTTTGAGACATAATCTTGTCACTAATTTTTCGCTCGTCAAATGATCGAACACTCATTCGGATGTAATTAAAAAACTTATCTGAGTTTTCTCGTAAATCCGCAAAAGATGTATAAAATGTACCTCTTGTAAGTCTAAAATCAATAAATGGATATATATCCAGTAACGTCTATTTTGTTTAAAAATATATTTTTTGTACACCAAGTAAGCGAAACAAACGTTTCCTTCGATAGACATCCATCGCAACTGGCGGCCAAATGAGTATAGGCGTCATTTCACGGTTGTGTGTGCACAGTTGGCTACGGCGACGAAGCGGCAACGCAGTGGCGTCCTGAGTTTAAAAATCGGATGTGTGCACCGGGCCTAATAACCAAAAACTACTCAAAAAAGCGCTGTCTGTTTTTCGATTGGACGTGGCGTTCCGATTTTATTATATTTTGGGGTTGGGTATGGGGGGGGGGCGCAAAGGCTATTATTTTGATTAAGCTGTACCAAACATAAGATTGACAATATTAAGCAATGGACATGCACATACAATGAAAGCTTTACTGACACAGAAGAGAGAAATAACCCAGTGTGACGAATTAATCCGAACTTTTGTTGGACATTAAAAAATAACATTTATTTTAACACAGACAAAACAATGGGTTTACAATGGACGCGCGAAACAAAAATGCTTATTTTCATATTAAAATTTACGAATTGCTACGAAGACGTCTCAACTAGACGGAGTCCGTGAGCTAACTGTTTCTCATTCTCCTCACATGCGCAAGCGCAGTATTGAAGGACTTTTTAACAGGAAACTTCCGGGTCTGCAGCCGGCCATTCTAGACTCCTAGGCGCTAAGATGTCACAGTCTATTTCCTCCCTCCTCAAGATTCTTTTTCTGCAGAGACAGACACCTGCAAAAAAGATACAAAACAGCAGCAACAGAATTTTCGCGAAGGCAACAACTCATGCCCAAAGCAATATGCAAGTAGACCATACACCCTAAAGATCCTGGCTGTACCGCCACTCTAAATTAAAAAAAAAAACATCACAATTTTAACAAAGTATAATCAAAATTTTTACTCAGTGATAATCATCAAAGAAGAAATTCAATTTCAAAATATTTACAGATTTTCAATTCAAATTTAAAACTTTTTGCAATGTAAATGTATCAATGTACACTAGGAATAAAATATTTTTATATATGCAAGATATCACAAATACAAACACAAAAAAATAGCACTTTATTTTTGTACGTGAGGTGTACGACTTAAATTATCAGTGTTATATGCTGTTTTCCCTTTCTATGGACTACCTCGTAATCCTGGATCACAGTAAATTCAACTTTGTCTCGTAACTTTTATGCTTTCTTCAAACGACTTTTAGATTTGTCTAAGCATTCAGTTATTTCACCAACCAAACTTTCAGTTTCAACGTCCTCAAATATCACTGTCCCTAAGGGCAATTTAGTTACACTTACAGCAACTTCCTTGTTGTTACGAGTCTGTATTCCAAATTCAACATCATCGCCAAGATTAAGATTTTTGAACACTTTGCATTCACTAGAGTGGAAAAACATATCCTTTACATCACCCCTTTTAATAAAACCAAATGTTCCTTTAAGAGCACAGATAACACCACGGTATCTCACAGGTAAGGGCTGTTCCGAACGCATTTTACAAGGTCTAAGGTTTCTTGTATTTTTGTCAATAGGAATACTAAAAGTGATCTTTTTAGGAGGATGAAAATCTACATTACAATCAACATTTTCAGCAGAATAGGGCCGTTCACCACGATTTTCATAAGCAACTTTACCTTCAGTATTTTCCTTTTTTTCAGTGGTTTCAAATCCAGAAACTGTCTCTTTACACATTATTTTACAAACAGAACTAGCAATTGGTTTTCCAGTACGACGATTATGAGTGATTTTAAATTCAACTGCATCACCACGTTTTAAATTATCAATATTTCCAGAAAATTGACTGTAGTGAAAAAAATATATTGCTTGTCTTTCGCAACATTGTATAAAACCATATGAACGTAACAAATTTTCAACGATTCCAGTCTCTTTAGGAGTAACACTGCTAGAACTAAAACGGTTACTGTTACAAGGGCAGTCGTTTTTCGATGTTTCAATTAAATATGGAGAACTTTGGCACTTGGGCGTTGCAGAGTCTTTTACTTCAATATCAGAGTCTTTGTCTTTTTTCATATCTTCTATAAGTACAACGGTCTTGTTGCTTAGTAAGTAGCGTTCTTTATCTAGGAAGTTATCCTTGACAGCAGCTTTGGTTATAACATGACCCAACTCACACACTAAATTTACTTCCGCTAAAGGCAAGCAAATAGGGTTATCCGCTAAAGGAGATGCTACCCATACATGTTCACCCGTATACATGTGTGGCTTAACAAACTTCCTAGGAATTAGATCTATGCTGGATCCTGTGTCTCGTAAGATAGAAATCTGAGATCCATTTACAGTTCCGACACTAATGTAGGGAGACATCAAATCTATTATTCCCTTTCCCATAATTTCGTTAGCGGCTATGATTTCAGTTTTCTTCAACTTAGGACATTGAGGTCTAAGATGATCATAGGAATTGCATTCATAGCATTGAAGTTGCTTTCTTTGTTCAAAATTTTTCTCTTTGTAATCTTCTCTGTTTACTTCTGTTTTCCCAAAGGGTTTGTTTTCTCCCTCAAACTTATGAAAACCAACGTGTGTTTTCTTGATACCCTCTGTATTCTGGGAACCTTTAGTATTTCTGGGTGTAAGACTCTCCTTCAAGCTTTCAAATTGATCTATTTTTTTAGCTAATTCTAGCGGAGAATTTAAGTCCATCCACTCCTCCAGAAAATGTTCTTTTACTTCAGACGGCACTCGTCTTTTAATCTGCTCAGTGATATGCAAGTCTCTGAGTTCTTCAAAAGTTTTGATTTCCAAATCAGAAACCCATTCATCATAGTAGCTTGTAAGTTCATGAGCGTAACTCCTCCATGTTTTATCCGGGACTTTTTGATGACGGTAAAACATCTGCTTCAATTTCTCAGAACTCATTTTATACCTCTGAAGAATAATATCTTTTACATGATCGTAATTCATTGCATCTTCAGGCGATTCTCTAGCCATCATGCTCGAAATTTCCGAAGGCAATACGCCTAGTAAATACGGCACCCAATCTTCTTTAGGCACACCTGCCATCTCAGCTCTTCTTTCAAAATTTATTAAATATAGACCCATTTCATCTTTCTTTTCCTCAAATTTCGGGGTAATTTTGATGAGCTCAATTTTATGATTTGGCATCCGTTCTCTATTAGATAGTCCTTGCTCACTTGCAGCTTGCATTTCTAGCTTTTTCTTCTCTAAAGCTATTTCTTCCATTCGAATATTACGTTCTTCCCTTTCTTTTGCTTCTTGTCTGGCAATTTCTTCTTTTTCTTTTGCTTCTCGTCTGGCAATTTCTTCTTTTTCTTTTGCTTCTTTCTCTCTCTTTATCCTATCTTCCATAATACGAGTTAAAGAAATTTTAACTTCCTCTTCTTCATAGTTTTCACTGTTTAGGATTATTTTCCTTATCTCAACCAGTTTACAATTATGCGATACTTTTTCACAAAGTTCATCTGCGAGTTCGAGGAGGTCTTCTTTTCTCCCACGAGAAAGAAAAGCCATGATCGATGAATAACTTATTAGTAAACAATCCAATTTTGTTATCATAAATATAGTTACCAATATTTTCTAATAAACTATATGATTCACAAAATATACTCAATGCCAAATATGCTTCAAATACTAGATAAGATTTAATATCAAACACAATTCTCAAATATAATAACAGAATCTTAAACTATATCGTAGCATATACAATACACAAGATGCAATATATATAGTTGCAATTAAATATTTGTTTTCTTTTACTAATGTGTAATTACCATATGTAATTCAAATTATCTGATTCTTTTCAAATCATTAAATGCACAAAACACAAAATTTCAGTAAAATCAAAACGAAATTTAAATTTTCGTTCACTTTCGATTTGGCACTTTTTGGCCGTGACTTTATCAACTTGATAATATCTACTTAGTAGAACATGCAAATTCACTTTATCATCAACTTCTATTAACTTTCATAAAGACAAAATTTAAATAACCACAAAATAAAATTGGATATGTAGTCATTTCTTTTTGTTTGTTTTTTTAACCAAAACTATTTAGGCTCTTTGCCTCACTAATTCCGGTAAGCCAGAACCTTAGTAAATTTAATTTAATACAAGGGTGGGCCTACCTGCATTTCCTGCTTTCTTGCTTCCATCCAACTTCCAGGACACCAAAACTCTAGTCTGTGACGAATTAATCCGAACTTTTGTTGGACATTAAAAAATAACATTTATTTTAACACAGACAAAACAATGGGTTTACAATGGACGCGCGAAACAAAAATGCTTATTTTCATATTAAAATTTACGAATTGCTACGAAGACGTCTCAAGTAGACGGAGTCCGTGAGCTAACTGTTTCTCATTCTCCTCACATGCGCAAGCGCAGTATTGAAGGACTTTTTAACAGGAAACTTCCGGGTCTGCAGCCGGCCATTCTAGACTCCTAGGCGCTAAGATGTCACACCAGGGAGGAATCTAACCTTCTCCGCCTACAATTCATTTGTTAGAGCGGCGGATTAACCCACTGATCTCCTACGGAAGATGAGTACCTACAACTGACAGTTTAACTCGCGTTCGGATCTGGTGGGTCTTTGTTCGTCCCGATTGATTCTCGGCTACTGTCAACCCCAGGAACGCCCAAAGGAGGGTTTGGTGTTTTTATCGGGGAAGTTTGGAATGACCTATTTTATTCTTTTCATTCTTTTTAATGGCTCAAAGCCCATATCTGGTCGAGATGTGCCAATCAATGCTTTCTTCGTCAAGTAAATTAACTCACACAGGCAAAGGTTTTATTAACATGGAAGAGAGATACACCCAAATTGGTAACAGGAATCGAACCTGCACCTCCTGCTGCAATGGTTTACGTCTGTCAGTTCGTCCCTCTTACACCCACCGATTCCATATTCGCATTGCTGACTCAATTTCGAACACGAGCACTGATTTCTCGGAAGTTCTCGATAATCCACAATTCCTCTCAGAAATTTGCTTGAATGACTGCTGTCTTTTTCGACAATTCATAATTAAGGAGCAGCGAGGAAACAATTCCCATTTTTAAAACCGTCTCGGTTCTCCCTTTTTAAATTGCTTACAGAGTGCAATACTGGAGTACGTGATTTGCATAAATGCTGAAAGGCATTTGCATATCCCTCCATGATCATATTGTCCAGATTTCAAGGCTATTGGATGCTTCCTTCATGGTGTTGCATTATTGTTGGTCAGCAGAGTATTTTCGTTTTACCGGAATTCATAAAATATTTTTCAAGGTAGAGGAACCATCACTGCACCAAGATCCATGATTACGATGGATGTTAGGACAAAATCTTCAAGCTACTAGCCTTCTGAGAGTTAACGAGATTTCTGAGTAGTGTATTGCTTTTCTCCACAGCACCCATAATGACTGAATATCCCCATCTTTTTGCAAATTAACTGAACAGGTGGTATACACTTTATGTAAATATATTATGTTACTTAACTCTCTTGATTTATTAATCGACAAACTTTATAAATTTATTGCAAGAATGAACAATGGTTTACGACCCCAAAAAATATTACTGAGGGGTTAAGTCTCATGATTCCAACGTTCCAATGGAACACTTGTATATGGAGTAGAACATGTGTGGGGTGATCTGGCACAGGTAAGCGTGTGAATTCTGGAACAGACTGCCCTTTCTCGTCGTCATGTAAACACAGATCCATTCCCTCAATGAACCTCTTTCATTCCACGCATAGATGTTTCGAAAATAAACCTGACGTTTTTAAGAGTTTCGTGGAAAGGTTTGCTTTAAGATCTGTGATTTTACAGATCTTGAAGCCATCCGAGATAAGAAACATCTTTTAAACTTCCAGTATGTGAGCTGTTAAAAGTACCTTTAAGCATCAAATGCTGAGTATGTTATGCGTTCTGTTTCATCTGATCGACTACTGATAATTTTACCTTACGCGTTCATATTAGCTACCAAGGGTTGATACATCAAATTCTAAAAGCTGTTAGAGAAATGTGTTGTAAATATTGGCTGATATTGTATGAGAGAGAACTGTTACTTACACCTATCACATAAAGTAGACAGATATAACTACTTATGCATATGTTACCGCTAAAATACGGAAATCAGGTAATGTGCAGATTAGCTACGCCGATCCGTTAAAGTGCGGAAAATTGTTTCATTTCTCAAATTACCTAGATAATCTGCCCATTGCCATTAGTTAAAGTGAAAATAAGATCTTTGCTCGAACAACAGCAACGTTTTCGTACGCTTAAATTAGAGAGAGACAAACAACTCAGTAAAACTAGGTACTACTAATTGAAACACACGCTATACTTTTATCCCATAAAATTATAAGTAATTTCATATAATCAGTAGATGTAAATAAAATATACTGACAATTGTTGAAACAATGTTTATTTTTCGATACCTAAAGAATCAATCAGATTTTACCTAGATTAGAGAAACAAACTTTTGTACTTTATCGATTCGAAAGCCGTTAATGTGCACATTACCCTAGATAAAGTGACGAAAACTCTTATTTTGTAGATGATTCCGCACTTTAATGGAATAAATCAGCTAATCTGCAGATTAGCTAGGTAATGTGCACACTAACGGCTTTCGAGCTTTAACGATAACACATATAAAGTGTATGTGCTGAAAAATACTTTCCGCATACATGCAGAAATGTATCGTTTGGCTGATTTTAAAAGATTAAGTAGTGAAGATTAGATTAAATAATACATTTAATTCAGTTTGGCAATGGCTTTTTCTCTACAATAAATTTTGTCGCGTACTATTTGAACAAATCTAGTAATCTGCTGATTACGTAACGTGAATTCCAGTCTGTTTATTGTTACTTTGACTGTTAAAATTTTTAACTGTCTTTTTATGAGATTGGGGTACATTACCTTACATTTGGCGCAGATTCTCCGCTATTGGAAAACCTGTTATCTAATAACCTCTTGTACCATTGAGATCAAATGAGGTAGTGTTAGTTATATACGAGTTATTTGACCTCTAAGGTGGTGGGTAAGGTACATAAAATGGTACGATAATGTACCACTGATATGTTCGGGCCTGATAAGTTGGAATTTGATTTGCGTGGTTTTGAGAGTATTTGTTAAATTATGAGAAGTTAACGTTAACAAGAAGCTTCCAGTTTACATTTTGTGACTGTTTATCTTTTGATTCGAACAATAGCAGCAATTATGAGTTGGAAGAACCTAATCACTTATGGCTATCGTCATACATGTTTCTGCATATGGCAGCTTTTCCCTAGCATCATTCTAGGAACAGATGTAGTATAGACCCCCAATCCATTTGGCGACTTTTTTCGTCGCCAACTTTGATGTTACTTGGCGACATTATTTTAACCTAAAAAATATCGATATAACATCAGAAATAATAGATGCATTACAAAAAACTGTACATAAGTTGAATAAATTTATTCTAATCTTATAAATATATTTCACTGTAAATGAGGGTTTCCTGTTTAAACGGGGCTGCCAGTCGTGAACTGAACCCTCAGTCGCACCCCATTCGATTTTTTTGTAAAATGGAAAACGAAATTACAAAGCAAACCATTATAAAAAAAATTTCCCGGATCTTAATCGCGTCCTACTGCAATAGCTACTGGTGAACGAAATGAAAATGGTTATGGCACGCGGTCTATATTTACATAGTGTAGGGACGTTGTAGGGTTGCTAGAATGGAGTGGAAATAAGTGGGGGTTACCGAAAACCACATAAATCGAAATTGAGGGTTGGCGACGAAATAAAGTCGCCAAATGGATTGGGGGTCTATACTACATCTATTCCTCATTCTAGAAGTCGTTTCAATCAAAGTCACACCTTACAAGAGCCTTACAAAGTGCCTTACAAGAGCCACCGATTGAAAACCCCTAATGTATGCGTAACATTGAAGGGATTAAACCTTTCCTGATTCCCTGCTTTGCTACTCTAATGAGTGAAGGTGGAACCAAAGTGAGTGGAAGATTTTCTGTGCTACATCATATTAGGCGGAAAGGTACTCGAGATCAGTATATGGCGATCACGAAGGTGGTTAGTTTTTTCGCCAACTCGTCATCACTGCTGGGGCGCTTCCGGCATCAAATGATAAACTCGGAGCCAGAAACCACACTAAACACGCCAATTGTGAGAATACGTTGCTTGAGTTTAACCTGTCCCCTGATTCAACGAATAGGCTCGTCCAAAACCAGGCGACTCGAAGGCCAACTACCACTTTAACCCTTTCGCCTCGACTTTTGCATGATTAAAATTTAACTCTGAAAAGTAGTTTAATTGAGTAGTTTTTGCTCTTTTTGACGGACGACGTACTTTCGCTTTCTTTTTGTGTTTGCTTTCTCCTTTCCAACATTTATTAGTTGCTCAGCTAAGGGGACCATGAATGATAAGAGTGGTTCTGTCTTATGTTCCACATCACACTTCGTAATCCATGCATTCACAACAGAAATCAGAACTAAAAATCTTTTTCCACCACTTGTCTGATTTTCTGCCATGACCCTAAAAAGTAGCCATTTCATCACAGCGGTCAACTCCATTCATGTACATATTGTAGTGGGAAATGGCTTCTGGGCAACTCATCTTGTACCATCTTTTTGTTTCCGAACCACGGTCACTCATTCATCAGAATGAATGGGCGTGCTCAAAAACATAAGTCCGCCATTTGCAATCTGAAAGTATTTCCACGTTTCTTTAGTCATATTTTTTTATTACCTAATTCCTCAAGAACACTGAAAACGTAAAAACCCACTCAAAAGTGGGATTTATTTACCCAATCTAATCTCTGGGACGTATATACCCATTAGGCCCGAAAGGGTTAAATCTGAAATTTCCTTAACTTGCATGAAATTCATTGCGATGTCTCTGTTTCAGGCCATCCTGCGTCAGATGGAACTGAAGTGCCGTTGCCACGGCGTGTCCGGGTCGTGCGAGTTGAAGACTTGCTGGAACAAGCTCCCGGCCTTCGAACAGGTGGGCCACTTCCTGAAGAGCAAGTACGACAGCAGCATCCAGGTGTCGGGCAAGGCCAAGCGGCGGCTGCGGCGACGGGGCAAGGTGAAGCGGAAGGTGCCCGTGCAAAAGGAGGACCTGGTGCACATCTACCGATCGCCCAACTTCTGCGTCGAGGACCCCAAGAAGGGCATCCTGGGCACCGGGGGCCGGAGGTGCAACAGGACGGCCACGGGCCCCCAGTCCTGCAACTTGCTCTGCTGCGGGCGAGGATACAACACACAGGTGAGTGATGTCAAGGGGAGGAGCTTGGAGAACATTCAATACTAAACATGCTAAAACAGTCCAACCTGGATGGGAACATTTGACGGTATTGAACATGCTGAAGTCTCATAATTTTGAGGCTGAACATGTTATTTAATCTAGAGTCTTATTGGTTGGTTTTATGGCGTAAAGGCCATCTTTAGCCATACTGCGCAAGACACACGACACACAATATTAAATAATAGACATACACAATGAAAGTTTTACTGACACAAGAGAAATACACACAGGGACGAATGCACATGGCAGGAATCGAACTTGCGCGGCCTACAACTTGAAGGTTGCTAGAGCAGTGGGCATACCCACTGAGCCACGACGGTCCCAGAGTCTTATTGGATTTGATTACGGTTTTATGGCACAAGATCGAAACAGACTAGCTCGTCTTGTGACCGTGATTCAAAATTATGTGGTGTCCTCGGATCTTTCGCTTGGGGTTTGATCCCGGACAGTTGAAAATAACCCGTGTTGCTACCGTGAGATGTTAATTAAACTGCCTACCTACCAAACAGACTGCCCCATCCAACCCTGTAGGGATGCTCATCAGTTTGATACTAAACATGCTAAAAGTCAAAACATTATTGAGAACATTCATTTCGACTTGCCGAAAGAATCCAGGTTGAGAAACATTCCCACTATTTCGATTCAGGGCATGTTAAAATATTTAAATACTTTGTTTTTCAGGAACTTTTTCATCTTGATTTTCAACACGCTAAATTTAATCTGTTATCTACTGTGATTTTGGTCCAGACATTGTTATTCTACTCGTATTACTTAAACCAAACTATCGATGTTTTGGTGAAACGAATCTTCAATAAGGTAATCTACCGTAATTGATTTTTCAGACATTAAGTTTTATGGACAGTCAGATAAGCAAAATCGTCGTACGCTAAAATGATCAATTTCCAGGATCTATTTTTGAATTTAATATGAAACCATGTCTGTTTTCTCTAGTAAGATTAAATGCAACTGAGGATGGATTCGCACTGTGCTCGATACGGTTCCACAAATTGAGATATGATCTTTATATCTAGAAATAAATTAACTTAGTTTGTCAATTTACTGAATGAAAAATTCGAGATTTATACAATAATTTATCACTGAATGCACACCTGTTAAGGTGTATGTATACACTAGAAATCACGAAAATTGACGAAAATATCGATCTATTTTTTAATAATTCAAAATACTGTCCAACCCCTTAGTTTTCAAACGATCCAAGATCTTGTAAATATTCAAAATAGTTTTCAAGTTACAAGGATTTGGAATAGATACTGTCACCATAGACAGATTTCCAAAACTTTAAACTCGATTTCTGAACTATATTTTTAGAATAAGATGCTTCTTTCGAACAGTGATAAATCAACAATGAATTGATCTATTATAATTACTTTTGTGTCGTTATAATCTATAATACTGTTGTGGATGTTTTGACCCTCAATCGAAGTCATTGGTTAAGAAATGAATTTAGTTGATTTTTAAATATTGAAATTCCTGAAAAAATCTTGATTTTTTTAGACTTTTTTCGTGAAAAAATGTAAAAAAGAACGTATTCCCTCTAGCAACTTAATGGAGAGTCAAAACATGAAGAATAATATTAGGAATAATTTCCAACAGGAATTGTCTTTCTGAATACATTAGAATTTGAAATATCACTGTTGAAAAACATGCTAATTAGCTAATTCTTTCTAAATTAGATAATTAATGATTAGCTTAATCAGAATTTTTCACACTAAAATGAGTTTAAGCACAAACTAGTGACCTATTGTGAAAAAACTGAATTTTGAAAGTCAAAATTTAAAAAAAAATGTTCTAGTGTATACATACACCTTAAATGCAAATGTGTAACCCCCATCATCATATCGCCATCAGTCAAACGAATATAGGGTCACATTCCTAAGGAAAAAGTGCTTGTGGGAACTGTCACCGAATGAAAGCAAAAGACGAGTATGTCGGAACGTTATTAATTAGATTTATAGACGAAAGGGCGATGACTTTCAAAGACAGGTATAAATGAGACTGCTCACTTTCTGTACTTGTCAGAATATCGTATTATCTTGAGTTGTCAAAATTGATCGGACACGAATCTAGCACCATGTCAAAAACAAACCCGAGAAAGGGATGTCCGTTTTTCAGTGACGTCGCAGTGTTATGACGCCACTTCCGGTCATTTAAAATTTCAGTGTTAAAAAGACCAAGTTGTCCTTTTGGCGTTCCTGGGGTTGCCGGTACCTAAGAGTCAATCTTGACGGAAATAAAGTACTACATTGATAAGCAAATCAGAAAGTGCTATAAGCTATTAGTCGTTGGTACGATCTCCTGAATCAATCGAAAAACGAACTTTGTCGGGTCTAAGACAAGGAATCACGCTATGATTCTTATAAGGTGAAAACTGCTTTAAACAGACTAATTATTTCTATGTATATTATGAGATTTGAAAGTTGGAGCGTGACACTAAATGCAATAAAATACTATTACAACCCAGAACTTTCGAAGCGAGTTTGGATTCTTTATAAATAGATAGGTCAATATTTAATTGGTAAAAAGATTGTAGAGGCATTATATTTCAACGAGTTTGCATATATTTTGGAATCAAAGATTCAAGGACTTTCAATGAGTTAATATCTAAAACTTTAAACCACCTCCCAGTCGGAAGTTACAGTTGACCATGTTCCATTCACTCACGATACGAAAGTTATGCAATGGATAATCCTTTTATATTCACTCCCCCAGTCAGGAACTTACGAACAGAATAGGCATGATCTTCACTCTTCCTCACTCATGGTCAGAAAGTTAGACTTAATAGACATGATCACGTTCTGCGTTCATAGTCAGGCATAATAAATATGACCATGTTCGATTCTATCAAGGTTAAAAACTTAAACAATAGGGCAGGGTCATGATTTGCACTTATGATCAGAAAGGTCACAGAAAAAAGTCATGTTCTGCACACTCAATAGACAAACAATAGGGCAGGGTCTTGATTTGCGCACTTATGATCAGAAAGGTCACAGAAAAAAAGCAGCCATGTTCTAACATACTCAATAGTCAGAAAGTTAGAGTAGACACAGTAAATGCACTCAATGGGCAGACAGAATTAATGCAACTCTAATGTATTCAGTCATAGTCAGAAAGCGTTGTATAACGAAATTTGATGCAACCTATCTGTATTCTTGCAGGTGATCCGGAAACTGGAAAGGTGCCAATGCAAGTTCCACTGGTGTTGCTACGTCAAGTGCAAGACTTGCGAAAACATGGAAGAGATCTACACTTGTAAGTGAGGACTGCCTTCCTCGAACCTCTTCCTCCAAGAGAGATCGGAGGACTTCCACGAACAAGAGTCCTCTTGACCGGACATTACTTTCACTCTTCTCCTGTGGGAAACATCACGTGTGTGTTCACAACTCTTTCTGATTGGACATTTTAACACCACGACGCCATCCGAGAAGAACCCCCACCCCCTCCTAGAACGTCCCTTCCATTCGGAAAAATGAACTGTTCCCAACTCGTGGCATGTTTGACTAGAAGTGCTGCTTCCGTGCGCCGCCGATGTCCATTAGAATCGAGAGTTCTTTCTCTTGATGCGATCAGTATTCCTATCACTCCAGTTGGGAAGTTCAGAAATGACAGCTTTTAAATATCATTTAGTAGTACTCTGTGCAGTTCACAGCGCGGCATCCTCACTGGACGAAAACGGTTTTGTATTGGACGCTGCAAAAACTGGCCATAGCAGGATTCGAAACTTTGTTCCTCCATCAATGTGGGATGAAGTCACAGGCAGAAGAGCTCGTTTTTTTTGTGCATTCTCTCCCAATCTGGTTTAGAGCTCAAGCACGGCACACGTTTCCAAACATCTTCTGACTTCGATCTTGAGACGATCAGAGCTCGTGCAAGATCTTGTTGACTTTTATATGCTGTGGAGATTGTTTTACCTGTGTTCGAAGCTTCACTTTTGAAGTCGATGGGAGTTAACGCGTGAATTCGCTTCCTGAAGCAAGTTGATTCTTAATTCGTGTGAACCTATATGAAAAAGGCTTTCGTGGCGCTTTATCACTGTTGTGAACTAATGCTTTCAGGAACTGAATTCTGACTGCAGTAATTTAACAATGTTCGGCGCTATAAAAATATGAATGGGTACTGAATTTAAAACCATGATTAGATGCAATTAGATATCAATTGATTGCTAATATTCAAGATGCGACCTGTACTGACAATTTTTAAGTTCCATTCACTTGTGATAGGATCATTCATTGGATCATTTGGGAGTCAGAATCCCCAACTGCTCCAAGTCGATTTCCCACTTCGTCAATTTGGTGAAACTGTTCAAACACATCCACACACAGAGGATTGTTCGCAGCATTTGACTTAAGTTGGAGGTGTTTGACACGAGAAAAACTGTTAACACAGACTGAATCACTTGTAGAAATCATTGTTTTTATCTTGCGAGTTAAATGTGTTTGTTCGTAGTCGTTCCAAAGGAAGGGCGGACTAAAAAGGGATGCTTCTGATCGGCAAAACAGAATCAGTAGTTATAACATGGTGCACAATAATCGCAGCACTCGATTCCATGTCGAAACCGAAAAAGTTGTGCTTTCGATTGGACTTGGCTCTCCGTGGAAATTGCAAGTGGTATTCGAACGCATTCGGATTGGAATATCCATCCGAATGCGCTTTAGTTTCGTCGAGATTGGTGCCAGGTTTCGGAATCCCAGAGACTCCGAAAAGAAGTTTAATGTTTTCAGCGCTAAGAAATTTCGAATTATCGGAAGTGACGCCATAAGACACTTCCGTTTCGAATGTCTCCAGATTGCGAAGTCCAATCGAGAAACGGGTAGCACTTTTTCGCTGTTTTAAAAAGGAATCTTCGACAAGGACAAGTGTGTGCTCTATTATGGCCACCCTGTATAATTACTATGAATGCAAACAACAGCGCATAAATAAGTTGTAAATAAGGATGAGCCTAATTTATTCAAAATTAATCACAGTAAGTTCAGAACCTTGTTTCGTAGATCACAGCCTACATGATCAAGGAATGCCAAGCCGCACAGAAAAGTTTTTTTAGATATTTTATGATTGCCCTCCTTGTTTGAAAACAAAGCTTTTCAAACATTTTCTATTTCGAACGTGAATTTAAACTGTAGCAAACACGTTTCATACGATAGCGATACGAGTTGTCTGCAGTATTGAGTAATTCACAGATAAGCGAAATAGTTAACGTGGAAATATAAAGGCACCTGCAATAATATAAACAAAGGCCATTTCGAAATTCGGATTAGTGTGGTCGAACGTCTCAAACAATTTATTTTGAGCTTTATTTAAAAATTACTCACAGTATTCCTGCATTTATTTAAATTGTTACACACATAACGTTTACACACAAGCACGTTCATAAGCAACATCAAGGCAATTTACATTGACTAAAATTATCCCGGAATTAGATATTTTATTAATCTTTAATGTAAGAAAATTAGCGAAACGTTAATGTATGTGGCTGGATCATTCTGTTCCAGTTCAGAAAGTCAGCACCTTGAAGTTCCGTGTTACACAGTATGTTATACAGACTCTACAACAGTATGTTTACTCAACCAACTGTTGATTGAGTGTACTGTGTAAAATGTTTTCAAGCGCTATGAAACAAGATACTTTCAAATCGCAGCATTTTAACAACCGTTAACCTATATCCCTTCTAAAAATTTTCTTTATTATTTAAGTCATTCAAATCCCATTACTTTTTTTAATTTGAGGCTCACGTGTACGTTGGCAGATCAATTTTAAGTTAATGTTTACTTTAGTGCTTTATGTTTACCTTTCACTTTTTCATATTGAGGGCGTCAATCTAATGTTTATAGTTTCCGCAGTTTGGATTAAAGTGTAACTTCGTTTTTTTCATGTCTACTTAGTTTTAATACATTTTTAATGTTGATTTGGTTGTAATTTTTAATTTATTTTTATAGAATCTTTAGTCACGTTTGGCTATTTTTGGACCTAGGATCTTTCCCTTCGGGATTGAATAGCCCTTTCGTTGTTCCAGTTCGATGTTATTTAAAATACCTACCTACACTTCGGGATTGATCCCGGACTGTCATCAATAGCCCGTTGCTCCAGTGCGACGTTAATTCAACTACCTACTATTTTTGGACCTTGTGCCATAGAATCCAAATCAACCAACCTGACATTTTAAAAAATAATACGCTTAGTTATCTTGGAGGTGGTTGGGGACACTTGTTCCCTCTAGTAATACAAAAACATGCGGACAATCAATGTCTAAATTAGTGTTTAGATGTTCATAGGAAAGAGCCGTGACTAGTTCGTTGAAGTCTGATAATTTTTTAGGAAAACTTCCATATCCTTTTAAGAATAACGCATTTCAGGATTAAGGTGTATGTATACACTAGAATATTTTTTTTAATTTTGATTTTAAAAATTCAGTTTTTTCACAATAGGTCATTGGTTTGTGCTTAAACTCATTTTAATGTGAAAAATTCTGATTAGGCTACTCATTAATTATCTAATTTAGATAGAATTAGCATGTGTTTTTTGAACAGTGATATCTCAAATTCTAATGTGTTCAGAAGGACAATTCCTGTTGGAAATTATTCCTAATATTATTCTACATATGTTTTGACCCTCCATCAAGTTGCTAGAGGGAATACGTTCTTTTTTACAAATTTTTTAACGAAGGAAGTCTAAAAAATCAAGATTTTTTTCAGGAATTTAACATTTAAAAATCAACTAAAAATTCATTTCTTAACCAATCACTTCAACTGAGTGTCAAAACATCCACTGTATTATATAGATTATAATGATGCATAAGTAATTGCAATAGATCAATTCACTGTTGAGTTATCACTGTTCGAAAGAAGCATCCTATTCTAAAAATATAGTTCTTCAGAAATCGAGTTTAAAGTTTTGGAAACGTGTTTGTCTATGTGACAGTACCTAACCCAAACCCCTGTAACTTGAAAACTATTTCGAATATTTATAAGATCTTGGTATCGTTTGAAAGCCAAGGGGTTGGACACTATTTTGAATTATTAAAAAATCTATCGATATTTTGGTCAATTTTCGTGATTTCTAGTGTATACATACACCTTAAAGAGAAACTCACTTTCGTGTTGCCCCAAGCACGTCCTATGTCATCTAGACTGTTCCGGTTGCTACCCATCTTTAAAACAAAGACACGATTCTCATCAACTTCGCCCCCAGACCTGCACGTGCCCGTCCTTCCAACTTGCACACCATCCAAAGGAGCACTTGTACATAATCTTCCAATCACGACACATCTCCCATGTGATATACACCGATGCATTTTGGAACTGTTTTTGTACATTGCATGACACTTTCGTATTCGTCTCTTTCTCTGTGTCATAGCGTGTATAGTTCCACTCAGCTAGTCTAGGTATTTGACTGTCCGGTTGTGAGTGTAAGTGTACAGATTTCATCCGCTCTTAAACCAGTGCCAATTCTCTTTCTCTCTGGAAGCTCTTGGCGCATTTTTTAAATCGTGGAAATTGGTTCTCGAGTTCATCGACCTTCTAGCGAAATAGACGGAGCGTATGCGCGTACTTTCATGTTAGATCTTCCGATCGCTCGGCTCGAAGATCTATCTGTCACGTGGTATTGGAGGAAAGCAGTCGGATTGCGACTTTATCCTTCGATAGCCAATGGACTGTATGAAGTCGTTGGGTTCGAGGTTAATAAAAAATCGTCCCATCGTTTCTACTTCTCATTCATTGTGGTTATGTTTTCATCCTCCTTTTAAATAATGTTGCAATCATTTATGTATTTCCATTTAAATGATTTGACGGTAGATAAGGTTTCTTTCTAGCATTTCGATTTCATTAACAGCAGCCGATATACCTATCCCTTTTTTCTAAGTTCAGAACATGTTCAATGAGACTGTTTTTTAATCACTTTACCGTCCATTGGTCCTAATCGATTCCCAAGCCCGCCTACACTTGGAAAATATTGCAACTCCACCTACACGTGCCGTCTGTTTCATTAGAAGACGACTGAATTAACTTTTGCCCGGGCAGAAACTACACATCTGCTTGGAAACTTGATATTGAATTTAATGAAATTTGAGTCTTCCTCTGTTGTCTTGAACTACATTTCACCTTCAAAATATCCCATAGGACTATGGGAATAAGCTCTGATTACTATGTTTTCATATTGTACTATAGATCTATACGATGTTTTCACATCGTGTTATAGGTTTATACGGTGTTTTTACACCGCATCTATGGCAATATTTATAAGATTTTACCGATTTATTTAATAACTAAACACGAAAAATTCTCACGAATTTTTTACGATAATATTTGTAATAAATTTTAAACATTCTTAACATTGTATTTTGTCAATGACTCAAGATATGCGAAAAAAACTCGAGCTTTTATTGCACCAAAACTCAGTCACTAACCTCTCAAAAGATTTCTTTACAAAAAAGTTTCTGTTTTCTGAAATATGAAACGTTTTACTTAGTAATTTTTATTCATTGTGAATAAAAATATCGAAAGTGAATCATTAAATTGCTAGATTATTTCCCATGTGAAATTGCATGACTTTTAAGTACAGGAAAGACAATAATTTTAAGACATGTTTTAAGGCATTGTGTGTTTTCCTTTGTAACAAATGCTTAAATTCTTGGTTCCCGAATGTTTGATATGTTGACTTAAGCAACTGTTAATTTATCTTAAGTTATTGTATGTATGTTAATTATTTTGAAACACAGTGACATTAATTGATTTTTAAACATGTAAGTTGATCTGAAAGACCTGTATCCATCTGTTTTGAAAAGTGTTTTAAAATTTAATAAACCTATGGGCAGAAAAGTATCTCTAGACACTATTGTAACACTTTGTAATAAAATATTTCAAGAAATATAGTTTCTTTCTTTGGAAGAGTTGTTTCCTTTTGTACCTATTGCTCCGTACATACTTTTAGAGTTGTCATGGCAACTTGATCCAGTTACAGGAGTTTGAAAAGCAAGATAGAATATACATATATTGTATAAAATATGTATATGGTTAGAATTGCAGAAAATCTTTTCATAATTATTTTATTTGAAATATTAACAATTCACTAATACGCGTACTATACATTAACTTGAAAATCGGAGTTGTTTCTGATAATACATTGGTTTATTTAAAGTGACAAAAACACTGCTTTTGAAAAATTAACTTTATTTGAGGATGTTCAAAATTAAGAGAATTTTCACTTTGGGGCGATTATTTCCAGAACTACTGGACATATTTGAATGAAATTAGTTACGTATTTTTTTGTATTTCAACCTTATAGTACACACGCATGATCGTGCATCAGTGCAAGAAGGTCTAAAACAGGTTAAAATATCGACACAAAAAATGGGTTAATAGGGGATATGGTCTCCTCTTACAGCTCTCACAACGTGAATCCATACTGGAAATGAGGCAGTCGGTACCACTCCTCCAGCAACACTTTTCAGGTCCTGAAAAAGGGAAAGCCCTCCAAGAGCGTCCCAGATATGGTTAAGGTCTGGAGATCTGGCTGGCCAATCCATCCAGCGAATATCCTCACTTTCCAGATATTCGTCCACCAGATGAGGTGGACGAGCGTTATCGTCCATAAAAATGAAATCAGGGCCAACTGCTGCATTCAAGTCTAGCAATCTTCACTTGAGACTGCCCTGCTTCGTCTCCCGACGATTCGCCACCTCATTCCATCATCCAAACGTTGGTGGATACTCATTTGAACTCTTTTTGAATTCCACCGAATGTTGCAAAAAACACGAAATTCGCCGTGGTGTGCGAACGAAGCGTGAATATTGTTACGCACGCTTAAAGAGCCTGTTCCTCTAAATCAGGGGTGTCAAACTCAATAAAAACACGGGCCATTTAATGCAATTGGTAAGATTCACGCTGGCCACATCACATTTACAAATTTTCTTAAAATTATATTTTGAAGTGAGGATTCACAGGAATATGGATAGGATAATTAAAACACATTATGTAATTAAGTGAATTGAGGGTAATAATTTATAATATAGCTTTTATATATTATAAATTGCTTTTATTGCTTATTACAATTGCTTTTATTTAAACGGTTATTTAATTTAATGTATTTATAAAACTAAAATTATTTTTTCCTGAAACTTGCCAGCGCTTTCCTCCTACTAGTTTTCCAATATCTAGTTTTAAGGACAGAACAGACAATCTTCATGATGGCAGATAGATGTTTATCAGTTAATCTTGATCTGTAGGCCGTTTTATTTAATTTCATGGACGAAAATAGTTGCTCACACAAGTACGTACTCCCAAAATAGCATAAAATTTGTGCAGCAAACTTTTTAATTTCCGGGTATTTTTCACTTAAATAAGAATATATTTTGGGAATTCTTACTTCTCGATATTTGTCTTAAAACCGAATCATTTTAGAAATGAATTAATTCCAGTTGGGTATCGAAGTGGAAGCATTTTCAACTTCAAAGGAAAAAGGCCTTATAAAAAGAAAAAAATTTGGAAACTCTTGAAATCATTAAAACGTTTATCGAATTCGTTTTTGATTTCTTCAATTTTACCACACTATTGTGAAAAGGAGCAACATTTGAACTAGAGCATCGTGGGCCACAAAAAATTACATCGGGGCCACATGCGGGCCGCCAGTATGACACCCCTGCTCTAAATGCACCGCCTACACGCACGTTTATGCTTACGTATTAGACACTAAAAATTTGCATCTTTGTTTGGAAGCATTAGTTTTACCTTTCGTTCAGTACTTTTCGAGAAATTCGACAAAATATGCAAATTCTCTTAATTTTGAACACCAGTGTATATACACATCAGAAGTCTTCAACATATTTGTTGACCAAAAGCTTATTTTTTTGCGTATTGTCTCTAAAATTATGCAGGGGAGTTTCATGTTCATGTGTGGATGTATGTTTGGGAGTTTGTCATCAAACGAAAGTGAACTTATTTGCAAAGTGTGCCCTAGTAGGAAAAAATGGTTTTACGAATTCTAGAGTTCTCTGAGTAGATTACCCATAACGCAGACTGCTAGCGAATGGACAATCCCATTGAACCAAGAAATCCTCAGGTACTTCTGAAAGTTCTAAATGCAAAATACATGCACCGGCATGTATGGAAGTAATGAGAGTTTGAATCCTGTCTATCTTTCCAGCCAACATCCGATACGGTTTGTAACAATCCCGTTGAGTTTTGCTTCCTAGTAATTTTACTGAATCTAACAATCAGTCAAATATACCGATGGTTTTCTGAAACATTTCAGATTTTACTGAAGGTCTTGCCAAATCTAAAAGCCAGTATCTAGATTGTATCATTGTCTCATCCTCGACTGTGAATCGAATTTCTTGGAAAGATTATATTGGTCCTTATGAAGTTAATCCCTTGAAACTATTCTGCTCCTTTCCTTGGAAGCACATCTTTTGGAACGATTCCGTTGGTTCATTAGAATAGAATCCTTTAGTAAGAGATTCTGTTGGTAATTTTTATTTATAATGGAATCATTTGAAAGTATTCTATACATCCTTTCCTTAGAATAGAATCCTTTGGGAAGATTCTATTGGTCAAAACTGGTTAGAGGTCGCGCTGGGAAGATCGCAGTTTGCAAGGTGGAATTATGCGTGTGAACCACTCAGAGGGTTAAACCTTTTTGACCGATGTTATAGATACTGCATTCGTGACTAACACGGAATTATGAATATCAAATTCCTAACTCCAATTCCCTTTCCTTGTGGAGTGTCCAGGTAGGGAAGTATTACGAAACATTTTTCATTCAAGAAGTTCACGACCGAGTGAGAATTATTCCGCGACATTTGAAGCCGTTTTTAATTTCGAGGCTGTCGCCAAGCGGGAGAGCGAAGCGTTATTAAAATTTCATGGCCCGAATCCCTTTGACAGCTGTCGCCGCGCATCCAATCTCGCGCCAACTGGACCAGAAGTCTCCTGCACCATCTGTGGCTCTCTTTCATTAATATCGCCCATCTCACTCCAGCCCTTTTTTCTTTTTCATATTTCTCGTGGTCGTCCCTGTCGCCAAGATTGAAGTCGATTATCGCCCTCCCACGAAGGATCAATTGAAGGGAAACCATTTACAACGAGTATTTCTATCGATATTCCATGACCTTTCGGAACCATATGCAATCTATTCATTTCAGGAGTTCGTCAATACCTACGGTATTGGGGCGAAAAGATGAAGGATCTTTCAATTAAACTGAAATTTATCAAATGCCTAGTTAAGGTGTATGTATACACTGGAAATTATGAAAATTGACTAAAATATCGATCTATTTTTTAATAATCCAAAATAGTGTCCAACCCCTTAGCTTTCAAACGATACCAAAGATCTTGAACATATTCGAAATAGTTTTCAAGTTACAAGGGTTTGGATTAGGTACTGTCACCATAGACAAACACGCTTCCAAAACTTTAAAGTCGATTTCTGAAGAACTGTTTTTGCAATAGGATGCTTCTTTCGAACAGTGATAATTCAACAATGAATTGATCTATTGCAATTACTTTTGCGTCATTATAATCTATATAATGCAGTGGATGTTTTGACCCTCAGTCGAAGATATTGGTTAAGGAATGAATTTTTAGCTGATTTTTAAATGCTGAAATTCCTGAAAAAAACTTGATTTTTTAGACTTCCTTCGTGAAAAAAATTGTAAAAAAGAACGTATTCCCTCTAGCAACTTAATGGAGGGTCAAAACATGAAGAATAATATTAGGAATAATTTCCAACAGGAATGGTCGTTCTGAACACATTAGAATTTGAGATAGCACTGTTCGAAAATCATGCTAATTATATCTAAGTTAGATTATTAATGAGTGGCTTAATCAGAATTTTTCACACTGAAATTAGTTTAAGCACACACCAATGACCTAGTGTGAAAAAACTGGATTTTTAAAGTCAAAATTTAAAAAAAATGTTCTAGTGTATACATACACCTTAAACAATCAGACTCATGAAAGCTTCCCCGTTTGGTCCTAAACTATGTGGAATATTTTAGAGTGTGATAGTTTTTTGAGGGAGTTAAAAATTCTGAGTTGTTGTGGTAGTGTGTCATAAAGAATTGACATTCGGACCTAGGACAGAGATCTCAGCCGAAACGAAGAAAAGATTTGTGCAGCAAATGAAAGCCCAACAGAGTGGGTGGATATGTATGGCCGTGAGCGCTGGAACGAAGTATGCTCAACACACAGAAATCAGGAATATTTTGTAACAATTCCACTGATGAAAGTGACTCTGTTGGAAGAGTAACGGATTAGCAACCATAGGGTTGCGAAATGCACCTTATATCTGTCAAGACCTCAAATGTTCTCACGTTGGCGTTGTGTGGAAGAGAGAATGGGAGTGGGGTGCCAACTCGTCATCTAAACGTAGTTCAAAATTACGTGTTCTCGATCTTTCCCTTCGGGTTTGATCCCGGACCGTCGCCAATAGCCCGTTACGTTGCTCCAGTGTGACGTTAATAAAAACACCTACCTATCCACCCAGACCGTAGCTAATAACCCGTTACGTGCTCCAGTGTGACGTTAATTAAATACCTGCATACCTGCTTCAGGTTTTTAAGGCATTTGAAAAAAGTATCCTAATTCAATTACAGTGAAACTTCAATTAACCATCACTCTTTTAGCGGTCAGTTTCTGTCAACCGTCAGTCCGTTATTAAAAGTTAATTAAATATTTATTAGTACGTACACACATACATATTGTACTCTATGTACAGTAACCAGATTGCCGCGAAAAATACACCGAATGCTTAAGGTTAATGCGAATGATTAAGGTTTTTCTGTTATCCGTCTATTCGATTAACCGTCACGGTCCCGACCCTGACGGTTAATCGAAGTTTCACTGTATTATAGTTCAAGTGAGCCGATTGAAAGTTAGATTTTTAATCTTTGCAATTTTAGACAGAACCGAAAAAGCAAACATTTGTCAACATTTCGTGATTTCGCTGCTCTCACTGCTTTATTGAAAAGTTTAACTAAAACTCTACTAATACAAACACTCTTGCTCGAAACAAAGTACAGAAAATGTGCAATTAATTTCGATGCGAGAGCATCTGTTTCCGTAATGAACGAGGGATTATTTGGAACAGTTCGGAAACAGCTTCTACTTCTTGATTGAATTCATTCTCCACGGAATCAAACTATTTCCCTGTTTTTTGGTAATCGAAACAGTTCTGGAAAGCGAAACAGTTCTTCCCTCACCGGAATACCCCAAGATTGCATAGGGGAGGAGGATTGATTGATTTGGGTTTAATGGTACAAGAGTTTCCTGTGCTCTTCCGCACCACGTTGGCCTTAAGGTGTATGTATACACTAGAAATCACGAAAATTGACTAAAATATCGATCTATTTTTTAATAATTCAAAATATTGTCCAACCCCTTAACTTTCAAAGGATACCAAGATCTTGTAAATATTCGAAATAGTTTTCAAGTTACAAGGGTTTGGGTTAGGTACTGTCACCATAGACAAACACGTTTCCAAAACTTGAAACTCGATTTCTGAAGAACTATGTTTTTACAATAGGATACTTCTTTCGAACAGTGATAACTCAACAATGAATTGATCTATTATAGTTACTTTTGTGGTCATTATAATCTATGTAATACAGTAAATGTTTTGACCCTCAGTCGAAGTTATTGTTTAAGAAATGAATTTTTAGTTGATTTTTAAATGTTGAAATTCCTAAAAAAATCTTGATTTTTTAGATTTTCTTCGTGAAAAAAATTGTAAAAAAGAACGTATTCCCTCTAGCAACTTGATGGAGAGTCAAAACATGAAGAATAATATTAGGAATAATTTCCAACAGGAATTGTCCTTCCGAACACATTAGAATTTGAGATATCACTTTTCAAAAACATGCCAATTATATCTAAATTAGATAATTAATGAGTAGCTTAATCAGAATTTTTCACACTAAAATGAGTTTAAGCACAAACCAATGACCTATTGAGAAAAAAAACTGAATTTTTAAAGTCAAAATTAAAAAAAAATGTTGTAGTGTATACATACACCTTAAAGGAGTTGCATTTTGGGGTGCATGGACCAGATCTGGCAAGAGGAGACAAGTATCCAATCGTTTCTGAGCTTTTACCTTCTTCGCGTGACAACATTCGTTTTTTAAACCTATCAATAATTTAGCACTCCAGAAATAGTATTGATTAATGAAATACTGAATAAATAATTGAACAGTACGAAAACTAAAAAGTTAACGAGAAAAGTTAATAATTGATGTTTTTAGCCATCGGCAAAACAGCAAGACTACTGCGAATAATAAAACACGCTGGCAGTAATGCAGAAAGCAAAGTATGTTTTCAAATACAACAAAGAATGGGAAGGTTGACACGTTAGCGGTCGTTGTCAAAGGTATGTATACTGGCACATAAATTATAAGACGTTCTTACCGAATCGAAATGCAATCGCTGCTTACAACAAAAATGAGCACTGTATTTTGCGACTGACACTTTGCGAACCCAAACTCTCCTTTACACTGATACTATTTGACAATTCTTTTTCCTATTCATAAATTTATTTGTCGTGGTTGATGGAGAAACAGTTAACATTGGAGGAAAGGTACAGAATAACATTTTTGTTGCATAAAACTAAAAAAGTAACCTACTCTGTCGCCATCTATTGACGTATATAATAACTAGAAGCAAGAAAATAACTAGGCATATAATTTCGTTAGATATGTATTATTTTCACAGCACGTGCTTACTGCATGCCGGTACCATGGTACCGGATTCTAAGGTTAAAAGGAGCCATGAAAATGGGGAAATTTTTTACCCTGGAATGTATTGTTTTGAACAATACACTGAGCAAGAGTTGTTTTACAGTATTTTTGTTAAAGTTGAATGGAAGCACATGGTTCCTAGGGGCCTTAATCTCCAGTATGATAGGTGGGTGGCTTAATTGTTGTGCTGTCAGGTTAAATTGGGTTTGATAAATAATTAAGATCAAGAGACTGTTTAGGGGAATTTAAAATGAAAGTTAAGTAAAGCACGAGTGTGAAAGGATCTGGAGCTTCTTCTGCCGTGGCATCCTCGATGGTATCATCCGATTGAGTAACACACCTAAGCAGAGGAGCCTATTTACAAGGTTATATCAAGAAGTAAGGTGAATATGTCTCTAAAACTCAGAGTTCCTTGTGTAGCTAATTAATTTTTTTATGTTGCAAGTACCAAGGTGATAGAAGTGTGACGGCTTGTAGAAACTTCTACGTCAACCCGTCTGGTGCTTAGAGCAAATCAAAGATGGCGCATCGACTTGAGCGCCAAGGAGGAGGTGTCATTCGTTTTTTATGGGCCAAGGGGAAAAACATGTGGTATTCATCGAGAATTGTTGGAAGTCAATGGAGAGAGTGTTATGTCGCAGAAACAATTGTACGTGTGGTGCAACGACACGAATGTGACTGTCGTCGATGCCATGATTCGTGAAGACAGAAGAGTGAGGTTGCATGATATTGCAATAGCTCATATGGTTCAGTGAGCAGTATTACCATTTGTTCCGCCCCTGAAGAAACACCTCCGTGGGCAGCGTTTCCATACACTGGAAGAGGCACAACACTTACCTGGTTAGGGAACCTGGAGCAAGATTTCTTTGAAAAGGGCATGGATGATTGGGTGCCCCGTTGGAATAAATGCTTAGACCACTATGGTTCCTTTGTCGAATGATAGTGTGATACGATTTGTGAAACATAATAAATTTTCATATATTTATCTCTGTGTGTGTGTGTGCACGCGCGTTTTTCTGTCAATCAAAAATTCACCTTACTTTTTGATACTCCTTTGTATATCTTCTTGTTGAGTAATTTCGTACAGCCACTGAAAATGCAGGGATATCAAACACTCCCTATTAAGACCAAAGGTTGGATTTGCTCAAGGAGAAATTTTGAAAAATGAATTAAAGGAGGTATGCTCGGAATCTCAATTAATTTCCAATTAACATGGACGCTCTTGGTCTAGATTTGCTTTGGAGAAGAGTGGGATCACAAACTTCGATTTCATCTATAGTGATATTGCTATGGTTATTTAAGGATTCGAAAAATTTTGGAGATGTGCAATGAATTTTCTAATTGAGATAATTTTGGTTGAGGATAGGCTATCCTTATTCCTATCGTGCTTTCAGAATAGTTCTATGGGTAGAATTTAGGTTTCTGAATTTACGTAAATTGGTCTAGGCCCCAGATGGGAGCAGCATATGTCAAAACTGGACGAAGCTAGTAAATGTAAATAAGTAATTTGTTTTGTACGGATAGTGTGCAGTTACGTGATGTGAGTGAGAAGAGAGTGGCTCTGGCGTTACTGTATCTGTTTTGTATGGATTGAATATGTTGTGCCCAATTGAGTCGGTTATCTAGGATAACTCCTAGGTATTTTGTGTGTGTTTCCCATTCAATCTGTTGTCCGTAGACTTGAGCCCTGTGGGACTCCCGAGAAGATTTTTCTACGTGTAGAGTGTTGTTTGCTAACTTGGACGATGTTCGTCAGGTAGGAGGTGATCAATATGATGAGGCAGTAGGGAAATTACTGTTTGATTACTTTGTACAAGGATATATCAAAAAGTAAGGTGAATTTGTCTATAAAACTCAGAGTTTTTTGTGTAGCTAATTAATTTTTTTATATGTCGCCAGTACCAAGGTGATAGAAATGTGACGGCTTGTAGAAACTTCAACCCGTCTGGTGCTTAGAGCAAATCAAAGATGGCGCATCGACTTGAGCATTACTCCAAGGAGGAGGTGTCATTCGTTTTTTATGGGCCAAGGGGAAAACATGTGATATTCATCGAGAATTGTTGGAAGTCTATGGAGAGAGTGTTATGTGGCAGAAACAAGTGTACGTGTGGTGTAACGACGCGAATGTGGCTGTCGTCGATGCCATGATTCGTGAAGACAGAAGAGTGAGGTTGCATGATATTGCAATAGCTCATATGGTTCAGTGAGCAGTATTACCATTTGTTCGGCCCCTGAAGAAACACCTCCGTGGGCAGCGTTTCCATACACTGGAAGAGGCACAACACTTACCTGGTTAGGGAACCTGGAGCAAGATTTCTTTGAAAAGGGCATGGATGATTGGGTGCCACGTTGGAATAAATGCTTAGACCACTATGGTTCTTTTGTTGAATGATAGTGTGATACGATTTGTCAAATATAATAAATTTTCATATATTTATCTCTGTGTGTGCACGCGTTTTTCTGTCAATCAAAAATTCACCTTACTTTTTGATACTCCTTTGTATATTAGACTTTTGATCCATACTTTGTCGAAGGCTTTGTCAATGTCAAAGAATATAGCTACTGTTTTCTTGTCATTTTGTTTACCTTTGTTAATGTATTCTATGACAAGTAGTAGTTGGTGTGTGTTTGGTGTAAAACCATATTGTTGTGGTATCATAATGTTATTGTGTGTGATGAAGTATTTGTATCTTTCAAGGATGATGGCTTCGGTAATTTTGCTGAGTGTGGGGAGAAGGAAATGGGTCTGGTAACTGATTGGGTCGGAGGGGGTTTTATTGGGTTTCAGAAGGGGGGTGGATGTTAGCCAAGGTGTTGGGAAGTGTTTGAGTGTAAAGGTAAGTACAGACAGGCCAAAATGTTGGCAACATATTTGTTGGGCACAGCAACTTGCATCTGGATACATGTTTTCAACAGTGTTGCGCGTCTAAACCAAACTCAGTTTTGAAGTAAAAATGGAACTAACGACTTCTGCTGCTAGTGCTGGTGGCAGAGACAGTTTTTAAAAAATGGGACAAGCTATGGCAACAACTCAACGTCTGATTTACTTTTGAACGACAGTAGCTCGTTCCGCAATTTCGTCAGACTAACAAAATTTGATTTCGAAGAACTTTGTTTGGTAGTTCCTAAAATCTCCAAAAAGAATACAAACTGCCGTGCCGCTATTTCACCATCAATAAGATTGGCGGTCGCTCTGCGATATTTAGCTACAGGCGATTCGAACTACATTCTAAAATTTTAAAAATAATAAAAATATGCACAAGTAATAACGTACCTACTAGATGTGATAGGAAATCTCACTAGTGTGGTTCGACGCCATTTGTTGGCAATACCGTCCAGACTGAGTTCTCCATTTAAAATGGAGCATACGGATGGACGTAACAGGCAACAAATTTCTTTGATGTCATGCCGCCCTATGTTGACGAGTATCCATCAACTAGTTTCTTGTTGACGGGATACATGTTGACGACACCAATATCAACATTTTGCCGACATTTTGTTGGCCAGTCTGTACTTACCTTAAGGATGGTGTTGATCATGTACGTGAGGATACAAATTGCTTTAATGGGGAGGTTTTTGACCATTTTATTAGTGATTCCCTCATGCACTGGGACTTTTTTGATGTTGCGTTTATTAATTTGTTGTGTGATTTCAGAGGGTAGAATAGGTTTGAACGTGCAGTGTTGTGTTTTCGAGAAGCATTCATTAATAGTAGTGAGTAGTAGAAAAATGCGGGTTCTGGATCAGTGGTGGCGGAGGTGGCGAAATCGAGTTGAGTTGAGTTGTACCGGAAGTGACGTCATAACAGGAAGTGGAGTTGAGGTGTACCGGAAGTGACGTCATAACCGGAAGCGGAGTTGAGTTGTACCGGAAGTGACGTCATAACCGGAAGCGGAGTTGAGTTGTACCGGAAGTGACGTCATAACCGGAAGTGGAGTTGAGTTGTACAGGAAATGACGTCATATCAAGTTGAGTTGTTAACCTCCCGCTTCGAGTGGAGTTGAGTTGTTAGTTTCGGTTTCTCGGATTTCGGCGTTTTAGAGCAACACTACGTCGAGTGGAGTTGAGTTGTTAGTTTCGGTTTCTCAGATTTCGTCGTCTGAGAGCAGCACTGCGTTGAGTTGGTTTCCTCCTGCCTCGGATTGATGTGGTGGAGGAGGAGCAATTCGAGTAGGGTTGAGTTGTTAGTTTCGGTTTCTCGGATTTCACGCGAATAACACGTGTTTACATTTTGGACTTGGGAATTTCAGAGCGATTGGATTTAAGGGCTGATTTTTCTGTAACTCGTAGCGCCATCTATTAGTACTTTTTTGAGTAAAATAAAAATAAAATCTTTAAAACATATTTTTTAAAACTAAAAGATGTGATATTTTAGCTGGGTTCGAACTGACTACCAAAAGGTACTCATGGTCGAGGGTTAGTTGGATGAATCTATAACCTCTCGGCCACGAATACCTGGTTACTTTCCGAAATATAATCAATTTAAATCCGAATACATTAAGTGCGTAATTGGCTGTTAAAATAGTATCGATTGCTCCACCACATCAATAAGTTTGTACACTTACGTGCTGTCAATCTCAGCGTTGCCATTCTCTACTTAAGAAATATTCTGGATAAAAATATTATTTAAAAACCCATCCCTGTCTTACATAAGCGTTTTTCTCCGAGCAGAAGGAATTATATTCCTCAACTCTACTCTACATGACGTCAGTCAATACGTCATTTAACCGAAATCATAACAGGTTTGGGTAGTCGAATTCATTTGCCTGGAAAATACCCCCCAGAGAAGGCAGTGTTGAGTTGAGTGCTTCAAAGCGATTTTGTTTGCTTGTTCAATCGTGTTCGTTCTTGTTCCAGAGTGAAAGTATGAAGAGATCGTTTCCTTTCGGATATTATCGTGCAGCAACTTCATGATCTGCATAGCGATTTCCCCTTGGCAGCTATCAATGGCGTTCCACCGGGTTACAAAGAAAATAGGCTCCTTTTAACACTGAATAAAAAGAAAGGTATGTACTTCATTATAAGGCTTTAGAACAATATTTAAATCTAGGGTTAAAGTTAAACAAAATACACAGAGCTATAAAATTTGATGAAACTGATTGGCTTAAGAGTTATATTGAGTTAAACACAAATATGAGAGCTAATGCTCGAAATACCTTTGAAAAAGATTTCTTTAAACTAATGAATAATTCCATTTTTGGTAAAACAATAGAAAATATTCGAAAAAGAGTCGATATCCGTTTATGTTCAAACGCTAACACCCTTTTAAAATTAATATCAAAACCTAATTTCAACCACAGAACCATTTTCTCTGAAAATTTAGTAGCAGTGCACATGCAAAAAACTAAACTAACTTTTAACAAACCCATTTGTATTGGAATGTCAATACTGGACTTATCTAAAACTTTAATGAATGACTTTCATTACAATGTAATAAAAAAGGAATACGGCCCAAACGCAAAACTTTTATATACTGATACTGACTCCTTTATTTACCATATTAAAACAAATGATTTTTTCGAAGACCTAAAGAAACATTTAGATCTTTATGATACTTCTGAATATTCCGAAAATAACGTATATGGTATTCCTAAAGTAAACAAAAAAATAGTTGGGAAAATGAAAGACGAAAATAGTGGGAAAATCATGACTGATTTCATAGGTTTAAGGTCTAAAATGTATGCGTATAAGGTCGAGGGTAAAAATGAATGTAAAAGACTTAAAGGAATTAAAAAGCAAACTGTAGAGAAAGATATTCACTTTGAAAATTATTTAAATTGTCTATTACATAAAAAAACATGTATGCAAAAATGAATTTAATAAAATCCAAACATCATACAATATATTCTATCACCCAAAATAAACTTGCTCTCTCATCTTTTGATTCGAAACGAGTTGTTCTCGACGATGCCATTTCTACGCTGCCTTGGGGACATTACTCTCTAATTTGATGTATGAGTAAATATATATATATTGTAATGTAAAAAATAATAATGATATTTTTTAAAATATGATTGTTCAATAATAAAGTTGTATTTCTTCTCTAAAAAGAATATCTCCTTCTTTTTTATTCGTTATAAACCAATTTCATGCATTAAAAAACAATTTGTTCAACTATTTGTGAATTTAGCTAAGATGTTTCATTTAATGTTTTTTCACAGATCAAGTAAGTGTATATTTAAATTATGTTTACAGGTTGATCATCTCAGTAGCTGAAGTGTAAGTCAGAGGTATGGAACAAAACGAATTAGCTCCATTTTATGAAGATCCTAGCTTACCAGGGAGCTTTGGTGGGATAAATTCATTGTATCATGCGATGAAGGGTAAAGTTTCGAAAAAGATTATTAAAGAATGGTTGGAGGGACAGAATGCATATACTCTGCACAAAACAGTTCGTCGCAACTTTCTTCGAAACAGAGTTATTGTAGGAGGAATAGATATGCAATGGCAGGCTGATTTGGTAGACATGCTAAGCATTGTTAAATACAATGATGGTTTTCGATATTTATTAACATGTATTGATATTTTTTCTAAATATGCGTGGGTCATACCTTTGAAACAGAAAAATGGAACAAACATTGTAAATGCTTTTAAGAAAATTTTTAAGGAAAGAAAACCGAAAAAATTACAAACAGATCAAGGAAAAGAATTTACAAATAAGGTTTTTCAAACATATTTAAAATCTGTGCAAGTATACTTTTTTACTACAAATAATGAAACCAAAGCTAGTGTTGTTGAAAGATTTAACCGTACATTGAAGACAAAAATGTGGAAATACTTCACCCGTAAAAATACTTACAAATTTATTGATGTTTTAGACAAACTCGTACACAGTTATAATCATACACTCCATCGCAGTATTAAAAAGGAACCCATCAATGTGTCAACAGAAAACCAAAAACAAGTGTGGGATACCTTATATGGTGATGTAAATAAAGCTAATGTTCAGGAGATTCCATTCAAATTTCAGGTTGGAGACTTCGTTAGGGTTGCAAAGACTAAATCAACATTTGAGAAAGGGTATGAAAATAATTGGTCCGAGGAAATATTTACGATTCAGCGTTGTATACCTAGGAAGCTACCAGTATATAAAATAAAAGACTTAATGGGAGAAATAATCACTGGTACATTTTACTCAGAAGAATTGCAGAAAGTTAAAAAATCGCATTCTTTTAATGTTGAGAAAATTTTAAAGAAGAGAGTAGTTAAGAAACGTTTGGAATACTTTGTCAAGTTTAGAGGTTATCCTCGCAAATTTAACGCCTGGATTCATTCCAAAGATTTATTTTCGATAAACTGAGCCTGCTCATTAGATTTGTTTCGCTTCCATAACCCACAATGAGTTTCTACGTCACACTGCCCAGCGACAGCTCTATCGAGTTTTATCCTGGCAACACAATATCTCACTTCTACACGAAACTCCCTAAACGTCTAGAACTCTCAGGTGAATGGGAAGTTGGATTAGTTGAAATAATTTATCCCAGAATGTGGAATAACATTATTGACGATGAAAATTCCTTCGAATATGATTTAGGAAACGGAGTAAAAACGAATGGAAAAATAGCGTGCGGATTTTATGATTCTCCGATTGACATTTTAAATGCATTTCCGAAGCACATAAAAATTCAAATGAAATATAACAAACACACAAAAAAGGTGGTGTTGCAGCTCACTAACGGAGCAAAGCTGCGATTATCCAAGGGATTAGCTGAAAACTTAGGTTTTGAACCTAATAAAGTGATTGGAGAAAATATTATTCCAGGAAATGGAGGCATAGATACAGTAATCACTGAGAGTCCTTTTGTTGCGGATCCTAATGTTGATTTACATTTGCTGTACGTTTACACCGATATCATTCAGCCTGAATTTGTTGGTGGGATCTTAGCTCCTCTTTTACGAACTCTGACAGTGAAGGGAAGAGACGGTGACATGATTCAGGAACAATTTGAGAGACCTCATTATTTACCAGTTTCCAGAAAAAATTTTGACTCGATTGAAATCGTTATAAGGACACACACTGGTCGTTACGTCTCATTTGAACGCGGGAAGTTGATAGTGAAACTACATTTTCGCTTGAGACATTTGTAATCTCTAGATCAAAATGTATCAACCTTATATTTGTTGCACCAAAACATTTGAAGACTATTATACTCAGCAAGCAGGTAATGGCTTGTCATATTACAAAGGCATCTCTCTGCAGAAAGGAAGTGGCTTGGGGGGAATTTTTCGAAGCATGTTTAGGATGGTTTTTCCTTTATTTAAATCGGGTGGGAAAGCAAGCACTTCGATCTGGCGTGGATATTGCAAATGATTACTTGCAAGGTAAAGATGTAAAGTCAGCTATCAAAGACCGAACTAAAGAAGCAACGAAAACTTTAACCGATAAAGTATCCAATCGAGTGAAATCAATGGTTGGAGGAAATAAAAGGAAACGCACAAATAAGAAACGCATCATTCGAAAGAAGTATCGCAAGCTGTGTGCACCTGACATATTCTCATAATCTTTAGCATGGCCTTAATACGAAATGATTCCCTACCCTCTGTGAAATCTGAACTGGACTTATTTCTTATGCCACCGACTCAAACAGCTATTGAAAAAGGGCAGTGGTCTGAATTTTATCCTATAGCTAATATTCGTGATGGTGGACCTATCGAATTCAACATATCTGGTAGTGGTGGGGAATACATCGATTTATCAGCAACCCAACTCTACGTAAAAGTTAAAGTTGTAAAGGACAATGCAGTTTTACCAGAAAATGAAAAAGTTGCTCCATGTAACTTATTTCTTCACTCGTTATTTTCCCAAGTCGATGTGAGTTTGAATGAGCGTCTAATTTCATCATCCAGTAACACTTACCCTTACCGAGCTTACATTGAGACTTTGCTCAATTACGGCTCTGATTATAAGAAAAGCTTCCTTACTTCAGAATGCTTCTACAAAGATACAGCAGGACACTTTGATGAAACCGATCCTTCAAGTGAAAATGCAGGGTTGAAGAAACGGGCTTCTATGATTGAAAAGAGTAAAGTTTTAGATATGATTGGAAATTTACATTGCGACTTGTTTTATCAAGATCGTCTATTACTCAACTTGGTAGACTTAAAGTTAAAGTTAATACGCAGCAAACCGGAGTTTTGTCTCATTGCTCCTCAAAAAGCAAATTATGACGTTGTTATTGAACATGCATCCCTTTTCATCCGGAAAGTGAAAGTCAGTCCAGGTGTTTTAATTGGACATTCCAAAGCCTTAGAAAAATCATCTGCAAAATATCCAATGGATCGAGTTTTGTGTAAGCTATATTCAGTATCGAAAGGTTCTTTCTCATTTTCACAGGATAACATATTTTCTGGACAACTCCCGAAACGGATAGTTGTAACATGTGTCGATCATGATTCATTTAGTGGCACTTACCCAACAAACCCATTTTACCTCAAGCATAACCATGTAAATTTCATAGGCGTTTACGTAGATGGAAATCCTATCAGCTACAAACCCTTGGATCCTAATTATGCCGACGGCCAATTTATTCGTGCTTACAATAGTTTGCTCCTAGGAAGTGAAAAACTCTCATCCAATAAAGGTATCTATATTAACAGAGATGAGTTTTCCGAAGGGTACACGCTATATGCCTTTGACTTAACACCAGACTTGGGTGATGGCAACCATTTAAATTTAATTCATCAAGGAAATCTTCGCATTGAAATAAAGTTTGCAAACGCTTTACCGAAAACTGTTTCAGTGCTGGTATATGCAGAATTTCAAAACGTGATCGAAATTACGAAGTCTAGAAATATTTTGTGTGATTTTTCGATATGAATGTGATACAATTGAATAACATTTTACAAAGTGATGCATACACACGTTTATATTTTGTTGGAGTTTTCCCAAGTGATCGAATTCCCGAGAATTTTAAGAGTTTTCCGGCTGCATTTATTTTAAACACCGATCCTCATCACAAACCAGGGACACATTGGTTAGCTGTTTATATGAAATCACCAACAAGTGTAGAGTTTTTCGATTCGTTCGGTCAACCACCTTCGTATTTTTTGGGCTACATACATGACTACTTCAAAAAATTTCCGCACGTGGTCTACAACGACATACCTCTTCAAAGTGTTAAAACTGCTGTGTGTGGACAATATTGTGTATACTTTTTGCATCAAAGATCTAGAAGTAGATCTATGGAATTTACTGTTAAATTATTTGATAGACAGTCTACAAATAATGATATACGAGTGTATAACTTTGTGAAAAAAATTTCGAATATACATGTACCTTTATTTCAATAAAAAAGAGTATAAATAACTCCCCTAGTCTTTACTTCTGTCATTTGTAAGCATGAATTCATTCACTTTAAAGCATCCTTTCACTGCTCTTGTCTGCGGACCTACATCATCAGGCAAGTCACATTTTTTGAAAAAAATGATAAACAGCCACACAGATATGATTCATCCTACCCTTGATAAAATAGTGTGGTTTTATGGAATGTATCAAAAGTTATACGATGAGATGCCGAATATCATCTTTGTAGAAGGAATACCCGAAAACTTTAAGCAATATTTAGGATATAATACACTTTTTATATATGACGATTTAATTTCTGAATGTGGCAGTGATAAAAGAATAACAAACTTGTATACAAAAGGATCTCATCATATGAATTTATCTGTGATGACTGTAACGCAAAATTTGTTTCATAAAGGAAAAGAATTCAGAGAAATTTCATTAAACTGTCATTACATGTTTTTATTTAAATCGCGACGTGATGTAAGTCAAATTACACACCTCGGTCGACAACTCTACCCTCGAAATTTAAATTTTTTTCTTGAAGTGTTTGAGGACGCCACGAAAAGGCCTTTCAGCTATTTACTTGTAGATTTTAAATCTGAGACAGAAGAGAATATACGACTGCGTACAAAAATCCTTCCAGGAGAAGAAACTTGTGTTTATCAGTTAAAATAAATAAACTCACAACCTGCAAATAATTCATTGTTCATCATGCCTTTAACAGAAGGAGACGTGCAACGGTTGAGGCTTTTAACTGTATGCCCCACAAAATGTCGGAAAGCCTTTTTAAAAAATCTTCCGAAATCTAACATCCATTGCATAGCTGAATGTTGTTTGAACACTTTAAAAGGGAATGTTCCTTTAACAGATGAACAGAAGAAAAAACTTTCTCGTCATAAGCATACGCTTAGAGACCTAGCAGATAAAAAAGTAACCCTCACTAAAAAGCGAAAAATTATTATTCAAAAAGGAGGGTTTTTAAATATATTAATACCCGCCGCACTCACTGTCTTGACTACTCTACTTAACAAGTAAAGAAAAAAAATGCAATATGCAAAGAAAATGATTTTAGTTCCAGAGGAAAGATTATCAAGACATATACCTTCAGACGAACAGCTGAGTGAATTAGATCGTGAGATGAAAAGTATTTTAGTTAATAAAATGGATGATGATGAAAAAATTAAGTTATACAATCAAGTATTGCAGAGGAGGATTAACGTGAATGTATTGAATCCACCATCTGTAACAATTAATTCAGAACTGTCAGATAATCCAGAGAAGGAAACAGATATTGCGAATGAGAAAGAAAGAACGTTAAATGTGGAGGAGATGGTGCTCAATACCGTTCCCAAAAACTTAATTGGATTAACTAAAAATATTATTCTTTATTTAAAACGCAATAAAGAGATTGTTTATTGGATGCCTAATGGAGAATTTGTGTATAAAGGTAAAATAGTGAAAAGTTCTAATATTGTTGACCTGATAGACCTTTTAGTGCGAAGAAGAAAGATTGATAAGTACGTGAATGGACAAGAACAGTTTAAAGATGCACTTAAAGAAATTAACTTCCCCAGTTCCTTTGTAAAAAATAAATTTGCTATACCTCAACAACTCGGTAAGGCAGTGAGGGTAATGAAAGAAGTGATGCCTTTCCCAACCCCAAAACGAGTCTGTAATTGGCTTCCTCTGTAAAGCATCAGTTATTTCCCCGCAATAAAAATCCATAAGTAGATGAGGTTTCCAAGTTTCAAGCAGTATATATTGATTATAATCAAGGTCTATGTCTCATTTCAAACAATGGAACCCATCCAGAGAAGAGCATTTTCTGTTCTTATTTTCATGGGAATCTCAGCATTCATATTTGGCCTTACAATGATACTCGATAAAGGTTATATAAAAATTTGTGATAGTGATGGAATCATAGATGATTACTCCTTAAATATGTGTAATGATACAATGGAATTACATCTACTTGGAGAAAGAAAAATTACAATTCATTCTCCAAAACAGCTGAAACGTCACAGAACATTAGTCAATTTAATGAAAGTCTTTGAAGAAGAAAACAGACCTAAAAATTGAGGATATATTCAATTTGTAATGTATAACTTCATGGGAGCATGTAAGAGAACAAACATTTGTATACATATATTTGCTTGAATAAACTTGTTTTTTCACAGATCTATGTTTCTTTTTTTTATGTGTCATTTTTTTATACATTGGATACTTTATACTGTATACTCATGCAAAAAAGAAAGAACAAAACCATAAAACTTTTCTGATAAATTAAAAAATTTTATTCTCATTTAACATTTTCAAACATTTTTTTTCTACATACATTTTTTCCTTTGCCACGGCTCATCTGTCACATAAAGTTCTCGTACTTGTTCGTACACAGATTCAGCATTTATCAAAGGTAGAAAATCAAAATTAACAAATGGATACTTATAGGATATATTCTCCGATGATAACATTTTTCCGAATTGTTTCCAGTCGATATCATACAAAGCATTATGAAAATACTGATCAAAACGTTCAATAACAGACATAGACGTGCATTCATGACCTAGTTGGTTTTCCAAGAAATTTTCGCAACCAAAACAGTTCATTAGTTTCTTGATATTTTCCGAAACAAGTCCTTTTAGGTGTATGGCCACTCTTTCTGTGAGTTCGTCCACTTTGTCGGGATTATCTAGATCTCCATCGTATTCCATACCACCTACTACACCACGTTTCTCAAATTCTTCCTTCACAAAATAGTCAAGGGATTTGTTGAGAAATCCTGCTTGAACGGATTTTGTAATTTCCTCCGATATTGTATCCAGTCGATCCAATTGTTTCACCGAGAGAAGAATGCGTGTCGGCGTCAGCTGGAAAGCAAAGTCTTTCTTTTGAAACAACTGTTGAAAACACACAACCTTTTGATTCTCACAGGTTTCTTTAGAGAGCAAAAGTTTTCGTGACACAATAATGCAATCACTGCTGTTCTTTGATAGAAAGCCAGGAATCACTTCGCAGAACGCTTTCCACACTTTAGGGGTGAGAGATACTCCTTCTTTGGAAGGTTTCGGCATTCCACGATCATCTTTGTAGTAATGACGAAAATGTATCCGCATGAGACCCTTGAAGCAAGATACTACGACAAATTTGTAATCACCCAAATGGAAATGATTGGGGCCTAATTCATCCATTAATGGTTCAGAAGATATAGATTCCGACAATTCATCTTTAGAATGCAGTTTCTTTTCGACTGCTGCACGATAATATCCGAAAGGAAACGATCTCTTCATACTTTCACTCTGGAACAAGAACGAACACGATTGAACAAGCAAACAAAATCGCTTTGAAGCACTCAACTCAACACTGCCTTCTCTGGGGGGTATTTTCCAGGCAAATGAATTCGACTACCCAAACCTGTTATGATGTCGGTTAAATGACGTATTGACTGACGTCATGTAGAGTAGAGTTGAGGAATATAATTCCTTCTGCTCGGAGAAAAACGTTTATGTAAGACAGGGATGGGTTTTTAAATATTTATATCCAGAATATTTCTTAAGTAGAGAATGGCAACGCTGAGATTGACAGCACGTAAGTGTACAAACTTATTGATGTGGTGGAGCAATCGATACTATTTTAACAGCCAATTACGCACTTAATGTATTCGGATTTAAATTGATTATATTTCGGAAAGTAACCAGGTATTCGTGGCCGAGAGGTTATAGATTCATCCAACTAACCCTCGACCATGAGTACCTTTTGGTAGTCAGTTCGAACCCAGCAAAAATATCACATCTTTTAGTTTTAAAAAATGTTTTAAAGATTTTATTTTTATTTTACTCAAAAAAGTACTAATAGATGGCGCTACGAGTTACAGAAAAATCAGCCCTTAAATCCAATCGCTCTGAAATTCCCAAGTCCAAAATGTAAACACGTGTTATTCGCGTGAAATCCGAGAAACCGAAACTAACAACTCAACTCCACTCGAAGCGGGAGGTTAACAACACAACTTGATATGACGCCATTTCCTGTACAACTCAACTCCACTTTCGGTTATGACGTCACTTCCTGTTATGACGTCACTTCCGGTACAACTCAACTCCACTCGATTTCGCCACCTCCGCCACCACTGATCCAGAACCCGCATTTTTCTACTACTGTAGTGTAAACTTGTAAATTTGTATTTGTGTTGCTAAAGTTATGGAATTGAAGCTGTCTACAAGGGCATTTGCTTTATCTGGGTCGGCGAGTGCTGTTTTGAGTGTAGTTATAATTGGGTATTTTAACGGATACTTCTCTTTTATAGCGGTCTAGGCGAGAAAGGGGAATTGGCGCGTTTCCGCATTGGCAAGAAACAAGATCCACACAAGCAATTCATTCAAATACCTGCACTACACAATTTATTTAATACATACATTCAGAAGCAATTTAATATAAATTGCTAAAATTATTATTTTATTTAATACCATTTTGTAAGCAATTTATTTAAAATAAACATGCATAAACATACCCGAAAATTCATTTTTAACAGACACTTTCTGGTGATCACAGTTCAGCAATTGCTGCTAATAGTGCGTCAAGCACATTATCGATTTGATGCCTGAACATGATTGACACGGGCTATTGGCGATGGCCCGGGATCAATCCCAAAGATAAAGAACCGAGGACAACGCCACGTAATTTTGAACCACGGTCAGATAACGAGGCCACACCTGAGCTGCAAAGCGAATAGGTAGGTATCTTAATTAACGTTGCACTGGAGCAACACAACGGGCTATTGGCGGCGGGCCAGGATCAAACACGAAGAGAAAGATCAGAGAACAACTCCAGCAAAGCGAATGGAGAAAAATTACATTTGTTAATAAAACGTACATTTGTGCAAGAGAAACAATGGGTACTTGGAAATACATATTGGCAGTGCTTTTTTTGTCATAGAACACACCGGATCGGCGTTGCGGCATCTTTATTCGAAGGATTTTGCAAGTTTTGAAAGTAACTTTTGAAGATTTGATGTTTGGTCCACGAGGACTTGAATCGCTCTGTCGAGCATAGCAGGTCGGCGGCAAAATCATTAAAACACTACATGCGGGCTGCTTGTTGTTGAGTCCGATGCATGCTTACTTCTTCCGCGCTGGTTGGGATGGCACCGCTCGGCTTGTGACGCTGCTTGTGGCTCGCTTGTGGCTCACTTGTGACGCTGCTTGTGGCTCGCTTGTGACGGTGCTTGTGGCTCACTTGTGACGTTGCTTGTGGCTCGCTTGTGACGCTGCTTGTGGCTCGCTTGTGACGCTACTTGTGGCTCGCTTGTGACGCTGCTTGTGGCTGGCTTGTGATTGATCGTGGGGTCGAGCGCTGAGTGCTTACTGCGGGCGGCGACCGTTGAAAATCTTTTTTTAATTTTTAGTGTAAAAGTGTGACACCAAATTTAAAAATAAAAACAATTAATAATTACTTCGTCAACCACCGGTCCTGCTAATCAAAAGGCCAGAATATTAACAGACACAACTACAGAACACGCGAAAGTAACGACGCCTGTTGATATTTCTGAATCTGATCTTGAGAAGCAAAGCCAAACTTCAAATGACTGGCCAGACTGCTGGACCTATGATCAAAAATATCATTTTTGCTTGAAAAATGAATGGCTCTGTGTTTGAAAACTGAAACTTGCTTGTACGCTTTGTAGAAAAGTTGGTACTCTTGGAGTTGAAACGAAAATGGGAATGAAACTTTCCAAAGAATGGACCAACAATCAGATAACCTATTCTGGCAAAGATAGGAAGCGACAATTGAGCTCACTTCAAAATTTTTTTTTGTTCAATAGAATCTGCTGCACATAAAGCAGCATTAAAAGTAGTTGCTGAAAGCGAAAAATGACTCTTGGGAATGTTTTTTGAACGTCATTATCTCACGAAAAAAATAATAACTGTAAATTTTTTCGAACTACTTATAAAGTACCAAAGGAAAATCAATCATTCCATCATTTTTTGAAACTGAAATTGATCTGCAAGAACTGAACGGAGTTGAAGTGGTTCGTTTCCACAAATGCGTGTATTTAACATTGTTAATTACACAAGTGAAGAAATGAGGAAAACTATGGTTAAATAAATTGTTCAATCCAATAATTAAATTTCATTGATAATTGATGAATCAACCACAATAAGCAAAAAAATTACCCTCATAGTAAATGTTCGATGCAGTATCGAAGATGTTGAAACGAATTCACCGATAAATTTGTTTTTGGACTTGGTAGAACTTGAAAAAATTACGGCAGAAGGAGTATTTGATTCCTTATTCCCATGTCTTCACTCTTATGGGATGACAGAAGATTATTAAAAACAATATTTGGTTTCTCTTGCGTGCGACGGCACTGCTGTGATGTTAGGGTGTAAAACTGGAGTGAAAAAATTGCTGTCAGGACGTTTTACTACTATTATAGTTTATCATTGGGCTAATCACAGACTAGAATTATCAGTAGGTGATGCTGTCAAAGAAACTTCAGGAATAAGTAGATTCAAATCACTTATTGATAAACTTTACGTCATATACCATGCTTCGACAAAGAATAGTAGAGAGTTGCATTTATGTGCAGAATTATTGGGGGCTGAGCTGCTGAAAATTAGAAGAATTTCCAGTACTCGATGGGATGTCATCTCGTTTGCGTACAGTTTTGGCTGTGTGAAATAATTTTGAATCCCTTGTGCATCATTTTGAAGAAGAAATGCATGATCCTACAAGAGATAAAGATCAATGCACTTATGATGGCTTGGAAAGAAAAAGCACAACTACAGTATTTTTATTGGACCTAGGATTAATGTGTGACACTCTCCAAGAATTATCAGAATTAAGTTTGGAGCTACAGGACCGCAACAGGGACGAGGCAAATAAGAAAATAAAAATAGGGTACAAGTTTTTGAAGAAGGAAGACAGAACTTTGGCCCTCAACTTACTCAACTAACATTTGGAGAAGTGGAAATTAGAAACTTGTCAATCAAACTGCAAATAAATGAAAGAGAAAGATTCGTGGATTCCGTGAATACATCTCGAAATTACATATCCAGAAAAACTGCTGCATTCGATATGAACTCTGAATACCATTTCCATTTCTTCAAGTGAATGTGAACAGTTTTCGCAGACGAATCTAATAGCCACCCCCCAACAAGAGCTTCGTTGAAGACTAAGACAATTTCAGCACTTTTGTTCATCAAACTTGTCGGACCACCTCTGAGACTTTTCGATCCTTCAGAGTAAGTTGATCTGTGGTTACTCGGAGAACGACATTCGGCCATAGATACTAACAGAAAGGAAAGGAGTCGAGAAGATTTGGAAGACGAGAATTGGGTAAAACTTTGGAATTTACTATGAATATTTGCCTTAAATACAATAAATTAAATTTATGTTAAGAACTGAATACACAATTTTTTTAATAAAAAATTAACAAGATGTGAGTTCCGGCACCTTTTTTCTTACAAAAAAGCAGTGCATATTGGTATTTTGATGAGGGGCCCTCATCTCATACCGGGTCCCGCTATTAGGGGCTCGGATTGCCCCTCATGTGTGTGGGGTCAATGGTCTCTCCTCGGTAGAACTATTATCGTATTCAAATTGAATAAGACGCGATCATAGGTTTGATTTGTCGCTCTAGGGTAATTGTTTGCTACCCGTGGGCCAATTAGACTGGAACTTACGGAACAAAGTGATACGTTCATAACAACCAAGTACGATTTAATTAGCGAGTGGGATATTAAAGAAATTCTTGTGAGATTGAGAACTCTAGAGATATTAGGAACACCGAATAAAACATGTGTGCAGGCACGCTGCCGAAGTGTATGGGTCACGTGGGCTCGAGAATTGACTTGGGACGATTGGCTATCGAAGCTCAGACAAGTGTTTATAATCACTCGTCAACTAATCCTACATTAGGATTCGTGCTTTCTTCCAATAATACGAGACCTTCAGATCTTTAAACCGAGCGATAGGGAGAAATAGCATGAAGCTGCACGCACGTGCTCCGTCTATTTCATCAGCAGGTTGAGGATTAGAAAGGCGTTTTATTCCTGAAAAATGTTCCAGGGTAGACAGGACACTTTTGACTTGAAGTGTATTTTAACTCTAAATATATTGTGAGCTTCTGCAGATCAGTTGGAAGAGCAACGGATAGTTGCGAGTAACGAGCTCGGTCCAACCAAAGATCGTCGTGTATGGAGGGGGCTGGCACATGTTAAATCTGTCGTGGCCTCAAATGCTGTCACGGTGGCGTGGTGTGGAAGTTTGGAGAGTGGGGTGCCAGTTCAGGTGTTGCCTCGTGATCTGATCGTGGTTCAAAATTACGTGGTGTTGTCCTCGGATCTTTCCCTTCGAGATTGATCCTGGACTGTTACCAATTGCCCATTCTGTGGCTCCAGTGCGACGTTAATTAACTACCCCCTTAAGATCGGCTTTGCGTTTCCTCTTCAGGAATAGAGGTAGGTAGTTGATTAACGTTGCACTGGAGCTGTTTCAGGAATAAAGGAAATGAGTAATTGATCACAATGATTTCTGTCCACAATTCAGAGTCTCCGTGACTCTTATATCCGACTAGATCGCTACTGCCCGAATCTGCGGACTAGGTATCCAAGTATCCTTTCTATAGCATGTTCTATCCACTAAGAGTTCGTGAAGAAAATATTGACCACATCTCCGGTGTTAGATACACAAAGAAACTCCGCGACTCTTACTTCGAGTAGATATCAAATCTAAAGCATAGGTATTAACATACCTTCTTAATTACTGTTGCTTCCACACAATAGCATCAGAAAGGTTCCCTCGTCTAACAGATTTTTGCCTTTTGGTTCGTATAGTTAGGTAGGTAATTAATTAACGTTCACTAGAGCAACACAACGGGCTATTGACGACTGTCCAGAACCCAAGGAAAACGCTTCGTAATTTGGAAGCACGGTCAGATGACGGGAACACTACCAGAGTTGGCACCCCACTCTCCAAACTTCCACACCATGCTAGCGTGACACATCGGTGTATGCATACACTAGAACATTTTTCTTAAATTTTGACTTTAAAAAATTCAGTTTTTTCACAATAGGTCATTAGTTTGTGCTTAAACTCATTTTAGTGTGAAAAATTCTGATTAAGCCACTCAATAATCTAATTTAGATATAATTAGCGTGTTTTTTGAACAGTGATATCTCAAATTCTAATGTGTTCAGAAAGACAATTCTTGTTGGAAATCATTCCTAATATTATTCTTCATGTTTTGACTCTCCATCAAGTTGCTAGACGGAATACTTTCTTTTTGCGATTTTTTTTCACGAGGGAAGTCTAAAAAAATAAAGATTTTTCCAGGAATTTCAACATTTAAAAATCAACTAAAAATTCATTTCTTAACCAATCACTTCGACTGAGGGTCGAAACATCCACTGTATTACATAGATTATAACGACACAAAAGTAATTGCAAGAGATCAATTCATTCTTGAGTTATCACTGTTCGAAAGCAGCACATTCTATTTTAAAGATAGTTCTTCAGAAATCTAGTTTCAAAGTTTTGGAAACGTGTTTGTCCACGGTGACAGTACCTAACCCAAACCCTCGTAACTTGAAAACCATTTCGAATATTTACAAGATCTTGGTATCGTTTGAAAGCTAAGGGGTTGGACAATATTTTGAATTATTAAAAATACATCGATAGTTTATTCAATTTTCGTGATTTCTAATGCATTTATACACCTTAAAATGCACCAGGTTCCGTGTACATGAAGGTATTTGGTTGGATTCGAACTCGCAACCATCCGGTTGCTAATCCGCTGCTCTTCCAATTGGGCTACCGCGGCCCCTCGTAAAGTTAGGAGATAAACGGAACGAATATATGCGTGCGAATCTCCGATGATTCAGGAACGGTGATTCTCGCCTTGAGTCGCGAGCGCAGGAGGTTTCGGTGTCTCCATTTTTAATGAGGCGTGTCACTTGTTGGGACAGCACGGGACCGAAATTGAATTTAAAACCAAGGGCGGGCATTCTTCCGGTGTCATTCCGGCGTGATTGAGACGAGTGCGTTGTCACGCTAATATGACACTTACCATTCCGCGCCATGAATATTGTATCGGGAGTCCATTTAATATGCCTCCCTTGCCCGTCAACTGACCCTCCTGGAACCAGGAGCATCCGGGAGAGGCGCGCCATCTTTGGGCACGCTGCAAACCGTTCGTTCACCTCCACAGTGAAGACAATAGAAATGCTCCAAGTGCTGATGGTTTTTTTTTCAAACCCTCACTTCTTCAGCTCACCAAACAGTTTAGCGAAAAGGTGGGAAGGACTTCCAGCACCAAAGGGTCCCAAGGGACCCAACCCGTCCCACAAGGAAAGTCCAGCCGCCTGCCGCTCTGTGGGCACGTGCGGCTTTTATTTGAATTTGAATATATACATTGAAAATACATTTGAGTACATTAGAGAGGGAATCAGAACATCAGAACAACAGTAGATATATACATTGGAAAATACATTTGAATAAATTAGAGAGGGAATCAGAACAGTAGATATATACATTGGAAAATACATTTGAATACATTAGAGAGGGAATCAGAACATCACAACAGTAGATATATGCATTGAAAAATACATTTGAATACATTAGAGAATCAGAACATCAGAACAACAATATATATATATATATATATATATATACATTGGAAAATACATTTGAATAGATTAGAGAGGGAATCAGAATAGTAGATATATACATTGGAAAATACATTTGAATACATTAGAGAGATAATCAGAACAGTAGATATATACATTGGAAAATACATTTGAATACATTAGAGAGGGAATAAGAACACCAGAACAACAGTAGATATATACATTGGAAAATACATTAAAGAATCAGAACATCAGAACAACAGTAGATATATGCATTGGAAAATACATTTGAATACATAAGACAGGGAATCAGAACATCAGTAGATAAGAATAAGGATACAATTCGTAGATAGAATTTTGATTTGTACAAAACATTGGACAAATATGAGCAATTACAGTACAATTAAACATATTAGATCAATACAGAAGAGAGGTAAAAAGAGTAAGAAAAGTTTTTAGTAAATAAAGGAGAATATAATGTAGGCAATTTTGAATTTGCATAGGAGGCAAGAATAAGTATTTAGTTCTAAAGAGAGGTGACAGAGAGAGAGAGAAAAAAAGACAGAAGATTTTTATTTTAATTTTAAAACCGATCAGCTATCTCTCCAGCAGCCTCCACACAACTCCTGATCTTAAGGAGTGCCTTCGGATTGGCTAAGATGTTATTCAGCCAAATTTCTTTACAATTCGCAGGCTTAGTGAGATGCCATTGGGCAGTGGAGGGCAGCTGAAGATAGTCATCGGCGTCGCCCACTGCACCACAGGAACAAAGGTCCGATTGTTTGATTTTAAAACGGTACAGATGTCTGAATGGTGAAGTGATCTGAAAAAAGTCTAATGTACTTCCACGAAGGCGTCTTCAACTTGATTTTAAACTAATCTATTCCATTTAGACTTTTAGCCTGTGATTTTCTAAATATTTTAAGCCAAATACGTTAATATACAGATCTTCAAAACTTCATGTACAAACTGCAAGGGGTTAAAGAATACAAATTATTCCCTATTTTCATAGGGATGTATGTCCACAACCGATTTTAAACCATTTCCATCTCTTGCCACAGCCCGGTTGGAAGAGTAACGGACTAGCGACCGGAGGGTTGCGAGTTCGAATCCATCCAAAGACTGTCGTTTACGAACGAGGCTGGTGCACGTTAAATCTGTCGGGGCCTCAAATGTCCTAACATTGGGGTGGTGTGGAAGTTTGGAGAGTGGGGTGCCAGCTCAGGGGTCCACCTGATCGTGGTTCAAAATGACTAGGATCTTTCATTTCAGGATTGATCCAGGACCATTCTTTTGCTCCAGAGCGATATTAATTAACTACTTACCTATATTATCAATCTTGTTTTTAACCCTTTCGGTCCTAATGGGCATATACGTCCCAGAGATTAGATTTCATTCCCCATTGGGTAAATAAATCCCACTTTTCAATGGGTTTTTACGTTTTCAGTGTTCTTAAGGAATTAGGGAATAAAAATATGACTCAAGAAACCTGGCAATACTTTCATATTGCAAATGGCGGACTTGTGGTTTTGAGAACGTTCGTTCTGATGAATTAGTGGTTCGGAAACAAAAAGATGGTACAAAATGAGTTGCCCAGAAGCCATTTCTCACTACAATATGTACATGAATGGAGTTGACCGCTGTGATGAAATGGCTACTTTTTAGGGTCATGGCAGAAAATCAGACAAGTGGTGAAAAAAGATTTTTAGTTATGATTTCTGTTGTGAATGCATGGATTACGAAGTGTGATGTGGAACATGAAACAGAACCACTATTATCATTCAGGGTCCCCTTAGCTGAGCAACTCATAAATGTTGGAAGGGAGAAAGCAAACACAAAAAGAACGCGAAAGTACGGTCGTCCGTCAAAAAGAGCAAAAACTACTAAATTAAACTACTTTTCACAGTTAAATTTTACTCATGCAAAAGTCGGGGCGAAAGGGCTAAGATACTCAAAACAAAATCTTTTAATCCCAGGTCATCTTTTTGTGCATTGCTTGATCCTCTTCTGAATCGCATGGGAGTAAAAAAGGTTTCTTCGATTGGCCACTTCAATGTCGCGGAGTTGCGTGAATCAAGATGGCGGACTTGGTGTGTAGTCCGTGCGAGACAGAGGGTCGGAAATCAATTTATTAAACACAGAAGAGCCTCGGCTGTCACGATGTCCTGGCTGTTTAGCCGCTTATTAGCCCATGATTAAACATAGAGCACACCGACGAATCGGGCGGAAAGGGGGAAGTGAACATAGTACGCGACGTTTCCATGGCCTTCTCAGGTGTAAGGGCGGATTCTATATTCCGTATTAACGTCATGGGGACTTCTGAGTAAAGTGCAGTAGAGTCTCGCTTATCCGACATAAACGGGCAAACGGAACGTCGGATAACAGGGAGGAATTAAGACAAAGCATAATAAACGTCAAACTACGTTATAATTTTACACCTAAACATAACGTTTTACAACAAATCAACGGAAAAAAACAATTCAATACACGATAACGTTACATAGAAATTTATTTCCAAATTAGCACCAAAACATCGTACTGTATTGAAACGTATTGAAGTTGTATTGAAGTTAACGTTACAAATTGACTACAAATAAATATAGAACTGCTTAAAATGAACTTGCAGTAACAGCATTGTCGGAAGTTCAATCCGTAAAAAGTTCAGTCCTGTTTCGATTTAAAAAAATTTGTGATCCTAGTCTGCTTTCCCGAAGATTGCCGTTTCTTCGCTGCCAAGTCTCGCCATCTTTGCAGCATCATTATGTCGATCGCCATGGCTTCTTGTTGCTCACCGTATTTCATGGCGGTTTCTAGAGCCTTAACTCCATGGTTGTGCGAGATTCTGAGAGGCTCGACAGTTGAAGCTTGATCATCCATTTCGTTGCCATCGCTATTGACAAGAGTTGCGTTAAAATGTCTCACGCTCGCAAACAAGCGACACACTTTTCTCGTCCCCGATTTATGCGAGGGTTTTTTTGGAAGCGTCGGATAAGACGGAATGTCGGATGAGCGATACTCTACTGTATATAATTCCGAATATATGTCTAAAAGATGGTGTCTAGGTATTTTTGATTACGTTGCACTGGAGCAACACAGCGGGCTACTGGCGACGGTCCGGGATCAATACGCAAGGGACAGATCCGAGGAAAACACCATGACATTTTGAACCAAGTCAGATGACAACGTTCCCAGTGTTAAAAACATCAATCCATCCTAAGATGGCTGGTTTCTCAGAATCAATCGAGTCGAAACCAAATAATAAATAATAAAGTAATACTCGTATAAATAATTCTGTGTATTATTTTTTTGCCATAGATAACTTATTTCAAAAAGATTTTCTGAAAAGCCACTGGTAAAAAGTGTGGGTAATAACTAATTTTTTGTAAATTATACCTACTTCAGTGTCGGATCGGTAGGTAGGTGGTTAACTAACGTCGCACTGGAGCAACACAACGAGGATAAATTATACCTACTTCAGTGTCGGATCGGTAGGTAGGTGGTTAACTAACGTCGCACTGGAGCAACACAACGAGGATAAATTATACCTACTTCAGTGTCGGATCGGTAGGTAGGTGGTTAACTAACGTCGCACTGGAGCAACACAACGAGGCATTGGCGTCGGTACAGGATCCATCTCGAAAGGAAGGATCCAAGGACAACGCCTCGTCATTTGAACCACGGTCAGATGACGAGGTCACACCTGAGCTGGCACTCCACTCTCCAACCTTCCACACCATACCAAGTGAGGACATTTGAGGCCACGACGGATTTGATGTGCACCAGTCCCTCGCGTGCACGACGATCTTTCGCTGGACCGAATTTCGAACTCGCAACCCTCTGGTTGTTAATCCGTTGTTCTTCCAACTGGGCTACCGCATCCCAAAGACTCAAAAGAGACAGGGTTCACGGAAGAAAAGGGTTGACTTCGGGAAGACGTGGAATGTTCTTACTTGACCTGTTGTGGAGATCCTACCGCCAGACCACCACCTTGTCTTCCATGATCTTCTCTCTTTTATAAACCAGAAATTTCAGTACCCCGATTACCTCAGGTAGTCTGCTTTGTAGGTTGTGGCGAACATTCCTCCTAATGTGCAACACGTTTTCACAGATTAAGGTGGTGGAGGAATTTCTGGTAGAGAAATTTGTCATGAATAAAATTACGAATACATCAGAAATGAGCAAAAGAAATCTTGTTTTACCTTCGGAACTTTTGGCCATCGATGAAGCTCTGAGATGCATTGAATCGTCTCGCATTGCTAAGTACATTTGGATCCTAACAGATAGCTCTATACAACAAATCAGCAAATGGTGGGAAAAATCTTACCAGTTGAAGCATCATCGGCAAATTGAGAGGTCTGTGTGAGAGGAACGTGATACATCTTTAATTGCCATTCATTCAATTGCCATTTTGGTCTGCAAGGAAACGAAACCGTCAATCTTTTGGCTAAGAACGGAAGACTAGATGCAACACCATCTTGCTGAAAACCTGCCTATGAAGATTGGTTGGTTGATTGGCTTTGGGTTTTATGGCACAAGGTATTATTTCAAGGTACTCAAGGTACGATATTTGGCCATGCTGAACCAGGCACAAGACATACAACATCAAGTAATAGACACACACAATGAATGTTTTATTGACACAGAAGAGAGAAATAACCCAGGAAGGAATGCACCCCTCTTATTTTTTTAAATCCGTTATTCTACATAATACGTATCTGGCAATGTTTTGCTCTCCTGGCTTGCGCGGCAACTTTCGGTAAGGTGTTACTTTGGCTGTTCTTTTGATTCCTAACCTTGGTAACAGGTATTATTTTTATGATTTTTTTAATCTCTGGTAGTACTTTGAGTTTTCGGGGGTAACTTACGTTGATCTCTTCGGCCTGGTCTCACATAAGTACAGAAAAAACTCAAAGCATCGCATTTTCAAGTGAAAACCTGGCCTTGCTCCCCTTGAAAAGGTAGGCAGGCTCACATAACATTTACATATTTTATTTCATCTTGTTTCTCGGGGAAATCTATTCTATTCTTAGGGTATATATATATATATATATATATATATATATATATATATAGAAACATTTTTTTACTGGCAGAAAAGTTACATTTGTCACTGACAGGTGGCGCTATAGCTGTCCCTGAGCTGGGGCTACTTGAAGTCACCGGTGTACAGAGATCGGCAGATCGGCTGACGTGAAAGAAGCTATTCGCTATCATCTGACAGAAATTACAGCTGAAACCCTTTTCTATGCTGTGCAGTGTCGTGCCACGTCTGACGGACATTCTCATGAATGACGTTGTCCCATCGAACATTTGTAATCCTAGCTGCTTTGTGAAATTTGATGCGCCACTGTATAAACTATTGACACGACTGAAGCGCCACCTGTCGATGGCAAATATAACTCTTCTGTAAGTAAAATTTTTCGTTATTAAAAAATCTCATGTCTTTCTGTGAAAACCGCATCGTGCTACTATCTATACTTTTCGAATAAATAAATTTTACTTTCTCTCTCTTTATATATGAGGGGGTTAAAGTCAGAGTGGTGTAAGTTACATTTTCAAAAATTCCGACTTAAGTCCAGAAATGTAATCTAGAAGTGCTAAATTGTTGAAAGAAAAAGTGAACTAAGTCACAGCTTCAATAGTTCGCCACTAGATTTCAGTGCAATACGGACATGTAAATGAAACAGGTGGTTTAAGTCATAGTGGCGTAAGTCTGACTTACACCATTGTGACTATAACCTGTTCTCATTCGTGGTCGTTGCTGTGATTAGCAGAGTTCATTGTTGCTTAAAAAACTCCAGTTTTATTATTGTTTTAGTTTTATTGTTAATTGTAATGGAATTACATGAAGACAGTGAGCCTGATCCACTGCAGGATTTTGAAAGTAGTGATAAATATCTTCCCAGCGTGTCGGATGTTTCAGGTTGGTAATTCACATGGTTTTTCACTTAATATTTTGCATGTTTCACTCTGTTTTTTGTTTTTTTATAAAATGATCTTGATACAATAAAATTCATTTGACAGTTATTTATTTATTATTTTTTTTATTTGTTCAATGTAATGCTGGGCACAATATTTCAAATAAAATTAAAATGTTTTTTTAACAATATAAGAGAAATAAATAACAAGTTTATTACAAAGGTTAAAGCAAATACCTACCTATTTTCTTTAATTCTGCTTAGATTGCTAGAAAGAACACCACAATTTTTATTTAATTTTTCAAAATTCATTTTACTTAATTGTTTAAAAATATTTTAAATTCCCTATTATTCAACTATGCTTTATGAAATAAACATTAGAAAGCTTTAGAGCTCAACCTCTATGTTGCTTTGCTTTTAGGTTAATTTGTTGGTGATGGGCGTTGGAGCAACCCTCTTAACACCGCTGGAGATCAGGAAGAAACTCAATACAATCCACTTCGCTCTAGAAAACGGCAGTTATGAAAGCAAAGCTCAAAACCGAAAAAGGTCTCGTAACGCAGGTATAGCATATGTGAATTCTAGAAATAAGAAAGTCTAAGGGAAGAAATTTTAAAACTTTGACTGTAGATGCAGGAAAAAGTGCATTCAAAAAGTTTCAGAAGCATCACGTAAACATATTTTTGAAACGTTTTGGAAAATGGGACCATTTTCTGCTCAAAATGTTTACATTTGTGGATTAGTTACACAATCTGCACCCAAAACAAGACGCCCTAGATTCTTCTAAGATGCAAAATGTAAAAGCAATCATTATTGTTTTCAAGTTGACGGAAATAGCGTTGATGTTTGTAAAGGATTTTTTTTGTGAAAATTTTACAAAAATTTCTGACAGGCGATTAACAAGAGCTTTAAAATATGAGAACTGGGAAGAACCAGGATCTGACAATTGGGGGTATCATACACCAGGAAATAAAATTTCTGAAGACAAACTTAAAGTAGGCGAGATCACATCTCTTCTTTTCCCTCCTACCAGTCCCCTTTGGGATTGATCCCGGACCGTCACCAATAGCCCATTGTGTTGCTCCAGTGTGACGTTAATTGAAATCCCCCCCCCCCCTACCAGTCCCATTATATAAGGAAAGAAAACCCTAACAGAAGATTTCTCACCTCCCACTTGAATATATGTCTCATGTTCAACTTGTACAAAGAACACTGTCTAAGTGTGAACATGGTGCCTGTTGATGAATCCATCTACCGAGGGACATTCAATAACAATTTAATTTGCATTTTCATTCGCCTTTAAAAGACACGTGCGCTAAGTGTGATGCTTTCAAAATAAAATTATCAGTATCGGATAATGAGCAAGAAACATCGCGGTTGAAAATGGAACAGGAACTGCATCTTCAAAAGGCTCAGGCTGCAAGGGATTCTTTAAAACAAGACACTGAGAAAGCTACAAGAGATGAAACATTTTATGCACTGGCGTTTCATCTGGAGAATGAATCTGATGCTTTCAAAATAAAATTATCAGTATCGGATAATGAGCAAGAAACATCGCGGTTTAAAATGGAACAGAAACTGCATCTTCAAAAGGCTCAGACTGCAAGGGATTCTTTAATACAAGACACTGAGAAAGCTAAAAGAGATGAAACATTTTATGCACTGACGTTTGATCTGGAGAATGAATCTGATGCTTTCAAAATAAAATTATCAGTATCGGATAATGAGCAAGAAACATCGCGGTTGAGAACGGAACAGGAACTGCATCTTCAAAAGGCTCAGACTGCAAGGGATTCTTTAATACCAGACACTGAGAAAGCTAAAAAAGATTAAACATTTTATGCACTGACGTTTGATCTGGAGAAGGCACTACCATTTCCTATACTTACTCCTATACTACTTTCCTATCCTTATCTGTGGCATATTACAAAAGAAATATGTATGTGTACAACCTGGGATGTCACGAATTGAGCAGCAACATTGGTTTTATGTACGTTTGGGACGAGACAATAGCTTCTCGAGGTTCGCAGGAAGTTGGTTCCTGTGTCACAAAACACCTTCATCAAAACCCGTTGTACTGTACAGTGATACGTGTACAGGTCAAGACCGGAACCTGAAATTCACATTGGTCTTTATTAAGTTGGTCTCAAGAGACTCCAACAATATTGACATCATTGATCATAAGTTTATGGTCAGCGGCCATTCGTTTTTACCAAACGATTCCGATTTCGGATCAATTGAAAAGTATGCAAGGCAAAAACAAGTTTACCTACCCGAGGATTGGTACAATATAATCTCAACTTGCAGAAGGAATAAGCCGTTTCATGTAACAAAGATGTCTAAAGATGTTTCAAATCTGATGGCAACTTTTACCTACCCGAGGATTGGTACAATATAATCTCAACTTGCAGAAGGAATAAGCCGTTTCATGTAACAAAGATGTCTAAAGATGTTTCAAATCTGATGGCAACTTAGAGAAAAAATCACTAGACGAAACAATAATGAAAACAACCAGCCAGTGTCATGGTTGCAAATGCAGTGGATTAGAGTTGTGCGAGGAAATCCATATACCCTGTATTGTAAACTAACACTTCAGGAACAATTTCCGTTTTCATCTCTGAATTTCAAACCTTCTAAAATAGGAAGATTACTTTCTTTTGGACATGTGCCTCAAGAAAACCTCTATCAGAAACACGACGTGTTATCCAGGTTAAAAAAAAGACATGCTTGATCTCCTTCCTTACATCCCATCGATTCTCCATGCATTTTTTTTAAATTTGAAAACACAAGTCACCGAAGAAGAGATTGAAGATACGGGACCCCTTTAGAGTTCGTTGAAGAAAATCCATGAAAAAATTGTTTCTGTGAATGTTCAATATTAAATTGTATTTTCCATTTCAATGTGTTCAAAATAAATTAAGTACAAGTTCTCATTTTCAGTTTTTCACCAACCTCAAAAATTAAAATTATTGATTTGCACCATGGTGTAAGTCCTTTTCAGTTCTTGAAAATTAAAGCAAACATAAAATCAAGGCGATTTTTTTTCGCAATTACTCTTAATCGAACCCCACATTAATATTCAATTGGTTCCCCCGCACAAATTTGTGACTTGGGAATTTATTACAATTCTAGTAAAACCTTTTGTTTCTCAAAATAAGGGTTAATTGACTTACACCACTCTGACTTTAATCCTCCACACACACACATATATATACAGGGTGCAACGCAAAGTCCGTGCCCACCCTTTATTTTCGCAACCGTTGATCGTAGACATATACTTCCAATTGCAAAAATGTTTCACATGAGGTAAACATTCATGTTATGACATTTTGAAATTTAAAAAATCAATTTTGTAAAAATTACAAAATCTAACTTTTTATACAGTCCCCCGTTCCTTATAGTGACATTTAGTAAAAGTTTACACTCATCCTAACAAACGTAACACAAAAAGTTTCACTTCTGTGTGACAAAAATTGACCGAGATATTTAATTTCAAAGTTTGGGATTTATTCAGATTTATTTTACCTTCATTGAGGGGTCGGTTAAAATATAACTTAGAATAATTCGAGATTGAAATCAGAGTGCAACGCCCATTTTACGGCCAAAGGGGGGTTCCCCGACCATAAACGATGGGTGCATGTATAGTAAAGTGGACATGCCCGATTCACTGAAAGTGGTCGCAGCGCCCCCAGTGGGGAAAGTTTGGAAATCTAACTCCGAAACTAAACAAGATAGACAAAAGATGTTAATTCGAAAGTTGTAGACCATCGTCGAATTATGTAGAATCGACACCCTTAAAATGAAAAATGCGCAAAAAGAACCGGATAAATGGCAGCGGAATGCAAACTACCAGAGGCGTTGCACTCTGATTTCAATCTCGAATTATTCTAAGTTATATTTTAACCGACCCCTCAACGAAGGCGAAACAAATCTGAAAAAATCCCAAACTTTGAAATTAAATATCTCGGTCAATTTTTGTCACACAGAAGTGAAACTTTTTGTGTTACGTTTGTTAGGATGAGTGTAAACTTTTACTAAATATCACTATAAGGAACGGGGGACTGTATAAAAAGTTAGATTTTGTAATTTTTACAAACTTGATTTTTTAAATTTCAAAATGTCATAACATGAATGTTTACCTCATGTGAAACATTTTTGCAATTGGAAGTATATGTCTACGATCAACGGTTGCGAAAATAAAGGGTGGGCACGAACTTTGCGTTGCACCCTGTATATATAATAAAAAACAATCAAACTTACAAATTATACAAAACATTAAAAATGCAGACCAGCAAAACGCCAAAAGGACAAAATGCAGACAAGTAAAAAGCCAAAATACTTGGGGTATAAAAGTAGTAAAGCAGAAGCCAGAAAGCAGAACTGTCCATGTATGCGCGCTAAAGCTGCAGACATAACATGGATAGTAAAATAATTCAAAATTACAAACTGAAACAAAGAGAAAACCAAAAATTTAAAATTAGGAACACTAAAAGTATTTCGAAAAACATGAAATTTCGAAAAAATATTATATATATATATATATATATAACCATGGTAAGTTGTATAATTTGTAAGTTTGATTGTTTTTTATTATATATATATATATATAGATAATAACAATTAGGCACAGGACAGTTACAAACATATTTGAAACAACACAAAAAAGAGATGGCCGTCTGCCATTGACACGTCTTCTCGGTTCATCGTCTGAAAGCGTCCTCCCACTCGAACGTCCTTGCAACACTTTCGGCGAAAATCGCTCGTGTTCTAAAATGTTGGATTCCGAACCACTATGAGCATCCATGGCCATGACCAAGATTCGAAACCAGAGCGTTTGGAACCCAAGGTCAGCGACTTGGGTGTGTATATCCTAAAGTGAAACAAAATTTAAAGACAGTTTTTCTATATTCTACGAATTGTCACCGTGCCTTAGATTCCCGAATAACTTCACGACTTGCCTAACACTGCATTCACATGTCGCATTGTATCACATACTGACGCATTGTATCATATACCGTGCCTTAGATTCCCGAATAACTTCAAGACTTGCCTAACACTTCATTCACATGTCACATTGTATCACATACTGACGCATTGTATCATATACCGTGCCTTAGATTCCCGAATAACTTCACGACTTGCCTAACACTGCATTCACATGTCGCATTGTATCACATACTGACGTTGAAAAGATAAGAGTTACGCTTTCCTACGTTCAGAAATGGGAACAGATATAATTACTACGCTATTGGAAAGAAAGAATATTTGTTGAAAGAATTTGGTAACTTGTAAGGGGGCTGTTCCCAAATCACCCCTTTGGTGCCACCACCGTAAGCGCGCCTCCCCTCCACCGCTCGTGCAGAGAGAACACCCCTCGTCCTCTCAGGGAGAGGGGGTTGCCGTGTAACAGCCTGCGTCTGCCGGGAACGTGCAATTACAGACGATTATATCTCTCTGTCCTCTTGACGTTTTAATGATTATCAGATTAGGAGAAGACTCATCCCTCCCCCACCCCCAACGGGAACCGGAGAGGGGGGACATGCAAATGAGTTCTGGAGGGGAGGAATTGCCGGTCGGTCTGCGAAGTGTGAGGAAGTTTATAACGGCACCCGAAATGAGTGTGAATCGTCTGCCCTCTCTGACGTCACGGGTTATAGGGAAAGGGTTGAGAGTGAACAGTGAGTGGATCAGTGGTGTAACGTCCTAGCAACAGCTCGCGGCATCAAAGGTCAACACCACTGACCTAAGGCCGAAAATCCCGAAACATCTATCTTCTTTAGGAGTGCATGATAGTCTTTAGAAGTGCATGATAGTCTTTAGAAGTGCATGATAGTCTTTAGAAGTGCATGATAGTCTTTAGGAGTGCATGATAGTCTTTAGAAGTGCATGATAGTCTTTAGGAGTGCATGATAGTCTTTAGGAGTGCATGATAGTCTTTAGAAGTGCATGATAGTCTTTAGGAGTGCATGATAGTCTTTAGAAGTGCATGATAGTCTTTAGAAGTGCATGATAGTCTTTAGAAGTGCATGACGCCCCCTGTGATTGAACTGTCTCAGAGGCGGGACAAGAACTGTTACAGCGCTTGAACTGAGAAAAGGTGTTTGTTTTGGTGCTCGTTCGAGCCGGCCCTTTGAGTGAATGGATCCCATTTTCCCCTGTTTGCAGCGGCCACGATCAAGGGACACAAATCCGTCATTGTATAGAGTGTAGATACTATATGTTTAAAGTAAGTAAATAGTGTAATTGTAATTTAGGGTGTGTCGTCGTGTTTATTGGCACAGCACTCGGCCCATTACGTTACAATGGGTTTTCCGACCACCTCCTAAGGTTCGAATTATCTCAAATACGAGGTTTGGCAGTAAAACAGCGAGGAATTTGCACACAGATTCGCATTTGTTCTATTCGACAAAAATCATTCCTTTACGACAGTTTTTTTTGGCACAACCCCTTTTCAGAGACAATTTTCTTCGGCGCCCCTCTGGAAAATCAAATTAATTTATAACAAATTGCAAGTGTAGCTGTGCCTATAAGTTTCGAATTTCACCACAATACTTCCGTAGCTGCATGTGTAGTTTTAGAATTTCAAAAACTAGCGTGGAAAAACAACTTGGAACTAAAATTATAAATCTGCTTATTAAAATGAAATAACAAAAACAATTTGCACATGAACACACTAGATTGCACACTTATTATTCATACAAATATCAATCAAATCAGCAAGAGTAATCGCTATTGAGGAGGATGAGTTTGGTGTTGCGTTACCAATTTGTCTATATTAGGCTCTATTTCCGTCAGCAGTATCTTTAAATCTTCACAGTCAGCTATTTTTAATCGGTTCCTCTTTTTAATTAAGACAAACTACACTAAATCCGCGTTCAACTAAACAGTATGAAGGAAGTGCAATCAAAATCAAGTCGTAAGTGCTATCTTCGTTGTCGTTCGCTGTCGTCTTGTTTTTAGACCTATCGGTCGAATTTTCATTTGATAACATAACTTTTGCAACAACACATCCATGCAGTGAGTGTATTATCAAGAGGAAGAGTGTCTACTCAAAACACTTTTAAGCGACACATTTTTTAGCATCTTATTGCCATTCTTGTATCCCTTGCGCCCCTTATATCCCATGAGGCCAGGATTGCTCCCCAAGATATTTTCAGCACCCATGAGGAGGGGGGGGGGGTTGACACGAGTCTAAACATCAAAGGTGATAGCAATAAGACGTATTGTAGAAATTTCATTAGCCCAGCTAGCTAAAAGCCAAACCAGGTAGGATGGGCAAAGAGGCCTATCCATCCCCTGTTTAAAGACTGCTATTAAAGTTCACCTAGAATGACCTGCAGAACACCTACCTCCGGCTACAAGTGTATGCTGAGAAACTTGCCAGCCTGCGCTTGAAAAGCGATGCCTTTATTTCGTTCGTTTCCTTTATTTCGTTTTTTTTTCATTGTGAAAAGCGTATCGCGCCAATCCACTGTCGAGACCTTCTGCTGAAACATCTCAGGTCTTCTCTAAATCAGCAATGACTTCAGTTAGTCGGGACGGAGGTGCTGCACCACAACAAATAAGGTAGCACCCTCTTTGGGAAACAATGCTTTACCATAATCCTGTTGCAATAACAGGCTTGTGCTACCTTTTTTACCAGGATCGGAAGTATCTTCTAAAACAATCTTTTCAGCTAAAGCAATCGAAATTTGTATATCGATATTTTTTTAGTAGTCTTTTAAGACGTTTTGCTCTTAGAATTTTTTTGAATATGTATCCTTGTTCATCGTGCATTGTTCCCGTTTATTGTATACAGTTTATATTATTTTTATCATTTTGTTCTCTGCAAATTTAAGAAATTTTGTATCCTTTTCTTACGTCATAGTGTTTTTGTGCTTACAGCTTTTGCCTTTCACTTACCTTTTGCCTTTTATGTACTATCTTAAGGTGTATACTATATACACTAGAAATTAAAATTGACCAAAATATCGATCTATTTTTTAATAATTCAAAATAGTGTTCAACCCCTTAGCTTTCAAACGGTACCAAGATCTTGTAAATATTCGAAATAGTTTTCAAGTTACAAAGGATTGGGATAGGTACTGTCACCATGGACAAATACGTTTCCAAAACTTTAAATTAAATTTCTGAAGAACTATATTTTTAGAATAGGATGCTTCTTTCGAACAGTGAACAGTGGAGTTCTTTCGAACTCCTGAAAAAAACTTGATTTTTTAGACTTCCTTCGTGAAAAAAATTGTAAAAAATTACCTATTCCCTTTAACAACTTGATGGAGGGTCATAACATGAAGAATAATAATAGGAATAATTTGCAATAGGAATTGTCTTTCTGAACACATTAGATTTAGAGATATCGCTGTTCAAAAAACATTAATTTAAATATAATTAGTAATTATATTTAAATTAGATAATTAATGATTAGCTTAATCAAAATTTTTCACATTAAATGAGTTTAAGCACAAACCCTATTCCGAAAACACTGAATTATTAAAGTAAAAATTAAAAAAAAAATGTTCTAGTGTATACATGTTTTATTATACACTGCTGGCCACCCAAATTGCAACACCAAGAAAGACAAGAGATATCACAGCAAAATTTATTCTGTAGATAACATGTTGACCAAGTATCAAATGATTAAATTTATAGACTTCTGTGAAGTGTGGTTCCTGCCAAAATCAGTAGCCAGAGTAGCCGCCATTGTTGGAGATCACCGCTGCCACACGCCTCGGCATTGATTCAAAGAGACTTTGGATGTGTTCTTGGGGTACAGCAGACCAAGCAGCTTCCACACGTTGCCAAAGTTGATCTGGTGTGGCAGCTGGGGATGTATTCTGGGTCAATCGTTGAGCAACCATGGACCACATGTTTTCTATCGGCGAAAGATCCGGAGAGCGAGCTGGCCAGGGAAGCAATTCAATCTGGCGATTGACGAAGAACCCTTGGACAATGCGTGCCACGTGTGGTCGCGCATTATCCTGTTGAAATATGGCTGTGGGCAAGCCCTGAAGGTAAGGAAGGACAACTGGCTCCAACACCTCGGAGATGTAGCGCTGGCTGTTTAAAGTACCGGCAATGCGTACTAGAGGAGTGCGAGAGTGATATCCAATACCGCCCCATACTATAATACCCGGTGCAGGACCAGTGTGGCGGTGCATAACGCAGCTGTTCAGCATCCTCTCTCCACGGTGTCTCCAGACTCGAATCCGACCATCGTGGTGTTGCAGACAGAAGCGTGACTCGTCAGTAAAGACAATTTCATTCCATTCTGCCGTCCACATCCTTCTTTCATCGCACCATTGGCGGCGGAAACGTCTGTGGTTCTGCGTCAAGGGTAGACGAAGCAATGGACGTCTTGCGGACAGACCACTCTGCTGTAAACGGCGTCGAATGGTACGCGCAGACACTGGATGATGCGGTACAGACTGAATGTGCTGTGCTATGGTTCGTGATGTGGCTGAGCGATCCGTCACTGCCATACGCGCAATATGCCTGTCATCACGTGAAGTGGTGCACTGAGGTGGATGCGATCGAACACGTCGGTCCGTCGTACCCTCCTGCATCCAACGATCACATATCCGCATTACAGTTGTTTGGTTTCGTCCAACACGACTACCGATTTCCCTGAAAGATAATCCACAATCTTGGTAGGCCACTATCCTTCCTCTGTCGAACTCGGATACTTGATCAAAAGATGATCGCTGTTTTCTACGAGGCATAATTGATCGTTTTTTTGAAAAAACCACAAGAAAAACACAATTGCCGTACTTGAAATCGTCGAAATCTCCAAGCCTTAAATAGCGCTTTGAAGTGGCGCCACAGGCGCGCGTGATGTGCGTCTGCGCTGAAATTCTAATCATTTGCATATCTCACCTCCGCTAATGCATGTTGTAAATTTCATATTATTTGCATGCTTCCTTCAGGGTGTTGCATTTACGATGGCCAGCAGTGTATATAGTGGATTGCTCGGCTCTCCGTAATCCCCGAAACTCCTGCGTAAGGCGGACTATACATATAGCTGAAAGTCACACAGGTGAAACAGTGTCCGCTACGGCGTCCAATCCAATCTAATGCCTTAAGGATGAAGAAGACTTGTGAAAGCATGGAACATTTCTCATTGTGAAAAATATGACCACTTTAAAATAACCACTTTAAACCTTTAGTTAATCCCTCTGTTGTTTTTCTGCCGTAGCTTCATATCAATCTTAGGTTAGAAAACATTACGACTATGGACAAATTGGGTTCAGATTTTGTGTACTTCAAGGAAAAATCTCCCAAATTAAGCGATGAAAACTCAAAGAAGGAATCTTTGTTGGTCCTAAGATAAGGGAACTACTGAGTGTTTCTATTTCCACAGAAAAACTAAACAGCAGAGAGGAAAACTACCAACAGCTCATTCAGCTTCTCAAGGACTATAAAACCTTGGGTGGCGAATGTTCTTAAAAGTACCTTTCCTACATTCTCATCTGGATTTTTTTTCCTCACAACCAAGATATCCGAACTATAGAGGAGAGTATCAAGGCAGGGGGAATCCCAAAAAGGATAAGTGGTTATTGCTGGTTTTTGCAGAATTCAAAAACGGCAGGCAAGAGAAAAAAGAGCTACCATCCACCTTGCACACGACGGTCTTTGTTTGGATTCGAACTCGCAACCCTCCCGTTGCTAAACGTTGCTCTTCCAACCGGGCTACCGTGGCTTCAGTCATGTTTGAATTCAGCACCCAAAATTGGTACGTAAAACCTCGTTTCTTCCCCGTTATGAATAAGTTTCAATTTGCTGGCTCGTGTAATTAAAGACAACGAGGAACTTTATTCCTACTTTGGGAATAAATTCCTAATCCTCGTCTCTTCCACGTTATGAAAAAAGTTTCAATTTGCTGGCTCGTGTAATTAAAGACAACGAGGAACTTTATTCCTACTTTGGGAATAAATTCCTAATCCTCGTCTCTTCCACGTTAGAAAAAGTTTCAATTTGCTGGCTCGTGTACTTAAAGACAACGAGGAACTTTATTCCTACTTTAGGAATAAATTTTGGTGCTCTGCAATGGTTAGATTCAGTTCGTCGTTTTCCGGTTAAAAAATCATTGGTAACAGAACCCCTGAGGACAAATTCGTATCCCTTCGTAGAGCTTTTGAAAATAGGTCAGACGAGAGGTCGGTTTTCTTTACGACGCAAAATGGACGGTGTAGCGTAACTGGAACAGATAGGCCGTAATCTGCTCATGAGCTCAGGTCCGCTGAGTCATGGGTGCATACAAAAGCAGGGATTGAGAACCACTGAACCGAGGGATCGCAGGGGACGCTCAATGGCCCGCGATCAAAAAAGGACCCCAAGCTAAAACCTCTCCTCGTGCTCTGAGCCCCTCATAGGGGATCATTGTTTCACCCGCTTTTTAGAGGACATTAGATCGCTCCCAGGCAGCCAAAGTGCTGCCTCAAATATCCTCCAAGTGTCCCGTTCTGGTTGGTTGGGGGTTTTATGGCGCAAAGACCATTTTGCGCCAGACACGATATATAATATCAAGTAAGCGACACGAACTATGAAAGGTTTACTGACACAGAAGAGAGAAATACACTCAGGGAGGAATGCACCTGCCAGGAATCGAACCTGCGCCGCCTAAAACTTGAAGGTTGCTCAGTAGGCACACCCACTGAGCCACGACGGCCCCAGTGTTCCGTTCTACAAGGCACGCTCGATATATCGCGTCTAAATATATCGCTCTTCTTTATACGTCCCCTAATTAATTTTAAGTTTGCGAATAGCAGACGAGTAAATAAGTAGTTGCTTTAACGTCGTAATGTAGCAACACCACGGGCTAAAGGCGACTGTCCGATATTTTGGTATTTTTTTAATTAACGTCACACTGGTAAGTAGGTATGTATTTTAATTAACGTCACACTGCAGCAACACAACGGGCTATTTTTAAAATACGGATATAAATATGAATCTCAGGTAGGCAGATATTTAATTGACATCGCACTGGATCTACACAACGGTCTATTGGCGATGATCCGGGATCAAACCACAAGGGAAAGATTTGAGGGCACTTAATTTTAATTCGCGGTCAGATGAGGTTACACCTGTACTGGCAGCCCACTCTCCAAACTTCCGCACCACGTCAACGAGAGGACATTGAAGGCCACCACAGATTTAACGTGCTTTCCGCAAGTAAACTGGGGCCGCGGTGGCCCGGTTGGAAGAGTAACGAACTTGCAACCGAAGGGTTGCGAGTTCGAATCCAGCCAAAACACCTTCGTGTACAAAGGGGGCTGGTGCACGTTAAATCTGTCGTGGCCTCAAATGTCCTCACGTTGGCTTGGTGTGGAAGTTTGGAGAGTGGGGTGCCAGCTCAGGTGTTGCCTCGTCATCTGACCGTGGTTCAAAATTACGTGGTGTTGTCCTCGGATCTTTCCCTTTGGGATTGATCCCGGACCGTCACCAATAGCCCATTGTGTTGCTCCAGTGTGACGTTAATTGAAATACCCCCCCCCCGCAAGTAAACTACGGTCTTTGGTTGAGTTCGAACTCGCAATCTCCGGTTGCTAATCCGTTACTCTTCCAACAGGGCTACCGCGGTTCAATATCAATCAGAAATCTCTGTAAGCAGGAGGGAGCCATGTACGTCAATGGTTTGTCTGCCAAATATGATGAATATGACGATGAATACAAAACGATGAATATCACACATTTTGCAGACATTTGAATTTTGTTTTTATCATATTGTCACTGTCGAAGAGTTGATGGTGTAGTGCGATCGCGGGGGGTATGTACAGTTGAATACAAAACGTGACCGTGTGATTTATCGAGGCACTCAACCATCTGAGCGACATGAGACTTTTGACTCGTGTAATGTTGCTTAAACCCAACACACACAATGACTAAATCACCGCATGTACAGGATGAAACAGTGGTAGGAAAGATTTTATGGATCGTCAAAACTGGTTGATAGCCTTTTAGAGGGGGGGCCGCGGTGGCCAGGTTGGAAGAGTAACGGACTGGCAACCGAAGGGATGCGAGTTCGAATCCAGCCAAAACACCGTCGTGTACAAAGGGGGCTGGTGCACGTTAAATCTGTCATGTCCTCAAATGTTCTCACGTTGGCGTGGTGTGGAAGTTTGGAGAGTGGGGTGCCAGCTCAGGTGTTGCCTCGTCATCTGACCGTGGTTCAAAATTACGTGGTGTTGTCCTCGGATCTTTCCCTTTGGGATTGATCCCGGACCGTCACCAATAGCCCGTTGTGTTGCTCTAGTGTGACGTTAATTGAAATACCCTCCTTTTAGAGGGTAGGTATTTAGGTAGCTAATTAACGTCGCACTGGAACAACACAACGGGCTATTGGTGACGGTCCGGGATCAATCCCGAAGGGAAAAATCGATGACAACGCCTCGTAATTTTGAACCACGGTCATAGGACGAGACCAACATCTGAGCTGGCGCCCATTCTCTATACTTCCGCACCAGGCCAACGACAACAGGTCTATAAGTGAGGACATTTGAGGCCACGACAGATTGAACGTACACCTGCCCCCTTCGTACACGACGGTGTTTTGGCTGGATTCGAACTCGCATCCCTTCGGTTGCCAGTCCGTTGCTCTTCCAACTCGGCGTGATACGCTTACATGCAGAACGTATGATCTATATGAACAAAAATATTTCGACACTGCATGTTTTTCAGAAAAAGTGCTTTATTATTCTATTTAGTAACGGGTAGGCCCTCCTTTTGCTTGTATTGTAACTGCAACACGTCGAGGCATACGTTCCACAAGTTCTCTATAAGTCTGGGCAGGAATAGCTCGCCATGCCTCTTGAAAGGATGGGAGAAGGGATTGTTGTGAAGATGGGCGTGCGTGGCGGTGTCGTACCCGTCGTCCCACAAGTGCTCGATCGGTTTGAGTTTGGGGCTCTGAGCAGGCCAGTCAAGCAAATTCACCTCATTTTCAAGGAACCAGTCCAGCAAACCTTTTTTTCAGTATGACATGGAGCTCGACCCTGTTGGAAGAAACAACCATCATCGCCATAGTATTGCCATAGTGTAGGCAAGGCCGAATGATCCAGAACGTCGAGATACACGTCAACGACGTACATAAAGCAATGGGCCGAGTCCTAACCAGGAGAAACAACCCCACACTAAGATGGATCCTCCGATTTTCTGCACTGTCCAAATACTTTTGTCCATATAGTGCATATACTTTGAATTTAGGTAGGGAAATTTTCAAATCAAAGAAGAGCCGCATGAAATATTTATGCCCTTGCTTCACTCACAATACTATCACATTACAAAGAGGAAACCAGTCCATGGTATGAACTTGCCGTATCATGTAAGACAAGTGTGACCGTGAAATAGCAGTGGAAAGTATTTAAAAAAAATTATATCTATGATGTTTAAACAAATAAGGGTGTAAATAAAAGGGTAAAATATGAAAATTTTAAACATTTCTAAGAAAGGAAAGAGTAGTCATATGTTCAATTTGCCCATTGAAGATTCAGTTCGCACTTTCACTACCTTAAGTCAAGTCACTGGATTGAAAAATGACTTATAGAAAAGAAAGTTTTGAGAATTGCATAAACAATCAATTCAGAAATTGCTCCTGTGGTGAAATCGGCACACCTCTACATTACATCACAGTCTGCCCCCTTACAGCATCATGGCATATGAGGACGCCTGCAGACCACCTTCAAATCGCATGGCTCAGGAACATTGCTAATTCCAAGGGCTCGAGGATCAAAATTATTAACATGATGAGATTCATTGAGAATCATCAGGACTTGATCATCCAAAGAGACTGAAAAACCTACTTTTTTTTCTTCTCTCATATTGTATATATGTATATAGTGTAACTTAGTATAATATAGATGTAATTACTGTATAGATATAATAATGTATAAATGTAATGTGCTCTAAATTCTGGATAGACATGTCACCTAAGTGTCATGCTCTATTCATCCCAACCACATTTATTTAAACTGGTAGTGTCTCACTCGCCCGAGTAGTGGAGACTTCACCGAGATCTAAAGTTCACCAGAACTGATAAGGCTGATTTATCCCACCTTGGGATTCTATACTCACCTGAGTATTTTATTGAGAAAGGCTCGACCGTAGCCGTGAAGGAGAAGCCTCCTAGAGATCCGTGCAACTGCTCATCCTAGTAGTGGAGATTGATCTGATCCTATCTGGAAAGACTGAGATATCCTGCCTTGGGACTCTATACTCATCTGAGTATTTTTGTTGAGAATAGGCTCACCCGTAGCCGTGCATTAGACTCCCCCGAGCGAAATTGTGAGGCTCGCCAGCAGCCCTAAGCGCCTCGATAGAACTTTTGACCTTCCAATGAACTAACATTAAATGGACTCTTCATTCAATTTTCCGACTTTTGCACAAATTGTAAAATAAAATTCATTAATCCAGAAACGGATACTTTCAATGGTAACTAGTGTAGCTACTCGTGAACCAAGACGTTACAGTAGGTATTTAATTAACGTCGCACTGGAGCAACACAGCAGGCTATTGGCGACGGTGTGGGATCATACCCGAAGGGAAAGATCTGGGGACAACAATTAATGACGAATAATGGCGAAATAATGACGATTATTTAGTTGGGTGTGTAAGTGCGCATTGTATATCCAACTAAAAACGATGAAGTTGCCAATAGTTATCAATAGTAGGCTGAATTCATTATTGCAACATGAAAGATAACTTCAGATCTTTCGACGAATTGATTTTTTAATCAAATGAATAGTAGCGTTCTTAACTTGAGTGCTAGAAACTTGTATACGAGTCGTATTAAGACAATTTATACACACCAATATGTTGTCTAACAACAAGTACTTATCAAGTTAAAATATGTTATATATACAGTAGCCCGGGGTGGGGAATCACCTTCCCTAATTCTTTTAAGATTGAGACCCAGCACTAAACATGAGGTATAAATATAATGTTGATATTGGTGATCCAGAAAGGGTGTTGCGTATGCTGGAGATCCTGAGTTTTAGCTTGAAGACTGAATTTTTCTTAAATATTGATAATGATCCGTCTTAAGGCAGTAAAAAAGCAGACCAAAGTATCGTCGGATTAGAAGTGAAGCACGGCAAGTCATATAGCACAGTTCGGCCAAAACAAAGGTTTTAAAATTCTACCCACTAAGCTAAATTCATTGAGTCTCGAGACGAAATCGAACCTTCTTGTAAAGAAAAAAAATGACTCAGTGAACTTCACCAGCCTAAAGAGCATCACATTACGGTCTAGGAAAGCCAAAAACAAAAACTCTCATATCTTGAGAATTTTTACTTGATGTGTTTTATTTATATGCATTTGTATATATATATGAAGCAAATGGGGCATTGTATGCATTTGTATATATACAGGGTGACCTGTAAAGTCCCTTTAAGCCCTTTAAATTTAAAACAGCGTCTCGTATAGTCAAGGAAGTAACGTGTACCAATAGTAAAGTGACCATGCTGAATTTATTGAGACAGCTTACAGCGCTCCTAGCAGCGAAATAAGGAAGTTAAAAAAATAACTCCAAACTAAAGGAGATCGGCCAAAAAGTTCAATTACAAAAATGTGTGCAATACCATAATAAAAGCACAGGAAGAAGTTTCATGGAGTTATCTGTAAAATTCGCGGAGATAATCGTGATTGAAATTTGAACTATTCCATGCCTTGAAAAAGGGGTCGTACAGAAATTCAAAAACGTGTTCTTCGGTGTTATACAGTTTTTCTGAGTTAAGCAACGACGAATTTAAATTCAAACAAAGAAAGTAAAAAAAGATAAATAAAAAAATATCTGAAACGCACTCCGGAAAATAAAAAAACTGACGATCCGAAATCACACATTTCGCGCAACAACTCTCGGCTAAAACCTCTCGGCTATACTGCCACGAACGCAGATTTACTATTTAATAATTTTATCCTGATAAACTTCGAACAGATGCGAAAATGTCAGAAACAAATGCGCGTTATTCAGTGTGGCACATTGGAAAAGTAAAAGACAGATGAGCAAAAGCAAGAAATTTATTTCTAAACAAAAACACGGCGAGTGTGTTCAAAAAGGTCACCATCGGTCACAATACACATTTATATTCGATCACGCACGCATGCACATTCCTTAGCTGCGGTGAGACAGTAGCGCAGCTATCGATGATACGCTGCCGCAGATCCAGCAAAATTGTCGACGGAACTTCATACATCCGATCATCCCAGAGGAAGAAATCGAGAGGGGCAAGATCTGGAAAGGGGTAAGAAAAACTGTATAGCACCGGAGAACACGTTTTTGAATTTCTGTACGACCCCTTTTTCAAGGCATGGAATAGTTCAAATTTCAATCACGATTATCTCCGCGAATTTTACAGATAACTCCATGAAACTTCTTCCTGTGCTTTTATTATGGTATTGCACACATTTTTGTAATTGAACTTTTTGGCCGATCTCCTTTAGTTTGGAGTTATTTTTTTAACTTCCTTATTTCGCTGCTAGGAGCGCTGTAAGCTGTCTCAATAAATTCAGCATGGTCACTTTACTATTGGTACACGTTACTTCCTTGACTATACGAGACACTGTTTTAAATTTAAAGGGCTTAAAGGGACTTTACAGGTCACCCTGTATATGAAGCATAACATAATAGTTTCGTCTAGTTGCACAATAATTTACCAGAGATGACGTTACTGAATGCTGACAAACTAGAATAGGATCACTACCCATCAGCAGGTTGGTTGGTTTGGGGGCTTTATGGCGCATATTTGGCCATGCTGCGACTTACAATATGAAGTAATAGACACACAATGAAAGTTTTGCTGACACAGAAGAAAGAAATACACCTGGCAGGTATCGAAGCTGCGCAGCCTACAACTCGAAGGTTGCTAGCGCAGTGGGTATAGCCCTGACGGCCCCACTCAGCAGCAGGAGCCAGCGCTCTTTTTTCGTTTGGCAGAAACCGAGGCTCTGTGTAACACGGATTGAGACCGTTGTCTCGCGGTTTAACTCGTGTTTCTCCTAACCGTGAGCGGAACGGATCGGAGTCTGGGGATCGGGCGGGACAGGATAAGGGAGGGGAGGGAGTCCTCCCGAGAGGGAGAGGGCCACTCCGTCACGGTGTTGAACATTTCGGGGCTGTACCGCAGTCCGGAAGAATGATGGAACAGTCCGGTGAAGCATTCAGAATGTGGGGCTTTGTGGGGTTTTTTTTAACGTCCGAGTTTATGGAACGGGAAAGGGGACTTATGAGGCGGGGTGATTAATCGCGTTTCCCCTGGAATATCAGCCTGGTTTTTTTTAAGTACGGAATGGCATAGAGAGATATAAATTGAAAGGCGAAACAGTGTGAACAGAATCTTTTTAATGCAAGTTGTGTACTGCTCTCCGTTTATAACTGAAACGTCCAGTTCAAAAAAAGAATACAGTAGCCCCTCGATATATCGTGCTCCTAGGGAGGCAAGAAAAAGCGCGTTCTATGCGTCTTCTATTTACTATGTTCTGTCCCATATGCGACAACGGTTTTTATTCAAAATTATAAAAACTAAAAAGCAGTGGAGTGTTTTGTATGATTCCAACCGTTGGAGATGTGTTGAATTCCGGCCGATGAAGAAATTTAACCGCCAGAAGCTTGGCAATGTCTGTAAATGCCCTTATGATAGTTGTGGCAGAAAGGCCCCTTGGAAAAGGCGAAGAAAACTAGTTGAAAAGAGGTGACCTTAGAACCCAATTGTAAGGAAACGGATTCAGATTTACTCTGCAGTGCGTAAACTCAAAAAAATTCATTGGAACTAGTAAGGAATTAATTGGAACTCAGGAGTGGTAATTTTGGAACGCAAAACAGGCGATATTTCTCAATTTTACAAGAGGTTAATTCTCACATTTTTGGTGAATTTCAATTCAAATTGGTTCATTGGAACTCAGGAGTGGTAATTTTGGAACGCAAAACAGGCGATATTTCTCGATTTTACGAGAGGTTAATTCTCACATTTTTGGTGAATTTCAATTCAAATTGGTTCATTGGAACTCAGGAGTGGTAATTTTGGAACGCAAAACAGGCGATATTTCTCGATTTTACGAGAGGTTAATTCTCACATTTTTGGTGAATTTCAATTCAAATTGGTTCATTGGAACTCAGGAGTGGTAATTTTGGAACGCAAAACAGGCGATATTTCTCGATTTTACGAGAGGTTAATTCTCACATTTTTGGTGAATTTCAATTCAAATTGGTTCATTGGAACTCAGGAGTGGTAATTTTGGAACGCAAAACAGGCGATATTTCTCGATTTTACGAGAGGTTAATTCTCACATTTTTGGTGAATTTCAATTCAAATTGGTTCATTGGAACTGAGGAGTGGTAATTTTGGAACGCAAAACAGGCGATATTTCTCGATTTTACGAGAGGTTAATTCACACATTTTTGGTGAATTTCATTTCATGCTAGTTTGGCGTTCCAAAGCAAGACTTGCAATTCGAGCATAAAGTGATCAAACCGAGTAATGGATATTTGATTTATAACATCCACACACACGGCTCAGGAGTGATATTTTTGGAAATCAAAACAATCGAAAAGCCAAGCTCCAAAAATTTCGAGTTATTTTGTTTTCGAATTAGGTGATTCCATTTATAGTCGTTTTAAATGCATTATACTTTTATGAGTTCCATATGCACTTGCATTAAATAAATCATAATTTTAAGTAACTTATATAAAGGGAGCATTTTCAGAACACGCTTGCACTTCAGGTATCAACGATCATAAGTATCGCCAATTCTGGCTTAGAACTTTTATTCTCCCTTATCTTTCATTTTTAAAACATCTCCCGTTAAGATCGTGCAGTTTTGAAAGCATTAGTAACCATTCAAAGAATAAAAATCATGTAAAAATACCCCATCTGATGCGATGGAATGGTAGATTCATTAGTTTGTCCTAATACTTGTATGTGTATACGCATAGAGTAAAATATAACTAAAAATAAATAAAAATACAAAGTTATCTATTTGTTGCTTGCAATACTGAAACACTGCAAGGTAATTTCGAAAACAGTTATAAATAAAATGTGTTACTAACATATTAGTAAACATTAGGTTTGTTTTGTTGGCCAATAATAGTTTTGGTCCAAAAAGAATTGGAAGAATGTATTTAAAAAAATTATTTTAAAATTTCATAATTGTGCTGATAAAAAATATTTGAATGATTTATAAACAACTCTATTGATAATTTGAAGATGATTTTGAAGGAATTGTGACATTCTCGAGTTAACGAATGTTCTTAAATTCGAATATTTGTAAGCCGGAGAGTTCTTCAATTCATTATATGGGGTCGTGCTGCCCTCTATTGCTTAAAAATAAAGCTATTCAGTTTAGTTTAACTTTGCAAACCTAGATGGCAGCACTATAATTTTTCGTGGTTCTATTTAAATAACACCTTTAATTTTATAAACTTGTAGAACATCACACAAGAGTTGATTACGGATTTCATATTTTCAACCCCTTGTGAAATAATTTATGCCTGCAACATATTTTCATGACATGAACTCTTTTTGAAAGTGAAAGCGCTTCTAAGTTGCAAAAACCAAGTATTCAGTGCAACATCTATTTTGAGTTCTATATATTTATTGCTTGAATAATTGTTAAAATCTTCCCGGCATAAATTAAATTATTCTAAGCTCACCAGACAGCTGGATTTCAAGACACGTGTCATGTGTATACGGAAAAATTCGCCAGCAAACTAACTTGACAATTAATACAGAACAATGGGCGTAATGTTTCTTTGGTTTGTTTATTGAGGGAAAAACTTGACTATTTTCATCTGTTTCATCCATGATCATTTTGACTTTTTAAGCAATACTTGGATTACTTTTCAGGATCTTGTTTTCACTGATGCCGTGAAAGAGGCTCCTTTTCTTTCTTTCTCCTAGTGTATTTATGCAAATCAGCTAAACATAAAACATGCGAAATAAAGATTAGCAATCTAGGTAAACTGTAAAAACAGGTATTATTTACATCTTGTGCTTCTTATTTGAAAGAATAGATATTGTTTACGCTTTTTACGTTTTAAGTAAGCAAACTAGGTATTATTTGCTCATACGATCTAAATAATACCTATCTTGCTTAAATATGACTCGCAAGACATAAATAATACCTGTACTATTCTATAAAAAGAACAATTCTTATTCATCTATATAAATACAAATGGAGTGTTTGTACATTGAATATTTTCGACCCATTTAAAGTTATTTATCCGTTTTGGGTGCTTCTAATGAATAATCGGTGTCCTGCTTGTTTGGTGTCTGTCTGTTTGTGTGTGCCCGAACTACGTCCAAACAGACGGGTGCATTTCCATGAAACTTTGCATAATGTGAGTACTTACATTCATTTAGTGACTGAACTTGGTTGCGTCGGTATGGCTGTTCGCTTTCTCGTTTTACGTCTATTTTTGTGTTTTTGCGAGTATCACATATTCAAGATCTTATCAAGCTTTGTTATCTCATCTTCAAGATAATTTACATCCGATAATTTGTTCAATCGCCTCATCGAACGTTTTGAGTGAACCGCCTTTTTCAACCAATTCAACATGTGTCCTGCAACAAATCAATGAATTTTAAAACGTGAAAACGTTTAATGTCATTAGAATATCCGTTAAAGACATGAAAGAATTCACCTAGAAATATTTATTTGAACTCAATTCACCACAATTAGTGGCAAAGAATTACAAAATGCGTAGATTAACTTTCAGCTAAGCGTTTCTTTGGTTGAATGCATGTTAACCTTATTTCAAGAAAAAGCATGTTAACCTTATTTCCATAGTGAGAATCTTGTTTGGAAACATAAAAGACAAAGGAATAATTGAATAAGTTATTTACTTCAAGTACTTGATTTGCATCATCTTGAATTGGAATGTCCCATTGATCTATAGGTCTGATTCCAAATCCAGTTCTAACTAGGAAGTCTAGAAAAGAATGGTATGACACCCAATTTTAGCATTGAACGAAACAGTACTGTTCAACTGGCACTAGTTTTCTCACATTTTGTCACACAGATTTTTAAGAAAGCCAAATTTCGCAAACAATGGAATATAATAACAGTAATAAATAGAAGATATAATATATAATTAAAATATTTTACAAATTATTCACGAGAGAACCTCTAGAAAATTTGCATAAAGAGTATTTAAAACAAATTATTTATTCACATGAATTTAAATTGAAAGCAATTTTAAGAAGAAAGTAAATTTATTCTTATTCATATATTTTTTCGGTATCAATTTTTAATTGAGGGTGCAGAGAGTAAACTCCTGAGAACTTTTAAGATCAAGTTTGATCAATCTATTTTCGTTGATCTATATTACAGTAATACGTATGTTGTAATCAGCTGAATATATTTAAGTTGATCTATAATACTTGAAACCAAATTAATTTCACCAGGAAACAATAGAAAATAGAGTTGATAAACAAAAGAGAAGAATTCGAAAAGAATGAAATATGTTCTGACATACATATTGTTCTTTTTAATTAATCTTAACTTTCACTGTTCATATAGTCATAAAAATGTGTCTTTCAACACGAAATTTTCATAATACACCAATTTATTTGGATAGAAATTCTTTTGAATTGAAACAGATCATTAAGACAATTATAAGAACTAACCATGGAAATTTAATATAGTTCTTCATGGAAACGAATATTACCATATAGGGATAGATTAGATAACAAGATGTAAGTGAATGTTGATGTTTTGACTTGCGAATTGGGTTGATTGCACCAAATCACTAAAATCGTTTAAATTAGTTAAAGGGACCTTTGGACAAGATCGATCGAAAAGTCGATTTTTTAATTTTTAGTTTAAAAATTAATTGATATCAAGCTCTCTACAGAGCTTCCCTTTACAAGAACATATAAGCTATGGTAAAATACAAATAAGTTTACTTCTTTTACTTACTTTACTGAAACATTCTCATAATTTTGATTGTAAACATTGAGGTACTCTATTGAAAAATCTATAAATATTACAAGGAAGTCGATAAAACTTTGACATGTATAACACTCATGACACCAAGGCTTCTACAATTTTACTCTACACCTGGAGAATAGGGTTTAAAAATCAGTAATTAATTGGCCGGTTTTTGGTGAGAATTACCGGTTTGCTTTGCTATATTTTATTGTTATTTCAGTTTTATTTTTAAGACCATACCCCAGGGCTCAATTTATATGACAGTAGAAACAAATGTTGTATATCAATAGCGGTAGGCTTTTATCAATATCAAAATGATCCTCCGCGCGTAAGATTAGGGTTTCATTCGTCTCCTGTTGGAAGTAAATCTGATTGCGTCAAACTAATTTTTGGAAGGTTGGTTACATTTATAAGACGAAAAGGCCACATAACACAAGACATACAACGCTAATAATGAACATACAAGGAAATTTTACTGACATAGAAGAGAGACCAAGGAGGAATCGAGTGTGACAGGAATTGAACCTGTACCATCTACAACTCCCAGGTTGCTAGCATAGAGAAAATACGTCTAAGTGAAACTATTTTGTGCCCAAGATCATTTGACCCAAGCTGGTTGTAGCGACTCTCAGACTGCTTCCGTTTGCAGGGAACATTCATCATCTGATTGGTTCAGAAGACATTCATTCATGGCCCGGTTGGAAGAGTAACCGTCGTGTACAAAGGGGGCTGGTGCACGTTAAATCTGTCGTGGCCTCAAATGTCCTCACGTTGGCGTGGTGTGGAAGTTTGGAGAGTGGGGTGCCAGCTCAGGTGTTGCCTCGTCATCTGACCGTGGTTCAAAATTACGTGGTGTTGTCCTCGGATCTTTCCCTTTGGGATTGATCCCGGACCGTCACCAATAGCCCATTGTGTTGCTCCAGTGTGACGTTAATTGAAATACCCCCCCCCCCCATTGATTCATCATCAGATAGTCCCGAGCGACGTATTAGTAGACTTTGGCGATTGCACCAGTTTTGTCGCCACTATCAAAATGCGCATTCACACTTCTACCTTATCATAAGTTGTTATATCGCCAAATGAGGCGATGAAATGCCAAATCGGCTAACCAATTCAAATTTTCACAGAACAGTCACGTGATTACAGGTCGACATGATGGTGATACTTTTTGGAGCTCCTCTCAGTCTGCTTTTATTTCACGAGTGTGGTTGCTGGCGCAGTGCCCACTGAGCCAATCTGGAATATTTTCATTTTAACAAAAATGTGCGCCTTATTGCCTTTAGTCAATATAAAACGAAAGATGTTTTATTACTGTTTTGGATTTATTGTCGCTTATTTCCAACGAACAAACTTCTATGTAGGCTATGGTGATACTTTTTGGAGCTCCTCTCAGTCTGCTTTTATTTCACGAGTGTGGTTGCTGGCGCAGTGCCCACTGAGCCAATCTGGAATATTTTCATTTTAACAAAAATGTGCGCCTTATTGCCTTTAGTCAATATAAAACGAAAGATGTTTTATTACTGTTTTGGATTTATTGTCGCTTATTTCCAACGAACAAACTTCTATGTAGGCTATGGTGATACTTTTTGGAGCTCCTCTCAGTCTGCTTTTATTTCACGAGTGTGGTTGCTGGCGCAGTGCCCACTGAGCCAATCTGGAATATTTTCATTTTAACAAAAATGTGCGCCTTATTGCCTTTAGTCAATATAAAACGAAAGATGTTTTATTACTGTTTTGGATTTATTGTCGCTTATTTCCAACGAACAAACTTCTATGTAGGCTATGGTGATACTTTTTGGAGCTCCTCTCAGTCTGCTTTTATTTCACGAGTGTGGTTGCTGGCGCAGTGCCCACTGAGCCAATCTGGAATATTTTCATTTTAACAAAAATGTGCGCCTTATTGCCTTTAGTCAATATAAAACGAAAGATGTTTTATTACTGTTTTGGATTTATTGTCGCTTATTTCCAACGAACAAACTTCTATGTAGGCTATGGTGATACTTTTTGGAGCTCCTCTCAGTCTGCTTTTATTTCACGAGTGTGGTTGCTGGCGCAGTGCCCACTGAGCCAATCTGGAATATTTTCATTTTAACAAAAATGTGCGCCTTATTGCCTTTAGTCAATATAAAACGAAAGATGTTTTATTACTGTTTTGGATTTATTGTCGCTTATTTCCAACGAACAAACTTCTATGTAGGCTATGGTGATACTTTTTGGAGCTCCTCTCAGTCTGCTTTTATTTCACGAGTGTGGTTGCTGGCGCAGTGCCCACTGAGCCAATCTGGAATATTTTCATTTTAACAAAAATGTGCGCCTTATTGCCTTTAGTCAATATAAAACGAAAGATGTTTTATTACTGTTTTGGATTTATTGTCGCTTATTTCCAACGAACAAACTTCTATGTAGGCTATGGTGATACTTTTTGGAGCTCCTCTCAGTCTGCTTTTATTTCACGAGTGTGGTTGCTGGCGCAGTGCCCACTGAGCCAATCTGGAATATTTTCATTTTAACAAAAATGTGCGCCTTATTGCCTTTAGTCAATATAAAACGAAAGATGTTTTATTACTGTTTTGGATTTATTGTCGCTTATTTCCAACGAACAAACTTCTATGTAGGCGTCTCGATGGATGGGAACAGCACGGAAACTCAATCTAATAATCTTTACATACAACTTTATGTACAGTTAATAGATATACATGGCACCCTCTTTCACATATCAATCGACCCACTAGCCTTCCGTAATCACATTCGCAACGGACGGTCCCAGACCGTCTTCTCATATCGCTTACTCAAACCGTTCACTTTTCACACTACAACAAAAACGTCTATATATACCATACTCACCGTGGCGCCCTCTCGCGACAATCAAATTATAATTAAACAAGCTCACAGATTTTAGTTCTCTTTTGACGAATATTACCCTAAACTGGCCATTAACTCTTACAAAATACAATTTATTTCAATATTTGTACGAATTTAAGAAGTTATCAGTAGCGTAGTTACGTACTTTCAAAGGAAACAGCAATAGCTGATATAAACCCGTCTAAAACATCGGTCAGCAGTCATAAAAAGATCATTATTGTCTAAGACCAGGAAAGCATAATTTATTGAACATGCGTGTTCAAATTTTGTACAAAATACTGTATCTATATATATAAAGCAGAGTTGGCGTCTGTCTGTTCTCTGTACAATAATACACCGTTTGACCAACCCACACTAAATTTGGTACACTTATATTTTGTAACCCTGCGGGTAATGTAGGCTGCATATTAACACCCGTTCTCTTTAACCTAGGTGTGCAGAGGGGGCTAAAGACAATTCGAAATTGCCATAGAAATAACATTGAGCATAAAACGATTGCGGTACTCAGATCAGTTTGTTTACTAGCATTGATCGAAAATCAAATTTTCCAATAAAATTGTTTTACCAGTATGCTCGAAAAATAATTATTTACAAAACATCATATTTAAACAATTTAAAATTCTAATTATGTTTGAACTGATTTTTTATTTATTCCCATAATATAAATAATTTATGAATATTTGATTGATGAAAAAAGAATATTTAAAATATTTAGTTTTACATGACTTACATTTTGTAATGAAACACGAAAAACCCAAACAAAAACTCATTGATCATAAAAGCATAATTTTGCAATTCGGTATCTGGCAACGCCAGAATTAATGTTTATTTTTTAAATCAGATTTAGAATTCTGTGTTTGTGTATTTGAGTAAGACAGCGAAATGTTGTGGTCATATTTGAGCATTTCTAAATTTTGTAAATTTTTGTTCTTTTTGTAAATAGTAGTTCATTTTTGTCTATCAATATTTTTCAAACGTCTTTTTTCGAACTATCATTATTATAAAGACAGAAAATTCACTTTGAAAATAAAATAATACATTGAGGAATAGGGGGAGATAATAAAAAATTCATAATATACAGTATTTAAAACATTTAAAAATGACAATGAAAATATGAAGTGAAGATGGTTTAAATAGTATGAAAGTGGTAAAATATAAATAAGTGACTGTATACAGTGAATAAATAAAGTAGAAAATGACATAAATAGATACATGAATAACGATGTGGTGAAAATTAAGATATGAAATGATTGAAATTTAAAACTCTAAAAAACAGCATTCAGACAACATACGAGGGCAATACCGGATCGAAACGATAGATAAGAAAATATTTTATTGGGGGTGTGGGAGGGGGTTCATTCGCCACCTCTCCGGCCGCCAAAACACACGCCTTAATTTTGGCCCGAGAAAGATTGTTTTTTAGAATATTCGAAAACCAGATGGGCTGGTTATTGATAGTTGGTTTTGTAATATGGTGAGGCGGTAGTGAGTTGGCATTCGAAGAAACCCTGTGGAACTTCCAGACCCACCTCCCCCGACTCACCAAAAGGTGTAGAGCTCTTGAAAGGGGAGGGGGGGGGGGGTCGACCTCTAGCCGCACGAAAGAGGACAACAAGAAAACAATTCGGACAGCATTTATTAAAACAACAAAGAAATACAAATAAAATGGCCAACAGGGCCAAAACATAGAAAGCAATGCCGACCAGCACATGCTGGTTTACAGGGACGAGAATTAAAAACTACATCCAAACTCTAAGAAAAAAGGAAAAAGATGAGCATGATATGAATAAATACAGAGAATAAATATAAATATAAGAATAAAAACCAGGGCAGAACAACAAATCAGAATCAAAATCTTAAAAAATCACAGTAAAAGGAACACAAAAAGTAGTAAAACCTTAAAAATTTTAAATTTTTATTTTTTTTTTATTTTAAAAGAGAAAAAATGGGGCCGGATCTAATCCCTGGCCCCCTACAACCGCACGGGCTGACCACCGGCATCACCAAAATTTAGTTGTTGTGGGGTGCGGGGAGCCCATCCACCACCCCTCCAGCTGCCAGCACGCAATGGCTGATTTTACTGCGTAATATTTTAGGACAAAACGCCCTTCAGCCATTGCTCACCAAATGTACCTGGTGATCTTAAGTGATAATCTTTTGTGTGCGGGCAGCAGAAGAGGTGGCATCACCCACCTCCCCACAACTGCAGAGGTCCGAGTCTTTAATCGCAAACCTGTGGAGATAGGCCACAAACGGCCCATGCCCAGTCAAGAACCACACGAGGTGTCTATCCGTGATGAGGGTTGAGGTTTGGATCTCCGGCATGAACTCCTTCAATCGGAGACCCTTATTGGATGAAATATGACTGCGCCACTCTTTTAATATAAAATTGTTTACTTTTTTGTTGACGTATGAGAGTGGCGCAGGGACACTCAACTCCTCACCACTAGAAGTAACAAGCGAGTTCATTTCCAGTTGTCCCTACGTGGGCCCGAACCCAGCTCAGGCCAAAAAGGTTAATAGTTTTAGCTATTGTAGATTTAACATTTAAAACAAAACCAGATTTATTTGAAGGATTTTGTATGGCCTGGATCGTGTTGGGTTTTATCGATTGAAGACAGAGTTTTATACATTAAAAATAAATTTTATTACGTAGCCAAGTCTTATGGTTTAAAAACATACAAGAAGTCTGATCAGATCATGATCCCCAATCTTTCTTCACTTTTATACATTCAAAGATTTACATTCTTCAAATTTATGTGCCCCACACGGCACTATAATTGGAGGTTTGAGACCGATTCCAACATGCGGCCCCATCGGTTGTAAAACCTCAGCAGATGTATTACAATTCAACATATATATATAAATCTAACAAAATATTTTTCTAATAATATTTTTAAATTTATTTAACAATAAAGGCTTTGTTAAAAAGTCAGCCAAATTATTTTCCGATGAAATATAATTTACGTTAAATAGTTCATCTTTTATTAATTTACGAATAAATTTGTACTTGATATCAATATGTTTAGTTTTCTGATTTTCCTGACTATTTTTTGAAAAATAGATAGCAGATTGATTATCACAATATACTTGGGGTCTTATGTAATCACACAAACTTAATTCATTTATAATTCTACTAAACCAAATAACTTCTTTAGTGCAATCGGTTAGTGCAATAAATTCAGATTCCATTGAGCTAAGAGCTATGCACTTTTGTTTAGAAGATTTCCATGATATTGGGATGTTACCAAAATAAATTAAATAGCCACTGCTTGAATGTCTGTTTGTGAGACCACATCCCCAATTTGCATCAGAAAAAGCAATCAAATTTGAACTTTTTACATTGGAAAGATTAATTTTAAAATCCTTTGTAAGAAAAACATAGTTCATAATATCAACAACGTAAGACCAGTGTTTGTAAGTATAACCATTACAAAACTGAGACATTATATTAACAGCAAATGCAATATCTGGTCTGGATCTATCTGACAAAAACGATAAACATCCTATTAAGGAACGATAGGGAAATTTCCTCATTAAATCATTTTCAATTATTTCTTCCTCTTTAACCTTATCAGGTAAGTTACAACCAATTTTAAAAGGTAAATTCACAAAACTTTTAGGAAGATCTTTGAATTTTGACATTAATTTTTCAATGTAGGTAATTTGATGTAAATAAATCGAATTTTCAATTTCTTGAAAGTTTACGCCTAACAAATATTTAGTTTTACCTAGGACTGTAAGATCCAATTTTTTGTCCAATAATTCGATTACGTCATTTATCAAATGTTCTCTTTTTGAAAACAAAACCATATCATCTACATAAACAATTAAAATTACATCTTTAAATTTGTAGACACAATTACACCAATTTAACTGAGAAAATCCTAATTTAGTTAAAATACCGTCTAATTCCAAATTCCATTCTCTACCACTTTGATGCAGACCATATATAGCCTTTTCCAATAGACATACTTTGTTTTCGGATCCTTTCAGCACAAATCCTTTTGGCTGTTTCATGTATATAGTATCCTTAAGGTGTCCATATAAATATGCACTTTTCACGTCAACTTGACAGTGATACCAACCCAACATAGAAATCAATAGTACAAACAATAATTTAACAATAGAAAAATTCACAACTGGTGAAAAAATATCTTTAAAATCAATGCCGGGTTTTTGCTTAAAACCTTGAGCAACAAGACGAGCTTTATACCTTTTAGGTATATTGTTTTCGTCCATTTTTATGCTGTACACCCACTTACTTCCAATTATGGTTGTATTTGGGGGTGTGTCCACTAATTTCCATACTTGCCTATCCTTCATTATCTGAATTTCTTCATTCATGGCAGTATTCCATTTAATTTTATCCTTACTTGCTTGCGTTTCTTCATAACTTTTGGGGATTTCGACATTGTAACACTGATCATACATGTCGTACATCTGTTGGTCTAAAAAATTAGATTCATCACTAGAAGTAGATGGCACATTAGAAATATCCACATTAGGATGTTCAGTTTCTGGCTTAAAATTGAAATTTACAGGATCAAACCTAATCTTATTTTTAGTACAGTACTTTTTAATATCATTTAAAGATCTCATTCTCAAATTTTCAGGAGAATAATAGTATACATCTATCCTATTGCTTTTATTTCTAGGTTTTTCGATTCTACGCCAATTTGAAATGTTAAGACATTTTAAGTTCTCAGTTTTATCTAAATCTTTAGAATCTAAAACTTGAGTTTCACTTTCCGATTTTACTTTTATATTTTCATTTGATTGATAAATAGGAATATCAGAATTAAGATCAAAAGAAACGTACTCAAAGTTTTTACCAAATAGTACATCAACAGCTTTCTTACTTTCGTCGATATGAACATGGACTGTTTCAACTATTCTCTTCTCGTTTGGTACATATATTCTGTAACCTTTAGTTTTCAAACCATATCCTGTCAAAATACCAAATTTAGCTCTGGGTTGTAATTTATTTCTGTATTTTAGGAATATGAACATATGCCAAAGAGTCAAAAATTCTAAAATGTTTTACTGATGGTTTGAAACCAGTCCATATTTCGTTAGGAGATATACCCTCAGTTAATTTGTGTTCGCATCTATTTTTAGTATGAATAAATGCTAAAAGTGCTTCTGACCAAAATTGTGGTTGTAAACCACTGTCTTGAAGCATAGCTCTGACACAATCCATGGCTGTTCTATTGAACCTTTCTGCAACGCCATTTTGTTCAGGGGTATAAGTTGAAGTTCTTTCGATTTTTATTCCTAGATCATTTAAAAACTTTTTAAATTCTTTGTGACAAAATTCTAAACCATTGTCAGTTCGGACACATTTTAACTTAACATTTAGCTGTCTTTCAGCTCTAACCAAGTATTTTTTAAAGTAATCAAAAACTTCATTCTTATTTTGAATAATATAAACAGTTACTTTACGTGAAAAATCATCAATAATAGATAAAAAGTATTTGTTTCCACCTAGAGAGTTAACTGGAGCAGGACCCCACAAATCCATATGGATCCTTTCCAAAACATTTTTAGTTTTCCTTTCGTACATATAGTTTCTTTTTAAGGATATTCTAGTGGATTTAGCAATAGCACAAATCTTACAATTTTTATCTATATTCTTACAATTAAGTTTTTCAATTCCTTTTACACAATTAATTTTACTCATATTTTCAATTAAGGGCATGTTAACATGACAAAACCTACGGTGGGCTTTTTCTAGATCTAAACCAGTTACATATGTATAATTTTTAATCTTGGGATAACCTTTCAAGATATACAATTTTCCAATTCTGGGAACAGTAAACAAATATTTATTATAACTATTATAAATAATCATTTTGTTATTTCCCCATTTAATTTGGTTTCCCACTAGATCAATACGAGCACCACTAATTAAATTTCTTCTCATATTAGGTGATTATAACACATCTTTCAAAGTTAAATCAAAATTTCGGTTTCTATCTAAAACTGTAAATTGAATATCACCCATACCTAATACTTCCGAGGTGCTGTCCTTGTCTCCGACTAGGATCTTCTGTGGTGGTAGTTTTCTGAATGTCGTAAACATATCGCGTTCTTTACAGAAGTGAGCAGTTGCAGCAGAATCAATGAGAAATTCCCTCGGTCTTTCATTTGGAAAATTTGAAACTGCATAGGCACGTTGAAGATCAGTTTTTGGATTGTCCTCCATATAAAATAATTCACCACCAGGTTTCTGCCGATTGCTTTTCTTGAAGCACTTCGATTCGTAATGTCCCGACTTTTTGCAGTAGTTACAGAATGGTCGCGGACCAATACGACAAACTGTCGACTTTCTTGGGCTTTAAGGAATTAATTCAGGGTCCAGTACGCATCTGCTGTGATCAGGAGTAGACGCCCGTGTCTCCTTGTATCTAGATGACTTGTTTCTTGTAGCATAAGCATCGGCCACGATACTTAATTTTGTGTCTTCGTCCTTCCGCTTCAGGTCGATCCGGCTGGATTCTGTTATTAAATGTTTAGACAAATTGTCTAGCGTGAACTCGTTGTCATCCATCCTGTATAGCAGTTGTACCAGATTATCGTATTCGTGAGGCAAATGTCTTATTAGTTGAAAGCAAACTAAGAGGTCTGGGATTTCGAATCCACCTTCTTTTATCTGTAACAGCTTCTCATGCACTCGTTTGCAGAAGAGTCCAATGGATTCGTCCTCCGGCTGGTAGCGGATTGAAAAGAACTCGTCCACAAGGCCTGCCAATCGTGCTCTAGATGCTGGTTCAAAGTTGGTCTTTAATATATCCCAGGCTTCCTTACCGTCCTCAGTAGACGAAATTAAGACTTGATATTTTCTGTCTATGCCCTGGTAGATAGTTGTGTATGTCCTCTGCTTCCTATAACGATAGTCTCTTTTTTCTTGTTCTGGAGCATCTTCCAATAATAGAGGTTCCGTTTTAGTGATAAATTCCCAGCAGTTCCGGTCCATTAGCAATACCTTCATGTCCGTCTTCCACGTGGCATAGTTGAAATCCGATAACTTCGGGAAGGAAAACATGGACATTTCTTGAATACCCATCATACTGGAAACCGGTAGTGGCAGAATTCAGGTTCAGCTTAAGGTCTGTGGCCCATAACCAATTGTTGGGTTTTATCGATTGAAGACAGAGTTTTATACATTAAAAATAAATTTTATTACGTAGCCAAGTCTTATGGTTTAAAAACATACAAGAAGTCTGATCAGATCATGATCCCCAATCTTTCTTCACTTTTATACATTCAAAGATTTACATTCTTCAAATTTATGTGCCCCACACGGCACTATAATTGGAGGTTTGAGACCGATTCCAACAGATCGCACTTAGGCTGTCAATGTATATACACTGCTGGCCACCGTAAATGCAACACCCTGAAGGAAGCATGCAAATAATATGAAATTTACAACATGCATTAGCGGAGGTGAGATATGCAAATGATTAGAATTTCAGCGCAGACGCACATCACGCGCGCCTGTGGCGCCACTTCAAAGCGCTATTTAAGGCTTGGAGATTTCGACGATTTCAAGTACGGCAATTGTGTTTTTCTTGTGGTTTTTTAAAAAAAAACGATCAATTATGCCTCGTAGAAAACAGCGATCATCTTTTGATCAAGTATCCGAGTTCGACAGAGGAAGGATAGTGGCCTACCGAGATTGTGGATTATCTTTCAGGGAAATCGGTAGTCGTGTTGGACGAAACCAAACAACTGTAATGCGGATATGTGATCGTTGGATGCAGGAGGGTACGACGGACCGACGTGTTCGATCGCATCCACCTCAGTGCACCACTTCACGTGATGACAGGCATATTGTGCGTATGGCAGTGACGGATCGCTCAGCCACATCACGAACCATAGCACAGCACATTCAGTCTGTACCGCATCATCCAGTGTCTGCGCGTACCATTCGACGCCGTTTACAGCAGAGTGGTCTGTCCGCAAGACGTCCATTGCTTCGTCTACCCTTGACGCAGAACCACAGACGTTTCCGCCGCCAATAGTGCGATGAAAGAAGGATGTGGACGGCAGAATGGAATGAAATTGTCTTTACCGACGAGTCACGCTTCTGTCTGCAACACCACGATGGTCGGATTCGAGTCTGGAGACACCGTGGAGAGAGGATGCTGAACAGCTGCGTTATGCACCGCCACACTGGTCCTGCATCGGGTATTATGGTATGGGGCGGTATTGGATATCACTCTCGCACTCCTCTAGTACGCATTGCCGGTACTTTAAACAGCCAGTGCTACATCTTCGAGGTGTTGGAGCCAGTTGTCCTTCCTTACCTTCAGGGCTTGCCCACAGCCATATTTCAACAGGATAATGCGTGACCACACGTGGCACGCATTGTCCAAGGGTTCTTCGTCAATCGCCAGATTGAATTGCTTCCCTGGCCAGCTCGCTCTCCGGATCTTTCGCCGATAGAAAACATGTGGTCCATGGTTGCTCAACGATTGACCCAGAATACATCCCCAGCTGCCACACCAGATCAACTTTGGCAACGTGTGGAAGCTGCTTGGTCTGCTGTACCCCAAGAACACATCCAAAGTCTCTTTGAATCAATGCCGAGGCGTGTGGCAGCGGTGATCTCCAACAATGGCGGCTACTCTGGCTACTGATTTTGGCAGGAACCACACTTCACAGAAGTCTATAAATTTAATCATTTGATACTTGGTCAACATGTTATCTACAAAAAAAATTTTGTTGTGATATCTCTTGTCTTTCTTGGTGTTGCAATTTGGGTGGCCAGCAGTGTATTTATAGTTTTATTGTTTTTGATCGCCCACAGAACTGCTTGATGAATGGCCAAAAGCTCGGCTTGAAAAACCGATTTATTGTTTGAAAGTTTATATTGATGGGTTTCAATCACAAGGTTTGACCAGTGAAGATGCGGCACCGATCGCTACCCTGTGGAACTTATATTTTAATAGAATTTTGAACTTAAATTCTGAAATCATCTATCTCCAGGCCTTAGCGAGACGACCTGGCGCTGGTTACGTTAGGCGCCACGCGTAAGGACCTGGAGACCAACACTAATTTAGCTTTAAATAAAATTTTATCAGAATTAAATGAATTAAAACTTCAATTGTCCATTGACAAGTTCCGGTCCATAGTAATATCAAAAAACTCAAAATTGCAACGTAACCCAATTTTCAAACTTAATTCCCAATCCATAAAAATAGCCAATAACTTGAAGTATCTTGGAATCCTTATCGACGATAGACTCGCGTGTCATATCGCATCATTGACATCTAAATGTATGGCGATAGGGGGTCCCTCTGTAGAGTTAAGGGTGGAAAATGGGGGGTCGGAGCCCAGCTCCAAAAGATATGGAACACCACTGTAACAGAAAAGATCATTGCATATGGAGCTGGTATTCTGGGGAGGCTCCCTCACTCTCCAGCAGAAACAAAATCTTCAAAGAGTCTTTCTGCTGGGGGCTTATAGAACATCCCCGACCCTTAATGTCCTCTGTGGGATCCCCCCGCTCCACGTGACTCTAAGTCGATATATTTAAAATTCAAAATTTCCAAAAGACGGCTGCCCAACCCTGAAATCGAGCTGTCGATAGAACAACTAGATAGTAACACATCCCCTTAATATCAATAAATATAGAAAGCCTTGTAATAGAATTTAAAACCAAATTAAGTGATGCTGATTATGAGGTGTACACCGATGGCTCCGGTATAGATGGCTGTATCGGGGACTCGGTGTGCATCCTCTAAAATAATAAAAATAATGAAGTATAAATTAGGTGGCCATAACTCCGTCTTTAAGGCGGAATTATTGGCCATTTTTAAAGCAATAGAATATGCAACAGAAAACAAGAAGAAAAATTAATATACTTACCGACAGCTTGAGCTCTATCCAGGCCCTTAAATTACCAAATATTAAATCAAAATTTATTAATAATATTAAAAATATAATAGCTCGTAACACTAACCTTTTTGGCCTGGATTAAGTACGGGCTCACGTGGGGGTTGCCGACACCTGCGCTAAACTGGCCACAATAGGTGGCGAGGGTTTAGAAGCCCCTGCACCAATATCTTATCTTAAGAAAAAAATTAAATATATATATATATTGAGAGAATGGCAGGGGCTTCATAATAATTCAACAAAAGGCCTCCGGGTGAAAAAGTTCATGCCGGAGGTATACCCTCGTCACAAATAGGCACCTTGGTATCTTACAGGCCATGGCCTACCTTCACAGGTTCAAAATAAAGGATTCTAATCTGTGTTCCTGCGGGGTAGTGGGGGATCTCTTCGACTGCCCGCACACCACATTAAAAACCTACTGATAATAATGCTTCTGTGTGGTGTGCCAACGTCTTAGCCAATAAATTATCGTGCTACAAGATTAGACGGAGAGGTGACTGCGGACTCCTCCCTCACAATTGAGACCCTCCCCTTGGTTCCCCCTGTTATATAGTGGGTCTAGGACTAGGTCCGACCCAATTTTAAATTTATCTTAAACAATTTTAGACTTTTAAATCTTAACCTTTTATATATTATTGTGGACATTTATATGTATTAACCTTGTATATTTCTACCTGATTGTTTTAATTCATTGTCATAATCCATAATTATTTATTTCATATTGTCATATTTTCATTGTATGTAATCATTAGTTTTATATTGTGAATTGTATCGTCTTGTTTTGGATTTTGATGTTTATATATCGACGTTTAACGACCTTGTAAACCGGCAGTGTGCCGGTCGTCTTTTTGTGTGTTTTATTTGGGCCCTGTTGGCCTGTAATTTATTCTTTTTGTTCTTCTTTGTGTTTAATAAATGCTTGTCCGTTGGTGCGGGTTTCCCGCTGTTACTTTTTCGTGCACTGGCTGGAGGTCTCCCCTTCCTCCCAGAAAAAGCTCTACACTTATTGGTGAGCTGGGAGGAAGTGGGTCCAGAAGGAGTAACGCCAACATCTGTCACTCATACGCACTGCGCGAATACCACCCATGAACTTTAATTATTTGGTCATGTGCACTCTCTCTCTATATATATATGAAATGATACCTAAAAATAACCCCCTAAGTACAATTTTCACTACAGATCAGCGGTCCCCTTTATCCCAGTCTTTGTCTCCCTATCAAAGTGGTCATTATATCTAGCCAACTCCTTCAACCTTTGAACTCAAGCCGCCTCGTTAACTTGGACCTCCCAAGGACTCTCCTGCTTTCAAATCGCATATGTAAGATCACATTACTCCTTTGTAAAACCACCGACTTCAACAATGAACTTTTTTGTAAATTCCCTCGTCCAATAATATTTTTCTTAATCCTAATCTAGCGAGGTCATTGTAAACTATTTATTCTTTCACGAGCCTCTTGGGATAAGGAGCCCTCAGAGCCGTTCCAAACCCTCAACAACCTCATGACGTAACTACTCGTCTATTGAGTTAATAAAGAATTGTTGTGGAATCTGCATTACACTCAATACCGATGGTTCATTCTCTCCGGTTGCTTTCTACTACACTTGCCACTCTCGTCACGACTGCAGGCTTATAAGATGTTATTATAACATATATATATATATATATATATATATATATATATATACTATATATAATATACTATACTATATACTAATATACTATATATAATTATACATTTATAATTTTATGTACAAGTGTAACAGTAAAATTCCCACTTATTATGAGACTAGAAACTTGATGACGAAATATCAAATACCTGGCATTTGAAATCATCGCCATCATCACTTATTAAGGTAATGGAATTCCTCTCCTAAGCTTACAAGGAAACACTAGTGGGAAAAAGCTACATATTTAAAGGGTATTTTGGGCTGCCCCGTTCTTTCAACTTCCGTCCCTGATCCTCCCCATACCAAGGAGAATTTAGAAGAGATCGACATCCTCGATCGGCGTTTGCTGAAGGACAGCAAATACAACATACATGACTATCGGTTTTATTTGTTTGTCGCCTCCTTAAGTGAAAAGAGATTCATTTAGAATAAAATGCAGTTTATTTATCAAATCATGAAAAGTTGCTCTATTAGGAACCTACATCTTCTTGACCACTTCCATAACCATAAATGTACGACTGATTGCATCCACTTCCACTTTGATTTCAAAGAATATCGTCATATTGGAGAATATAACCACATATACGACCATTACAGTTGGAATCCGTAGCACATCCTTATTTGGGAGGATTTTGCATGTTAACAGCACCTTGGCAATGGAAATCATCTGTCTACAAAATGTTCCTCGGCCCTCTGTTGTTGATTTCCATCCCAGCAAAAAGTTGAAGAGCGAATGTTTCTCGCGTATTCTCATCAAGAGGAAGCAACATCTGAACATGAGAAATTCTGCACTGATGACATTTCATAATGTTTCTTAAAACTTCCGAAGAGGACTTAGCTGACTGTCATGTTTAAGGACCGGGCAATTCTACGTGCACTACTACTTACAACAACGTTGAAGACAGTAGTGCTCGTAAAATTGAACAGAACTGTCGTCCTGTAATGCTGTAGCCACAACTTCCTACGTCTGACTATCAACACCTTTCCGTCCTCTGCCTTGTTTGACCACCCAAAGAACCCATCTCTTCAAAATTTAAGATCTTTTAACCTTTGTAGCCATCAAACATTGCGCCAGATTTTATGCCCTTTAATGTTTTGAACTTCGTCAGAGCTCTGAATGCCAGAGCTATTATTTAGATAAAACAACTTTACAATAGCGCGAATTCTCCCATACAGTGGAACATGTATTCATCTGTTGTTTGTTTTGTGCGGGCATGTCAAATGAACGTAATTTGTATAATTTGACAACGGCAGTAATGCATTACTTCTCCACCTAACGGCACATTTTTAATTTTTTGTTTCGCCGAAAAAATTCCGCTGGAAAAGTGTTTATATTTTCGATAGTATATTTTATTATTTTTAAACTTACTATTTTAAACTCATTAGTATATTTTATTATTTTGAATTTAATTATTTTTGAATAATTCAAGTAATTAATTAATTAACGTCGCACTAGAGCTGCACACCGGACAATGGCGACGGTCCAGGATTATACCCGAAGGGAAAATTATGTTACTTATGGTAGCTTTGGCAGATTTTTTTTATTTTTGAATAACAATACAGAATTTAAGAAATTCTATATGACTACATCATATTTTGTTACGAAACCGCACGAATAGGACAGATGAAGATAGAACTGAGCGTTTGAGTTAGTTACCTGGCGATTATTTGTTATTCAATCTAGTTAATTATTTGAAATAATTTCAATCTGTTTTAATGATGTTTAATGTTTCATTGAAATGGGCCCTTGTTTTAATGAAAATAAAACCCCTCAAGTCCAAGAAACTGAAGAATCGACTGTAGAATGGGAAAGATACTTAAACACTAAGCGGGACTTGTATTTTAAAATTCTAAATATCGAAACCCCAAACGATTTTCCTCTATTTTTGGTAGTTATGGTCCAATTTGCATACAAACTCATAGTTGGAGTAATTTTGATGTGGGAAATCTTTTTCTGACATTAAAATTTGGTGTACAGTGCAACTTGGATAAAACGAACGTCTCTAATTCGAAATCGTCGTTAATTCGAAGATTTCTCTTAGTCCCTTGAACTCCTCATTAAATCAATGTTAAAAAATCGTGGATAATTCGAAGTTCAATTTCCTTAATTCGACATTTAAGTACAGTACATGTAAAGTTAAGTAAGCTACAGTACATGTAATATGTACTGTGACGAATTAATCCAAACTTTTTTTGGACATTAAAAAAATAACATTTATTTTTACAGACAAAACATGGGTTGACAATGGACGCGCGAAACAAAATGCGAAATTTCATATTAAATTTTATCCGAATTGCTACGAAGACATCTCAACTAGACGGAGTCCGTGAGCTAACTGTTTTTTATCCTCTTCACATGCGCAAGCGCAGTAGTGAAGGACTCTTAACAGGAAACTTCCGGTCTACAGCCCGCCATCCTAGACTCTTGAGAGCTAAGACGTCACAGTACTGTAGCTTACGTAATGTAAATCTTATTTTGTTTACATGCATATAATGTTTAAGTCTTCATACCATGATCTTTCTGAATAAATATTTACTTATTGACAGAATAATCTTTTCAAGCATTCAGTGAACCTGAAAATAAAGTTAAAAGATGTAACTTTTTTAATTCGAAAGTTTGGATAATTCGAATTTTTTAGTGGTCCCTTCAGCTTCGAATTATCCAAGTTGCACTGTATTTGAAATTGTGGAAGTAGTTTCTAAGTAAACACGAAGAGATACATAAATAAAATGTACGTTTATTTGTAATAGGCATTATATTCAAAGTCTAATGACACTTTTTGTTTCCCTGTGTGAATTCAGGTAGGGAAAGAACAAGAGGTGTTCGGACATTTCTTCGACGGATTGTACATGGTGAATTTAAAAGTCATTCCCATTGTACAAGGAATAACTAACTTTTAAACTTAACTTTTTAACTTTTTTGCAGTACAGATTACAATACAAAACATTTTTCACAACCACCGGGCCCCTTTTTAACTTTGGACTCCGGCGTGGGGCCCTAATAATCACAGGGTTCAATACTTCACGCATTGGAGGTTTTGATCGTATCTCTTTCGGATAGGAAATTAATTTTGTTGTTTGGTAGAAAAACAAAAAAATGAAAACAGAAACGTTTTTTTGACATTGTTATTTAACGATACCATCTTATACTTACGAATATTACTAGAGAAAACTCAATTTGTTTTTGGTAGAAAAACAACCCGAAAATTAAAACGTCTAAAAAGTTCGTGACATTGATATTCAAGTAGACACGAATATTATCCTCAAGAATCTATATTTTTGAAATTGTAGAAAATTTGATTTCATTATATCTTTTAGAAATCACCCGTCTTTCGTATCACAGCTGAATAAAACTTACAAACTAAAAAAGTTATCATCTAATAAACTAACAAAAAAGATAGCAATATAAAGTTTGATGAATAAATGATGATACCAAAGACGAATGAGCCGAAAAACTAACGTGCTTATTTGAATAGCATGTATTTCTTGCAAGTTTCTGAGTTACTTCCAGAAGCCGTTCATTTCCTGTACTATTCCATAAATTTTTAAGTACATTATTGATAGGAAAGAGGTAATGTTGAAGGTAACGAAATGACTGCATAACCTAGTTTATTTAGTCATTACCATATCGGAGACAGTTATTGCTCTTATTGCTTTCGTTTCTGCAACTGCATAATGCATAGATGCAAAGAAGAAACCACCTGCGAGATCTATGTCACGTTCTCTAAGATCACCCACTTATTTACCAAAGACTTTCAAGAGACTGAAAAGGTAAGACACATTTCTGTATTGTCTGCTGTAATAGGTTTTCAAACTGTGTGTAAAGGAAACAGTGGGAGAAAGCTTGAATTCCCCTCTATGTTCCCCGCTATATACAGTAACCCTTCGTTATATCGCAAATTCAGCCTTTTTGCTCTTTCCTACTTTTCCCCGATGGATGCAGAGGAATTTTCAGACTGTTGTATCCCTCTTTGAAATGTGCTTTGCGATCATAAAACCCTAAATCCAATTCTTCCTTTGAGATGAATTTCACTTGCTTCAAGCAGGTTTTCTTGATCTCATCCACGGCTGTGGATGTTCGCTCACTGTGGCGGACATGCCCACTACGAAATCCCCGGAAGGCCGCTGCTTCCAGGAGGCCTGTCGCTCTTTCATTGTGAATACCTGGAAAATAATGTGACTATAGACAGGATAATGTGTTTCATGCAGGGATTTAAATGCTTATTCGAATGGAAAGCAATAAAGGTAGGTGGTTTAAATAACGACGCCCTGGAGCAAGCAACGGGCGATTGACTGCGATCAATCCCGAAGGGAAAGATACGAGAACACTACCTTGTCATTTTGTACCACGGTCGGATTCAGTACCACGGATTCTGTACCACGGTCAGATCAGGCGAGGTCACACCTGATCTGACATACCACTCTCTAAAATTCACGTGAGGATGTTTGAGACCACGACAGACTATAACTACTTTTTCTGCGCATGTACAAAGGAGTATCAAAAAGTAAGGTGAATTTTTGATTGATAGAAAAACGTGCAGAGAGAGAGAGAGATAAATATATGAAAATTTATTATGTTTGACAAATCGTATCACACTATCATTCGACAAAGGAACCATAGTGGTCTAAACATTTATTCCAACGTAGCACCCAATCATCCATGCCCTTTTCAAAGAAATCTTGCTCCAGGTTCCCTAACCAGGTAAGTGTATGGAAAGTGCCTCTTCCAGTGTATGGAAACGCTGCCCACGGAGGTGTTTCTTCAGGGGCCAAACAAATGGTAATCCAAAATGGTAATACTGCTCACTGAACCATAGGAGCTATTCAATGCATTTGCAATATCATTCAACCTCAGTCTTCACGAATCATGGCTTCAACGACAGCCACATTCGTGTCGTTTCACCACACGTACACTTGTTTCTGCGACATAACACTCTCTCCATAGACTTCCAACAATTCTCGATGAATATCACATGTTTTTCCCCTTGGCCCATAAAAAACGAAAGACACCTCCTTGGAGTAATGCTCAAGTCGATGCGCCATTTTTGATTTGCTCTAAGCACCAGACGGGTTGACGTAGAAGTTTCTACAAGCCGACACACTTCTAGCACCTTGGTACTTGCAACACAAAAAAATTAATTAGCTACACAAAAAACTCTGAATTTTAGAGACAAATTCACCTTACTTTTTGATATAACCTTGTACTTGATGGTTAAGCTCACAGTAATTATCTTGTTTTCGCAGAACATGCTACACACAATTATATGCGTGAAAGCGTACTTAACTCGAAGAGGAAAAAAATGGAGTTTTCTTGTTTCTGCATTAACCCGGTGATATCATACCCAACAATAGAAAGGTTTGTTGGTGGTTGTTTTGGTCTTAATGGCGCGAAGGTCATCTTTAGCCATGTTGTGCAAACGCAGACAACTTCAAGTAATGTCGTGGAAGGGAAAAAAGAGGGACTGGGGATACGTAAGTGTGTACAATTTTCCCAGTCCCCCATGAAGGTATTTTTCATCCAGTTCACTGGAGGTGTGTGCTAACCACCTTGGTAGTGTCTATTGTATCAGGTTGGGAACTAAGTTCCCGCCGTTTTTTTAAATTTTAACATTCCTCATGTCATTAAATGTTTTTGGCATAATGTTTTAAATCATTCGAAAGAGGATGTTTCGTTCTACCGAAATCTATGTTTTATTGTTCGAATTAATTTATGTTAATTTTCATATCATTAGAATGGATTGTCAAGTTGAGAAAAATGAACATTTTCGACACCTTCTTTTTGCTTTTAATCAAGGTTCTAAGGCCGCAAAAGCTGCTCGCGACATTTGTGCCGTGTATGGAGAGGGTGCCATAGCTGAAAGAACCGCTCGTGATTGGTATGCCAAGTTCAAAAATGGAAATTTTGACCTCAAAGACGCACCTCGTTCTGGCCGTCCAGTTGAGTTCGATGAAGAGCGATTAAACCAACTCTTGCACGAAAATTCGCGTCCAACGACAAGGGAACTGGCAGAGAAAATGGAATGCTCCCACACTGCTATAGAGAAGCATCTTCACTCGATGGGAAAGGTTCAGAAGTGTGGAGCATGGGTTCCGCATGCTTTAAGTGACAACAACAAAAAATCCACAATCTCCGCTGGTTTGCTTGCTCGTCACCGCTCAACTCATGGACGCAAGCAACGATTTCTTTACCGAATCGTTACTGGCGACGAAAAATGGTGCCTGTACATTAATATGAAGCAGCGCAAGGAATGGCTTAGGTAAACAAGCGACACCGCGCGTGAAACAAGATCTTCATCCACGTAAAACGATGTTGTGCGTATGGTGGGACCGGGAAGGGATTATCCATTACGAATGACTTGAACGGAACCAAACGGTCAACGCGGAACTCTATGTTCAACAGATGGAACGACTCAAAACGGCGGAAACTTAGTTGCCAACCCAATACATAGTTTTCAATGAATAATGTATAATTTATGCCTTTTGATTTCTATTAATTTAATAGTTTTTCTCGATCATCCATACATCGCTGTTGGCGCCTGTGCGCCAACCGCTCTCCAACTTGGGGATGTTGGCGCTTGTGCGCCAACCGTTCGCCAACTTGGGTTACTACCATATAAATATCTTTACTTGGCTATATGGCTATTATCTCTCTCTATTTTGAGCAGATCGGACGTCTTTCGTCCAATAGGGATTTTTCCCACTATCCTTTTTGTATATTGGGTATACCCATTATGTATATTAATCTATATGTTCCTTGTTGTTAAGTTTTAAATGAAACTAGAAACTGCCAAGTCGCGTCACTCCTTCTTAATGCTGTTGACGTTATCTACAAGCTTAACACAAAGACATTTTTTGGTCCGTAATCATCGACGGAGCTGAGCTGAATCAGCGCTATGGATAATCACGAAGTTGCGCTTAATCGATCCAAGGGATCGGTTAAATCTACTCTTACCAATTTGGAGAACTTTATATTGGAGAAATCGCAAACACCTTCAAACATCGAAATTGATGTGAAACTCAGGACAATTGACTCCTTACATCGCAAAATCGATGATATTCGGGACTCGTACTATGCAATTCCTGATCTGCCAAATCTACCTGCGATAGAGGAAGATATCGATGAAATCGAAAATCGCCTAGAACTCGCTGAGGTGAGTTTGAAATTATTTTTAATAAAACCTAGTTCTCTAGTACTGGATATTCACTCAATGTCTCAAATGAAAATGTGGATGTCGAAACTAAATCAAAAATACGTTTGCCTGAGATTCCACTCCCAACCTTTTCTGGTCAGTACGAAGAGTGGAATAACTTTAAACTCAATTTGTATCCTTAATAAGTGAAAATCCTTCTTTAAGTTATTCACAAAAGCTGTTTTATTTACGCGCTTCCCTTAGAGGTGAAGCCAAAAACTTACAGTCTGTAGATGACTCATTCACTTCCTTATTTACTGCATTGACTGAACGTTTTGAGAACAAAAGAGTGTTGATTGACACTCACGTTTTAGGAATTCTTAACCACGGAATAATAAGCGAATCTTCAGGGGATTTGCGAAACTTAGTCGACTGTGTAAAAAAGAACTTAAGAGCGGTAAAACTTCTTGATTATAAACAAAATAATTTATCTGATGCTATGCTAGTTAACATTTTGTTACAAAAGTTGGATAAGGAAACGAGAAAACAGTTTGAATTTTCTTTGAAATCGAACGAGTCTCCAGACTTTGAAAGCTTAATTTCGTTTCTGGAAACAAGAGCTTCTATTTTGAACAGCATAAATCAAAATCCTTCCTCAGTTTTGAGTAAAAAAAAGGATTTCTTATTCTTATCCTAAAGCAAAAGCTTTGATGATTCAGTCGAACGACGAAGTTAACAAGAAACGAGAGTGCTCTTTGTGTGCTAACGAGTCATTCATTCAATTTCATCCCCTCTTCAAGTACCCTGTTCTTCTGAAAATGAATCCCAAACAAAGGTTTGATCATGCTAAAAAAGTAAAATTTGTGTGAACACGTTCATAAAACCAAATGCCTGTCTATGTTCAAATGCAGGATTTGTTCGAAGTTCCATCATACGTTATTACACTTTGGCGAAAATAAAAAAAATGATCAGCCTATTTCCCAACCTTCATATTCTAACTCTCAAGTTGTTGATACATCTGCGACGCCGAAGAAACTAAACACATCGATCGTTGAGGCTGAGAGAAATGAAAACAAGAAAGGGCTAAGGGGTCAAAGGAAGTTACATTCATTTCAAACGAAAGTAGAAAACTATCGCTTTTAGGTACTTGCGTGATTTATTTGGAAGATAGGCATAGAATTAGGTCAATTATTGATAGCGCAAGCACTATTTGTATTTTGACTAAAAGAGTAGAAGAGAGGCTACAATTAAAGAAAGAAAAAATTTGTTTTCAGTGAGTGGTCTAAACAACTCAGTTCATAGTCTGATTCATAAAACGAGTGCCTTTGTATCTAATGCAAATCGAACTTTTAGAGAGCCGATCGAGCTGTATCTATAGTAAATAACATTGTTGATTTTACGCCGTCTTCTGAAATAAACACTTCGGATTTGGAACTGCCAGACTTTGTGAAATTATCAGATCCTAACTTTTTCGTTCCTTCATCGTGACTCTGTTTTCGGTTACATTGCCTCTGGTACGCTTGGAATCAGGGATGACCCAAGACTTTTTGAGGACGATCGGGCCGTGGAAATCTTCAATAAAACTGTCGAATTCAAAAACTCTCGATACTCCGTGACCTTTCCGTGGAGAAGAGATTTTAAGGAACTAAAAGACAATTTTTCCGTTGCATACCAGCGCTTCCGAGGTACTTTGAAAAGATTACAGCGGAATCCCGAAATGAAGATCAAGTATCAAGAAATAATAGATGACTACGAAGCACAAGGAATTATTGAAAAAATTGATGATCCGGACTTAAAACCTTCCGGTTTAAAAAATCCGGTTTATTACATTCCTTATCACGCAGTTGTAAAAGATGGTTCAACAACTTCAACGAGACTGGTTTTCGACGCAAGTTCATATGAACCTGGTCAATTATCATTAAATGACTGTCTTTGGACTGGCCCAAACCTGAATCCAAATATCTTTGACATTCTGGTGAATTTCAGGACAAAGTTTCATTCTCTTCAGATATTGCCAAGGCCTTTCTCCAGATAACTCTTGCAGAAAATCAAAGGGACGCAGTTCGCTTCTTGTGGCCCAACGACCATTTTTCGGACCATAGGTTCCAAGTCTTCAAATTTACCCGAGTTTTATTTGGAGTCAACGCCTCTCCTTTTCTATTGTCGGCAACTATAAAACATCATATCAAAAGGTTTGCTGAAAATTTTCCCACAACAGTTGAAATATTGGATACTTGCTTTTATGTTGATGATTTAATTGCAGGTGCAGACAGCACGCATGAAGCACTCGAAATCTCACGTGAGGCGAGAAACATTATGATCGAAGCCAACATGAGTCTTCGAAAATGGATTACAAACGATAACGAATTGTTGGAGCAGTGGTCGAATGAGGGATTCCACACGTTCTCTGTGGATTCCCCGGTCAGTTTAGGCTCCAACTTGACCAAAATACTGGGTATCTCATGGAATACCAAGGAGGACTGTTTCATGATCGAAATAAGAGGACTACTCGAATTTTTATCGCCTAACAAGAACACAAAACGCTTTCTATTACAAGCCGTTGGGAAAATTTTCGACCCTTTGGGTCTACTTACAATTCGAGCCAAATACACAATTCGAGCATACACAATTCGAACATACACAATTCGAGCCAAATGTATGCTTCAATCCCTTTGGGAACGAAAAATCTCTTGGGATTGCGACCTACCAGGGGATATCCAGCAAGAATGCCAACGGTGGTGCACAGAAATTCCACTGTTGGAGAAACTAAGAATCCCGAGATTGGTCCTCAACTGATCAAAGCAAGAGTCTGATGACCTCATCGAGATTCATACCTTTTGCGATGCAAGCAAGAAAGCGTTTGGTGCTGCTGTATTCTTGAGGGTAATCAAGAACAACGACATTACTGTTCTTTAAGTTTAAACAACACAAAGACGAATATGAATCGAATGTGCATACGGATGAATAGATTAGGAATTGAATTGGGTACTTACCCCTATTTCCCAGATAGACTATATGGAGAGGCAAGAATTGAAATACTGGACGCAAAAGAATACCAACTTCAGATAACAATTTAAAACTGGTTTAATTGTATCCTTTAACAAGACATTTTGATTGATTCAGCGATTTAAAGTTAAGTTTGTAATGGGTGGACGGATCCCAACGTCCGACCCCTTTAGCGTCCCAGTGAGAATTGACACGTAGCGTCTTTCTTCCCGTTGAACCCCCCCCCCGGAACGGGGAAAAAAGTTTCGGTTCGCACTCGGGGAGAGTTTTTTTTTACTTCTTCTGTTTATCTTTCGCTTCCTCCAGTGTGACTCACTCTGGTGTTACTCAACATTACAGTGAACCTCGTCACTGCAAAGAGCCGCGTCGCACCTCTGAAAACAATAACTTTACCTCGACTTGAGCTACTTGGTGCACTTTTAGCAGCTCGATTAACGAGTAAGATTCAGAAGATCATCGAAGACAAAAAATCAGTTTCAGTGACACTCTGGACAGACTCAAAAATCGTCTTGTATTGGATTAAGGGATCCAGCAAAAGGTGGAAGCAATTCGTGGCCAATCGAGTAAATGAAATCAAGTCATTGTCCAACTCGGACAATTGGTTTCACTGTTCCGGCAAGGAAAATCCGGCCGGTCCAGAGGGACTTCGGCCGAGAATCTCATTTACAATCCAATTTGGCTGAAAGGGCCCGAATTCTTGCAAACACAAAACTTTCATCTCTTATCCGAAATTCCTAGTGTGCCTGAAGACTGCATCTGAACTGAAAAAGATTATCAGTGATGACTACACTGTTAAATGTTAAAGAAAATTCTCTCATAGATCATATTTTAAGTATCACAAATAATTATGTAACTAACCTAAATGTTTTTAGTTATGTTTTCAGGTTCTTAAAGGCGTGTAGAAAATTTTCATTTCAAAAAGGTCCCATTCTCCCAGCAGAAAGGAAAATTACTGGGAATTTTATTGTGAAAAAGGTTTAAACTCAACATTTTCTTCGGGAGATTCAACATTTAAAAGTGGATGGGTTGGTCTCCCCTTCAAGTAAGATTAAAACTTTATCGCCTTTTTTGGACGCAGATGGAATCATTAGAGTAGGAGGTCGATTGGAACATTCTGATTTATCCTTTGATGTAAAACACCCTGTAATATTACCTAAAAATCATCCAATCTCAAAACTAATTCTGCTAGACATTCATGATAAATATTTGCATGTCGGTGCTCAAACTATTTTGCATTTATCACGCCAAAAGTATTGGATTTTAGGTGGTAGAAATTTGTCTAGAAAAAATCATTCATGAATGTGTTACTTGTGCTAAATACAACCCTCAATTTATGACTCAAAAAATGGGCGAGTTGCCTCCTGAACGGTTAAAGCCCGATTTTGTGTTTAATACTACTGTATTAATTTCGGCGGACCCTTTTTCATTAAGAACAAAAATCAACGTAAGGGTTCCCTTCAAAAGATATATGTTGCAATCTTTATTTGTTTTGTAACTAGAGCAGTTCATTTTGAACTTGTATCGGATTTGACGTCTGAATTGCATCGTTGAAAAGATTTGTTTCTCGACGTGGTAAATGTGCAACTATCTTTACTGATAATGGTAGCAACTTTATTGGTGCACTTAACGAATTGAATCGCTTGTTTGATTTAATAGACAAGCCATATGATAAATTGACGAAATATCTCAGTTCTGAAAAAATAAAGTGGAAATTCATACCTCCCAAATCTCCTCACTTTGGAGGGCTTTGGGATGCTGGTATAAAATCCTTTAAATTTCATTTGAAATGCGGAATAGGAAAATTAATATTTACCTATGAGGAGTTTTTGACTATAACAAATCAAATAGAAGGAATTTTAAATTCGCGGCCATTAGTTCCTCTTTCCACTGATGCAAATTATTTGGAGACATTAACACCTGGTCATTTTCTGATTGGACGACCCGTTGTTTCAATTGTTGAACCTGATTTAACAACCTACACTGATAATTTACTAAAAAGGTGGCAACGAACCACCAAGGTGATTCAATACATTTGGAAACGGTGGCAGAGAGATTATATCAGCCACTTACAACAAAGATCTAAATGGATGTTTTCTAAGAATAATCTTGCTATTGGGAACATTGTGATTGTAAGGAAGGATAATCAACCTACTAATTCCTGGTTGATGGGTCGTATTGTAGACGTTTTTCCAGGCCAAGATGGTCAAATTAGAGTGTGTATGGTAAAAACGAAGCTAGGACTTTTCAAAAGACCCATCACTAAATTAGCGCTATTACCAGTTCCCACTGAGTAATCAATTTAAAACTTGTATACTATTATGTACTTTAGTTTGAATAATCATTGTGTTTGTGTTTATTTTTGTATGGTATTCATTAATTGCTGTCATTATTACATGAGTATTTTAATTCTCAAATCAAAATTTGCGTTTGAATGCTTATTACTATTGTTTAATTGAAAATTGTATTTCCACTGTAACTGTTATATGTGTATTTAACATTTTTTTATACAATGTGGTAATTATTATTCTTTGCACTTCGTGCAAGGCCGGGCGGGATGTTGGCGCCTGTGCGCCAACCGTTCGCCAACTTGGGTTACTACCATATAAATATCACTTGGATCACTTGGCTATATGGCTATTATCTCTCTCTATATTGAGCAGATCGGACGTCTTCGTCCAATAGGGATTTTTCCCACTATCCTTTTTGTATATTGGGTATACCCATTATGTATATTAATCTATATGTTCCTTGTTGTAAGTTTTAAATAAAACTAGAAACTGCCAAGTCGCGTCACTCCTTAATGTTGTTGACGTTATCTACAAGCTTAACACAAAGACAATTGCTATTTTTTATTCCTATCCCCCTAGAAGTGCGATATATCGAATGGCTACTGCATAAGACGATCCGTGGTATAGAATAAAAGAAATCCTAAATCCTTGGTTGTTGAAAGTATTTTTTACTAATCCATTACTATTCCAACCTGGCTACCGTGGCCTGAAGAGACTCTGGGAGAAGTGTGTAAGGTCCAAGGTACTTACTTTGAAGGAGAGTCAAAAGTACTACATTCAATGTATCTTCTTTCATGTCACATGGATAGACCTCTTATAGTGATTACGTATTCTTAATAGTGTTTAAAGTATCATAAGCTATTGGATTCGAAGAATTAATTTATTACATCGGATACGAATTTATTCACGAATATGATTGAATGATTTTAATTATTACATTTCTTTTCAGAGGAAAAGAATACACGAAGAGACAGGATAAGAGCTCCTCCGAAATGCCGTATTCAATTCGCAATGGCTCAACTGAAGCGTTGGTGGACGAAAGCCACCGAAGCCTGCACCAGATCGTCTTGGGAAGCACCGTGACTCTCGCGATAACACTGACTTCCATCCTAGGAAACGCGGCCGTGGTCACGGTCTCCTTTTGGGACAACGCCTTGAAACTCCAGACCGGGAACATTCTCATTGCGTACTTGGCCCTGACGGATATCATGACCTCACTGTTCGTCATGCTGCCGTCCGCTATTGCAGTGATCTGCGACTACTGGCCACTAGGCATGGCGGTTTGCGGGATCAACGTCACCTTCAACTACATGTTCTTCTGTTCCTCCTCCTTCAACATCTCCCTCATCAGCTTGGACAGAATGGTGGCCGTGATGTATCCACTCAAGCACCAGGTCTGGATATCCACCAGGCTGATGGCAGGTCTCTGCAGTTGGCTGTTTTTCCAGAATTTAGTTATCGGCCTCATGTACGGCATTCACGACTGGATCATATACGACTACACTGAAGCCATCTGCACTGTCAATTACTCCGACAGCGGGTACAGTCTGAAACTGCTATCGGCGATCGGGTCCGTTTCTTGCTTTTGGGCACCAGCAGTTGTCATGGGCACTTGTAATGCTATCATCATCCTGACTGCGAACCGATTCAGAACCAATGCAAATCCTTTGTTCGTCCGCAGGAGTCTGTCTTCTGAACTTCACATGCGCAAGACTATCAAGAGCATGCTCGTGGTTGTCTTGGCCTATTACCTTTGCTACTCTCCCTATACTGTCATGAAGCTAGCGAAGGTTTACTTTGGACTAAAAACAGCGCCCTGGTTTGATTACACGACGACAATCTTGGTTTTCCTAGCTTCTGCTACCAATCCCTTTATTTACGGTATTTTCAGGAAAGATTACCAAGAAGCTTTCAAGAAACTTTTTAGAACGATTTTAAAAAATTTTTCATTCTGATTGGGAATTACGGAAAATGTCTCTAATCCATTCTTTCTCTCAAAATTCATTTTATGCTCTATGAAGTTCAAGAAATTAAATTGCTTATAGTTGAATGGCATCCGAGTCATCCCACAGCTATTGTAGGAGACGGGGACATATTTATAAGTGAAGCCATAGATTTGAAACTATGGCGTTTGGCTAAAATGAAGCATTATTCCCACAAATTCAGTCATGCTCTGCAACTCTTTCGGATTGACTTTTTTCTTATTTCATGATTTCTGAGAAAAAGCAAAGGTATTTCACAAATTTGTCTGTCATTAGTTTATTCTTTTCAGTGTTTATTATTACAGCAATTTACTTCAAAAATGTTTTCGCCTGCTTAACTTGACAGTCACCTGGTAATAGAGTTTAGAAATTACCGACTTTCTCAACATCAGTAAATTACCAATGGAAATTCCTGATACAATTCGGCTCCGTTGAGCAGGCAAAGGACCTTGGGAAGTCCACTTGTAAAAAAGTAGTGAGCACCGAAGGGTAGATTCAGGTACGGAGAGCGTCCCCATTCAAATGATAATTTTGCCTTCATAGTGTAAACATATCGTCCTGTCAACCCTTTGAACCAAAAAACAATAAACACAAGAGCAAGTGAATTGTGCTTATTTTGTTGGAAATTTGGCATTCATAAATAAACAAAGATGCTTTCGATATTAAGTAAATGGATTACATTAATAAGTATCTTAAACTATTATTCATAAAACTGGTTTCTAAGAGCACCCCCTTTTTGCTACTTTGCTTACTTTAAAGGTTAAAGTTTTTTTTAAACCTACCAAGATTAACCTAAAACAGTAACGAACGCAGAAGCTCAGTGAAAAGTCCAATTTGTGATTGAATAACTTTAGCTCCTTTGTTTTATGAACATTGTTCAGTTGAAAACGTCCGAATTTGAAATTTGTAATTCTGCATGCATACGAAACCGGCAACTAAAAACTATGCGCCTGTAAATAAGCAGTCCGTTTGAAAGAACACATCGTTTTTAGAGCGGATTCTGGCTCTAAGTTTACAGTTCGGTGCCGAAAGAGGTGGTAGCGATGACGAGTTGGTAGGGGGAAACCAAACAAGGCGATCGCCATTCGTGTTTTTGCGTACACCAACCAGCCTTCTATTAATGCACTTCCACACCTATTACATTGACTCAGGGTCACTGCATTCTCGTGGGAGCCATATTATAATGTATGGTATAAGTTTCATTCTAATCGCATGATTCTGTCATAATGCAATTTCCACAAACAGTTGTGTATATTCTATAGTTTGAGCTTTTTCTGAAAATAAAAATGTTCTTATGTATCACAATTTATATCGCTAAACTAGCTATATCACAATTTGTTTGTTCCTCCAAGAAGCGCGATACATCGAGTGTTCACTGTGTCCGTAGATGTAGTAGTGGGCAAGATTCCCAGTTATATCTAAATGCAAATACACATGTGTGTTCTGAAATAAACCTTTCTGAATTCACCCACACATGGTCATATTATTCACTGGAGAAACACGATTTAATATGTATAAAATTTTGCGGTGCAATGTATTAGTTCATCTGTTTTTATTAAATTACTAGATTAGACCTGTGGGTCAACGTAAACTTAGAGCCTAGGAAGCACTTCGCAATATCTCAGAAGCTTTCATAGATTTCATCTTACTTGAGCTTTCAACTGCAGTCGTGATTGAACGCTTAAGCTTTGTGAACAATGTTTATTTACTTTTTCGATTCGTTCACTTCATGCTCTTCCACTTCGTGTGCACCTCGACCCTATAAAGGAGTTATTTGTATAAAATTTTGAGGTGCAATGTATCAGTTCATCTATTTTTATTAAATTACTAGATTAGACTCGTGGGTCAACGTAAACTTAGAGCTTAGGAAGCATTTCGTAATATTTCAGAAACTTTCATAGATTTCATCTTACTTGAGCTTTCAACTGCAGTCGTGATTGAACTCTTAAGCTTTGTGAACAATGTTTATTTACTTTTTCGATTCGTTCACTTCATGCTCTTTCACTTCGTGTGCACCCCGACCCTGTAGAGGAGTTATTTGTATAAAAATAACTCATTTCAGTATACATAAGTTTTTAATTGAACTTTAAAGTTCATTTGAGACGAAAGAATTGCGATCTAAGTCAAGTACAAGGAAGCCCGTAAAATATACCATAAGCCAGTTGCAAGCCTCTTTAATCGTTAAAAACAAGGATTTTAACTGTTTCATGTTGAAAATTCAGTTCTGAATATATTATTTTTCCTACTCTATTTCAGAATTTATTCATGCTTAGTATAAATGATACTATGTTATAAATGTTACGTTCAATAAAGCATTATATGTACAAAAATATTTAGATTTTCTTTAAAATGTCATTTTTTGATATTCCACATTCGAATTGGCTCAATAGACAATGATAAATATACATATATGGGCATAGCAGATAAACTTGGCAAAATTTTATTTTTCTCATTTGGTAACATTCAACATCTTCGAAGAATCCCAATTTCAAAGCTTGAATAGGATATACATATTTATACAAACAAAATGTGCACCACCAAAGAGTTGAACATAAACTATTTTTACACAAAAGATATTTCAAAACATGAATATGTACAAAAAATGCATAACTTTCATATCAATAAATTACACTAGTTTACAAATTGAAAAATAATTTTCATAACAGAAACCACAATAATTGAATTTTATGCGTTTGACGACGCTGAATCTGGAAATGAAGTCAGTTTTCTCCATCACGTATCACTCTTTTGTTATACAACCTTGAGTAATTGCTAGAAAAGTATAAAATTTGCAAAGTGACTAAGTTTATCAGTATATGAAATTATACAAAATGTTAAATAAATTTGCAATACTCATAATTTATTTAGCTTATTATATGAAAAAATCTTGTAGAATATAACTGTAAGAGATAAAATGTACCTACAATGTGTTATAACTGGAGTTGGAGTTATCTAACGAAGGAATTAGTAAGAAACAGGAGGGAGTTATTAACGAAGGAAGAAGTAATTTGTAAATTACTTCTTCCTTCTGTGTACGTTAAGGTCCTCTCTTTGGGTAGTCACTCACATTGATTCATCCCATCTACCTTGGTAACGCTGCTCAATTTGCAATATGTCCTGGTGGAAGCGTTCTTCCTGCTCGTCACTCACTGCACCCAAATTTGGTGGGAAAAAGTCCAGATGAGAATGCAAAAAATGAATTTTTAATGACATCCGGCAGCCTAAATTTATATAGTTCAACAAAAGATTTTGTACTAAAAGATCCCAATTGTGTGCTTTTTATTGCCAAAACCATTGACTAGATCCTTAAATGACTTCCATGCTGCTAGCTCTACATTATTCAACTTGCTGTCAAAATTTTCATTATTGAGTAATCTTCTAATCTGAGGTCCAACGAATATACCTTCTTTTAATTTGGCTTCACTTAACCTTGGAAACACTTGGCTTAAATATTTAAATTCTTGTTGTTCTTTATTCAGTGCTTTCACAAAATTCTTCATCAACCCCAATTTGATATGTAAAGATGGCAAAATTACATGCTGAAGGTTGACTAATGGAACATACTTAATATTTTTCCCCCAGGAGTGAAGGTGTCTCTTTTGGGCCAGTCTTTAACCACATACGCTTGTTACACGACTGTCCCACAAACATAAGAAGCAGCAGTATTTTGTAAAGCCACCTTGAAGGCCTAGAAGAAGACCGATAACTTTGAGGTCGCCACAGATACGCCATAAATTAGCATCGTAATTCACTGCTTTTAAAATCAATGACATACTTTCATATGTCTCTTTCATTCCAACAGCATGCGCTATTGGTATGGAGGGATGCTTGTTTGCATTATGCAGTAGTACTGCCTTTAAGCTGGTTTTGGACGAGTCTATGAATAACCGCCAATCATCAGTTTTATAAGGAATACTCAGAGCAGACATCAAACCTTGTATATTGCAGCAGGAACACAGCAGATCTGTCTTAGTGAAATATTGCATTAATTCTTTATTTCTGTTTCTGAAATATGAAACTTTGGTATCATTATGCAATAAATTCCACTCCTTTAAGCGTGAACCTAGAACTTCTGCTTGTTGTTTTGATAAATTCAAGTCGCGAACCAAATCGTTCAGTTCCACTTGTGAAATGAGATGGTGTTCACTATTTGATTTTTCTGGTATGAAATCAACGTCTTTTGAAGCTTGTGCCACCCGCTGTATTTTCAGAACAATCCTCTTCAGAATCAGAAATTTCCTGCCACGAAGCTGGGGCTGTAGGAATAGGTAAACCATCTCCATGAGCAACTGGTCTCATAGCCGATGGAACATTTGGGTACACAATATTATTTTTATTTTTTGCAGAGAAACCACTGACACTTGTTAAACAGAAGTAGCAGTCGTCATAGTGATTTTTCGGTTCACGCCAAATCATAGGTATAGCAAAAGGCAAATGCGTCTTTCTCCCTTTTAGCCACTGCATGAGCTCCACATAACACCTAATACACGTTAGATGCGGACCCACAATTTATCCTGATCTCCGAGTGGACAACTGAAATAATGTGTATAAGCAGCTTTCATCAATTTTGACTCATTATTAATTGGTTCCGGGTGGGTGACTCTTTGTTTTTAAGATAGCAGATCGTTTCTATTATGTGCCAAAAATGACATAATTGGGATCTTTAAAGTTATATAAATAAAAAATGTGACGTGATAGAAAATTTTTGATTACATTTTCTGTTTCAGCATTAAAAATACTTTATAAAACACTCATTGACTTATATGTTACGAAAATCGTGTAGACCAGTGTTATTAGCATTGAAAATATGTTGAGTTCTCTCTTTTGGTACAAGCTTCAATTTTTTACCAGTGGAGTAAATTATCCTCGTGTTCATTCTAATTAAAGCTTTTTTTTAATTTTGAAGTTTCTTTGTCACTTTCCTTTAATCTTTTGTTTCTCCATCTTTATGTGCTTATTTAGATAAAATTGCCTGGAGTTTTCCAACAACTGTTTTAATTTTTAATAAGACTTTTTCACTACATATCCATCGCATTTCTAAAAAAATTAACACTCTGGATATCGGTCGAACGTTCCGAGTCCCCTCGTTAAGAAAGGCTCGGGTTCTTTCAGACCTCAAACTAAGAAACGGTCGAGTCCATCCCCTCTTGTCTGTCATACAAAGAGACCCGCGTGTGAATAGCCTCGCAGATCGTTTAGACTCGAGAATCTAGAGTGTGTGAAAGTTTGAATAAATGAAGAGATAGATTAAAGAATCAAGATTAGTTTAGAACACGCAAAAAAGCATTTCTTGTTCTGCAGTCAACTTGTGAAATCTGTAGATTATTTCTTAATATACTAAAGATACAGATAAAGAAATCTTAAAAAACTGCAAAGAAATTCCTTTAGGAAATTAATACAAAGTCCAGAAATCAAATATTTAGAAAAAAGTCCACAGCATATTGCAATATAGAATTGGAAATTTAAAAATCCTACAACTTGAACAATTTAAGAATTAAATTTAACAATTTATTGACTGAAAGGGCTATAATTTTAAGTTCTGTTCTATAGTTCATACAGCCTTTAAAAAGTTATTGTTTTATATTTAAATAATAAAAGTTTGCATTTGTTCTGTTTTTTAAAGGATAAAGTCAAAGTTACATTGTGTAATTAGAGTGTAAACTAGATATCCAAAATGTTTAGAAATTAGTTACAATGCATATAATTTGACAAAAATTCATTCGCCCTTCCTTAAATATCCAACAGTTCTTACAGCAAAAAGTATTACTTTTATCCAAAGGTTAAATTATACTTCCAAACTATTGTAAAAAATAAATTTTCTAAAAAGTAAATAATGGAGTATCGTAAAAATAAAAGAAACAACTGGTAAACAAACCTCGGGACCCAACTTTTTCGGTTGCTTCTGAATTGCGAAGGTTAAATTACGCGTTTTCATTTACAAGCTGAACACACAATAGACAATACATTGTAAAAAAATTCTGAAAACAGAAATTCCTCTTCATCTACTTTTTGAAATGGTTTTAATAATTCAAAATAACTTTCTCACAGAGGCTTGGATACATGAGTTGGGACTATTATATAACTCTAATGTTCTCAATAAGGGTTTGTTTGGGGGTTTTATGGCGCAAGGGCCATATTTAGCCCTAATGCTCCAGATACAAGACATACAACATCAAGTAATAGACACACACAATGAAAGTTTTACTGACACAGAAGAGAGAAATATACCGCACCTGACCGGAATCGAACCTGCGCCACTTACAGCTCGAAGGTTGCTAGTGCAGTGGGCTTACCCACTGAGCCACAACGTCATGAATAGCATGTTTTCGTTCTCAAGCAGTGAAGATGTTTTTATGAGCCACTTTGAATAGGAGTGATTTACGGTTTCTTCGCCTTCCTTCAGGAATTCCTATGAACCGGTACCCCCATAACTTGACTATGTTGGAATTTTGCTTAGTGAAAACGAATCCCACTTGAAAAGGTGAAGAAAACTGCCAGAAATAATTGCCGTTAAGTCGCTAATTACAAAAAAGAGTTTTTCTCTGCTGTCCTCAAGACCGAAACTTCAATATTCAGAAACAAGGGCCATATGGCCGAATATCCGATATAACGAGTAATTACTGTATTCGTTATATCGAATAATTACTGTACTCGTTATATCGAGTAATTACGGTACTTTAATTCAAATTCGTAAATCCTCCGAATTGAACATCAGGGAAAAATAATCAAGCTCTTGTTTCAGTTCTAACGGTTGGACGTTTGAGGAAAGCCCAACATTTCCACTGATGTCGTAAACAGTTACTCCATCTGATGGTTCCTGAAATTTCTAATTTATATTTGGGAATTCTGTAGATGAGCTACCAACTATAAAAGTCTCTTGTTTGGACAAGATCCGTCACAGGATGCTCAATTTCTCATTCTAAATCGCTCTCAGCAAAATTTTCGTCGTCTAATTCCTTCATAATTCGATCTATTTCTTCTTGTGTTAAACCTCTAGAACGTCGAGCCATTTCAGGAGTAATATTTCCAAACTTTTATATTAAAATCTTAAAAACGCAGACAAAAAAAATTCGGTAGCAGTGTGGTACTTGGTGTTATACCAACTGTACTAAGAGTAGTGTTGAATAAGAAAAGCGTTCCGTTAAATGACTTTGTACTTCTTGGTGTATTCTTTGGCCTGAGAGAGATATCAACTGCGCCACACTTTCTATCTTTCCAAAAAGAGTACACACTATGGTAGACTGGGGAGGCATCGAACAAAAGGAAAGACCCTCTTAAAAGCCAGTCGCTGGCAGTTCGTAAATCGTGTGATCGATGTCCGCGAGGGGAAAACACAAAACTACCCAAGCCGCTCTACGGAACAAACTTCTGATGGGAGGGCATTTGCCCTGCCATAGTGAAAAGGTTAAGTTTGTCGATTTGGCTCTGATTGAGTTGACCACCACAAATGCAGGCTCCATAGGTAATGGTCTTCGCGATAACATTGAGGTACCAAACCTTCTGGAGTCGGCCACTGATCCCCCAGACGCCACCCATAACCCTGGAAAGTGAATCCCCGAGTCGCAGGCATTTGATCGATAATGGAGCGATGTGGCCGCCCCAGGTGAGCCCGTCGTTGATAGCAAGTCCAAGGTATATCAGATTGCTTCCTATTTTACTGAGTGGTTATTTAATTTAAAAATTGGGTTTCTCTTCAATTTTTTGTTTTTAGACAGAATTATGGACCGGCACTTGTCGATGGACAGAATAAGTTTTAAATTAGTTAATTCAGAATTTATAGTACTCAATGCCTGATTTGTGTTTAACTCCAGAGCACTCCGCGTACCACTCAATGAGTCCGCGAAGGCCTGGATATAACTATTATTTAAATTTATATATAAAATTGTATTAAAGAAGGTGTTCGACAGGGTCGGAGCAAGATCGAACCCTGTGAGCATCCCTTTACAATGGTCCTATGTACTATAATATTGTCTTTTTGGTAGGTTATCGTTCTATGAATAAGGTATGATTTTGTGAAATTAATAAAATTATTGGGTAATTTATACAAATACAGTGTCCATCAACAATAGCCAGTTCATACTATCGAAGGCGGCTTTTATGTCGATGGTAGTGAGGGCTGAATGGCTAATTCCATTATAAGTCTTAAGTTTATTAACCATGTTATCAATGGCCTCCTCACATGAGCGCTGTTCCCTAAAGCCGAACTGATCGTCATGTATAATTTTATTATCCTCCAGCCAGGACTTTAACCTCCTGGCGAAGATTCTTTCGACAATTTTTTCCAAAGTCGGCAGCAGGCATATTGGACGAAAGGAGCCGCAGGAGGAGGGGTCTCTCCCCGGCTTAGCTAGGAAGCAGACTATAGTCTGAGGTCCGGCGCCCTGCCAGATTTAAGATTGGAGAGGACAAGGTCGAGATCCTGTTCCGTTGTAGTTATATTTCTATTGTATTCAAATCTATAATGTAAGTCAGGTTGAGTTTTATTATTTTCGAAAAAGTGGTTCATTAACTTTTCTATTTTTTCTTTATAAGTTAGGCTTGGATCATCAGGAAAGTATATATCTGCTGAGCTATTGGAGCTTTTATTAAATGTTAATTTGTAAATTGATCCGTATTTACCTGCAAATCCGGAACAATATCCTCTCCATGCCGCCCTTTTAGACTCAATATTTATAGGCGGACCTATAGGCACACTCAGCGGCACGGACCTCACAGGAATCATCCTTTCCAGACTCTTTTATAGAGAGCAGTCACTCTATTCCGTTCAGCCTTTGAGACCACCAGCAGACCTTATGAGATTGAGCCATGCGTGTCCTCTTGATGGTATTAAGAGCGCGCAGAACACAGTATCGATTAACTTTACAGTAGTCATAATTTCACCGGTGGTCCTAATGTTATTCAGAGTTATACTTTACCAGAGAGGTTGTTAGAAGTTTTTGGGAACCTCCCCAGGCCAAATTTAATCCTGAAGACGAACCCAGTGCTGAGAGTACGTTTAGTATTTAAATGTATAGTCACGTATCTATGGTCACTTCATGATTCGGTATTTAATATATTCCAGTTATGTGCATAATGTGAAATGTTATTACTAATCAGTGTTAGATCCGGCCAGCCCCTGCCCGAATGGGAGAGAAAGGTCGGCCCTTTTTATGGTATATTATGTATTGTAAGAGATAAAGAATTGTAGGAGATCCCTGCGCCCCCTGATATCCTCAAAGCCGTAGCCCCACAGGGGGATCGGGCGTTGAAGTCCCCATGATAAGTAGCCTGCCTCGGTGGAAATTGAAGTCTTGTAGCTCCTGCAACAAGATGCTAATGTTGTCATGGGGGAAGTATAAACATCCCAGTATTAGCGGACCGGATTCCAGTTGAACCTCTGCAAAGACAGTATGATCAGATTTAGCCTTAATTTTCCATTAAAACTTAAGTTTATGTGACATAAGACAGTTGTTACTATTGGATGTAAAGATGGTGGTACCAGAGAGTGACCTTAGGAGATTATCATTGCAATTATAAGGATCTTGTATAAAAGAATAATTAATTTTGTCTTCAATTGCAGTGGCCATAGCCTGACTGTATGCAGAAAGAGAATGATTAGTGTTGATTTGCAAACACTTAAGTGGGTCAGCCATTTAATTTCCGTAATCAGTGTTGGTCTCCAACATAGCCAGTAGCCTCTAATAATTTAGGCATTTCTTGGCCCTGCAGTCATGGTCCTTATCGTGATTCGTTTTGAATCTATTATTTGAGATGGTACAGTTGATACACTGTTTTTCCGTTTCACAGCCTTCTGTGTTGTGATCCTCACCTCCGTAGTTCAGACATACTTTAGTATTGCTGCACCGGGATTTTGAGTGGCCAAACTGGCCGCACCCGGTGCATTGCCGGATGCTCTTAAACTCCTCTACCCTAAACGCTGCCATCCCAGATATAAATACCCCTCATGAATCATATGAAAAAGGGCCGGGTTAACAGATGCAACCCAATGGTTGCCTCTCGAAGCAGTTATTTTAAACGAAACCTTAAAATTAACATCCTCAAAGATATCATTCTTTTCCCTCAGTGCAGTGGACATGTTCTCTGGGTTTATGTCCTTATCCAGACCAATTAGATGCAAAGGTTGCCTCTCGAAGCAGTTATTTTAAACAAAACCTTAAAATTAACATCCTCAAAGATATCGTTCTTTTCACTCAGTGCAGTGGACATGTTCAATGTGGACGCACAATTCAGAGGAATACAACAAACTACAGTCCGAGGACAACCCAGCCAAAAGTAGTTTCGGGACGACCCCTATAAAAATGCAATTTGGGGATGCCCCCCGTACAAATCGCAATTTGGGATGGCTTGTTTGGGATAGGATAGGGGCTTCGAGACCCTCGCTCCCCCGACTCACCTATCGTTATAGAGTCTTACATGGGGCGGGGAGAGTGGTATGACTTTCATCACCCTGTATCGAGTGGAGGCACCGGGCGACAGGCCCGACAGACAGGGCCAGCACAAGCCTCCCAATGGGGGGGCGTGCGGGCAAACTATTTATTGGTTTTTTAAAAAAATTACAGGTCAGTGACCACTCACAGGTCGGAAACATAATTTGAAGATTCCGACAAGGGCTCTACGCGGGTTTAATACCACGCGGAGATGAACTGAAAAAGAAACGCAGGCCAATAGGGCCATTTAAGAATCCAAAAAACAAGGCAGCAAGAACCGGCCAGCATGGCCTCTTAAAAAATTTTTTAAACAATGAATAAAATCTAATATTTGAAATAATTCCATACAATTTAATAAAACTAGAAGTCCAACGATGAGAAAATAGGTGAGAAAGGGATGGAAGTCAACGGGTGACATGAGTCGAGGTTGTCGGATTCAGGAGCTCCAGGTCTTCCAGGCAGGTGAAATTTTCTTTTCCCATTTCCAGGAGGACCCAGGATTCAGGTACAAGTGAGTATAAGTTTCTTTTTCTTTCCTTCCTTTTTATTGTGGTGTGCCCAACTGTTCCATAGGACTTGTGAATTTTTCTATATTGGATCGTTTATTGTGGTGTGCAAATTAAATTTTGTGGGTGAATCACCTTTTTACTTATACTTTCCGAGTTGGGTTAAGATTTTACCCATAATTTATTGTGGTGTGTCCAGACTTTAAGACTTATAAATTTTTTATGTTGGTCCGTTTATTGTGGTGTGCTCCGCCCTCGGCGGGTCACAATAGTATTTGTGGGTGAGTCACAAAGAGCCTGGGAAGTGTTATTTCATAAAAAAGATTGATATCAGAATAACTGGTTGTTTCCTCATGGAAAAAGATGTCATTTTGTGAACTTCGCAATCACCATATTGAATGATATAAACAGATCATACTTAGACAATATTTAATATAATAGTATATACATTTACGTCTGTTTGATCGGCAAAACATTATGCTTTTCTCAAAAACAATTTCTTTCTTTATTGTTATTTAGCATTGAATTGAAATATTTCAGGACGAATGATGCTTTTTTCGTTACTAAATTTAATTCCCATGAAATTAAAGTATTTTTTTTTTTGGATTTAAACTTTCAACATTATCAATTCAAACACTAGATACTAGTAACACTTTGTACATTTTTATGATACAAAACTTCACTGATTTATTGGTGTGCATTTTTACAGGGGTACATATCTGCTTGAAGGACAAACTAAGTTTAGAAAATTAAGAAACACTTTTTAGAAATATTTAAAGATGTGATAGTTTTGCGCTCCAAAGCTTTTTTACTTAAAAAGATGATATATACTTCTCCTTCCACTAAATATATACTTCTACTTATACTTCTACTTCTACTTATACTTAAATACATATTTCTACTTAACTTTATACTTCTACTTAAAAAGATGATGTTGAAAGTACTCGGAAATGAAAGCGTGTTTCTTTCTGACAATATGTGAAGATAAGTTAATCATGAGTGGTTTTTAATTTATTGAATGCTGTAAACAAATACAATGTTACTTATTTGTCAATAACAGCATGTCAATTGAATAAAAGTATGTATAAAATAGCTAAAAGTAGATACACCCTGGAGAAATCACACCGAAAATTGTCGATTTGGTCTATGATTGTGAAATGACTCAAACGATTAGATATTTCATAAGTAAATTTATTTATGGAAATTATTTACAGAAAGAAATTACTTACATTTTATACAATATTAAAAGTAGATACCAGAACAATTACTATCAATACTGAAAATAAGAATTCGCACAGCACAAACAATAGTTGAATCGCCTTGGTCATAAGTTTTTTTATAGAAAAAAGCCCAGTTTACACATCTGTCCTCTTCTCCACAACCAATGGCATCTCAGCCACTGAAGAAAGCTGGTTAGCTTTCCTGAACTCCACGGGAATCTGAAAAGAGATACTTATTATTGGGCAAAACTGATATTTTACGATACAAACGTTACCCATTATTGCTATTTCGCGATAACAGTTACCATCAACTGTTAATATTAGCAGTTTCATTATCTGTTAGCCAACTAATACAAACAATTAGCAACTAAATTTAACGGTTGAAATAAACCGTTAAAAGTTAACATTAACGTTAATTTTAGTAGTTATTAACATTTGAAATTTTCTCCTGTAAATAATTTTAAAATATTTCCAACTTTTTATTTTTCTTAACTGTTCCATAAATTTTAATTTTTTAATTTAAAATTTAATTAAATTTAAATCGCTTTACTCTGCAAACCCAATAACACTTATCTAAAAATGTTAATAAAACTGTTTCTTTGCGACAACACTGTTCGATACGAACAGTGTAGCGCTTTGTGATACGAACTGTTTCTTTGCGAATATCGAAGTAATCTCTGTATATAAATTAAAAAGATCGCTCTTAGCAGTAAGCTACTCGAAGATCCAACTTAGAATATTGATTCCCACCTGCTAATTACACAAACAGGTCTTCAATTTTAGGCAGAGGAAATTGCTCAGCTTTGTGAAGCGAATTCAATCTCAGCATCCCCAGTTATAAATGTTACACTCATAGAGGAAATATAAAAGTAGAGCGAGCAATGATAACTTTTTTGTGTCCAAGATCATGTAGCCAAAACTAGTAGTAACGTGATCCTTAGTCTACTTTCATGTACTGGGTGGAATCGAAAATTCATCATCTGATTGGTTCACGGGACATGAGAAGACGCCCATCCACTGATTCATCATCTAATTGGTCCTCGCGACATAATAGTTGACTAGTGATTTTACCATTTTTGTCGCCATAGAAATGCTCATTCACACAACTCCCCTGTTTTAAGATGATCGCCAAACGAGGAAATAAAATGTATAATTAGCCAACCAAGCCATTTTTTCACAGAGCAGTCACGTGACTATTAGTCGACATGTCGATCACACTCTTTGAAGCTCCTCTCAATAGCAATACTCAGTCTACTTATATTTCACGTCTATAGTAACACTACGCTACTGGTGCCCATGATAATTAGATTTCAGAAACATGTTCCCTTTATGTATTATTTCCTTTAACATGGAAAGCCATGGATGGGGATTAACTCGGAGTTACTTAAATATTTATTTTGTAAAATTAACGTTTAATTAAATTTTAATTATAAATTCTTGATTAGCAATTGTTTGGGTATGAAACAACTTGAACCCCACAATTTCTCATTGCTGAGCCCCTGTGTAGCATACTGTCGTTACCTTTGTTGATGAATGGGTCCGGAATCTGTAACGCCGAAGTATATTTGTAATACATAATTTGATTTCCAACAGTGCGAACCGCATGCCCAGACAGTTTCTGGGGCCAGCACCAAATGGCAGATAGGCGTACTGGGGAAAAGTTGATTTACTTGGGTCCAGGAACCTGAAAAACAAGAGATAAAAAATTACACACATGCGCGTTCAAAATGAAGACTAACACCCCTTCATGTGACATTTAACAATCTATATTACACTATACACTGCCTGTCTACACGAAAACTGATCCCGGCACCAAGTCTGTTTGGTAGCGGTCGCTATAGGAACAGGGATAATTCATTTTGAATAGGGGTGACTGCAATGAAGGACTTAATTTTATTTCGTTTGCAGCGAATGGTGGAGACGAAAAGAGGTAGATTAAAAGTGTATATTTTCTTAGAAACAAGTAGAAATCGTTATAAATATACTAATTTCACATCAAGTGCACTTAAATGCAGTTCTTCAAGCATCCCTATCAATAAGATGAGATCCGTTTTAGCCGGAAACCGACAGGGACAGACTTTGCGGTGGAAGAAGTTTTCGTGGTAGACAACCAATAGACAGAAGTGATTGGTTGGTTTTTATTATGGCACAAGGGTCAGATCTGAGGAAGTTGCACCGAGCAGTGTTTCTCTGAGTAGTAAATGAACACCCACTAGGAAAGTTTTTACTGACACAGACGAGAGAAATACGTCAAGGATAGTTGCAGTAATCGAACCCGCGCCGTTTACAGCTCGCAATGGTCAAAAGCACTGAGCCACTATGGCCCCACAGAAGTGATTTGACCCACCCAACATAGACGCAATAGTTTGATCCTATTGCAGACATATGGTAGCGAAAGCCAGAGGCGTCGTTGCCAGAATTTAATTTCATTCGACTTTTATGAAAATTTTAAAATTAGATTTAAAATTTGTTTATTCAAAATTATTAGTATCTTGTTTTTCACTGAATTACCACTTTCTTGGGACTTTTTACTGACAAAACTAAGAAATCAAATAACTCCGAACTTTTATGCCTATTAATTATTGTTTCAGACATTAAAAAATGCGTCTTAAATCATTTTTTCGTGAAGAATCACGCTTTCTAACCCTCCTAGACCATGAGGCCACGTGAAGATTCGGTGTCGCTAGTTGACATGATTTCCCGACTCCGTGCGATCTTAAGCAAAAAAAACTGAGTGGCTGTTTACTCCATACACATGTTGCTATCATTTGACAAAACAGAATATTAAAAAAAATTGAGGAAATGGTGATTTGTCAAATCTAAAATCATCGATTCAATTAAAAAAACTGGGTGAGATTTTTTATGCTATACAAATATAAGAAGGCAACAAATCGCTTTTCTGTCTGGTCAAACGATAAAAAGATGTTTGCTCGACATACTGAAAATTTCAAATCGACCAATCCAATAGTCTTATACAGGGTGAGTCTAAATTGTTTTTACAAAATAAGAGGGGTGATAGTACCCATCCAGACAGCAATAATTACCATGGAACATAGGGTCGCATTCCACTCTGAGAGGCAGAAAAGAGTAAAGTCGAAACGCGTCGAGCATGAACAAGTCATCGCCTCTGACGTCGTTTTGTACCTGCCTACGTAACATATCTCCTAAGCAAGATGGCCTTGTCGGTAGCGCACTGGCGTACTGTAGCTTGGCCTCCTCGCTCACCGGACCTCAACCCACTGGACTTTTTCTGCTGGGGGCGCATGAAGTCTTTAGTGTACCAGACGCCTGTGGACTCGTCTGAAGATCTCGTAGCGAGAATCGGTGTTGCCGCTGACAAAATTAACACAACACCTGGAATCTTCGAGAGGGTGCGCCAGTCATTCTTTCGCCGGTGTGAACTGTGCAACGACACGCGCCACTTTGATCACTTACTGTGAGTTTTTCTTTGATCAATCAATCAGATTGTGCAACTTTTGGTATCGTTCATTCGTTTTCCCAACACTGTTGTAAGTTCATGTTGAAATTCTAATTTGACTCTTTTTTGCCTCTCAGAGTGGAATGCGACCCTATGTTCCATGGTAATTATTGCTCGTCTGGATGGGTACTATCACCCCTCTTATTTTGTAAAAACAATTTAGATTCACCCTGTAGATATGTCAACCACTAGCGAAAAGCTGTTCCGAGAAAAAAACGTTTAGTTTCAGTACAGTTAATGGAAGTATATTTAGAAATTATAGTATTTTTCTGCTAATCTGCTATATACCAGTGCCTACAGTGCGATTATCTTTCGATAGCCATCTTTTGATGACAATTCGTTGTAAATCAACTTTATAGAATTTACATCAGTATGAAGTGGCGCACTCTAGAAAATTCTATATCTGAGTCTATTAATGGCTTATAACTGGGTCAATTTTTCCGAATTTCGACTTGAAATTTGGCACACATGTTCTTGAGATCCTAAAGAATAAAATCACGTAAAAAATACAAAATCGATTTTTTCTTCGATAGACATACCCCCTTTTAATTGGAAAGTAGATGATTACGTAAGCATAAAAAGTGACGCTTTCAGTTTATCTAAATACAGGAATCATTTTGAAATGGTTACATTCGTAAAATACTTGTGAAAATTAAACAACTCAAGCAAACATTCAAATCTTGTTGAAATATACTTTATCTCTTACTTTTAAAGCATTGATATCGAGATATCGTCGAGTTACTGCAAAAACAAGATAACTCCATTTTGTCTTTTTTGAGTTAAGTACATTTTCACATACATAATACGGTGCTGTAAACTATTTCTGCTGCGCATGTACTTGATAGGTTTCAAGTCAAGTTCACAGGCTCACAGTATAGTTACCTTGGTTTCTCAGAACATACTACACACAATTATATGTGAAAGTGTAGTTAACTCGAAAAAGACAAAATGGAGTGTTATCTTGCTTTTGCAATAACCCAATGATATGTGAGATGGTTGTCATAACAAATTAAGAATCCTCATATTTCCATATTATCTAGTTAATGATTAATCTAATAAATTATTAATTGATATAATAACTGGTATTTATTTTAATATCCAATATCACAAAAGTACTCTGTATTTTAAACACTTTATTTGTAAAAATCAGAAACCAACACTTTCGGGACGAGACTCTTAATAACAGCTTCAACTCTTAATGCAAAAATACTGTTAGTTTAACTGTTATAGGACTAACAGTACATTTTAGACAGTGAATTAATTTAAATTTAATTAAATTTAAAGAAAATCACCGATAAAAATTAAAAAAAAATGAAATCACAAAAATGAAATCATATATCATTTTACATAAATTTAGTAATTAATTTAAAACTAAATTTAAAAAAATTAGACATTTGGTAGTTTATGCGAAATTTGATATGAAGATGATCCCTTTTGCAAATTTTATGTACATGAATTTGTAGAGGATGTTATTCCTTATTGAATGGTACCTTTGAATGCTTTATAACGAATAATGCCTGAAATAAGAGGAGTGGTTCGTTTCCTTTTTTCTCCGACCACGAATGAATATGCTGGAAGAAAATTTTTCTACCTGTCTGGGTCAAATTTTTCAGGGTCTTCAAAGTATTTCGAGTCAAAGTGCAAAGCATATATAGGGATGAAAACAAGCATTCCCTTTTTGATAGTTATTCCTGTGTCTCCAAGTTTGTAATCTTGTGTAGCAGTTCTATCAGTCCTGAGAAAGAAATATAACACCTTAAAAACCAAATACATATTTCTCTAATGTACCGAAACAGAAATCGACATTTTTTGTGTATTGGCGAAAGGCAACAAACACGTAGTAAGTCCGAAAGTTTCCGGACCGAACATGTTAGAACAAGAAATGATAGGATTCATTTTTTGTTCTAACATGTTCTCCATCAACCCCCACCCTTTATTTTGCTGCAATGCAGTTAAAATGTTGCTGCCTGTAATACTAGCGTCGCAGATAGAAGTGCTGTTGTCAATGTTTTATTCCTCCTGGTCGACGAGGCATCTCGTCATCAGCAAAATTGACTAGATCTTTATGGACGAGATATCTCGTCCTTAGAAGAAAACGGACCAGATCTTGATTTCGTCATCATCAAAAAGTTGGAAATATCTTGATGACGAGATATACCATCACTAGCAGATTTGTCAGATCTTGATGAACGAGATATCTCGTCGAAACCACTTGGAGGGTTAAAATGTTTAAATTTGAGTATAGAGCGGTCATTAAGTTTTCAAACTCTAACATTTTTGTTTTCAAAATGAAGTAGGATCTGAGTGGGATAAATTTTAGAAGTAAACAAGCTATTTCTGCAAATTTGATCACTTTAAAGACACAAATTTAGTTCATTTTATCATTAGTACATAGAAATTAATTAGCCTTTCTAAAAATTGTATTGAAATAAAGGGTGATTATATTGATACTTGGACCTTAATACTGTTAACAATATACAGGGTGAGTCTAAATTGTTTTTACAAAATAAGAGAGGTGATAGTACCCATCCAGACGAGCAATAATTACCATGGAACATAGGGTCGCATTCCACTCTGAGAGGCAGAAAAGAGTCAAATTAGAATTGAACTTACAACAGTGTTGGGAAAGCGAATGAACGATACCAAAAGTTGCACAATCTGATTGATTGATAAACTCACAGCAAGTGCTCAAAGCGGCGTTGCACAGTTCACACCGGCGAAGGAAGGACTGGCTCTCGAAGATTCCTGGTGTTGTGTTAATTTTGTCTGCGGCAACACCGATTCTCGCTACGAGATCTTCAGCCGAATCCACAGGTACACTAAAGATTTCTTGTGCGCCAAGAAGAAAAAGTCCAGTGGGTTGAGGTCCGGTGAGGCCAAGCCACAGGTCCGCCACGTCCGATCCATCTTGCTTAGGAGATATGCTACATAGGCAGATACAAAACGACGTCAGAGGCGATGACTTGTTCATGCTCGACGCGTTTCGACTTTACTCTTTTCTGCCTCTCAGAGTGGAATGCGATCGTATGTTCCATGGTAATTATTGCTCGTCTGGATGGGTACTATCACCCCTCTTATTTTGTAAAAACAATTTAGACTCACCCTGTAGACATTGAGTGCCATTACACATGAAGTATACTTACATCATTAGTGAAGGATATATACGAAGAGTTTCGGATATCACAGCGTCCAAGATCTTCATGCCTCGTACAGAATCGTAGCTCATCTCCGACTAAATTAAAGAAAAACGTTTTTCTTTTTAAAAATCCCAAAAATCTAAATTTGATTTAAAAGGACTAAGTATCAAAAATTACCCTAAATGTTGAATTAAAAACCTTTATGAATGGCTATATTTATTACTTAATATTCCCGTGGAATTTCTAAATGATCGCAGTATTTTTTAATGATCGCAGTATTTTTTAATGATCGCAGTATATTTTAATCGCAGTATCATTTTCAAGCTCTGCAAAACGTGCCCTTTAAAATTACGGTTTTAGAAATCAGAATTTATTTCTTATTCACGCTTTCGAGGCAACCAAATCTTTTTTTACCAATTAGTTTAGGATCACTGCTTGGAAACTTTGAGCTCCTAATTATAAAGAAACACCCCTTAAGGTCTTCTGCATTGCAAAATAAATAACACCAAAAATTCGTAAATTTTGGATTTTGGTTTGGAAATCAAATATTCAACGAGGAACAAGTAAAAAAGACCGATGTAACCGAATGTGTTAGTATCGAGACATGATACAATAAGGGATCAATTTATTTAATCCTCTTGGTGGTTTCCTCGACGAGGTATTTCGTCGAACTGACAAAACTGACCAAATCTTGATGGACGAGATATCTCGTCTTTAGAAGAAAACTGCCAAGACCTTGATCTCGTCATCATAAAAAAATAAGCAATATCTTGATGACGAGATATCTCGTTATTAGCAAAATTGATCATATCTTGATGGTTGGATATGGATGGTTGTATGGACGAGATATTTTTTGTCATTTGGAAAATTGATCAGATCTTGATGGACGAGATATCTCGTCTAGATCACTTGGAACGTTAAAACGCAACCTAGAAAATGACAGTGAAGAGTGTTATTTTCAGAACAAATTCCTGAGGACTTACATGCTTTTCGAATGTATTGTCTACCTCCGCAATAAGCTTTTCTTGCCATTCAGGATTGGTGGCGAGAGAATATGCCATGAACGTGAGAGTGGAAGCACTTGTTTCGTAGCCCACGAAGAAGAACAATATGCACTGGGCCAAAAGTTCATCTTGAGAAAGCTCTGAAAAACAAGAAGTTATGTATCAAAACAATATTTAAAAATTAAAGTTATTAAAGGTATTAAAATTTCTGAAAGAGAAGAAAAGAAGTTATTTATGTGCATCAAAACCTAATTTCGGTAATTTATAAACCTTAATTGCAACCTAGGAAAGATTAATGCGACATTGTTAGCTTAACATAGGTAATTAGTAATTTCCATTATAAAAATGATCACAAGCGCTGTCGATGTAATGTAATTTAGTTACGAGAAATGAGTTAAGGGGACACGGTACCCTTAAAATGACCAAAATATCGAAAAAAAATTTATTGCTTTATTTTAACTGTACAACCCTTCTGAATATGTGTGCAAAATTTCATAGCTCTAGCAACATTATTTTAGGAGTTATTTAAGTTTTTTCTCTTGGATGTAAAAAACCAAAACCCAAAATTAAAACTTTAAATGACTTTTTCTCAGCTTTCTGTTTTTGATGACTATGAAGTACTCAAATTGTTAAGGCTTTTTTAAAATTTAATTTAGAGGTTTGAAACTTTTTTTGTAGTTGTTCACAATAGTATATTTGACAATTCTGTGCATGGGATAAGAATTTTAATGACAAGTTTTTCTAAAAAATTGACAAACTAAAATATTCTTGTTTTTTACAGTTTTTCACAGTATTTTATATAAAAAAATTTTAGAAAAATATTCAGAATACATTCAAAACCATGCACAGAATTGTGTAAAATACTGCAATGAATAAAAAAATGTAAAAAGAAATTTTAAAAGATGATATTTAAAAAAGTAGTAGGGATTTTAAAATGTTGATTTTTTTCAAAAAAATTAAATTTCTGAATTAGTGCTTTTGAAAAATTAAATTTTTTCGCCTGAAATATTCATTTTATGTGCATTTCAATATAGTATACTAAAACATTTTGCTACACATATGAAAACAAACAAAATTGTTCAAAAGGTACCGTGTCCTCTTAATTTATGAAGTTTAACAACTAATACGGAAATAATTGGGTGAACCTAAGTCTTCAGAGGAATTTTGAGATACCTGAACACTGATGTCAGTTCTTCCATCGGTTCTCGAGACACATTTTTTATTTTCGTTTACTCAATCTGACTTGTAGTAGTTTCTTTTTTAAGCTTGAATTATATTACAATTCTAGTTAATGTTACGTCCTTGTCACGATTGCAATTTTTTGTCACCAAGCCACTGCCTAAATATTTTAATGGACGGATTGGAATTTTCGGATTGTTTTATGGCACCAATTTGGTGATCGTTTGGATTGAAAAGGACGATATGCCACCAAATTGGTGACTTGACGACCCATTCTATCAAGTAAAATTTCTTGTAATAATTTCACTATTCTCCGTAATGCCAAATAAAAGGTAAAAATCCCTAACAATACATAAAATCAGTAATAGATGGCATATCTGGTAATATACGAAAGAGATATGAACGTATTCAAATGGTTATGTATATTTTATGAATATAAAACAGCAAATTTTACTTTTATAATGAAGCTTAGGCTGTAACCCTTTATTGATGATACTTCCATATCGATCTTCTTCATCAACATTCAGGTCGGAATTTGAAGACAGCGAGTCTTCATCTACAGCATCCATAAAGATTTGTAAAACATCATTGTATCTCTGGAAAACAAAAAGAGCAGCTTCATTTTATACAAAAGAAAACTTTCTCCAATTTCTGATGAGATTCAGAAAAGCACACTGATTCCTTATTACTTCGCGCATTGATGTTATACTTACTTTTTTCTGCTCTTTTCTCTTTTGAATCACGTTCAACACAATATCTTTAAAGAAATCGGTTGCCGGAAATATACGGATGCGAAAATATGGCAACACCCACATGGGAAAGATCACTGAAAGGAAAGGGAAATGTGTTAACCCTCCAAGTGGTTTTGACGAGATATCTCTTACAACGCGATCTGACTAATATGGCTAATGACGAGGTATCTCATCATTAAGATAGTGTCTGTTTTTTATGACGGGGCCAAAATCTGGTACCGTCGAGACAACCACCAGGAGGGTTAAAAAAACTGACACATTTATTAAGAGGAAAGCAAATTTGTACAGAAATGTAAATTTTTATTTCTTGATTTTGTCTGAATTGTCTGAGATTGTGATGTAAGCGTAAAATTAACGCAATTACTACCCATTAAACCTCCCCGAAAATAACTTTAAATTTATTTAAATTCACTATATCAAATTGGCATCTGAGAATGTATGTTCTATTATAGGGAACTTTAAAATCGTTCATAATTATAGTGAATTAATCTACAAATTGATGATGGATTCATGGTTCTATTAAAATATGGTTTCATTAATCCTCCAAGTGGTTACGACGGGAGATTTCGTCCATCAAGATCTGACCAATTTTGCTAATGACAAGACACCTCTTCGAGACAACCATCAGGAGGGTTAAACACTCGATACTGACTCTATATCAAATTGGTACTTTAAATTCACTATATCAAATTGGCATCAGAGAATGTATGTTCTATTAATGGGAACTTTAAAATCGTTCATAATTATAGTGAATTAATCTACAAATTGATGATGGATTCATGGTTCTATTAAAATATGGTTTCATTAACCCTCCAAGTGGTTACGACGGGAGATTTCGTCCATCAAGATCTGTCCAATTTTGCTAATGACAAGACACCTCTTCGAGACAACCACCAGGAGGGTTAAACACTCGATACTGACTATATCAAATTGGTACTTTAAATTCACTATATCAAATTGGCATCAGAGAATGTATGTTCTATTATAGGGAACTTTAAAATCGTTCATAATTATAGTGAATTAATCTACAAATTGATGATAGATTCATGGTTCTATTAAAATATGGTTTCATTAACCCTCCAAGTGGTTACGAAGGGAGATTTCGTCCATCAAGATCTGACCAATTTTGCTAATGAAAAGACACCTCTTCGAGACAACCATCAGGAGGGTTAAGCTCTCGATACTGACATGCGCAGCATGTCAACTCTAAAAGATCAAATTTGGAGATACTGCCTTTTTTGACTAGCTTGAGAATGTTGAAAAGAAATCCTCTATTGACCTGTGGCAAGATATCTTATACCTGTGGCAAGATAAGAAACGAAAAAGTAGTTGTTTACGAGTTTTTATTGTTTCTATTTGTCCCTTCCATAACAAATTAAAGTGATATAAAATTATTATTTAAGAAATAATAAAAATTCCAAGGTTCAAACCGGCAAGGATATTGCAAATAGGAATGTTTCTAGACCGAGGCTTACGTAAACCAAGAGTCTGGATGTATCGACTGTCATTAGAGTTCCAATTAAATAATGAAACAATTGATTAACTAATATTTATTAATCCAGGAGAAAGTAGACCTGATTTGATAATTTTTACTGTTGCTAAAATTTAATAACGGTGTTTATAGAATCACTTTCTTTGGAACTTACGAAACATGATAATCTTCCAAGTACTCATCTCAGAAAAATTCTTCTTGGCCTCTTCTACGAACGTATTATTGGGATCATCATACGCATCAATCTTTGTTCCAAAAGCTGAAGATGCTATCACGTCCATTGTAAAAGCTCCGAACATCCTGGAGAAAAATTCAAAGAATTCAAAGGTTTGATAGGTAGGTAGGTACATAACTAAACTCGCACTGGAGCAATACAATGGGTTATTGGTGACGGTCCGGGATCAATACCGAAGAGAAAGTCCGAGGACACTTCGTCATTTTGAACCACGGTCAGATGACGAGGTCAGCACCTGAGCTGGCACCCCACTCTCCCCAAACTTCCACACCATGCCAATGTGAGGACATTTGCGACCACGACAGATTTAACGTGCACCAGCTCCCGTGAACACGACGGTCTGTGGTTGGACCGAGTTTCGAACTTGCAACCCTCTGGTTGCTTATCCGTTACTCTTCCAATTCCAAGGTCAGGGATAGTATATATTGAATGATCTACATCCAATAGTACCAAGAAAGCAAGTTCGTTATATGTTTGGGTTTTATGGTGCAAGTGCCATATTTGACCCGGCAACGTCAAGGAAATGGACATCCACACAAGGAAAGTTTCACTGACACACAAGAGAGAAACACCCTGGATGGAATCGAACCTGCACCGTTTACAACTCAAAGGTAGCTCGCGCATTGAGCAAATCCGTTCTTTATGTGTACATATAGATCTGGGAATCGTTTTAGAGATCAGCCACTCCCTGTGTACACCCTGTGTGTTTAGAGATCAGCCACTCCCTGTGTATACCCTGTGTGTTTAGAGATCAGCCACTCCCTGTGTACACCCTGTGTGTTTAGAGATCAGCCACTCCCTGTGTACACCCTGTGTGTTTAGAGATCAGCCACTCCCTGTGTGTGATACAGAAAGTGGAGTATAACCAGACTGGCGACGGATATATTTCCAGTGATCCCAGAGAGAGTTATACAAGAGATGACGCGAGAAGAGGATAGCGTACGGCCATGCCTAACGAATACCTGCTGAAATTGAATTGTAACGATTGCAAAACGATGTTTAATCTGTAAATATTCCTCTTTAATTTGTAAATAAATATCTATCTGTTAATTACGTCGCTTCTATCTCTTTTGCTTAAGTAGAGTTCTACGTATTCTACATGTAAACTCTTCCTAAAGTGTTCTAAGTTCGTATTCTACATAGATATAGATGGAACATCACTAAATTTAACCCCGTAATATTTTACATTTACCTCGGATAAGTCCTTAAAACGCTTCCAGAAGAACTCTCCTTTTTTGCTCATTTCGTCTTCCAGTCTTCGTTTCTAGCCCCTCAATTCACTGCCATTTTATTTTTTTTCATTGTTGCAGTCATTTTGTTCATGTGTTTACATTACTTCTGGTTGACCTTCTGAGCTTTCTGACTCGGCTAACCATGACGTCACTCAACATGCTCACACTAATGATGTTCATTCCCCTTTCCGATCATCCTGCACATTCCACCACATTTGAGATACACATGCGAACTTAAGAGACTCGCCTTTTCTGTCAATCAGGTATCTCAACAAGCGACTCTCCAATAATCGTTCTCCAAATCCTTACCCCCCGGAGAATCAAATTTTAGGTTCACATTTCTTCCGCAAATCCCTTCGGTGGTGACATTCAGGGCGATTTGTGAAGTGCGACCCGTTTTGTGTTTCTTTTCGTCGTGATTTGGCTCGTGATCTGGTTTGCGCGTTTTGATTGGTTCAACCGTAAGGCATTCCCTTCCCCGTCAAGAAGAAAAAGCGAATCTGAGTCGCAATGCACAAGTCGAATCGTGTGTCATTACCCTAAAGTGGGTGAAACACGAGGCGATTTGCTAGTTGAATACATTTCTATTTTGCTCCTATCATACAGGGAAGGGCTGCTCATGAAATCGTGATCCAAAATATTTTAATTCTTTTTCTTAGACGGCATCTTAATATATTTGTTAACAAATCTTACTGTACATTTTTAGTTTTATAAGAGACTATGAAGAGTTTCAAATTAAGTAATAAAAGATTTATTCAATTCCCAATAGATTCTTGTCTGCTACTAATGCATAGCTTATGATGAAAGAAGTCTTTCAAACAAGTGATGGAAGAAAATACTCACATTTTAAAGTCGATTGCATCTCCTGTTTCAGAACTTTCTTCCAACTTATCTGTTATTGATTTTGAGCACCCGTTTATAATAGAACTCATCTGAAACGAAATCGAATCGGACGTTTTAACATTGGACTTTTCATGCACTTTTCAAAGCATTTCGTCTTATTTAAAATTTCAACTTAAATCCTTAAAAATTCATAATACAAGAGTAATATTAGTTTCGTTTCCGAGGCTATAAATCATGTATACTTTGCTGAAAAATTATACTTTCACAAAGCAAAATAAATATCCCTATTTTTCAACCTCGTAAACATTTAAGCCTTAAAAGTAGCCGTTTTGGGATAAGTTTGCTACATCAAGAGTACTTTTTGTTACACGAGGGCTAATTAGATCTGCAACGGTGACCCGAAAAAATCGAATTTTGCCGTTTGCCAGAATTCTGGCGTTTTGCCAGAAGAAACCTCCGGAAATCCCTCCAGCCAAGAAGTTCACAAGGTTTTTCCCAGATAATCAGTATTAACCTTCCAAGTGTTTCGACGAGATATCTCATTCAAGATCTGGTCAGTTTTGCTATTGACGAAATGTCTCTTCAAGAAAACACTGCCCTATTCAAGTAGGAAAAACAAATTGTCCCTTGCTCAGAACTGGAGCAGTTTGGAACAGGTTTTTGCAACAGAGGTTGGACACTACAGGGCATTTTTCGACGCAAAGATCCAGGAGGTTTAAAGTGGCCTAAAACAATGGTTTTCAATCGTAGAAACTCGCAAAACAGGAAGTTCAATTCGCGTCAAACATTAAAACCAAGCTATGTCTAATTTCCATAGAATGACCAAATACCGTGGGTTTTCCTGAGGGTGACTTAGCAGGACTAATATGCGTCAATGCAAGTTTCTATCTGATTTTCTTTAAGGTGTATGTATACACTAGAATATTTTTTTTAAATTTTGACTTTAAAAATCCAGTTTTTTCACAATAGGTCATTGGTTTGTGCTTAAGCACATTTCAGTGTGAACAATTCTGATTAAGCTACTCATTAATTATCTAATTTAGATATAATTAGCATGTTTTTTGAATAGTGATCTCAAATTCTAATGTGTTCAGAAAGACAATTACTGTTGGAAATCATTCCTAATATTATTCTTCATGTTTTGACCCTCCATCAAGTTGCTCTAGGGAATACGTTCTTTTTTACAATTTTTTTCAAGAAGGAAGTCTAAAAAATCAAGATTTTTTCAGGAATTTCAACATTTAAAAATCAATTAAAAATTCATTTCTTAACCAATAACTTCGACTGAGGGTCAAAACACCCACTGCATTACATAGATTATAATGACACAAAAGCAATTATAATAGATCAATTCATTGTTGAGTTATCACTGTTCGAAAGAAGCATCCTATTGCAAAAACATAGTTCTTCAGAAATCGAGTTTAAAATTTTGGAAACGTGTTTGTCTAAGGTGGCAGTATCTAACCCAAACCCCTGTAACTTGAAAACTATTTCGAATATTTACAAGATCTTGGTATCGTTTGAAAGCTAAGGGGTTGGACGCTATTTTGAATTATTAAAAAATAGATCGATATTTTAGTCAATTTTCGTGATTTCTAGTGTATACATACACCTTAAGTTTCCTATTATTTAAAGTGCAATATGCAAGACTTGTTTCGGTGCTTTTCGAATCAACCCCAGGACTCACTACGAAGAGGTGGCTAGATATCAAATCTCACCCATCCCCTCTCATACATTTATGAGTAACTTATGAATAGTTAGTCTAATTTGCAGTCAATTTTGGCCATGACTTTCGTAAAACAAGAGTGGATCGTATGTACTTGTCCCGATTAAATTCTCCAAGCATCCTACGGAGCCTTGATACAATATTTCCACTACCTTAACACAGTTTTAGTGTGGTAAGATAAGTATGGAGAATATTTTAAGTTGTCAATATTTGCTAAGTATTGCAGATGTCACACAGTAGAAAATCGGAGGATCGGCCGAATACAGTTTTAATCCATATTTACTTTATTTTACGGTAGTTGTTCAAAGACATGCCTTCCAGTGTCAACGCATTGATTATAACAGCGACAGATTATAGCAGCGACAGATTATAGCAGCGACAGATTGGCAAGCACCCAAACATTGTGTTCATCAACCCTCCTGTCTCGACGAGGGTATTTCGTCATTAGCAAAACTGACCACATCTTAATGGACGAGATATATCGTCATTAGAAAAAACGATCTCGCCATCATAAAAAATTGGCAATATCTTGATATAGAAATATCTAAGATACAAATTGGTCAGATCTTGATCGGATCGAAATTACATGGAGGGTTAAACACTACCTCGAGTGTGAAAGAAGTTTCATCTGTGAAAAGCACGTATTCTGGAAAGTCTTCTGTAGAAACCAAAGGGATAATTCTACACTCAGATAATAATACTCAATTTGCAATATCTGAACTCCGTAAATGGAAGGGATGTCATTGCTCTACGAAAATCTCTCCATACGACTCTCTATAAGTCAAAAATTCCCTCGGAACTTTTCGCACTTCGCCAGTCCAGAGTTTATATATAATGACAGGCGAGCCGGATTTAAGACATCGACGTGAGAAACTTACCCTAAAATACTATTTTAAGATTAAGGCCAACCCTTCTCACCCATTGCATAATAGAGTAACTAATTTGGAAGTCATTACTCATTAAAACCTTCATTCATACCATCACTTGGTTTTAGAGTCCGTACCATAATGAATTCATTAAATGTTGACAATCTGGGAATATTTCCTAGAGAAAACGAACCTCCACCTTGGAATGATAAAAATCTACTTACCATCAATGACTTTTCACATTTTAACAAATCATCAACCCCCGATACCATTTATTTACAATTATTCCATTCCCATAGAAACAAATATTCATCTTTTAAAACAGTTTTTACTGACGGATCTAAGAACGGGACAAATGTTGGTGCCGCGGCCGTTTTTGATAATACAACCATTGCTAGAAAATTGCAGTGTTTTCACTTCAGAGATCTACGCAATAATTTTAGCCTTAAAAACGATTTCTACACACACTAATAAAAACTGGATCTTGTATACCGACTCTAAAAGTAGTATCGAATCCCTATTAAACTGTACACATAAAAGTCATTCCTTGGTTTTAAAAGCAATGAATTTGCTCCTAACATTAACAGAAAATGATTTTCGGATATTCTTTTGTTGGATTCCTGGGCATGTGGGAATCCGGGGCAATGAGCAAGCGGATTTGGCAGCCAAAAACGCAACATTGATTATAAACTCCAATGTCCCGATTCATGACATTAATAGTGTTTTAACCCAAGCCATAAATTCATCCTGGCAATCCGCTTGGGATTTGGAAAACCATAACAAACTTCATGATATTCAACCATATATAAAGGGATTCAGCAAAACAAACTTAAATAGAAGTCATCATGTAAAACTGACAAGGCTCCGAATCGGACATTCCTTTTTTACCCACAGACATTTACTGCTGGGAGAACCAGCTCCTTTATGCTCATCATGCAATAGTATTTTTTCCATAAAGCACATATTGACGGAATGCCGGAATTTTAATCATCATAGACTAAACCGATTTGGTATCTCCCCTATTACCTTAACAGACTTGTTGATGGAACCACATCATAAAAACTTATTTTTATTCCTTACTGACATTGGTTTCGTAAACTTTATTTAGATTTCATAATCGACTGCAACACACACAACTGCACTGAATTTTATTACGTGGCTTTCTGACTCGCTCTAACTAAATACCAGTTATGAACTAGCTATTGTTTGGCGCAGCATGGCCAAATCTGGCCCTTGTGCCATAAAAAACCAACCAACCAACCAAAAATTCTATAGTCTATGTGCATGCTTGTACCCGAATTTCTCTCAACCTCGAGTAGAATGTTTTCAATTTCTGCAGTGCTCAGACTTCTCGGCCGACTCACATCATGCCTTCTGACATTCAATGTTCCGGTTTCACACAACTGGTGGCGCTAAAGCTAAAATATTTGCTGATTCTCTATTGGGGAAACATTCTTGGTACAATTCCTAGGAACTCTTCCGTTTTTATTGGCAGCTCCATACGTTAGAGGCTTGTCAGCCTATCTTGGAAATCATATAGTCCTTCATCATGGCCGAAATACGCAGTGAGAAGGACGAAGTTAAAAATTAATGATTTGGTGACGATAAATTAGGGAGCTCCTCTAGCACCTACGCGCAACAGTTGCGGACATTCAGTGTGACAAAAATGTGTATTATGGTCCACCCTATAATCCTTTTTCCGATTCACCCTGTATTTGCAATCCTAATAACGGTCTAATTTTTACATGAATATTATTTATTTATCGAAATTCCCACCGAAAAAATTGCATCAGATATTTCAAGGTTCCGGGGAGATATTTGTCAAAGAATGTTCGCTAAAAAGAAAATTAACTGCATATTGATAAAGGAGCAAGAAAGGGTTATCATACCTGCCTCATCCTTTTAGAAGTAAAAGCTGGTGTTATGATGGTGCGCACACGCTTCCAAGGCTCTCCGTTTAGAAAATTTACAACGTTGTCAGTGACGGGATCTCCAAATTTAAACTCCTGCCGTAACGAATGAAACACTTATTAATAAATAAGTCACAAGCTGAATTCAATAATCAAGTCAAAATAACCAATATTTTAAAATTTTCATTACATTTTACACATTATTCTGTGTAACATGAACTAGAGGTTTTATGTCTAAGGTTGTGTCTTATGGCCATATTTGGCCAGTTATGTCAGGCGATACACGTTTTTAGGATCACAAATATATCTCTAAATAAGCATAACTTCCGAAGACACCAGAAACCTGAAGACCTATTTTCATTAGTTTTCCATCATCTCAATTTCTAATTATGATGAAAACTTCCATATTCAAAGTTAACATATCATTGTCAAAATATATACCAATACTAAACTATGCCAAAAAATTGATGCACCCCGAAACATTCTTCGAATAACCATGGTATTTGACATGCAAAATCCACTGCTTCCAGCGTCTTTCTTGTCCATTCAACGATGCATATCTTCCGCTATACAGGCCAACTATAGCGATACGAACCATTGCCAGAAGCCTGGGGAGGCAAAACTGCAGGCACCTTAACACGTTTGTCTTTGACTAGCGAAGGGCTGCGTTTGGAGCCATGCCCGAGGGTCCTGGACAGACATGGAATGGCAACGTGTCATGTTTAGTGACAAATCCCGTTCCTGCCTAGGTACAGATAATCACCGCATTCGCGTGCGGCAGAGATCCGACCAGGGAATCCATTATTAAATTTCTGTCGAGCGGCACACCGCTGTCACACCAGGAGTGACAGCGGTGTGCGGAGCCATGACTTACGACAGCCGGTCTCTTCTGTTGGTACCAGGTAATTTGACAGCACATTAATACGTCCAGCAGTTCCTGTTTTGCCTCTCATGACACTTGTCCAAGGATCTATTTACCAGCACTGTAACGCCCTGTCGCCTTTTCCAGGAGAACATCCGTGGTGCAGAAATCGTTCTTTTTCCAAATTTATCCACAGATCTGTCTCCTATTGAACATGTCTTGGATATACTAGACGTCAACTTCTCCACCCTTCCTGGTATGTAAGGGATCTGGAGCATCAGCTGCAGAATGCTTGGCATAGTTTGCTACAGGATAGCATGAGGATTTTGGTTGATTCCATGTCAAACCAATATCAACATGTATCACCGCTACAGAGGCATTACAGCTTATTAATTTGTGACTATCATATCAAAATACATTGAAACTAACGAATTTCTTTGCGAAATGTGCAAAAAAAGATGAAATTAAAAAAAGAGGGATGAATAAAACATTTTGTTCGATGCACAAGATTTCATCTAATAAAAAGAAAATTATTCCATACCCGCCTGGATGAAAATACATGAAAGTCTTTAACCAGTATGTCTCTCAAAAGATCGGGATCTGCAACGGTGAGGACTGGAGTGGAGCCTTCAAACATTCTGAAAAGTATCGAATCTTTTATTATCTAAAACTATCTGATAAAAGAGTAATTTATGACTTATGAATTTTACATGTTGATCTTCGTATGAAGCAAGGGACATGTCAAATACGTGAGGCTGCATGAATGATATAGGTGATTTGGATTCTAACCTTCATTATAAAATATCTTAATTTGATCATTTCAAGTTTAGGTGTGCTAATCTTTTTTAAATAGCAATAACTAATCAAAAATAGAGATATTCGGTATCTTTTTAGAATGCTTTGTTCAATGTGTCTACTTTGGAACGGAAAATACGTTACTGAATGAGAAACAAGACATGTCACTTACCCAAATAAGTTCCCATAATTCCTTTGGTTTTCCAAAATTATTTCGTTGAAGGGCTGGAATAAATTAAAAAACTTTGGTAATCACTTTTGGAGGTTGTTTTAACGACAAGGTACTTTAACTACATCGTTTTCTTAACCAGATATGAGTTCAGTGTGATATAATTCGAGTTTTATAAACTACTAAAAGAAAATAATGTTATGGTTAGATAATTTAATTTTGATTAATACTTCTCATTTTTAACCCATGGTGGCTAGGGCGTATTCAGAGAGGGGGAGGCACACACACCACACACGAAACGTACTTGATGTTAAAAGAATAAATAGTGGAATCAGTTGAATCGATGCAAACCAGTTTCTAAAAGTTCATCGGTAGGAGAGTCATGGACAAGTCTGAAAAACTAACTTCAAGAGTTTGCTCAAGCAAACTTTCTCTCACTTTCTCTCAGTATCTATTCGTATATTCTTCAGATACCAAATTCCTTCAAAGGAAAATCTTAAACATTAAAAAATATAAATATAGAATATAATTGTCAAAGGTAAAATAAACTCCAATCACACAAAAATAGTGTTACCCTATTTTTCATCGACCGCACTGCAGTAAAGGCGTTTACCCTGGGAGAATAAGGAATGCCCCGTTTCTTCCAGTAATCGTCATTTCTTGACATATATCTGAAAATAAATAGAAGCAAATTAATTTGTTGAAAGTGTCCACAATAACGAAGCATTCAATCTCAAAACCAGTCGCAAAAGTTTGAAAATCGTTAATTACTTAGAAAATTCTCCATTCCACCAATTTAGTTTGAACACAGTAAACAAATCCTTTGGAATACCTGTGAATATGTTTTTATTTTCACGATATTGTTTCGAAATATTATGCGTAGTACTAATACAGCTAACGATCGCATCGTTAGTACAATGTGTGAAAATAAAATTTGAAGTTATTCGTTACAAATTTGAATTTTAAGCAAGCCGATCAATTGATTTAGTGGTCAGGGTTCTGGCTCCTAGATCGAAAGGTTCTTCGTTCAGGAATAGATGTTTGTCCGTCTGGAGTAAATGTGTGGTCTCTAAACGGTTTGTGCCTTAAATGCATGGTGTGTGAGGTGTAACGTCAGCCCACCCCCCGTAGTGCTCCAGGATAACGCCAAGTTGTTCACAACTCAGCCCTTGTAGTGCCATGATGACTAATGTTCAATGGCATTGGAAAAAAGAACATTTTAAGCAGTGAGAATGTGTTTGAAGAAGAGTACAACTCCCAAATTTGCCCGACATTGCCCCGAAACTACCAAATTAGGTATTGCGTATTTAACTAACTTCTGAAGAATCTGGCAACAGATTCAAGCAGAAGCAAGAACTCAAGTTCTAGCAATATCAACAAAATTCGAAATTTTGAAAGAACTTCAATAATAAAACAGTAAAAGTGAAACAGTGAACAGTAAAAGTGAAAGGCGTTCTAGATCTAGTTCGAAATCTCTATTTGATCAATCTATTAGTCGATCAATCGAAAAGTATCGAAAGTATTTAAATCGAAAATATATTAATTTCAAACAGCTTGGAATAGAGGGTTTATGCTTATATTGAAGTAAAAATAATCATGAATATAATCACGTCCCTGCATTCTGAAATTAAAATATCCCCATTGCCATAAAAATGGGCATGTTAGAGAAGTGTGCGTTTTGGAATTGTTTAAACATAGAAGAGATTCAGAAACCGGTATGATGTTCATCTAATACCTTACAACGAAGATAATGATTACACAATATATAAGGTTTTAGATGTATGCATGAATTCTACTAAAAATGACAGAATATTTGCATTAATATTAGAGGGTGAAATATTTCCTTTTGAATGTGATTCCAAGAGTCCAGTCAATATCATAAATGAGATGATTTCAAGTCTTTAAATGAAAATGGACCAATTTTAAAAACAGATGTATACAGTTTAGAAGATACACTAGGTGAACATTTTAAGCCCTTGGGGGCACGAACCAAACTTCTGATGTTGAACAAATTCTCATTTGTAATATAAATACGCCAATTAGAAAAATTCTAAAGAAATATTCTTGTTTTCGAATCAAAATTAGGTCAAATACCGGGCCTTGTTCCAGAAGAACAATGACGCAAGTAGAATTCATCAATTTATTCAGAAAAAGAAAATTAAGAACACCGTTCATGATTAATATTATTTACAAGGTGTGAGAAACTGTGGGGATTAAAATGGAATTAATAATAGCATATTATGTCACTTTTAAATAATGCTACTCGTACAGATATACCTTGAAAAATTCCCCTCAATTTTGTAGTTGCGTCTTTGTTCTTACGAGACAATGAATATGTTCGCTTAAATTACTCTTAGATGCAAAACCAGTATTTTAAAAACCACGTCCAGAACCATATGTATTAGAAGAAATAGTTGATTAATAATTAGATAAACTTGAAAAACAGGGTATAAGAAATAAATCATTCAGAACGGGGTTCACAGCTTGTCGTTTCAAAACCAGAAGGTTCTATTCCAATTTGCACCGATAAACAATTGTTCGACGCCAGACATTTGATTCCGAGACTTGAGGATATATTTAACAGATTATATGAAGGCTCATATTATTGTACATTGGATATTTATAGATCTTATTTGCATTTGTTAGATGAAAGCTCAAAAATTCAAACTATTTCAACTCATCGTGGAACCTTCTTGGCTAAACAATTTTTTTGGAATCAAAGGATTAAAAATGGTGTTAAGTCCAATAAGATGGGAGTCTGTTTCTCAGTCTCACAATGAGCACTCTTTACCCTACTGGTGTTTATCTGGACGAAATATCTCGTCATTAGAAGAAAATTGACTAGATCTTGTGAACGAGCTACCTCGTCGAAATCACTTGGAGGGTTAAGCATTTTCCAGTATCCGACCAAACATTCTTGGTCTCAACTGATGGCAAATCAACGGCAACATCAAAACAGAACATTCACATGAAGTCTGACATGTCTGAATTAAGCCTAAGAATGCGAACTTTACATGTGCCAGGAAAGCATGTTCTCACATGAGCGCCCAAAATTCAATAATTTGCATGTCTGGTACAGAGGAATTTGTATTTCAATTGAAATGGATGAATGTTTACTGGTGTTTGATTGTTTGTATTATGTCTATAATTTTATATCAGTTCCATCGCTAAGAATTTTTAGACTTAAAAACTGAATACGTTTTTCTTGGCGCATTTCTTAAAATCTTCTAGGACTTTAAATTTATGTAACTAAGAACTACTTAGAATGGTTGGCTTGTTGTGTTTTATGACGGCCATATTTGGCTCAGCTGCGCAAAACACAAGACAACCTCAAACTATGAACTACTTAGAATAACTCATGAATTTAGTACACCTACCTATAATAGCATTATTTTAATCTACTTTATAATTTTAATTATTAAAAGAATTGAAAGTATCGTAAACTCTTTTATTTATATTATTTTTAAAAATTTTCCGACAATCTAAAAATGGGAAGGCAAAGATTATAATATATATTTTAAAATCATGACCAACACATAAAGTAGTCAAATTTTAATTTTTAGGAACTTCAGAGTTAAAATGTAGAAAAATATGTTAAACGGATCTCTGGAATTTAAACTTGAATGATGAGACATGAAGAAAACCAAAACTTTTTATATTTTCAGGCAAATAAAATGTCTACACAAACAATTTCGGGATTATAGTTTTATGTATAAATAGGTCACTCAGTCACAGTAACATATAATTCAAAAATTGATAAAATTTTAATAGGGGAAATTAAGTTTTTAAATATTGTTTACAACGTACAATACCCAATGTAACTAAATGGTCTAATTAGCCCTAGCGCAACATAAAATGACTGGATAACTTCAAACCAAAACAGACAACGCAACTAAAATTTAATTGTTTTCAGTCTTTATCTCACTGTAAATGAAAGAATCAAATCGGATTCAATATATTCTTGTTCACCATCTAAAATCACGAATATTCTGTAGCAATTAGAAACTTACAAATCCTTTCGTACGCTTGATTGAAACAAATATGCCTGAAATCAGCAGATACCTTAAAGCAAAGGACAGCAATTCATTCTTGAATTATAACAAAAATATCAGAATCCTTCTGAATATGTTTGTCATTACGAATGTTTCAGAAAATAAAACAAGAACTGAAACATTCATGTACAAGGATATATCAAAAAGTAAGGTGAATGTGTCTCTAAAACTCAGAGCTTTTTGTGTAGCTAATTAATTTTTTTATATGTGGCAGGTACCAAGGTGATAGAAGTGTGACGGCTTGCAGAAACTTCTACGTCAACCCGTCTGGTGCTTAGAGCAAATCAAAGATGGCGCATCGACTTGAGCATTACTCCAAGGAGGAGGTGTCATTCGTTTTTTATGGGCCAAGGGGAAAAAACATGTAATATTCATCGAGAATTGTTGGAAGTCTATGGAGAGAGTTTTATGTCGCAGAAACAAGTGTACGTGTGGAGTAACGACACGAATGTGGCTGTCGTCGATGCCATGATTCGTGAAGACAGAAGAGTGAGGTTGCATGATATTGCAAATGCATTGAATAGCTCATATGGTTCAGTGAGCAGTATTACCATTTTGGATTACCATTTGTTTGGCCCCTGAAGAAACACCTCCGTGGGCAGCGTTTCCATACACTGGAAGAGGCACAACACTTACCTGGTTAGGGAACCTGGAGCAAGATTTCTTTGAAAAGGGCATGGATGATTTGGTGCTATGTTGGAATAAATGTTTAGACCACTATGGTTCCTTTGTCGAATGATAGTGTGATACGATTTGTCAAACATAATACATTTTCATATATTTATCTCTCTCTCTCTCTCTGTGTGTGTGTTTTACTTACTTTTTGATACTCCTTTGTATTTCAGTTCCAAACTTATCGACAGAGATGAAAACTTGAAAGGGAATGATGCTGTCGATGTCGTATTTAGTAATGGATTTTACCATCGCCTTACTAAATGAAGAACTACTCAACTTGTCCATGATCCACAATCCCAGTTACTCCTTCCATATTGGGCCGCAGTAGCCCAGCCGGAAGAGCAACGGATTAGCAACCGGAGGGTTGCGAGTTCGAAACTCGATCCAGCCAAAGACCGTCGTGTATATGGGGTCCTCACGTTGGCGTGGTGTGGATGTTTGGAGAGTGGATTGCCAGCTCAGGTGTTGTTCTCAGTCATCTGATCGTGGTTCTAAATTACAAGGCGGTTGTCTTGGATCTTTCCTTTCGGGATTGATCGCAGACCGTTGTCAATAGGCCGTTGGGATGCTCCAGTGCGACGTTAATTAACTACTTACCACCTTCCCATGTTTTAGATTGTATTGGCGTCTCTGGATACTCCTAGAAGATCAGGAATAAATCGCTATCCGACTTGAATAGCATGGTCCTTTGGACTAAGTCTGGGTTATACCTTGACCAAAGAGAATAGTAACACTTTCACATTACGTAAAAGACGCTTCAGACGCTATTATTTAAGACGCTAATTAAGACTTGAATAGCATGGTCTATATTAATAATAGCATGGATAATATTAATTAAGACTTGAATAGCATGGTCTTTTGGACTAAGTCTAGGTTATACCTTGACCAAAGAGAAGAGTAACACCTTCACATTACTTAAAAGACGTTTCAAACACGAAGTGAACGTTTTTGATTTCTGTCTAAACATTGTCGAAAGTTTATTTTATTTCAAATCAGGAAACATTTGTATTAAAAATTTTTTGAGTTGTTGAATAAACGTAAACGTATCAAATTAAGACCGATTTTAAAAATGTGTGAATATAAATATTTTTCAAAATAAACCGGCGTGCAGATTGATTTTTAACCATTTGATACTAAGCAATTAGAGAGCATTATTGTTTAAGTATAATCTAGAAAAGCGCACTAAAAACATTTACTGGACGATGGTAAAATGTGGGTTAAAATTAAACTTTCAAGTTAAAAAACTTACTCGAGTTTAGACAATTGATCACATTGTTTACTATACACTCTTAAAACGGAAATATTTTGCTGCATTAAAAACTTGAAATTCGTAGTACTACTTGACAGAGATTGCATAAATTTAGAAGATTCTTTTGTGTGCAATGCGTTAAAATATCTATTTCATTACGTATTTAATACTCACAATTCTTCATATACCCATTCCATTAATTGTTCTCTAATCAAGTAAATGATTTAACTGAAATAAGTTAATTCTTTGAGTTTCATAGAGTTTAGTAAATGCAAGAGAATACGTAAGGATTGGTTCATAGTTTCACACGACAAAATATGAGTAAATTTCATTAAATTTACAATGAATAATATGAGTATAGTCGATATGAATACAACAAATGTAAGAACAAGCTCACGATAAATTGAGAGAATCAGTATTAATTTAAATTTTTATAACTTACTTCCAAAGCAGGAAGCCGAGTGCACAAGCTATTGCTGTCACTTCAGCTATCCACATCAAAAGGACTGAATTATACATATTTGACGCCCACAAAATTACTTTACTCACAACGAGTGCACTCTAGTTTCTGTCTGTCAAACAGTAATGGTTGTCTACACTATCTAAGGGATCACACTCAATCTTAAATAGCAGTCTACATCCTCATTGCAAGAGATACAACAATTTAATTTCGGTCGTTATCACTAGTTTCCACTTTTTATCAATGCAGTGATAAGTCGATCGGCCCGTACGTAATCGTAAACAAATCAGATAACATTAAGCGTTTTTAATATCTTGCTTGCTTCATAAATGGAATTTTTATTTGCGTTTATTGATTGAATGTTGAGGTTGCAATATGTAATGGAAAAATATGTTGACAATATGTTGAAGTTCAATAGAAAAAAATGTTTTTTGGGTGTTATTTTCACCGTTTGCTTGCGAACAATTTATTTTTGTTAAGAAAAAACTTTGTAAAACAATGTAATGCTTTGGATCTCTGTAGGTTAGATAAGAAATAGTCAAACGCACAAAACTGAGGAATAGGAAGTCTTTCAAAACAGGTTAGAACAATAATTTGTCCACAGTGGAAAAATAACTTCGTGTTTCCACGAACTTTTTTGAAAATTACTGTTGCTGCAAAAGAAAATGTCTTTTTCTATCTTTTAAAGCTCAACATCTTTCATGCATCCATTTGAGCTGTTGTTTTCTAATCAAGTATGTAATACAGTACTTATCGCTATAATTGAGTATAAGTTTTTGAAATTTCATATTTTAATAAATACTTCAAGATCATAACTTCAAACGAGAAACCGTTGAAGTTCATTAGATTCGCGATCAATGGCTTCAGATATACAGTCGGGAGATGCAATGAATGTAAAGTTGAGGATTTCGGACTCCATGGGCCAGGCGACTCATCCTTGTAGACCTACGGTGATTTAAAAAAGTATTTGGGTACAAGAAATATTAATATTTAATTGAAAATCAGCAGATGTTACACCAAAACTAACCCTTTTTCATTTCATTCGGTATCTTAGAACTGTACTCAATGGGTTAGAAGCTTAAAGTAAAATTAAAATTATAAACGAATACAAAATTTTAAATTTTTGTTTCATATTGAGTGTTCTAAAAAGTATTGGGAGTCTGAAAATAATGCAACAAATAGCAAATTTCTAATAACTAAGAAAACCACTTATTTTAAAAGATACTTTAAATGCGAAACTGGTCATTTTAAGTATTCACGACAAATTCGGTAGGGCCCAAAAAAGTGGAAGATATCCCTTTCGATCTTAAAAAACTTATTAGTTTCTTTGGAATAGTAGAAAACTTAAGAATAGAAAAGTGTTGAATGCAAACAAGTCTACACAGAAAAGGTAAATTGACTTTTGAAGTCCGACGAATGTTTAAATAGACCTTTAATTCCAAATTTGTAAGAAAATTCGACTTTCATGGTTGAATAGATAGTTAAAAGCCATACTCTAATAAAGGGAATCAAAGGGCTTTCACAGAGAAAAGATAATTCGCAAAGGAGCCTATATCAAGCAGCATCGAGAATTCTGTAACTCGATTATATTTATAAATGTATCTAAGCTCAATATCCTTTAACCGTCCTGGTGGTTGTCCAGACGAGTTATCTCGTCATCAGCTCAAAATTGACCAGATCTTGATGGACAAGATATCTCGTCATTTTAAGAAAACTGACCAGATCTTTATCTTGTCATAAAAAAATCGACAATGTCTTGATGACAATATATCTCGTCATAAGCAAAATTTGTCATGTCTTGACGACGAGATATTTCGTCATTAGCAAAATTGGTCAGATTTGAGGGATGAGATATCTCGTCGAAAACACTTGGAGGGTTTAGTGATGGAGCCCAATACTAAACATGAACTGAAAACTCTTACTCCTACAATAAGACATGGTGATGGTTGTAAATGGTCCTGGGCTTTATATTAATGCTTTTTTGGTGTTAGAATGGAAAATTGATCGACTGTGAAGGAGTGAAATATTAATATATTTAAATATTCTGAAAGTAATGAGTTAAAAGAAAGAGCTAAGAAATTGATATAATGTCACATTTTAAACCTTACCCGAACAAGATCCGACGCATAATATTGGTACATTATTGGACCCTATAGGACTGTCCAAAGTCACTAGACCTCATGTACAAAGTCCAGATTTCAATCCTATTTTAAATATATGATATTGTTTGCAGTATAGAATTAACATGTTTAAAATATCCTATGAAAATTAGCTTTGTGAATAAATCCTTCGTAGAATGGGTAAATAGAACCAATTATTTGTGTAAATCATTCAAAATCAAGACCAAATAGATTTAGACAAGTCAACTAATGCAAATTAGGTCCAAAAAGGATTTATTTTAAAATAAACTTCTAAAAACTTATTTAATACCCTGACTGTACCAATACTATTTTGACCTTTGTGTTCATTACGAACACGAAAAGATATATACAAAATTTCATATTTCTTTGCTATTATTTTTATTTACTCTTTTGCTTAAAAGATCTTATTTAGCCCTAAGTTATTTTATGTAACGAAAAATATGTACTTTAAGAAAAAAAATTCATATTATTTACAGAAATTATCTACAGTTGTTTGTGCCCCAATGCTTTTTTGATTTCACTTGCTTCGTCATTCTACTCTAAGACTCCTTCATCTACTTCAGGTCAAGTTAACTTGGATATATGTGTTTCCACTAGATTGGATCCATCCAGCAAAAATTATTTCAGAATAAAATTTTGCATACAATTTGAAGCAATTGAATGTTTAGTTTGCAATTCAATATTTTATTGTTTTTATTTCATTTTATTATTTAATTTTGTTGAATATTGCATCGTAAGCTCTTCAACGAATAAAATAGAGCCAGTCCGTTTAAAGGAATTCTACTTTTTACAACAAACTTAAAGTTAAACTAAAAAAAAATATCGCCGTAGCGCTCAATTTTGCCTATTTTTCCACTAATTTATTTCTCCCTGTCGAATGGTTAAAAGTTGCTCCTTTAGAAGTGCTGGGATACAGTCATTGGACGAAACAAACACACCGAATAAACGTCTACGCCAACAAATGTGATATCAACAGTTCTGTTCAAATTTTAGCATTACAATTCTAAGTTTTGTACAGTTACTACTAGTTAAAAAAAGAATTACAAAAGATAACAAACTATGATTAATAATATGCATATGGACAATTCCATGTGACTCATGTTACAAGCAGACATCAATTTTCAGTATTAAATTTAATGTAAATAGAGAATGAATTAAGATTACTTAACAAAACTTGATTTATAAACTCATTGATACGTTCCTAAAGCATCTGCGTCATAATTTAGAACTTTAGTGTGAATTTAATTTCCCATTGGCAACATTTCAGACTGTGACTCACGTTACAAAAAAGGACATAAATTTTCTAGACTTTCAAATATGACAGATTTTCTTTTCTAAGAGAAGTTAATCGGAAAAAAAGAATTTAAATGCTTCACTAAGAGTAGTAGGCCATGGCAAACCTCAGAAAAATGAAATTTTTGCATTAATTAATAAAGTAAATTGACATTTTTATGTGACTCACGTAACATACTTTTGTGACTCACGTAACATACTTTTGTGATTCACGTAACATACTTTTATGACTCACGTTACATTTGTGAATTCTGAGAACTGAATGCTTATTAATAACGTTTTTTAAATTTTAATCGGCGCTAAAATTAACTGTTTTACATATATTTGAGAATAATTGCTTATTAATGAGAGAAATTGCAATTAAAAAAATTAAATAATGCCCTATAAACATATTTATTTGCAGTGAAAGTGCGAAGTAAATTGTCATTTTGATTCAAAATTGTGTTTAATCTGAATTTTGCTAGTTCTTCCTTCGTATCAAACATATTTGTCTTCACTACTTTTTAGCAGCTTCTACGAATTCGTGCGCATTATTTACTAAGCACCCTTTTTTCTCTTGGTCAAAAACATGTCGCTTCAGACTGCCTCAAATTCCGTCTACTGTACAATGGTAAGCCCTGTGATTTTGCAAAATAATTCCACGTAATAGATACTTTGTACTTTTATTCCTGTGTGTTAAGAGAAGCTGCTATGTAAGCGTTTTTAAACTGGTCCCCAAATAGACCGTCAGACCAAATTTCAACATTTTGCACATAAGTTGAAATGCTTTGTAATAAAAAAGATATGTATTCAATAAGGACCTCTTTGGAATGATCCCAATAATCTGATGTTATTACCACAGGATGGATGGAACCCAAATAATAAATGCAAACAAGCTCAGTTGTTTCCGATATGTACTTTGGATCTCATCCTGAAAGGTACGAGTGTAGTTTTCAGAAAACTTGCATCACGCACAAATCAACCACCAAATGTTTTGAAATTGCAAGATCATGTATAGATTGATATGCCTTAGCTTGATGTCACTTAAAGTAATAATGCTCCAGAAATTGTGGAATGATGTTGATACAAATCCAAATATGACTCAGAACCTTCTATCTTTTTAAGATTGCTTTCTGCATCTTGTCTCCAAAAATACCACGCCAGACCAAATTCTTCTGTTCCAGGCAACGGATAAATTTTTTTAATAACTTGTGCATCTTTGCAAATGCCGCATTGACTTAGCCAACAATTTTTAGGACTGCACAATCATTTTTCTGGGAATGAATGGGAGTAAGCGGGAACACTTTCAATGTAGAAGTGTAATGTATTTACAACACCTATATGAAATTCTCATGATATATACGTAAGAAAACATGTAAAATCTCATTTCTTTGATCTCATTCAAAAGAACATGCTTTGGGCACAATTCAAAACTCTTGCTCTTACTAAGCTCTGATGGATTTTCTAGTTTGAACATTTCAAACACTTCCTTCAGTGAGCACATAAGATGATGAGCTTGCTTTTTATTTTAAGTTCATTTTCCCAAATCGTGACGACGTCTTTACGTCCAGGAGTCATTCGGCTAATATAATCTCGTTGATAAATGATATAATTTTGTCTACTTTATCTCTACTCAAAGCTGATGATTTCGAATGATTGCTAATTGAATCAAAGCTTGCATTTAAAGTCACAGTGCAAATGCTGCTAAACACTTTACTCGCCACAACTTCATTACGATATGGTATGCTAAGTAAACCTCGTTTTGCTTGGGTCATAGCTTTGCGAAGTGTTTGCTTTTTTGTACAATTGAGGTGTTTTTTCTTTGAATTCTCTTTGTTCCTTAAAACACGATATTTTTTAACTCTATTTCTAACTTTTTTCCTTCTGCATCAGTATTTCATAGGAACCGGTACTTTTCTTTTATTCGTCATAATTTCTTTCTTGCTTTAGTTTTTCTCTGCGCTTTCTTTGCCTCTCAGTAGCAGGTAGATGCCATAATATATTTTATATTATATAAAGAAAAAGAACATGTTTTCATAAAAATGAATCTATCACAAAATCGTTTGCACTTCAAATTTTAATAGAAAATAAAAGCCAATTTTTTGTGTACAACATTTAACCTGATGACAGGTTCTGTGACTCATGTTACAAAATTAAATGAATTCTGTCTTTTAAGAAAAAGCATGAGTTAAAATAAAATTTTTCATTTACTGTTACTCTTCATATTAAGTAAGAGGAAAGTGGAAGTTTTAATTTAAATATAGTTTTTTAAATTCTTTTAAAATATTCTGTTTTTGTGACATACGTTGAATTATAGTACGTACTTTTTTGAAAATTATTCCAAAAATAAAGTAATGAATATCTGTTACAAAATTAGACATAATTTCTTCTACTGAAATCTCCCTTTCTATTATGCTTGAAAATTAAACAAAAGTACACAATAATATTAGAAAAAAATGCATGCGAAGACAGCCCAAGTTCACTGTAAAAAATCTTCACATCTATGGTTTTAGAACAGCTGATCATATTCAGATAAAATAAATACGTAAGGTGTTGGCAAATTCAAGTTTAAGAGCTTTGAACTATCTATAAAAGAACTAAAGAAAATTTGAGTTAATTTTCTACAAAAATTTTTTCGCTTCCAAGTCCCACGTTTCGTGGAATTGCCCATATCTAATTCACAGCAAGGCACGATACAAAATCAGTCCGTTGTCCTGGAAACACGAGCATTCGGTTCCAGCTTGATTCGTGCGGTTTCGTAACACAATACGATGGAGTCGTTACATTTTATAAAATTCTGCTTTTTATTCAAAAATAGAAATTGTGGGCCAAAGTTACAATCAGACTTTGGGTAGCATCGACCCTTCCTTGACTGTTCAATATTTTCTAAAAACATTCAAACTAAATTTAAATTGGATTTATTTTACTAAATGCAGAAAAATCGATGTGCAGTGTAAAAAAATTCCTTCCTTAATTTTAGTTTAAAATTGATAAATTAAAGAAAATATGTACTTTTGTCCCATAAATCAGGGGTGTCAAACTCAATTAAAACACGGGCCACTTAATGCAACTGGAAAGATTCACGCGGGTCACATCACATTTACAAATTTTCTTAAAATTATATTTTGAAGTGAGGATTCAGGAATATGGATAGGATAATTAAAACACGTTATGTAATTAAGTGAATTTAGGGTAATAATTTATAATATTGCTATAGAATTGCTTTTATTTAAACGTTTATTTAATTTAGTGCATTTATAAAACTAAAATAATTTTTTTTTACCGGAAACTGCCAGCGCTTTCCTCCTCCTAGTTTTCCAATATCTAGATTAAAAGACTGAGAACAGACAATTTTCTTCACTATGGGAGATAGATGTTTATCAGTTAATCTTGATCTGTAGGCCGTTTTATTTGATTTCCTGGACGAAAATATATAGAGAGAGTTGCTCACACAAGTACGTACTCCCAAAATAGCTTTAAATTTGTGCAGCAAACTTTTTAATTTCCGGGTGTTTTTCACTTAAATAAGGATATATTTTGGGAATTCCTACTTCTCGATATCTGTATTTTAAAACCGAATCATTCTGGAAATCAATTAATTCCAGTTGTATCGAAGTGGGAGCATTTTCAACTTCAAAGGAAAAAGGCCTAAAAAAAGAGAAAACATCTTTTGTAACTCTTTGAAATCAATAAAACGAGAGCATCATGGGCCACAAAAATTATTCAGAGCATCGTGGGCCACAAAAATTACCTCGGGGGCCGCCAGTTTGACACCCCTGCCATAAAGGAACATGCGCGTGTGCGAGTGACAAAAACCAACTTTAAGCGACAAAGGTACTCTCTTTCGAGGATGGCTTTGCGCGATGAAATATCAGTGATTTCACTCGCAAAAAATTAGATTGCCGCATTATCGGATGTACACAATACAGATCTATCGGTACTGTGTACATCCAAGTTAAATTGATCTTTTTAAAGATGGGAGATAACGTCAGATAAGTATTCTTTCTTAGCATTGCGTCAGATTAAGAACTTCCGGAGGCGAGAGCTCGAAAATGTGAACGTTCGTGTGATCTTACAAATTCATCCATTTGACGGAGTTTTCACCATCGGCTGCTCATTGCTCTCTTTGGCCTATTTCACATGCAACGGTTTCTTCCGTTCGGGAAAAAAAGTCTGTTTTCTTTCTCACGTGCGTCGGATCACACACAACGGTTGTTTTCTATGAAACCAATAGCCCGCTGTGTTGCTCCAGTGTGACGTTAATTGAAATACCTACCTACCACGAATTGTTAAAAGAAACAACGATTCTTTTCCAAAAACGTTTTGTTTTTTTAAAAATGACCAATTTGAATTTGACCAAAATATTTACGGGGCTGTGTATTCATAACTAGTTTGGAAATAAAACAACTTCGAACTGAAATTATAGAGCAAAGATTGATAATGCTTTGTTTGGGGAAACAGAATAACGCCATACTTCAAACTTTCAATATTACTAGTAGAATTACCCTGGCGATGTTCGGGTTGAATTGGTTAAATGTTGATTCTATTTCATAGAAAAATGCAAGCATCATTTAAGTGTACAGAAAATTTTTAACATTGTTTTAACTTTTTCATAGCTTCTGCAATTTACTTCGGACGCAAATATGTATGCATAATATATCGATCCATATAATCCATTTCATATTCATCACACTCTCGCTGTAAGACAAACTACAGACTTGAACAGACAATACCAAGAAGCTCGGCACCTGCAGCAAGACTTGAACAGACAATGCCAAGAAGCTCGGTTGGTTGCAGAAAGGATATTTTATGTTGATTAGAGTAGGTAAGAATACTGGACTTCTGAATAATGCAGCAAATGCATTACGTAGTACGTGAAAAATAAACCAAGGTGGACAAGTAATGAAATTTCTCGTATGAATTTTAATATCATGTGTTGTCGCACGCTTTATTCAGAATTAAAGCTAACGCTTTCGCAATAACTTTTAATCGTCATAAATTCATAACAAATAAGGTGTATGTATACGCTAGAAATCACGAAAATTGACTAAAATATTGATCTATTTTTTAATAATTCAAAATATTGTCCAACCCCTTAGCTTTCAAACGATACCAAGATCTTGTAAATATTCGAAATTGTTTCAAAGTTACAAGGGTTTGGGTTAAGTACTTTCACCACAGACAAACTCGTTTCCAAAACTTTAAACTCGATTTCTGAAGAACTGTTTTTGCAATAGGATGCTTCTTTCGAACAGTGATAACTCAACAATGAATTGACCTATTATAATTACTTTTGTGTCATTATAATCTATATAATACAGTGGATGTTTTGACCCTGAGTCGAAGTTATTGGTTAAGAAATGAATTTTTAGTCGATTTTTAAATGCTGAAATTCCTGAAAAAATCTTGATTTTTTAGACTTCCTTCGTGAAAACAAATTGCAAAAAAGAACGTATTCCCTCTAGCAACTTGATGGAGGGTCGAAACATGAAGAATAATATTAGGAATGATTTTCAACAGTAATTGTCTTTCTGAACACATTAGAATTTGTGATATCACTGTTCCAAAACGCAAAATCGACTTCTGAAGTCATCTCAGAAAAAACCGGTGCCAAGCTTCTTGGCATTGTCTGTTCAAATCTTGCTACAGGTGCCGAGCTTCTTACCAGGACAGCCAGACCCAAAACACTTTAAAAATTGCATTCTTATTTGATTTCTAAATGTCAGTCAGACGTCAGTGGATACACTCGGGCTTGGAATCTCCCGCGAAAGCAGCACCCGTACGTTGCCATTCCAATTGTGCGTAATACGAACATCGCAATGGCGGAAGAGCTTCATCAGCGGAGGACATGCGAAGGAGCCAAAAGTACAATGCACATGCGCAAAAGTGGCGATTTCACCATTGTTGTCACCAATCTAATGTAGGATTCTATCAGTACTGGAATCAGTTTGCAAGGCAATTTATCAACGTCGCACTGGAGAACACAATGGGCTAATGGCAACGGTCCAGGATCAATCCCGAAAGGAAAGATCCTGTAACGGCAGCTAGGGAAACTGAAAATCTTGCCGGCTCAAGTTTCGAGAGGAAAAGGCCACACCGTAGCGATCACCCGAAACATCTTTCTAACGACTTTTTAACGACAGCCAACCAGCAGGGGTCGGAAATCGTTGTGGCTTCGAAACAAAAGGCAAGCGCCTTTCTGTCGCTCTCTATGACATTTCGAGACAAAGAGGACGGAGATGAATTACGATGACCATTGCTGACAGGGTTTTATGGTCCCCTTTCAAGTCTGTCGTAAAAGTTAAGGGGAGAGGCCAACGTGAGAGAGCCATTCGGGAAGGTCCGAAGATGGTGAGAATATTCAACAGCCAACCAGCACCGACTAAAAGGCGGACCCGAAACGAAAAGGAGGAGTCGAGAAGCACCCAATATATATATAGTTTTTGAGATCTTGAGAAGGAGAGAGGAGCAGACAGAAGAGAGAGAAGAGGAGAGAGAGCTGAGAGAGTTTGGAGAGAGGCGATCAGCAGAGAGACCGTTTTGGAGATAGGAGTGAACACCCGTTCACTGTCGGCGCATTTATCCCGCCTTGGGATTCTATACTCGCCAGAGTATTTTATTGAGAAAGGCTCGCCGTAGCCGTGAGGGAGACCCCTCCGAGAAACCTGTGTCGCCACTCGCCCGAGTAGTGGAGACTTCACCGAGATCTAAAGTTCACCAGAACTGATAAGGCTGATTTATCCCACCTTGGGATTCTATACTCACCTGAGTATTTTATTGAGAAAAGCTCGACCGTAGCCGTGAAGGAGAAGCCTCCTAGAGATCTGTGCAACTGCTCATCCTAGTAGTGGAGATTGATCTGATCCGATCTGGAAAGACTGAGATATCCTGCCTTGGGACTCTATACTCATCCGAGTAATTTTGTTGAGGAAAGGCTCACTCGTAGCCGTGAATTAGACTCCGCCGAGTGAATTGTGAGGCTCGCCAGCAGCCATAAGCGCCTCGATAGAACTTTGGACATTCCAACGAACTAACATTAAATGAACTCTTCATTCATTTTTCCGACTTTTGTACAAATTGTAAAATAAATTACATTAGTCTAGAAATGGATACTTTTGAATGGTAACTAGTCTCAACTACCCGGGGACCAAGACGTTACAATCCCAGGACAACACCACATAAATTTTAACCACGGTCAGATGACGAGGCAACACCTAAGCTGGCGCCCCACCACGCCAACGGGAGAACATTTGAGGCTGCGACAGATTGAAAATGCACCAGCCCCCCTTTGTGCACGACGGTCTTTGGTTGGATTCGAACTCAAAACCCTCCTTTGCTAATCCGTTTATTTTGCAACCGGGTTACCACGTCCTAAAGTAATTTGGAGTTTTCGAATTGTTAATCGATAGATTGATTTTTTTTATGGCGCTAGGGGCAAGTCTCTACAATCTGCTCCAAACGATCAGTAATTAAGTAATCAGAATATATCCGCAAATATTTGAAAAGTTCTTGTAAATCAAACGTTTAAGGTGTATGTATATACTAGAAATCACGAAACTTGACTAAAATATCGATCTATTATTTAATAATTCAAAATAGTGTGCAACCCCTTAGCTTTCAAACGGTACCAAGATCATGTACATATTCGAAATAGTTTTCAAGTTACAAGGGTTTGGGTTAGGTACTGTCATCATAGACAAACACGTTTCCAAAACTTTAAACTCGATTTCTGAAGAACTGTTTTTGCAATAGGATGCTTCTTTCGAACAGTGATAACTCAACAATGAATTGATCTATTATAATTACTTTTGTGTCATTATAATCTATGTAATGCAGTGGATGTTTTGACCCTCAGTCGAAGTGATTGGCTAAGAAATGAATTTTTAATTGATTTTTAAATGTTGAAATTCCAGAAAAAATCTTGATTTTTTTAGACTTCCTTCGTGAAAAAAATTGTAAAAAAGAACGTATTCCCTCTAGCAACTTGATGGAGAGTCAATGCGAGATGATGATTTGGCGCCCCCTATTTCAAAGATGCACCGTATTGTTTCCCTCCCCCTAAGAATAGCCTACTGTGAAATTGATTCATTTTATTACGTGTAATGCGTATTTTATATTGCCAGTTTCTTTTCTGCTAGGCCTTCATAAGCTAATGGATTTTCTGTTATTGAACACATTCGTTGTACTTAAAAATAGTTATGCCGTGGTAATTGGTTTACAAAAAAGTCAAAGGTACTTCTTCATTTCGAAATCATTTAGTACAGTAATCATTTAGTACAGTAATCATTTAGTACAGTAATCATTTAGTACAGTAATCATTTAGTACAGTATCTGGCGCCCTTGGCAAAGGTAAGACTTGGCGCCAACATGTCAAAATGTATACAGGCAGAACTAGGGCTAAATCTAAAAAGCGTAAGTGGATATACTACTTCATTTATAATTAAAAAATTTCATAAAATAAACTACATGGAAAATTGTAAAACCTAAAACCTACAACTCTAGTTTCCTTGCTTTTCGCAAGGCTAATTCTGTGACTATGTCATAAAAGTTCATATGTTCTGACACCTTTTGTAAAATGGATGAAATAGCAAGGTTTGTCAAACTTTCTTGCCCCATGCTAGACCGGAGGTAGTTTTTAATATGTTGCAACGTACTAAAACTGCGCTCGCAGGACGCCACTGTAAACCAGGGGTCTCCAAACTACGGCCCGCGGCCAGACCCGCGAAGGGTCATTGTCCGGCCCGCGGAAACCCGGTCGATGCAGCATGCAATATACATATAAATATGTATGTATGTATATATATAGACCATCACCACAAATAAAAAAACTTGTATATATATATATGTGTGTGTGTGTATTGTTGGCCCGCCTGACTTCCAGGATTTTTCAATTAGGCCCTCAAGTGAAAAAGTTTGGAGACCATTGCTGTAAACGGTAAGGTAAAAAAATCTTGAGGGCAATTTCTATATTCGGATATGGATCTTTAAAAGAAGATTTACATATGCACTTTAACAAGTCAAGTTGGATATCTGATTCTATATCATCAATGAGTTCCACAACTAGAGTTCGTCCTCTGACCGTGGTTTAAAATTACATGGTGCTGTCCTCGGATCTTTCCCTTTGGGATTGATCCCGGACCGTCACCAATAGACCGTTGTGTTGCTTCAGTATGACGTTAATTAAAATACCCCCCACAATTAGAGTTTGGAAACATTTGTATTCAAATTTCTATGTTTGTTATTATGGTCAATAGATGGCAGCAGCGAACAGACCTAAAAAGAATGTAAACGCATGCAAAATACGATACAGCGTTTCTCAAACTATGCTCCGCAAAACAATTCCCAGTGCTCCGCGAAAGGGTAGCACATGTTTAAAATTAAAAATATTTTTATTAAACATACTTTAAAGTTTAAAATTAAAAATATCGTTTACGAAAAAAATGGAACACAAATATTTGAATAGTATGACCTTTTGCGCTCTCGGTGTGTAAGAAAAAAAATCGAGTATAAATCATTTATCACCGATCAGGTGAAACATTGACTATATTATAAAAAGGTAGACGGCAATCAATGTGTCAGTTTCTCGTCCGCCAGTTGACAAAACAAATTTCCGTCAAAAGGCAACACCAGACAACACAGAACCAGACAACACGTAGCCAGACAGAGGCTGGATTCACTGTCTCCGCTTTTGCAGAAACAATTAGAAGCTTCGACACCTTTCCAGAATTATCGGAAATTTTTTTATTGCATATAAAACTGGTGGTTTACTCACTACTCAAATCAGTTGCATTTTAGTCAACATTCATTCGAGAACCGACAAATTATAAAGTTCATTATATGTAATTTATTATTTTTAAAAATCAATTTTCTGTAGCTTCTCATATTTTTTATTTTGATGACAAAATATCTGTCTTGTGGAGGTTTCTTCAAATACTAAATTAGTGATACGGGGAATAACGTCGATTTTCTTTCAATGGCTGGAGACGGGGTCCTTAAAAAGCATCAAAACTTTTGCGAAAGCCAATTGGAATAGACTTGGAAGCATCAACAGCTAAGAGGCATGTACTCGTTTTGGTATTATTCGATGTTTGAGGGGACACAGCACCCCAAATGTATTAAGATATTTAGTTCTTTTATTTTTTTTAAAAATGAACCGTATTAAATTTAAAAAATATAGTCATGGCTGCAGACTAAAGCAAACATTCCATAATCGAGAAAGTAGGAGAAATAAACAAAATTTTTATTATTTATTTGCACTTCAGTTTTATTAGTTTTTCCATTTTTTTATATCAAAGAAAAAAATTAAATCTTTAAATTAAGTAATGTTAAAAAAGTAAAAATTTATTTTGCACTTTAAATTTTAATGCCGAAAACAGTAATTTTCGTTTGTAGATGAAATTTCAATTATATAATTTAAAATACCATAAATTGTAAAATAAACAAAAATATGTTGAGAATTGTTTGTTGTTTATAATTCGTTGTTTTGCTTCTTCTCAAGCATACGAAAACTATATGCCCTGTCCATTTTCGTACACCTAGTCCTGCAATCTGTTGTCTGTCATTCCTGTAACAAAATGGTTAAACTCATTACGATATGTTAAAATCTTGAAAAATTGGAATCCCTAAAAATAAAATTTTACTATTCACGCATAAGATTTTGCATTATAAGATTTTTTAAAGTTTTACAGTATTTTCTTTTAAAAAACCCCTCAGTGAATCTTTTTAGATGCAATATCATTTAAACTTTTTACTGAATTTATGCTGTTGTTATATAGAGCTAATGGCCATACTACTTTCTAATTGCAGTGCGGAAGAAGATAGATGTGTTACTGCTGCTGTACAAGCTGGTTTTTCGGATGAATCATTGACTGCGGATGCAACAAACTTGAATTATCGAACAAGTTGCATAGCTCTACTTCCTCGGATACAAGTTCCACAATTAAAAAAACTTTAAAACGGAAGTATCATGATTCTTATTTGGATATTTGGTTCGCTGAGACCACCGATAATAAACCTCAGTGCTAAATTTGTGGCAAAGTCTTGCCGAACAGTTCAATGTATCCAGGAAAAATGCGTCGTCATTTTGAGGGGATCCATCCAGTATGAAAGGAAAAACGAACTGATTTTTTTCAGAAGGAAGTATATTGAACTCAGGAAAGTCCAGAAATGCATATCGTATCATTCAAAAACTGTCAACGAAAAGGCTTTGATGGCATCTTACTTAGTCAGTTACCGAATTGCTCAAGCTGTCGAAACTACTGTTGCTGAAAACCTTATCAAGCCTTGTGTAAAAGACATTATCGAATGCATGTTTGACGTAAAGGCTGCAAAAGTGATAGTCACAATTCCTTTGTCAAATGACACAATCTCGCGAGGAATCGGGGACTTAGCAGAGAATGGGAAAGCTACTTTAATTTCTCGTATAAAATCCACTAAATTTTCGCTTCAAATGGATGAATCAACCTATGTTGCTGGTTTGACAATTCTTATGGTATTGGTGCGCTATCCATATTTGGACTCTTTCAAGAGGATTTACTTCTCTGCAAGCCATTACCGACTACCACAAGTGGCAGTGAAATAGATATTTAAATTATTAGATGAATTTTTCGCGGAGAATAGCATCCTATGGGATAACTGTGTTGATGTGTGTACAGATGGAGCGAAAGTTGTGATTGGTAAGGTGTCTGGTGCAATCGCAAAAATAAAAGAAAAAGCCAAGGGGTGCAGCAGTAGCCACTGCGTTCTTCACCGACATGCTCTTGCAATGAAGAAAATGCCAACTTTTATAAAAGAAGTGCTGGATGAAACTGTTAAAATAATACATTTTATAAAATCACGACCTAAGAATACCAGGTCCTTCAAAATCTTATGTGATGACATGGGGAGTCTGCATACGTCTTTACTTCTTCACACAGAAATAAGGTGGCTCTCCCGTGGTAAACGTTTAATGCGCCTCTTTGAACTAAGGAATGAAGTCAGAATCTTCATGAGTGACAATGATTTTGCTTTGGGAGAAAAGTTGTGTGATGATCGTTGGCAATGAAATTGGCGTATTTGGCAGATATTTTTACAAAAGTTAATGATTTATGTCTCTCACTTCAAGGAGAAGCAGTAACTGTTTTTGATGCTACTGATAAAGTGGAAGGATTTAAAAAGAAATTGAAGTATTGGGTAGAGTCAATCAAAAACGGAAGCCTGGATTGTTTTCCACTAACAAAAGGATTTGGAGAAGAACTCGAATCAGACATTCCTGTGGATATCTTAAACGAGTTTGAAGTTCATCTCTTGCGTTTGATTGATACTTTGAACTGTTATTTTCCAAAAGGATTGCATGAAAACGTAAAAGAAAACGTTTGGGTTATAACACCATACTCTATATCCTAAAAACCATCCTCTCTGACATCACAGGAATATGAATGCTTGCTTGTTGTGACATCAGATACAGCGTTAAGATCAAAGTTTGAAATTCAGAAATCAATCTCAGATTTTTGGTGTACGCTAAAAGATGAATTTAAAATCCTATCAGATAAAACGAAACTTATTCTCCTGCCCTTCGCAACCACTTATTTATGAAAAACAGGATTCTCCGCATACACCGCCTACTAAAGCAAAATACAGATCACGTCTCAATGCAGAGCAAGATATTAAGTTGCAACTATCCGAAATTCAGCCAGATATAATCTCATTGTGCAAATCAAAACAGCCTCATCCTTCTCATTAAATTTCTGTTTCACGAAACCAAGTAAAAATTTGTAACAAATGTAATAATACCAAATTAATAAAATAACAAATTGTGGATCTGCAATATTTGCCCTGAATTTATTTTCAAATTATTTTTTTTCATGTGTGTGTTTTCCGTCTGCAATGGGAAATTAGTGCTGAAAAAAATTAAACGGTGAAATCTAATGTCCTGCAAGCTTAAATGACGAAACTACCTTGTATCGTCAATGCTATTTTGTCGTTCTATTTACTAAATACAGTATATAGCTGCGAGATAAAAATTTAGTGCTACGCGTTGAGTTTCCAATTTCAAAGGTGCTCCGTGACTGAAAAAGTTTGAGACGCTCTAAACTTTAGAGCGTTCTGGGGTCCTTCCAAACCGTTTTGGACAATTTTTTGCCCAGTGTAAATCACCACATACATGACAAGAGGTATTTTGCGTATTTCTAAAATGGAATTTCCAAAATGTTCATTGGAAGATTTTCTATTTGTTTTATTTGGAAACCACTTAGTTTCTTTCACCGAAAACCGCCTAATTTCGTTTGCCTGAACTCGGAAAGGATGAGTTTCGTTTAGGGATTTACCTTTTGATGAAAAGAAAACATCACATTCCCTTCCCAGTACTAGCTACCAATCGCGATGCAACTGTACAATGCACAGTTGCCTCGCGATTGGCAGCTAGTTCCTGATGAAATTCATATTTAAGATATCCGTATCATTCACAAGCAGTAGAGCGCTGTGTTAAATTAGTTTCTGAAGCATCAGCAGCTGTATGTGGCAACGATGCACGAGACGGATTTATAAGATCAAGGATAGCATCTAGAATTGCATTACCCAAATTTGAAACTAAAAGTCAATATCGCAAAGTTCAATGAGACAATTAACCTAAATATTTAGACAAAGAGTGGGAGGATGGTGGAACTCGATATGCAGCCACCTCCAAGTGGTGAGTTCTGGGTTGCTTTCACAAAGAAAGCAAGCGAAGAGCTGCATGAAAAATTCATAAATCTTAAAATTTTATAGATTTCTGTGGCAAATTGGCAACAAAAGATTACGTCGTAGGAAGTTCAAATTTCACACACATGATTACACTTATAGGTGGAAACTTTTCCACATATAGGCTAATAAATTGAGCTAAACTTTTTTGGTGAGCTTTTTCACTCCACCCTACTGTACATGCTATTCGTTTTCAATTCTTTGCGCTTTTGAAAGTTATTAAGACATTCCTGCTAAAAGTTCTTTAGGATCCGCAGACGAAATAAATCGAACAAAAAGTGAAACTTGCGCTGTGTCATTTATGTCACAAGATTCGTCAACAGCTATTGATAAAGCTGAAACCAATGTAAGATCTTCTATTTGCTGATTGGTTATATTCGAAGACATTGTGACTGTTCTGTCTGTTACTGTTTTAGCAGATAGTAGTAACTTTAAATTTTTTAAGAATTTCTGCCTTGTTATTAAAATTCCGGAATAGCTCTTCGGATGCATTTATAAAACAACTTTTAATGTATTCGCCGTCTGCGTATGGTTTGCCTCTCTTAGCAATCTCTTGACTAACAATAAAGCTTGCAATATTAACATTGTTGGAAGATTGCACCCAATAATTAAATACAAAACTTGATTTTTCTTGACTCTTCTGAAGTTCCTCAATTGCTTTCTTCCTCGCATCACCGGATATTAACTGCCAAATGACGCGTGTTTAGTTGTAAAGTCTCTCCAAATTTGATTTCTTGTTATGCGCCAAATTTTTCTTGACAAATAAGACAGGTCGGAAGGCCATTTGAGATTTGCATAAACGCGAACGATTCGGTCCTTTCAACTTTAAATTCACGGTTTTCGTCTTCCGTTTTTCTCTTCTTCTTTATAGCCATGCGAATATTTGCGAATTTATAGCCACGGCGAATACATTAAAAGTTGCATGTAGCGAATACATTAAAATTATAAATGCATCCGAAGAGCTATTCCGGAATAACAAGGCAGAAATTCTTAAAAAATTTAAAGTTACTACTGTCTCAAATAGGTGGCACCTAAAAACGTGTTTCATTTTATAACAATAAAAGCAGTAACACAAAGTTATAACACCTTATTAAATTGATGCCAAAAATAGCTGTGAGATCTGCAGGTGGTTTAAAGATACAAGTGGCTTAATGCTCCGAGTAGGTACTACTCTCGTTGCCAGTCACAAGTGGCTCGCTCTCTCTCAACTCGTGCGTTAGTCGCGTGTGCCTCCTCCGCGTCCGCCTGCGCTACGTCAACACCCCGCTCGCCCGCACGTAGTCGAAATCGATTCATTGCAGAGCCGCACTCAAGTGGCTAAAGAGCCGCGGTTTGCCGACCACTGCCATAGACAAACACGTTTCCGAAACTTGAAACTCGATTTCTGAAGAACTATGTTTTTACAATAGGATGCTTCTTTCGAACAGTGATAACTCAACAATGAATTGATCTATTATAATTACTTTTGTGCCATTATAATCTATGTAATGCAGTGGATGTTTTGACCCTCAGTCGAAGTTATTGGTTAAGAAATGAATTTTTAGTTGATTTTTAAATGTTGAAATTAGTGAAAATTTTTTTGATTTTTTAGACTTCCTTCGTGAAAAAAAATTGTAAAAAAGAACGTATTCCCTCTAGCAACTTGATGGAGGGTCAAAACACTAAGAATAATATTAGGAATAATTTCCAACAGGAATTGTCCTTCTCAACACATTAGAATTTGAGATATCACAGTTGAAAAAACATGCTAATTTGCTAATTATATCTAAATTAGATAATTAATGAGTAGCTTAATCAGAATTTTTCACATTAAAATGAGTTTAAGAACAAACAATGACCTATTGTGAAAGAACTGAATAATTAAAGTCAAAATTAAAAAAAAATGTTCTAGTGTATACATAAACCTTAAGAGGAACTCGATGCTTCATTTTCACTAATGTATGCGAGAGGAGTGTATGGGGCAAAGAACATCCCCTAAATACTTTGTGGTTGATTGTTTGGTGTCCAACCTTTTTTCTCAGACTATGCCAAGAGACCGTTTCTAAGAAGTTCTGAGATTCCTCCGATTCGATCTCAAATCAGAAAGATGAGTTCGTCTTAAAACTGATAAATTTGCTCTAGCATCAGCAATCTGGAAACCCTTGATCGAAAACAGCACTGCTTGTTTCAAACCTGGAGCGAATCTCACAGTAGATGAGCAGTTGACAACTAAAGCAAGATGTCCTTTCATTCAATATACAAAGCAAACTGAGCAAATTTGGCATTAAAGTTTAATTGCTTGTTTATTAGGACACCAAATACATCCTCAACAGATTTCCTTACACTGTAGCAGATAGCAATCGGCCCGTAGATCAAGCTGTGCATGAAAGTGTCATCATGCGTCTTACTGAAGGTAGCTATTTTGCATCCTAGTACGTAGCAGCGTAGGACGAATTGAATATTCCGTGTCAATTAACTTGGCAATCTTACAATCATTTTGCAATTTAAATAAAATGTTGGAGATCAAAATGGTTCTTCCTTTTATTACGGCTGAATGTGAGGGTATTCAGTTTCTTCATATAATTAAAAAAAACGACTTTCTCATTCTTTCTGTTGTTAATTAAGTTATGCGGATCAAGTTATATTGAATTTTATACCGCAGTAATAACAATTAATTTTGGTGGTGAAGTGCAACTCTTAGACTGTAAAGTGGTTTTGTTATTAGTATCGTTTCTTTTTTGTATGCTTTTGTTATTAGTATAGTCTCCTTTGTTAGTATAAACTGTAATTGCGTTGCGTAAACATCCACGAAAACAATACCAAAGAATCTCCAAGTCGTGAACGTTTTCGCAATTATTTGACTCCTAATTTCCAACCCTGCTGTCCTAACTAGAACAGAAACTTGTGATGATGAAAATAATTGTTTCTATCAAGGAAGTTAAACTGCAGCCTGCAGTATACAGGCGTATATACAGAGTTAGTCTAAATTGTTTTTACAAAATAAGAGGGGTGATAGTACCCATCCAGACGAGCCATAATTACCATGGAACATAGGGTCGCATTCCACTCTGAGAGGCAGAAAAGAGTAAACTCGAAACGCATGAACAAGTCATCGCCTCTGACGTCGTTTTGTACCTGCCTACGTAGCATATCTCATAAGCAAGATGGCCTGGTCGGTAGCGCTCTGGCGGATCGGACGTGGCGGACCTGTGGCTTGGCCTCATCGCTCACCGGACCTCGACCCACTGGACTTTTTCTTCTGGGGGCACATGAAATCTTTAATGTGCCAGACGCCTGTGGACTCGGTTGAAGATCTCGTAGCAAGAATCGGTGTTGCCGCAGACAAAATGAACACAACACCAGGAATCTTCGAGAGCCAGTCATTCTTTCGCCGGTGTGAATTGCGCAATGACACGCCACTTTGATCACTTGCTGTGAGTTTTTATCTGATCAATCAATCAGATTGTGCAACTTTTGGTATCGTTCATTCGCTTTCCCAACACTATTGTAAGTTCATGTTGAAATTCTAATTTCACTCTTTTCTGCCTCTCAGAGTGGAATGCGACCCTATGTTCCATGGTAATTAGTGCTCGTCTGGATGGGTACTATCACCCCTCTTATTTTGTACAAACAATTTAGACTCACCCTGTATACATATGTACATTTGTAAAAAACGTTTTTGCATATTGTTTTGAAATAGCATCAAATGAGTTTTTGAACTTGTATAAAGTATCATAGAACTAACATTTAAGTGCTTAGTAATTGTCATAAAAATGCATCAAATTATTTCTTGCACTTATTTAATTTTAAAAATAACATGAAAACAAGACAAATTTTGCAACATTTCAGTGTTCTCCAGCTCGAATTGTATCGTTTAACCAAACTAACAAGCTTTGCACATGAACATAAAATTCATATCCATTTGGCCCCATACACCCTAATCCGGAGCTAATTATTCCAATTTGTGTCCAGATTATATATCCATCCTGATTCAGTTGATACTGCATCACTGGTCCTCCTCTTGCTCCTACACATATCTTTCTATCCTCTAAAATAAAAACACAATTATTTGCATTTAAAAGTGCAAAACATTTCAAAGAATTCAGTTGTCATGGATCTTCATAAAAATAGAAATCCAGTGGAATTGATTGTTAACTCACCCTCCTGAATAAAATATTTGTTCTTTTATGTTTCTGTTTTGTAGATAATGTTATGTACAAAACGCGCTACTAAGTTGTTTTTAAAGCAATTTATTTTCAGAGTTTATTGTTTTCTCAGAATAAGGAAACCTTTTATAAAAACAAGATTACCAGCTATGTATTGTTTGTTAAAAATAGATTAGAACTTCAAAAACTGTATCTACAATTTGATCACACACTGAGTAATTGCAATTCGTTGTTTTTATTTCAAAATTGACTTCGCTTACCTTTTTTAAAAGCATTGTGTACTAAGAATTTGTTTTCATTTGGATGAATAATTAAAAAGTTTTAATTTTTGTACCCAAATCTTCAATTGCACAAACTTGGTGTTGCAGATAATACGTTAAAATCTTCTTAAGATAATTTAAATAACATTTTGAAAGACAAATATGTCTTGTCAATGTTGCAAAATTTTCCATAAGCCTTTAAGTCTCTAAGTTTTTAATACGACTCTTGAATGAAAAGATAGTGTATTGGAAGAAGTAGAAGTCGTTCAATCCAATCACCGAAGTTACTACTACAATTTAAAGCACGAAAATATACAAACACAATCACGGAAACTAACAAATAAAAGCACATCTTGAGGAAAATTTATGGTTTTGTTTCAAGTTTCGCAGCTGACGATAATCTTTGTATTTCAAAATTCGGAAAGATAATAGAGATTTAGAGTTCTACAGCCGAGTTGCACACCCGCTAAATACAGGTTTCCAGTTTCGCAGTTGATAGGTACACAAGACAAAATATTTCGGAAAATTTTGTTAAACTTAATTGAAATATTATTTTACAAACCTTTACCGCCTCCTGCACAAAACATTCGTTCTGTGGTTTTTGTCCGCACATATAGACTAGGATTTGGAAGACTTTCCTCGCATCGTTGCTTGGATTGAAGGGCAAGAAAGGTTTCTTTGAAACTTTCTTCGGATTTCCATTCAGCAAACTGTCTGGCGTCCGCTGCACCTGAGCTTTCGGGACGTATCACAACTGCGATTTCGTCTGGCTTGTAAAGAGTTGTGTTTGCAGTCACTTCTAAATAAATATAGTCAAAAAAGTACAATCCCAAATTATTAATTAAATGAAAAATATTTTGCATTGATTAGTGAAAGAAATTAATAATAAATAAATACATTCTGACACCATTGCGTTTTGTTTCTCGTCCAAAGTGAATTTTTTTCTAAAATTAAATAGTGCAATACCTTAAAAACTGCTCAAGGAATTAACTTGAGTGCTTATTCATTGGACATAAAATGTTGTTCAAGTGAAAATCCATGTACAGCTGCAAAAAAATCGACTCTTTATTCACGCATCATTCATAGCAGAGCAAATTCAAAGAAGGTACTATTCAAAAACAAATAACGTCTCATAGATTTACATGTATAGGAACATCTTGATATCAAATCGTGCAAAATAAGCTCGAGTGAGAACACCCAATTTGGACACCGAATGTTGAATTTTCATCCAATGGGATACCAAGTTTCGAGTCACTTAGTCCTGTCCTTTCTGAATTACGAAATGCAACCCCCGTAGCACTAATGTTAATATAGCCATTTATTCACATCTTCCGAAATTATCTTAGCTGAATATTTTTATTATGTAAGTTTTAATCCTCTGAGCATCACGAGATTTCTGAGTAGTGTAGAATGGCTCCATAACGCACTTAATGATTCAATAACAATGAGAGAACCAAATGCCTACGTGAGTGCGAAGGGTCGCTTGCATATCCTATAGGTTTCAAACGATGGACTGTATGACAGACAAATGTAAACTTTATTTATAACTATTTCCACGAGATTTCGGACAAGAGCCACGCCCTTTAACCATTGTAAACAACAAGAGGTTTGGGAGCACGGTTGTGCGTCCGCTGACATCAAAATGAGAGTGCGAATGGAAGTGTTTTGTCTCATTGCATTGGACTGGACTTACGGAGCACCCGCTGCTTATCTCCTTATCACAAAAAAAGTTGAACATACAATAATGTACGTCAAATTGAAATTGTGGAATAAATTTATACGAAAGGGGACTGGAACGTATCATCGGTATCAAAGCCTAATTACACCTCCGCGTCGGTTATTCAAGCGATCACCCTCCCAAGTACTGTCAGCGACTAAATGCACTTAACTTTTGGTGCTCAATCAGGGCTGGGTGACGATCCCCTGTCTAAGTTGCTTTGAATGGATAAGTATCAAAGACATGAATAAGTCATCGACATTCTAATGAAATAGAGCATGTGGGCGGAGTAAGATCTCTGAAGAGCAAATCACGTGGGCTTGAGAACTGACGTAGCAGATTGGTTGTCGAATTGCAGACTAGTGTTTTTGATCACCGTGGATAATCACTTTAACCCACCAATAATTTAGGATTCTTGCTTTTACCCACAACCACGTGACAGATCTTCAAACCGAGCGATCGGAAGAAAGAACATAAAGCTTTAGGTGTGGAAGCTGCATCAAAAGCTTCCTTAATTTGAGTTCCGAATGGTTCGATGGATTTATCAATGTCATAATTACAAATTACATTGAGGGAAGGGTGGAGTTAACCAAATTGAAATTTCCCCAATGAGTGGAGATTTAGTCCGGCAAATTTTGGATAATATAGAAGTATTTTCTGTTAATTCCACTAGGAAGTGACGAGAGCTAGGGTTCATTTATAACTCTGATCGAATTTTTAAAAGGGACATATTTTAGGATAGCCAAACCTAGGAATGAATCATTACACTCATTGTTGTGATTTTAATATGTGGGTCACCTGGAAAAATTACCTGGTAGTTTTTCTGCCGGTGTTTCCAATTTTGAGCCCCATCATCTAGAATTGTGATTCGTCCAAGCAACAAGGGGATAATTTAGATCTCCTGCAAGGATGACACTGTTTCCAAGTAATTTAGAAAAATCAGCTTCCGAAAATTCCCTCTGCCTTTGGCATGAAAACCAACACGAACATTAAAAATTCAAAATTTCAAGCAACCAGTTCCGGTAATAACAAAACCACGTTCCAATAATCCAAAATAGCATTACAATCAGTAATACACAACAGCATAACTTCCTCCAAATCAATTTTCAACGATTGAAACTAGCAACCATTTCTAATTTAAAATCTTACAGCAAAACATAATATAACAGCAGTCCTAGCCTAAGAACCACATCTACGAAATAATCAAGCCTCAGGAATACCATGACATGGAAATCAATCCCATCAACTAGCGGGAAGGCAGCTGTTTTCTTTCCAGACATCAAAACTCAGCTAATCGTGTTCTACCATGAAGGCGATACTATAGCAATCAAAACCTCAATCAACGATAGGCAATTTAAGTTAGTCTCATCATGTATCTCACCAAGTGGCGAAGCTACATCATGTTTGAACTCAGTCACCAACTTACTACGTGCCTCTACAGAAGACGTCTTAATCTGTGCAGATTGGAATGCCCATAGCCTGACATGGGGCTATAATAATGAAGATCCTAGAGGAAGAGAAGTATTGGATTTTGACTTCCAACCTCATTAACCTACTGAACCATTAGAATGAGCTCCGTCTTTAGAGGCTCATGCAACTGAAGAGGCTGGCAGGATCTCACATTCTCTACAACTGTCACAACTGAATAGAACCATCTCAGAAGACGAAAGCCATAGCGATAACCGTTAGCATAACAACAGAAACAGCTACAGCGCAAGTCGACCAAACAAGGGTGTGCCCACTCGGATCTTGTTGTGGACCCATCCTTTGGAACCACCGATGACCTCTTGAGTAAACCATGACCTCCTGGAGTACTCATTCAATCCTTCGTTGATGACATGATCCTAGTAGTTGCTGGAAGAACCAGAGCGATCCTAAAACTCCAAGATGACCCTCGATTATCATGGTATGAGGAAATGGGCGTGGAAATCTCAGATAAGAAATCCAAAGTTTTGCTCGACAAGCCCAAGGAAATAGTAGACAAACTAAAAGTATCTTAGGTAATACGTCCATTAGATGCACGGATCAACTAAAGTACCTAGAAAGGACGTTGGATCCAAAGCTCAAATGGAAGTCTCATCTGCATACCATAAAAGCAAAAGAGACAGTTAACCTTCAGGGTTTCTGAAGAATCGGCAGGCCGCCAACTGGGGTTTCAAGCACGCACAAAGAAAAATACTATATAAATCAATAGCAGAGAGATGAATAGCCAGCCTATGGGAGCCTCACAATGGGGGAAAAATCTCACTTCTCGTAACAAGAAAACTCAAATCTATCCAAAGGCTCTTCCTGCTTTTTATCATATATCTTTTCGGCTTATTTAACTACTCAACATCAGCTCTGTATCACTATTGGAGTACCCCCTACATATTCTCCTATCACACGAAGCAAAAATAACAGAACTTCTTCGTCTTCATAAACCAGTTCAAATGAACTCTGAAGCATTCAATCCACAAGATTTGAAAGGAGGACAAAATGGTTGTCTCACCCATCTGTACAAAGCAAAGCAGCAAAAATCTCCATAGATGCTCCTTACATTCCATTTATACGGATGGTTCCAAGACGGACTCGGGCGGTGGGATCAGTGTATTGTTTATACGAAGAAGGAATACTAACAAACATCTGGTCGACCGGACTCCAAATTAACAACAATGTATTCCGAGCGGAGTCGGTTCCATTCAGAGAAGCAGTTATTTTGGCCCCTGCAACAATCTTCTCAATGCAGAGTGATGACCCGCCTGCTAGCTAGTCAAGTTAACCATAGACACTGGGCTCCAACAAACAACATGGATTGTTTCACAGAATCCATCTACGCTTTCAACATTTAGAAAGATTCTACTGCTCCTTTACTGAGAATACAATGACTTCGAAACGATCTGTTGCCTCTTTCCTTGGAAGAGAATCCTTTGGAAGGATTCTTCGTTCCTTTCCTTAGAATAATTCTTTTGGAATTATTATATTGATCTTTCTCTCAGAATACAACTCTTTGGAATTAATCTACTGCTCTCTCTTTTCCTTAGAATAGAATCCTTTTGAAAGATTATCACTCCTTTCCTTAGAAAAAATCCATTGGAAATATTCTATTGACCAAGAAGGTCAATGGTTAGAAGTCATACAGGAAAAACTGCAGGTTGCAAGATGAAATTATGAGTAAGAAACCCTCAGAGTGTTAAGGAACCTAAAAATCTACTTGACTTTTTTTAGTTAATTTGTAGTGTGCAATATGAAATTAATATTCGATAAAATTAAGTGTCGTAGCTTGTCCTGTTCTGGATCTTGTGCCATTAAATGCAAAATCCAATCGATAAGACCTTCGGAAGAGACCTTCATATACTTTGATTTAAATCGCTTCAGAAGAAATATTTGTAGGATGATGCAAAACTTCTGGTTAAAAAGATTGGTTCGATTAGATTCTTTCCTGGACAGCTGTGCATTAAAATCTTTTTAGTTCGATTGAAAAATAAAAGTCATGAAAAATGTTATAAAATAAGTATATTGCTAATTTGGAGAGCAATTCAAGTTCTTACAAAAATTACCCAAGTATATTCTGAAATGAAATATTTTGTATTTCTTATATTCGTTTGATATTTATTTTATGATTTGTCATTATGGTGTTTTTTAAGAGTAAAGTTCTATCTTGTAAAGCAGGGGTGTCAAACTGGCGGCCCGCGGGCCGCATGTGGCCCACGATGCTCTGATATAAAATGAAAACAGGACAATATGTTATGAAGAAAATAGCACTTAGGGGAGATCGAGGCAAAACCGTACACACAACTTCGTCATGTTAAAAATGTGTGAGCAACTATTTTCATCCATGAAATTAAATAAAACGGCCTACAGATCAAGATTAACTGATACACATCTATCTGCCATAATGAAGAATGTCTGTTCTCAGTCTTTGAATCCAGATATTGGAAAACTAGTAGGAGGAAAGCGCTGGCAAGTTTCCGGTAAAAGAAATTAATTTAATTTTATAAATACATTAAATTAAATAAACGTTTAAATAAAGCAATTATGTAGCAATATTATAAATTATTATCCTAAATTCACTTGATTACATAATGTGTTTTAATTGTCCTATCCATATTCCTGAATCCTCACTTCAAAATATAATTATAAGAAAATTTGCAAATGTGATGTGGCCCGCGTGAATCGTACCAGTTGCATTAAATGGCCCGTGTTTTAATTGAGTTTGACACACCTGTTGTAAAGGACAGCATCCTAACATTTCAAGAGAATGAGGTTATAACATGGGTTTATAGAAACAAATACTTAAAACTAAAGTAGAACATATTTTTCTAATCATGTAATATTGTCAAAACATTGAAAGTTTCAATTATCAGTGCTTGACTGTAAAGTTTGGATAACAAAGTTAGAAAATACGTTAAATTTACATTTCTACAAAGAAAATCTGAATATATTATTGATGTTATTAATTTCATTGTATTTGTATTTGCCTTAGTACCTTACTTACCGAAGCGCGGCAGGCAAATGGGTCGCATGAAAGCACTGAATTCTATAGGCCTGTTGAGTTTGAGGAGAGCAATATCATAATCAGTGACGTGTGTAGTCCCAAAGAGTGGATGGGCAAGAATTTCGTCTATTTCAAACTCTTCGATACTGGTTGCATTGACATTTGTTACACCTGTTGAAAGAATTATTACATGACATTATTACGGTTAGAATTCTTCTAACAAGTTAAGCATAAACGAGCTTCTTTGGCTTAAAAATGAAGTTACAATGAATGATCCTATTACTAAAGGCACCTTTATATGTGAACAGTTATTATGAAAGTGCTAGGAAGTTGAGTTAACGTCGCTCTGGAGCAACATAACGGGCTATTTATTATGAAAGAGAAGAGGGATTGACTGAAATATTTTTTATTTTTATGGCACGTTAACAAATTTTAAATAAATAGTAGACTACATTGTTGATTCAATAACCTGATATAGTCGCCCCTATTTTATCCCAAGCTCAGAAAATACGTTTTTTCCTTTGTGGCTCTAAGAATTTAACCATCTGAGCGTCACGAACTTTCCGAGTAGTGTAGTAGTGCTTTTACACCATAACCTTGATATAATGACTAAATAACCACATCTATTGGTCGAAATAATCCATGGATTTTGCGAACCTCTAGAAATATTCTTCTCCTTTCCTTTGAGTCATTTGGAAAGACTTTATTGGTCTTTTCATTACAATAGAATTTATTAATCAAGAAGATTAAAACTAGTTAGAAGTAATGCTGATTGCAAGGTGTAATTATGCATATGAAACCCTTCAAATGTTAATCACTCACTGTACATAATTTACTCACAATTAACTCTGGTTAAGTTAGCCTTGGTCCTTGCGGGGGTGGACTTGTGGAGGTTGAAAAAAATTTCATTTGTACCGGCAGATTCTTTACGGCACCAAATTCAATTCTTACGAAGAGGTAAAAAACGCAATGGTTGAGTATTTTGACTCCAAACCCCAAAATTTTTTAAAGCTAGGATGGAAAATATGATATCCAGATGGGGGAAGTTCATAGAAACTATGGTGACTATTACATAGTTCATTAAATGCCGCTTTTTAAAATAATATACCAAATTTACATCTTTCGATAAGAAACGACATTATTTATGGGTACCCCTAGTTCATGCTGTTTTCCATAATCACTTTTTTGGCAAAATTCGTCGTGATTTTATCTTAGCTCAGATGAAGTCATCGCGTGCGTCTTGTCCAATAACAGACCTTTATGCCTCTGTTAGCAATTTTTTTCATATCTACTGTTATAATTCAATACTGAATAATTCAATTTTATTTTTCACAAAACAAAAGTACCTGCTGGAGATTCATATTCAGTTGCATTAATCTCAGAATTAACAAGTAAAAGATATTGATACTTTAAGACTTTTGGTACAGGGGTGGGGGCTGTGTGTGTTTCCAGCTGCAACATTGATTCCAAGTTGGACACGTTGGAAGCAGGGAGTGTGGGAAATCTCTGAAGGTCGAGCAATATAGTTCTTGATATCTGGTGTATTTATTTAGATCTGTTTCCACAAAAGATATGATATTAATGTAGACAAAATAATGAACAGTCACGGAAAAAAAAGAACCACCCTTCTTCATTCGAGCAATTTCAACAGTGGAGTAAATTCAAAGATGGAGTTCGACAGGAACTAACGTCTTCTATATATTCAAATGCATAAATTTGCATAAGGGGACGCCTTCAAATCTAATTGAGCCCCAACTTCATAATTTCCAATCGAAACCCCTTATTTTGACACACAATTTTGAATTTACACTACCTGACATTGAAAATGCAACACCAAGAAGGAGTTGGCAGAAAGCGATGAAATTTGGCAAACAGAGAGAGACAGCAACGAGCAATAAGTTATCTTTATTGCAACATTATACACCTTGCCACTGAGCAGCAAGAACGTCTGATCAGTAGGTTGTAGGACCACCGCGAGCGGCGATACAGGCAGCAACACGTCTAGGTACAGACGCAATGAGCGTACGGATGGTGTCCTGAGGGATGTCTGCCCATTCCCTGTCAACCATTTGCCAGAGTTCGTCTTCTGAACGTGCCGGTGGCAACGCATGCAAGCGACGTCCAATGACGTCCCAGAAATGTTCGATAGGTGAGAGATCAGGGGAGACAGCTGGCCAGGGAAGCACCTGGGTACCTTGTAGGGCATGTTGGCTGATGCGTGCCGTGTGCGACCGGGCGTTATCCTGCTGGAAAATGGCATTGGGCACCCCCTGAAGGAAAGGTAATGTCACCGGCTGCAGCACGTCATCCACGTATCGTTGGGCCGTCATAGTGCCCTGAATACGGACCAGAGGTGAAGTGCTATCGTAGGCGATGGCGCCCCAAACCATTATACCTCGTTGTCTCGCAGTATGGCGTTCCACAGATGCGGCCGGATTGGCCCTGTCACCACGTCAACACCAGACTCGTACACGGCGACTGTCATTGCCAAAACAGAAGCGTGACTTGTCTGAGAACACCACCCTGTGCCATTCCGTCATCCACGTGGCTCTATCCCGACACCATTGCAAACGGAGACGTCTGTGCTGTTGGGTCAATGGTAGTCGTCTCAACGGGCGCCATGAGTGCAGGACGCCAGCGGTCAATCGGCGGCTAATGGTCCTGGACGATATGGGAGCATCAAGGGTGTCCTGCACGTGCTGAAAAAGGGCGACAGACGTGACTTGCGGGACTGCCGATGCTTGCCGGCAGATGCGTCGGTCCACGCGTGCTGACGTCACTCTGGCTGCACCGGAACCCCTCAAACGTACCACATTCCCTTGGTCCAACCATCTGTGCCACAACCGGTGCACCGTGGACGCGTGTAGGTGGGTATCTGCTGAGATTTGACGTATGGACCAACCTGCCCTTCTGAGGCCAATCACCATACCCATCGTGAAGTCGTCTGTTTGCTGAAACTGTCTTGATTGGCGGCGTCCTGGAATTCTCCGCTACTAGACGTTTCCTCTGAGACACAAAAACAAATTGCAACTTGATTTACCTGGAAAACAGAACGGCGCGAAACTGACCACTTTTGCAGGTTCCTTCCCTGGTTTTTCACTCGCCGTGCGCGGGACAGCTGCGCAGTTTGCATCATTTACATATCTCGGTGAGCTGCGTCTACACTGTAAATTTCATCCAGTTCTGCGCACTCCTTCTGGGTGTTGCATTTTCAATGTCAGGTAGTGTATATCAAAATTTAACTTCAGATACCAAATTTTATGTCATTAGGACTTGACGTTTCGAAGTTATGAGTACAGAAATATTGGAATTCCTAATGTTAAATCAGTTTCTCATATTTTTATGGATATCTTTCTAAGTAATATTTTTATAGCGCTGATATTTTGTACCATGTTGCAGTTAAAGAACCCACAAAAATCCAATATTTTATTTTAAAAACGGTTTTTAGTATGCAATAATAATTACTAAATTAATGTTTGAAAAATTATGAATTGAAACCTTATTATATTTTGATGGGAATCGATTCAGGACTTCTAATACGATCATGCAAAACTTCAGCTTATTCCAATGGTTAGTTTTTGCGCTACATTAAATTTTCCTCTTTATAGCAATTTTAAGGGGCAACCAAAAGTTTAAAAAACGTCTGACAAACCAGAGGAATGTTTAAATTTTTGAAAAATGGTTGGAAATTTCATTTATGTTAATCTAAAATACATTGCTTTTTACCAGTTATGTGTCGTATAGATGAACTCTACTAATCAATGATCAATTGAATGACTCACTATTCGCTTTTTGGATGATTGGAATATCAGTCCGATTGTATTAAACAATTGTAGGTAGGCTTTTTGGTTGCATATATTTGAATTTGAATTTTTGTATTCCAAAATTATTATGCCAAGAACGAACATTTCTTTTAAGATTCTTAGTAGTCTCCTTTAGGTCAAGCATCAAATACAATGAATAACTACAATCAATCTCGATCTACGAATAGGGATTTTCAGTGTGGAGATGATTCCTAAAATTGACAACTTTAACATTGAATATCTCCGGATATAAAGATAGTAAAGTCATGAAATTACATATTGAGACTAATTTAACGATGCAGAATCTGATTAAGGCATCAAAACAGGGTATTTCCATTGGAAATTTTGTTGTTTGTGTAAAATTTGATATGAAGACGTCCCCTTAAGCATTTTTTTTTGCATTTGAATTTGTAGAGGAGGTAATTGAATGTTATCTTTCAATTTGCTCTACTATGAATAATGCTGGAAATAAAGAGGGGTGGTTCGTTTTTTTTCAACGACTGTGCATGCTATTTCGTCGTCTAAAATATATTTATTGGGTATTACAAATTTAAACAATATTATTTTAAAAATAATGCTTAAAATCGTAAAATTTCCAATTTTAGTCAATTTCGTCAAAATTTAACATTCGGTAGAGGGATAAAGACGTTAAATATTTTTTCAAAACTACAGGTATTTGTTTAAAGGTTAGAGAAAACGTTTCTACTCTATTGCAAGAACTATTTCGAATTTTTTTCTGCCGACGCTTGTGTGCATTCTTTCCTATAAGATACATCCATTTATGCCCTGCGTTCACACTGATGGGTTTGGCCTCTTGCAATAAGACAATGTGCCCCAACTCAAACCTAGAAATGCCAAATTATGGTTAGAAGAACCCTCATTTGAGTTAAGGGTCTTCCCATTCCCACCAAAGTCACCAGATCTCCACGTCATCGAACACACCTGGGATACCATGTCAACACACTGTGGAACACAAAAATCTTAAACCTCATAATACAACGGAATGGATGACTGAATCTGCAGGAAGTATGAGAAAGCCTGCAATCAATGCCACGTTCAATGCCTACTTCCGCAATCTCGTGGAGTCCATGTCCCATCCTATATCTGCAATTCAAAGCATCCGTAGGGTGCAATGAACCGCGGGATTCCAACAAGTACAGAGAATACCAAATCATGTCTCTTTTTCTAGTATTTTAGTTAACTTTTACCTCCATTTTTATGAAAGATCAATGACTGATAAATTTGTAAACTGCTATCGTTATATTGACGATTTGATTGTTTTTAATTCACTCAATTTCACTGATTTTTGGAAAGAAATTTATCCTACAGAATTAACCTTCACATAAACAAATAGTTCAACTCTTTCCACAAACTTTCTCGACTTTCATATTGATGCAAGTACTAAATTAATTAATTATATCTACGATAAAAGAAATTATTTTCAATTTAGCACTAAAAGCTATTACAATGTGCTTCTAATACCTTTATCAGTGTTTACAGAAATATTATGTGTGATCAAATCCACAGAATAAATCATGTTTGCAGAGATCAAATCCCTCGTAATAGACAACTTAAATTAAAAATTATCCTAAAGAATAATGATCTTCCTAACAGGTTTTCTTCTTTTTCTCCTTTCTCTAATTTATTTTTTCAGTACATAGTTTTAACTTCTTATGTACATTTTTTTATTTGTTTTGTCTTTTCTTCTACCACCAAAGACGCCATATTTAACTATATTTTTTTCAAATTTGCTTTTAAAATTATCCCTGACAAATTGGCAACTGTTTTCAAACACTCTGTCCGATCTGGATAGGACTCTATTTCTCATTATTACATTTCTTTTTTCTATATTTTATATTAGGTTGCTGTTTTATGTTGTTTTCCAACTTCGCTGTTTCCCGAAAGTTTTTATTTTGAGTGATTGCGGCCAACTTAAGCTAAGCCTCACACAAGTACAGAAGAAACTCAAAATGAGTTATTTTTTAAAGTCTCTACACTCCTTGATAAAGTAAGAGGGCCCACTTCAATTTAATAATTCTTCTTAATATTGCTATAAAAAAAATCTTGAGTTTCAGGATTCTTATTAATATTTTAGAAAGGTATACGGCATTTTATTAAATCTTAAATTAGAATTTTAAACTGGGTATTTTTTAAATGGAATTTATCAATATTTTCCAGGAATTTGAACCCTTTTTTTTATTGAGTGAGAAAATAGTTGGGTTATTAACAATAATACTCCAATTTTTTCTTAATTTATTTTCAATAATAGCAATATCTCCCAAATAGATTTCTTTCATTTTAAAAATCTGTTTTTCAGTATTCCTTTTAATAATCTTATAATATCCTATCTGAATTTAATTCCATTCCTGATCTAATGGTGAGCACCAATTCCAACAAATACAGAGGATACAACAAATCACCTTTTTTTCTAAAGGGGGCTGGTGCACGTTAAATCTGTTGCGGCCCCAAATGTCCTTACATTGGCGTGGTGTGGAAGTTTGGAGATAGGGGTGGCAGTTCAGGTGTGACCTCGTCATCTGACCGTGGTTCAAATTACGAGGTGCTGTACTCGGAACTTTCCCTTTGGGACCGATCCCCGACCGCCGCCAATAGCTCGTTGTGTTGCTCCAGTGTGACTTTAATTAAAATACCTACCTACCTTTTTTCAAATATTTTTTATCTAATATTTACATCCATTTTATGAGAGATCACATATATCTAAATTTGTAAACTCTTATCGTTATATTATTGACTTGAATATTTTCATTTCACCTGATTTCACTGATTTTTGGGAAGAAATTTATCCTACAGAATTAACCTTAAAAGAAAAACAAATAATTCACTTCTTTCTTGCAACTTCCGTGACTTTCACATTGATGCAAGAACTAAATTAATTACTGATATCTTTGATAAAAGGAATTATTTTAAGTTTAACGTAAACAGACTTGTAATGTGGGGTTCTAATATCTCTATCAGTATTTAAACAGAAATATTATCGATAATGAAATCTACAGAATAAATCATGTTTGTAGTGCTCAAATCACTCTTAATAAACAACTTAAAAGTTTTAAAACCACCCTCAAGAATAATGATCTTCCCAAAAGGTTTCTATCAAAATTTATTTAATTTTGTTTTTCATTTATTCATTCTCTCCCGCATATATATTAAATACCATTTTAAACAAGATAAATATAACTGATAAATACAACTTATGTAACTTTTAAGACATGGATTTAAAAATTTTCAGCAGTATATTTTGGAAGCCGGTCTGACCTTGGCTCCTTGTAAAATTAAATGTGTTATCATCCCATTAACGACATTAGATATACATTAGACAATGTATATGTTTTTAAAAAGTCTCTAAAAATTGATTGTTCAAACGATACTGACCTAATTTTACAATAAACTCTGATGCTGATCTTAAATTTCCACCTAAACAACTTGCTGTCGTTAATAAGAAACGCTTTTGAATTATTGTAGCACTGCATATCATCTGCAATATAGAGAATTAGCACGAGTTCATTATCTATAATCAGCAGTAATCAAAGGCAGTTTCAGCGTTTCGTGTCTGTCAGTACGTCGCAATACGTCTAAGCATCTAGACATATTGTCACGAAATTTTGAATACTTTGAGTACTCACTCTTAATAAGTGACTGAACTTCAGAGTCAGTCTGTGTTCCCATTTATATATATATACTAGCTGAATTACCCGGCGTTGCTCGGATTGAAATGGTTAAATGTTGCTTGAAAAGTGAATTAGAATAATCACTTTTCTTTCACAGAAAAATGCAATCATTTAAGTTGAACGGAAAATACGTTTTAACTTGTTCATAGTTTCTACACTATACTTCGGACGCAAATATATGCATTTAATTCCTGAATATATTGCAATATGTAAAAGATTAAGACATAAATACGAACAGAAACGAAATTTCGACGAAAAAATGCAGAATTCTAAAAAACGAATGATGTGCAGTGTCGAATTTCGACTGCCTGAGTGTATTCTGAAATAGAGAAATTCGAAAAAAGACATTTGAAAATATTGATAAAGACGATAATGATTTATGAAATTTAGTAATGCTCAAATATGACTACAACATTTAGCTGTGTTAACTCAAACAGACAAACACGGGATTCTAAATCAAATTTATAAAATAATAAAACACTAATTCTGGTTTGCCAAATCCAAAATAACAAAATGACACTTTTATGATTAATGAGTTGAAGGTTTTCGTGTTACGAAATGTGAATTATGAAATGTGAATTATGAATAATGAAACATTTTAAATATCCTTTTTTTATCAATCAAATATACATAATATTCATAATAGAAATAAAATAATAATTCAATCGCATACATCCAGCATCTCGGTACTCCAAATACATGGCCCTTTGTTATAACGTCAATCAGTTTCAACTGCTTCTGTTTAAATACTCTCGCAATCAAGTCGTGGCGCTCACTGGGTAATTGACCATTGGTAAGAACCTCCTTGATCTCCGTCCAAGTCGGATTGCAGGTGAAGGTGATAAATAAGTCTGGTCTCCCGTATGTCCTCACGTACGTCATAGCATCTTGCGTGTATTCGTGCATGTGTCTGGGACTGCCTGTAAATGTAGCTGGTAGTATGACTAAGGTAACCAGGTTTTCAACGTTCCCGTCATTTGCCACAGCATCTCTCAGGTGAATATATTCGTCAACTCTCAGTTTACGTTGATTTAGACGAATGTAAAGGAGACGCTCACTCTCGACTTTAGCGTACATATCGACGATGAACTGATGAAACAATTGCCTTCAGTTCAATGCATGGTTCTGCTCAGAATCTCGAACCATTAATCTGTACGCATAGAAATCCATCGCTGAAACTTTCTTGCTGGTTGTTTCACCTGTTCTTGGGTTGATCTGCTTCAGATTAAAATGATATCCATCTTCACCATGGGGGAATATCACTGCAGAGCATCATAAGATCGATGTTTTTCCGAAATGCGCTGCAATGATTCACCTCGTCGTTGAATAACGATATCCCGTTGATGGAACTCATCGCCTGATATAACCGCCGCGACTTCATCTGCTTGAGGAGAGTTAAAACGCCTCTCGTGTTCGCCTGCTGGTCTTCGGTCTGCTCTTATGACTACTTTAAATTCATCTGTTGGCATACGTTCCAATGCTGTTTCAAACGTTTTAATAAGATTATTGTGCTCACGAAATATCCTCTGTAAGTTTAACACAATCTGACGTCTTGTTCCCGAGATGTAGGCGCACCTCTGATCAGTTTCCATTTGTTCGTTTTGAATAAAATATTGTTGTAGAAATTTTGGTGGTTGATCTGGCAGCGGAAGCAACGATCTCGCTCTATGGTAAATCTGCCCTTGCACCTTGAAGTCGACGGAAATCCGGGCTGTCGAACAACTGATGTGGCGCCGAATGATGTCATTTGGAAACATGAGTTGTATTTTCTGATGTTACTAAGAAAATGCCTCGACTCTGACGTATCTCCTGATGTGTAAGTCAAAAGTTGGTGTGGTGGTGTTTCCAGTTGGCAGAGATTAATTTTTCCATTTTTGAAGCAAATACCAGGTAGACTCTGATTTAAACTTTTTTGGATTGACAGTAACTATAAACCATTTCCATTTTCCTGGTGGTAACACTTGCATGCAGCGAGTAGTCTTTATGTGAATTGTAGTGGAATCCTTCCAATACTAAGCTAAAATGGTGCGCAGTCCGTGATCGTTTGACTCTATCTCTCTTATCCTGTAGTCGGACCTCATGCTGCTGTGCCATCTCTGTTGCTCTAAATGTAGTAGCTCTCTCTCTCGCAATCGCAAGTCTTCTATTCCTCTCCTCGGAAGTTTCTTGACAACGCGAATCTTTCATCATCTTAGCCGTTGACTGAACTTGGCCGATCGCCTTCTGCTTCCTTGGAGGCATTGCTACAGCAAAGAAATCTGTAAAAGAATGCTATTTCATAAAATAAGCAAAAGGAACACTCCCACTGAGCAAAGAAATCTGTAAAAGAATACAAAAAGGTATTTCATAAATTAAGCAAAAGGCACACTCTCACTGAACAATGAAATCTATTATAGAATACAATAAAAAGCTAAAATTAACGAAAAAACGAATATAAAATTATGTAGTACTTACATCCGTTTAGAAATATAAATCCAAAATGTACACTATCACTATCGAATAAAGTAGGAAACACTTATACAATGAAAAGAGCAAAATAAAACTGCCAGATTCACTGAAAGATGATAAACTGGAAGACTTACCGAGTTAGCTTCCTTTAAATACGACCAGCTAAGAATCGAGTGGGTGCTGGAATGTTCTCCATCATGAGTCCAAGGAAGTTTCCGTTTCCCCAAGTTTCTAGAAAGTTCTACAAAGTTTTATAAATAAAGTAAACATTAATTCTGGTGCTGTCAGATACCGAGTAGCAAAATTACGCTTTTATGATCAATGAGTTTTTCGTTTGTGCTTTTCGGAATAACGGTGCTTGGGTTAGAAATAAATGTAATCGGTGTAGACAAATTAAACAGAATAGATAAAAAAATTTCAAAAAGCAGAAGGTCGATTTTACAGAATTTTTCAGAAAGAAAATCACTGCTTTCAACGGAGGATTGACATGTATCTATTCCGGACATTTTAAAATAAGTTACACGCCTTACTTAAAAAGCCTTGTGAAACAGAATTCTACAAATCATTACGTATTCAATAAATTATTTAAGGAAAGTTGGTCGAAATATACACCAACTCTCCTTGAAAATAATCCTTGAATTCCTGAAAACCTTTCCTTGAATTTCCTTGCAAACATAAATATTTTAAAATATTCTTTCCCCCTTCATCAGTAAAATATCTATAATAATTTATAATATCTATAATAATTTATTTACATCATGGGAAGAACTAAAAAGTCAGTTCAAACATAAATACTGTAATTTAATTTGTTTCGGAAAAAATTGTTTTTCGATCAACAGTGGTAAAGCAACCATTGCTGCCTAAAGCAATCAATCTATGCTCAATGTTATTTCTATTGCGATTTCGAATAGTTTTTATCCCCCCAGGGCCAATAGAACGGGGGTTAAGAGTTAGCCTATGCTGACCGCAGTGTTCTAAAGTATATGTGTACCAAATTTGATGTAGATAGGTCAAACGGTGTAGATTTGTGTAGAAAATATACACACATACATATACACATACACACACACATCCTATTTTATATATATAGATATATATGTGTTTGTATGTCTATGCAACTATCACATCAAAGCAATATAATATATTTTCATAAAATGTTACACTCTATTAAAAAGATTTTAGCTTGGTAAATGAATTATTTCATATTTTTTATCTGCATGTTTATGCATGTTTCACGCTCGCTAAAACGTCTGAACATCCATACGTTTATTGCATAATTAAATTAACCTTAACCTGAAAGTATTTGAGAAACCTAAATGTAAAATAGTATTGCGAGTGTGATTGAAACTCAGATTCTTTTACAAGCATCACTCTAAGCGTATTTGTTTCCAAAACACAATTTTCAGAATCTAAATTCTATTTTTCTTATATGTTAAACTTATTTTTTCTCTCCGAAATATAAATAGCTTCGGAATATTTAAGACAGATGGTATAATAGAACAAAATTTTGTGCATTATTCATTCACGGTCACAAGAATCTTAGAAGCAATGGATATTAAATTTACTGGAAAAAAGTAATCGTGTTTCATCACAATAACTTTTTCAGCTTTCATTTTTACATCGTTTTGTAAGAAAATATAGCTTTATATAATGCGAAAAGTACAAGCGATGACGCATGTATATAATATACATCGAAAAACAAAACTCAACAAAATTTACAGATTACATCGAAATCATAGCAACGCACCTGGCTTGAAGTTTTTAAAGTTTTTTGTTCCTTTATATTAATTAACATGAATATTGGAGGACGTGACTTTCCCATATTCAAGTATCAAGCGCTCACTTATCGTTGTTTTAGCAGAATGCTTCATAGCCGTGCTGTACAGAAAACTTGAACAGAAACTATGGTTGCAGATTCACTTACCAAACCGGTACAAAGAGGGAAGTATAATTAGTTCAAGAAGGGACTTGCTGAATTGCGAAATCGATGGGAGTGTTGAAATTGTTTAGATTTCATACTTGCGCCGGTGATTAAATGTGTATTTGCTCGTGGTTATCTTCCGATGATCTCGAGCTATGTATAGATACTTATTTAACTGATGTTCTATCAATTTTAATTACATAGATAAGTGTTGTTATTCTGTACGTTTTAAATTTGTTTCCCACAATTTACAACAGATACCCAATTTGTTTGACCGAAAATTCAATACTTTTATTCCAGAATTTTCATTGACTATCTACTGATGCGTGTTTGTTCAGTAAAACTCTAGGATGTTTTCTAGACTCTCCAGAAACAAGATTCCCTGGGAAAAGGTAAGGAAAGGTATTACCATTTTATTATATCTCCTCATAGAAGCTTCGTAAACACCTGCCATCCATGGCAAGGGCTCAAATGCTTGGCGGGATCCTAAGATTCTCTTTTGGTGAACTAATCTACCTAGTTCCTCTAGGCCCAAACCGCACTCAGAATAATCTGAAACAAAAAGGGAAGTCTCGGTTATTGTTCATTCAGGAAAAATGAATCACATCTTCAGAATGTGGGAGTTATATACTAGGGAATTTATGAATTGTCCCGCTCAGTGACATAAAAATACAAGCTAAAATTAATATAGATAGTTGAGAATTACATCACACAAATGCATATGCAGAATAATCGCGATAGAAGCTAGTTTCATGACGTTTAAATTTTGGATTAAGCGCAGAAACTTCTGAACACAAAACTTGAAAGAACAGGTATTGCAACATGTAATTGATAACTAATTGGTCAACTTCCCCCATACACATATCAGTCTCTGGAAAGACTTTAGGACTTCCACGTGTGTTAAAGTATTGTCTACCTAATGAAGTTCCGATATCCCCTGAGGACTGCTTAAAGACTTCCTACGGAATTCTTTTGTGTGTGTGTCCGCTGAAACGCTTCTTTAGATCTTTTCCAATGTTAAATGTTACCATGTTAAACTAGAATACTTCTAATCATTTCTAGTTGGATGTAACAACATCGTAGAAAACCACGAATCTATCTAGGAAGGTTTACGAAGGATTATAAAAGAAAAGAACTAAATAGTATTGTACACACACAAATAAAGAAGAAAATAGTTATTTTTGTAATTAAAAAGCACAAATGATTGCAAAACATATTCACCGAAAGATGTTTTAATGTATACTCGAAATCAGAGGTCAGGATATCCTTTATTAGACGTCATTTAATTTTTCATTCTTCTTGCTTCACGAGATGCAATAATCACACGATGTTCGAATAATTATAATTTCTGTCGTGAATAGCAAAGTAAAAAAGGAAATAGTTTATTTAGCAAAGTCAGTGCATGATAGTAGGTTTCTTTACCACCTGGAAATACAATTAAATATATATACTGACATGGCGAAGAGTCATGGGATAGCAGTATGCAAGTTTACAAGTGGCGCTCGCATCGCGTTTAAAGGTATAAAGAGTCAAATGGTTATATCAGTGCTGTCTGTTGGACCCATGAATGTCTTGTAAAACGTTTAATGACGTGATAATGGTTACCCGACGAGAATTAACCGAGTTTGAAGGCGGAATAATAGTTGGAGCCCGACACATTGGGCTTAATCTTTCGGAAGTTGTTGAGACTTTTAAGATTCCTCGCTCCACAGTGTCAAGGGTGTATCGGGAGTACCTCATGGAAGGCAAGAGCAGCGTCTGCTGAATGATCGAGAGCAGCGACGTCGGAGCAGATAACAGACGAACGACACTGAGTGAACTGACTTCCGCGTTCAATGACGGAAGCACTACAGGCGTGCCTGTGAGGTCAGTGCAGCGAAATTTGGGCTTGATGGGATATGGCAGCAGAAGACCGACTCGAGTGCCTCGCAACACATCATCGGCTTCAGCGCCACACCTGGGCTCACTTGCTTTTCGCTTTTGTTCAATATGGTGTTAGGGGGAGTGTATGAGCAAACCGCTGCTCATGCGCTGAAAACACCATTCTGTGTTGTTTGGGTCATGGTCCTCCCTGTTGACGCCCTCATCCACCAACACCCACTTCATTCTTTAAATTGTCCTTTAAAGAAAATGTTTTGAATCAATATGAATGTCACGGATGTTGCAAGTGAGAGATGAGAGATGAAGTATTCGTTTTTAGGGTTAATTCTATGGAATAAATAACTTTCCAAAAATCAGTGAAATCAGGTAAAATAAAAATATTCAAGTCATCAATATAACGGTAAGAGTTTACAAATTTAGATGGAGGTAAAGATTAGATAAAAATATTAGAAAAGAGGTTTTCTGTGGTATTTTGTGGTAATTTGTTGGAATTGGTGTTCACCATTAAAGATAAAGTTATTGAGGACACAGAGATTAGTAAGGCAATTCTTGTATTGTTTAGGCATAAAAAGTATGGAATTTAATTCAGTATAGTAGAAATTTATAGATATTAATACGTTTATTGAGAGTAATGGTGGTGCACATACTTTTAAACTCGAACGAATCTATCTGGAATGTACTGTTATTATTAAATATAATATTGGCATTGGAGTTTTATTATTAATACAACTGTTTTCTTATAGCAGATTGACATTGATAATTATTTTTAGTAATTGAAAAAGATTAAGCAAAATAGCATGAAGAATAATAATCAATAGATTAAAAGAGAATTTTCTTGGTTGAAACACATAGGTTTCGTTTCTACTACAAGTGATATATCTGAATACTATGGTTATCGTTAATGAAATTTAGGGTTAGGTTATATAGGAGGAAAGAACGTTGTTATTTTCAGTTGTAAAATTTTGGGGAAGGTATTAATTTTTTAAGCAATTATATTATAACCTATATTTGCGTATGTTATAAAGTCTAATGATTCTGAGTCGAGCAAATTTAAATAGAATGTTTAGCAGAAAAAATAGTTGAAATTAGCTTTATTTATAGGAGTTCTAATGAATGACTGTAGGTTTTTATTAAATTTTATTAGTAGTAATATCAAAAGTGCTAGTTTTAAATTTTGTAGAAGAAATAAATTAACAACAAAATCACATAGGCACGTTCAGGGAGTAAAGAAAATTTGTGTGACGTTTTAAGGTAGAAAAGCTCAATATCGTTAAGAAAAATTTTAATTGCAAATGATTTTTTTAGTTTTAAGTATTGCGGCCTAAATCTTCTCTATTTCAACATAAAAGCTTTAACCTAACGTATGACATTACTAAATTCTGTACAGTTCTTAATCAATTTTTACACATATTCTCTATTGATGATGTTGACATCATAAAAATGTTTTAAACTTCATATCAAACTTGGTAGAATGATTTTTAATTACAACAAATTTTGTAAAACCACTAATATTTTCAGACTGCACCATTTGTTTTTGCGAAGATAAAAATTATGCAGAATTTATTTATCCCCATCAAAACACATAACTACTAATCTTAATATTATTCAAAATTCCTCACTAATAAAACATGTGTTAAGAGGCGCTACATTATATGTAATCCTAAATAGCAAGCAAATAGTTCACCTCTTTCCACCAACTTTCGTGACATTCATATTGATGTAGGTACTAAATTAATTATTCATATCAATAACAAAAGAAATTATTTACAATTTAACCTTTGATTTCAAGTTTCCTATGAAGCATTTTTGAATTAATACGTTTTGCAATCAGTTGTGCTTAGTTATAAATAAACCACTTTCTTCTGTGTGCATACAATACAATTTACTTTTATAATCCTTCGTAAACCTTCCGTGATATTCTCAGGATGTTCCTAAATCGTTAAACTAAATTAATTCTCAGCGTAGTACTAAAGAAGTGTCCAAAAAGAATTCTGTTGAAAGTCCTTACGAAATCTTCAAGGAGATCGTAACAATATAAAATCTATTGCTACGGGTTTTATTCGCGAATTTTGCCGCTTCGTTTCAAAAATGCTTGATTAGTTATGGAGTATATATGGATATGGATATATATGGATTAGCTATGGAGTTGAACAATATGGCTGAGACTGCACAGAAGAGCTCGCTACTCTAATGACGTTTTTCAGCAATCTAATTACTGAAATTAATGTTAAATCAGGATAGTAGAAATCAGCGCACGAAAGAAAACAAGAGCGGAAATAGCTTTAGCATAAAAAAATGCCGCATTTGAACAAGAGAATGGGACGAAATTGGCAACACTCAGAATCTAATAGTGGTAACATGACAAAGGTGTGCCTTTTGCCATGCAATTGATTGGAAATAGAAATTAAAACGAATAAAAGCGAACGAAATGCTTTCATACTTATTCGTTACAAATGGATTGAAATAAGATACTTAGCATAAGTAACGGCACTTTGCCATCAATAGATTTTCCAAATTAAAAGTTCAGCGCAGATACTATGCGTGGGTCTGCTAGTTCTCATAAATTTAAGATTGCATTAGTTTAAGAATCACCGTCTCAAATCTACCAACTGTCATTAATAGTGATATCTATTCGAGCTGTTTCTGAAATGAGCATTTTTAGATCGTGTTTTTGGAATGCTCGTAACAATGAAAAATATTGCCCATTTTGGAAATGATAGAGAGATAACTAACCTTTTTAAAATAAGAGTGAATCCAGTATGTTTTGAATATTTGAAATTTCATGGCTGAGCAAGCAGTGAAAGAAGGATATCCAAGCCCTTTTCTTCTGTGGCAAACTTCCCTAAATAGCTTCAGATGGCCGGAAAAGCTGATTAGATCATGTATGAGGTCATTTAAAACTAGGTATTAGGGGATTACCGTTCGAGGGAAAGACTGGTGTTGTCTAGGACCGTTAACAACTAGTGGACAACGGAAGTAAACTATAGAATAAATAACCTGATGCCCGATCCTAAAAAACATACTAAATTCCTATAACTATGGTTCTTTCACAGACTTCTTCAGATTTTTGAACCAAATGGTAGCTCAAAATAGCGCAATCATAACCCTCAAAATAAAATTGAAGATTCAACTCCTCTGTACACGGCCCTACTGGTTTCTGTACTAGCAGTCTTTTTGAGATATTAAAAATCCAATGTTTATAAATAATGAACTTTTCGGTTCATTGTTCGAAATAGGACATTTCATATCGCACTTTTTTTAATTACCCTACATTGACAATATGAAAACCAAATTCATTTGGTTGAAATCAAAAATTTAAATTTCATAACAAGGAGTTTCAAAGCCAGTGAAATTTTTTTTGTTCTATCATCAGTTAATTAAATAGTAGTAGCTTTAAGTTAAAAACCGAGGGGGCGCGAATAATTATATGTAGTCACTAAAATGTAATTAAGTCAAATGAGCCTCTATTTAACTTTAAATAATTTGAAGCTCTGATTTTTAAATTCGTGACCAAACGTTTTTCTTAGTGTACCATACTTTCTAATCCATGTCGAATTCATAACGCGATATTAAAGATACAGGCTGAAAAGGAAGGTTTAAGGGGGCACAGTACCTTTAAGCATACAAATCAACAGGTAAAATAGACTAATTTCGGTAAACTGTATCACCAAAAGTTTTATGTGTATCATAATGAAATTTTTTTGCAGGGTTTATTTATACTTTATACTACACAATGCAGAAAAATTGGTTTGATTTTTTAAAAATTAAATAATATTTTACTAGAATTTACATAAGGTCATTTTTTAACATACTTTTTTACAAGCATAACTTGTGCGCAACATTCTGAGTCATCCTGTGCATTTTCTATAAAACTAATGGCTGATATGAGTAATACACAATGCTTTTATTTTAAATTAGAACCAAAAAATAGTAGTTAAGTAGCACATAAATATAACAATCAATTATATATATATATATAATATTTCACTTCATTAATTTTTCCAAATTTTCACTCATAGTATATAAAAAAAATTTAATATATTTTTAGCTTTTGAGTAAAATTTCGGTTTCAATTTGAAGCCCTTTTGATAATCTATTTTCATTCAAAATTTCAGGAGTCTACGTTCATTAGTTGCAGAGTTATAGTGCGCGCAAGCTTGAAAATTACCATTCTGAGATAAATGCAATTAAAGTTTAAATAGCTATTTTTAGCATTCACGTGCGTTCAAGTAAACAAATAGATTTGTGAAATGAAAGAGTTGAGTAGTACATATTCTGCTTATATTTGTTACAGTAAAAATATTATTATTAGAACTTTCGAAAAAAATAAATAGCATAATTCCAAAAATTAATAGCGTAATTCCAAACCAAAACTAAGAAACGTAAACAAACGAACAGCTGAAAATAAAAATGGGTGTGATCGAAAAATCCTCATTACGAACGAACGAATGCGAATTTTTTTCATGCGGTTTTTTTACCAGAATCAAAACATTTCAAACTATCTAAATAGATCTAAATTGAAAATCGATTTTTTAAGGTATTTCTATTTCTAATATACTGCAAAGCTGAAGAAGCAACGTCAATTCTGAACGTAGGTGGAGAGAAATATCTTACCAATCTCTCCTTTTGTAATATCTTGAATTAAATAGGACAGAGAGGCGTATTTCTGAAGGATAAAGACGTATCGTTCCTTTGGCTCGGAAGCAATTTTGTCGAGAGAATCTTGTTTTACGGCATTTGTGATTCCGATGCAGTAGATCTCAGCTCCGGCAGCCCTTAGAAGATCGGCCTCCTTCAGCTCATCTGGATCTTCACTCAGATTCACCTCACCTAAGAATAAAAATGAGCACACAAAAAGCTCATACTGAATTGGCTTGCAAGATATTATCGTAGTTTGTCTACAATATTAAAAAAATATGTATGTGAGGGATTTCGAATTATAAGGGCCATACTGGTTGTTTATCTTACCATCTGTGAGAATAAATATGACGGATTTTTGCGCTTTCTTAGAGAGGACGCGTTGAGTGATAGGAATCATTTCTTCTCGAACTGAGGCTAAAGCAGAATTCGATGAAGTTCCTGAAATAATAAATAGCTTAAGACTGAAATCGAGAATGTTTGCATTAGTTGTTCAGAAAAAAATCAGGTGCGAAAGAAAGTCTACATTTACACATGGAGTGCACAAATAACAGAAATTCAATCCTAAAATGCATTTTGTTCTGCAAGTAACACAAAACTATACTGCATTTAGAAGGTGTTAAAAATTACTTTCAACCAGTTTTTGTCTTGAAAATCAATGTCTTAAATTACCGACTGGTACAGGTGAAGTGATCATTTTTCAATTGCGCCTTGGTGGGTAGATTCGAATTGTTCCATATAATTTTTACTTTTCTGTAAATCGTTTTCTGTTGTTTTTTCTTTTCAATAATTTCATAGTTTGTGTAACCCATTCAGTTTCCTCCAAAAATTATTTATAATCATTCTACTATTAAATTGAAAAATAAAAGATTTTCCAATGCTTGTTCATTGACCTCTTCGGCACTACAAGGGGCGACCTGTTAGCTTTTGGTGAAAAGCAACCAATGGGTAAACCACCCCTACCCCTAACAAGGAAAGTCACCAGAATCCATGCGCTTACAAGCCGTGATTCGAACACGATACCAAGTGGATGACCAACAAATGCTGTGACCACTATACCAACTGGATGGCAGACAAATGCTGTGCCAGTTGGACGGCTATTAATTTATGAAAAGATTAAAAAACATATTTGGAGTTTAAAAGTTAGGTATTAAGTACTATTCTCTACAAGTCGTACAAAATCAATTTCTTTATTCGGTAGTTGTATCACTAACAACTTATACAGTAAACTGACATACCGATGAAGTTCAATTTATCTAGAGCTTCTTGGACGCTTTCTGTGGAGGAGTACTCTAAAGGGAAGAACTGGATGTCTGCACTAGAGTTGAATGTTAATGCACCTGCTCTGGAGCCACTTTCTGAGATACCAACCTAAAACAAGAGAGTGGAATTTTAAACAAAACACATATGGGGCTAATGTTGAACCTCCTCTCTAAGAGAAGGCGGGCATTGCGTCATTAATCCATTCAAACTCTCCTATGTTAATAACAGATTCTAAACTAGCTTTTATGCTGTGAACGTATGCTATAAATTGAAAACTGACAATGCTATAATACAACTTAAGCATGATCTCAAAAATAAGAGACACAAAAAGTATTCTCATGTTTACATACGTCTATTCAAATTGGTCTTCAGGTGGGCAATTTGAATTTCTAAAATTTCCACTTGGTTTAAGTTATATATACTCCAATCTATCCTGGAGAACAGGTAAGAAGAACCAAATCAAAAACAAAAACAAAATGAAATAAATAACAAAAAACAAGAGAAAAGATGAAACAAAACAACATAATAACAACCCTTTAGATGAACAGAGCCGAAAGCCGCACATTGCAAATAGAGAGAAATAAGTAGAAACTACCTTAAAAATAAATTTTTCCGAGAAACAAGACAAAGTGTGAAGGGAGTGAGCCCGCTTACTTTGTCAAGGGGAGTAAAGCAGGAGTCACTTTTAAGAGAAGCTTTGAGTTTTTTCTGTACTTGTGTGAGGCTTAGCCAGAGATTAACACAAGTTACACCTCGAAAACTCAAAGTACTACAGATTAAAAATAGAGAATGAAAATCAAAAGAAATAAAACATCTTCGAGATTTTAAACAATGAGAGAACATTCGAAGGAAAAATAACAGTCAAAGGAATAACAAACGCCAACAAAAATATAGTCATACTATTCAGAAATGCCGCCCCTGTAAAGCTATTTTGGAGAACTGTTTGCTGACAGATCTGTTTTATCAGAAAAAGCAGATATCGAGAGCATGAGGCTCAGAGATAGATTGAAGGAATTTGTACATGTGAAAGAAAGGGGGAATAGTAATTTGTAAACTAAAAATGATAAATGTGACAGAGATGAGTTTAAGGGAATTATGGAGAGCAATAGTGATAAATATACAATGAAAACAAAATATGGTCCATCCAGTGATGGGACAAAAAAAATAAAAACTTTTTATTTGAGGTTAAAAAGTAGAGGAAGGAAAGGAAAAATTATGGAAAAAACTTTTAAAGAAAACTATTGGGAAAATCGTTATTCATGAGGGTTGTTTTAAGAGTTTTACGACTTCCAATTTAACATCAACAAGTTTGTTTCCTGGGACTCTAACATCTTTATTAGTATTTACAGGAATTTAATTTGTAATGAAATCCATAGAATTCGTCATATCTGCAGGGATCAAATTACTATTGATAATCTTAAAACTCTTAAAACAACCCTCATGAATAACGATTTTTTCCCAACAATTTTCTTAAAAAGTTTTTCCATAATTTTTCCTTTCTTCCTCTACTTTTTTAACCTCACATAAAAAGTTTTTATTTTTATTTTTTTGTCCCATTGGAGCTCCTAGTGTTAAATCAGTTTCTTAGACTTTTATGGATATCTTCCTAGATAATATTTCTATAGCGCTGATATTTTGTACCCTGTTACTGTTAAACAACCCAAACAAAATCCACCTAATATTTTACTTTATAAATAGTTTTTAGTATGCAATAATAATTGTTAAATTAATGTTTGAAAAAATTATGAATTGGAACCTTACTATATTTTGATAGAAATCGATTCAGGACTTCTAATATGACCATTCAAAATATCAACTCATTCGAATGATAAGTTTTTGCGTTACATTAAATTGTCCTCATTTTGGCGATTTTAGGGGGCAACCAAAAGTTTCAAAAACGTCTGACAAGCCTCGGATAATAATTCTCAGATCGTTTGCACTTGCACAATAAATATAATAATGTAATTTTCGAATCAATGCATTCAGCGTCACTCGCGCAGGAAAACGTGTCTCCTATTTCGTTACCGGTTTCATTTAGTTAATAGCGGAGATAATTCACGCACATGATCTCAAGTTATATCAATCGATTGTGCTTGTCGAGCTTTCTAACCTGTAAAATTGTCAGAACGGAACAAGCAATAGTTCAAGTGATTTTAAAGATTTCAGATCACGTGTCCCTCAACACGCCATTTTCTTTTTTCGTCGGTTCCCTCAATCTTTCCTCCCCTCCCACTCGTTTCAATTTTCCGAACGCTTCCCCCATGTACCGTAGGACAACTTGTTCCTCTTCACCGCAATAATATTTCTTATTTTCTTTCAATTTTCATACTACGCTTTAATATTACGTGGTTCCCTTCTTACCATTTAGGAATTTTTGAAAATTATGCGAGTTGTTTTTAAGTAAATTTTGTATCATGTCAACATTTTGGAATTCATCAGATTTAACTCGCGTGTGGATTATTGGAGCAGCTGACGACCTTTAAACATCGATCATCTCCAAATTTTAAGGTAGGGTCTTGTCTCAATAAATTTTGTCTTGTTCTCTGTTTTCTCTATCATCCTATTGAAGGCATTTTTTATATTTTAATTCCTCAAACTTGAAGAAAAAAGATTTCCATGCTTTGTTTACTCTTTTCAAATATGACTTTTTTCTTGGTTTATTATTTGTAACTATTGTAATCTTGATGGTTCTGTCTAACTTTGGGTGTCGTATCTTGTTTGTCAACCACTTTATTTGAGATATAAACCATAGAAATCTGTCCACAAGTTTGTTTTGAGAAAAAGTCTTCTTAAGTAAAACTTTGAGTCTCCACCTTTTTATTTAGTTATTATTTTTTTCTCATTCTTTTTTCTAGGCTCTTATAGTACTGTAAGATTTTATTTTATTGGAACATTTTAATATTTTTATAAAAGCTCCATATTTTTTGTTCAATTTCAAGTGACTTGTATTATTTGTACCTCCTTTCTCTGATTTAGAAATTGTGTTGTTTGTTTGATTAGGCTTATTGTGTACCTTCACGTTGAAAAGCTTATAAGTAAAAAGGATCATTCTCACTTGTTTTGGGGTTTCATTCTATCTGCTTAATCAACAAATCTTATCTGTGCTGCTATTTTTCCCCCACGAACAGGGGAAAAGTATTTATTTTCCCTCGTTCGTCTGAAAATATTTCTGGTATCTGAGCGCTTGCTTTCAACCCTTATTTTTGTGGACACATACCTGATGGAATCTGTTTTTGAAAAGAGCTCAACTTCCATTAATACAATTTGCTATGTGAAGAAAGCAGAGCACACGTTTTATGACACTTTATTAACACTAACAAAGGGGAGTGTTGCAACTCCGGTGATACAAATTAGTTGTTGCCACAACTGTAATTGCTTTGGCACAAAAAATATATTTTGACAATACCTATTAGTTTAACATCAATATTGGATTCTGAATTTTTCCCCTTTTTAAGATTATTCAACCCTCGTTTCATGTTTATTTCGACCATTCTGATCTCTAACCAGAAGTAGTCGTGTCTGGTCACACGGGTTTAATATTTCCTTGCTTTCTCTCCTTGCCTTTTACGAGAAATTACTCCATTATTCTTCCTCTCGAATTTACTTCATTATTCTTCCTCTTGCTTCAAATAAGAAAAACTTTTTCATATTTTTTTAAAATTTGGTTAACTTTGTTTCCTCCTACAGTCCCACCTACCAACAGGTATTCGGGAAACCAAAATAACACCTAATTTGAGTACCATACCTATCTCGCCAGGAATTCTTCCGGTATCAAATTCAAGATCATTAGCTCCTATAGCACAAGCTTCCATCCTCATTGATCGTATGGAAAGTCCTATAGCACAAGCTTACATCCTCATTGATCGTATGCAAAGTCCTATAGCACAAGCTTCCATCCTCATTGATCGTATGCAAAGTCCTATAGCACAAGCTTCCATCCTCATTGATCGTATGGAAAGTCCTATAGCACAAGCTTCCATCCTCATTGACCGTATCGAAAGTCCTATAGCACAAGCTTCCATCCTCATTGACCGTATCGAAAGTCCTATAGCACAAGCTTCCATCCTCATTGATCGTATGGAAAGTCCTATAGCACAAGCTTCCATCCTCATTGACCGTATGGAAAGTCCTAAAGCACATGCTTCCATCCTCATTGACCGTATGGAAAGTCCTATAGCACAAGCTTCCATCCTCATTGACCGTATGGAAAGTCCTATAGCACAAGGTTCCATCCTCATTGACCGTATGGAAAATCCTATAGCACAAGCTTCCATCCTCATTGACCGTATGGAAAGTCCTATAGCACAAGGTTCCATCCTCATTGACCGTATGGAAAGTCCTATAGCACAAGGTTTCATCCTCATTGACCGTATGGAAAGTCCTATAGCACAAGCTTCCATCCTCATTGACCGTATGGAAAGTCATATAGCACAAGCTTCCATCCTCATTGACCGTATGGAAAGTCCTATAGCACAAGCTTCCATCCTCATTGACCGTATGGAAAGTCCTATAGCACAAGCTTCCATCCTCATTGACCGTATGGAAAGTCCTATAGCACAAGCTTCCATCCTCATTGACCGTATGGAAAGTCCTATAGCACAAGCTTCCATCCTCATTGACCGTATGGAAAGTCCTATAGCACAAGCTTCTATCCTCATTGACCTTATCGAAAGTCCTATAGCACAAGCTTCCATCCTCATTGACCGTATGGAAAGTCCTATAGCACAAGCTTCCATCCTCATTGACCGTATGGAAAGTCCTATAGCACAAGCTTCCATCCTCATTGACCGTATGGAAAGTCCTATAGCACAAGCTTCCATCCTCATTGACAGTAAGGAAAGTCCTATAGCACAAGGTTCCATCCTCATTGACCGTATGGAAAGTCCTATAGCACAAACTTCCATCCTCATTGATCGTATGGAAAGTCCTATAGCACAAGCTTCCATCCTCATTGACCGTATGGAAAGTCCTATAGCACAAGCGTCCATCCTCATTGACCGTATGGAAAGTCCTATAGCACAAGCTTCCATCCTCATTGACCGTATGGAAAGTCCTATAGCACAAGCTTCCATCCTCATTGACCGTATGGAAAGTCCTATAGCACAAGCTTCCATCCTCATTGACCGTATGGAAAGTCCTATAGCACAAGCTTCCATCCTCATTGACCGTATGGAAAGTCCTATAGCACAAGCTTCTATCCTCATTGACCTTATCGAAAGTCCTATAGCACAAGCTTCCATCCTCATTGACCGTATGGAAAGTCCTATAGCACAAGCTTCCATCCTCATTGACAGTATGGAAAGTCCTATAGCACAAGCTTCCATCCTCATTGACCGTATGGAAAGTCCTATAGCACAAGCTTCCATCCTCATTGATCGTATGGAATGTCCTATAGCACAAGCTTCCATCCTCATTGATCGTATGGAAAGTCCTATAGCACAAGCTTCCATCCTCATTGACCGTATGGAAAGTCCTATAGAACAAGCTTCCATCCTCATTGATCGTATGGAAAGTCCTATAGCACAAGCTTCCATCCTCATTGACCGTATGGAAAGTCCTATAGCACAAGGTTCCATCCTCATTGAACGTATGGAGAGTCCTATAGCACAAGCTTCCATCCTCATTGACCGTATGGAAAGTCCTATAGCACAAGCTTCCATCCTCATTGACCATATGGAAAGTCCTATAGCACAAGCTTCCATCCTCATTGACAGTATGGAAAGTCCTATAGCACAAGCTTCCATCCTCATTGACCGTATGGAAAGTCCTATAGCACAAGCTTCCATCCTCATTGACCGTATGGAAAGTCCTATAGCACAAGGTTCCATCCTCAACGACCGTATGGAAAGTAACGACATTAACAATATCAACGAAGCCACGGAAGAATACGAGTCGCTGCAGCCTGAATTTACCTCCTCAATCAACCCGTAGGCCTTTGACAAGATCGAGGAGAAACGAGAATTTTTTCGTTACGGATATGTCAAAACTCAGGAAGGAAAAACAAAACCAAATAAGATCCTCCTTCAAAGAATCTAGAAACATCTTATTCTTAGCATTGCAAGAATTAAAAACAGCACAATCAGCATTAGTGGAAAGTCAGAAGTGTTTTGAAACATTAGCAAAAAACCTCCACAGACCAGCCTCACTTGCTCCCCCAGCTGATTCACAGTCTACAAACTCACAAAACATCAGACAAGCATACTGATTCTGAACTATTTGAACAAGGAAAACCAGTGGATTCAAGTCAACCATAGGATGCGTAAACCAAAAACAGACTTCTCGTACCTCACCACAGTACTGATCTACCCAGTACAGGATTCAAGCCAAATCCTTACTAAGGAAATGGACTCGTATCTCTCAGGAAAAAAATCACCAGTCTTAAATATTAAAGATACGAAGCAACTCCGAGGAGGAGGATTGGCAATACAGACGAAATTGGCAATACAGATTGGTACAGACGAAACAAGAGTTGACGAGGTGGTAGATATAGCATAGTCATTTCCATCGACATCAAAGGAGCCTTCGACTCTGTTCAATGTCCTCTTTTGCTGGAGAAACCATCAGACTTCAACTGCCCTCCCTATCTCTTTCATCTAAGTTCTAACTTTCTCCATGAAAGATGGATTTTCACGGCATACTCCTCAGCAACAACCAGCAAGTTTGTCTCCCAGGGCTGCCCTCAAGGATCCAGACTGGGTCCTCCTATCTGAAAAATCTAAGCCGATGATGTCCTGCGAAAATCTTGGCCAGATCACTGCCAACTCCGGGCTATCTGTAAACAGTGTCTTGCAGTTCAAGACTAGAGCTGGAAATCAGGGCAAATGAAAGTCTTCGATCTTTCTCAGAATGAGCTATGCAAAACCAACTAATAATAACCAGGGACAAGACACACACCATCGTATTCAGAAAAAAGATAGACAACTACTCCGGTCACCAGGTCTTCACCCTTAACGGCACAAGTATCCGAGTTGTCGACGCCATGAAATACCTGGGTGTAATAATCGACAAACAGTTATCATGGATTCCTCACGGCAAATACCTGAGGGAAAAGTGCTATAAAGAACAAACGTCAATAATAAGATTAGCTTCAAAGTCGTGGAGTATCAGGATAATATAGCAGGCATAAAGTTCTGGTATAAAATAGTGATTGAAAGAATTCTGGTTTACGCTGCAGCCTGGCTGGGGCACAAACCCAAAATGTCAGATATTTAGACACCTGACCACTGTTCAGAGATCTTTCGCTCCTAGTATTACTAGAGCCTACAGAACCACCTCCACAGATGCTGTACTTATACTGGCCGGTCTAGAACCAATAGACCTCCTAGCAGCAAGGGAAGGGGCTACGGATCTTGTTACCAGACTCGGCAGACCTGTCACTGCATATAGTCTCTCTTGGTTTTCCCACGAATTGAAGACGAAAATTCCCAGGCTTCACAGGAATCCAACACATAACAAACACATATCATTCATTACACCAAGCCCCCATCAACACGCTACCAAATCTACACAGGTGGGCCTAAAACCCAGAATGGAACTGCCACCGCCTTTTGTGTGTTCCTGGACAACAGGAAGATCTTTGAGTAGGCACGCAGTCTGCACGACAGCAACTCAGTTTTCCAAGCTGGGTTACTTGCCATCTGTGCAGCTTCATCCTGAGCACTTCGAAATTGCCCAGAAAATACTTGCATTTCCTCGGACAATCTATCCATCGTGCTCTCTTGACCACCGATGGCACAGAGAATCCATTCCATCATTGAAGCTGCAGCTCCATCGATGTGCATATATGTCTCTTGGGTCAGAGGTCATTGCGGTGTTGAAGGAAACGAAGCAGCAGATATGTGCCACCGGTAATGCGTCCATTCGCCTACACTTCCCTTCCTCTCCCGCCATCTCACCTGAAGAGGTCCCTCAAGCTAGCATCCATTAACAGCTGGCAAGAGAGATGGCTAAACTCCACCAAAGGTGGGAGAACATTAGGGTTTTTCCCCAAGGTCTGTACGAAGCACTTCATCTTCACCCCAGAACTCACACCTTTACACGGGCCACGCTCGTTCCTGCAGTATTTATTTCGTATGAATATTCATCTGTGGCATGGAAGCAGACCCGGATCACTATGTTTCCACCTGCCCCATCACAACTCATCTACACATCAGGGAACCAGCAACACAGCACTATGACGCCTGGCTGTTCACCCCTTACTAACAAAGGAAAATCATACAAATCGTGCCATTTGTGGCTTCCGGGGAGTATGAACTGAAGCAAGCGGTTTAAGTTTTGTCGACTTTGATGTACATAATTTTCCTTGGGCCTAACCTCTTTTCACCTAAAGATAGCAGCCCTTAAATTCAGTCTCTTGCCTCTTAAACCCTCACAGAAGAATATATTTAGCATATGCGTTTCATTTGCTTTAAAAATTTCTGGTTTGCATCACAAAAAAAATATTCCTCATCTAGTCATCTTTCACGTTACATGAATTTTTTTTATCGTAAACCCTCCATAGCGTCGGTATCCCATGATGGAGTTGAGTAATTCTCGAATCGTGTTCACTTGCATAGAAAATATATTAATTCTCGGATCGTTTCCACGCGCTGGCAAATACGTTTGAAATAGCGTTCAAATTTTAAATTCTGGTAACTACAACTACGATTAATCTCGATCTACGAATAGTGATTTTCAATGTGGAGATTTCCTTTAAATTGACAGCAACTTTAACATTGAATATCTCCGGATATAAAGATAGTAAAGTCCTGAAATTTTATATTTAGACTAATTTAACGGTGCAGAATCGAATTAAGTCATCAAAACATGGTGTTTCCATTGTAAATTTTGTTTGTGAATTTGATATAAAGATGTCCCCTCATGCAACTGTTTTGCATTCGAATTTGTAGAGGACGTTATTCCCTATAGAATGATATCCTTGAATTTGCTCTATGAATAGTGTTCGAAATAAAGGGGTGTTTTGTTTTTATTCCGCCATTGTATAATATAAGAATATGATCACTCAACTTAGTGTTAATTGAGTGCACTGTTTTCAACCGTTTTGAAGCTTAAGATACTATTGATATATAGGTTTCGAACAAAGAATAATCCCAAAGGCAAAGGTTGGACAAATGTAAAATTAGACAAAAATACCCTCTTGTCTAACACGGCAGAATCAACCCTGACGATTTCATCGATCCTTGTTTTTTAGTTATTTTCAGTGACATTTATTTTCTCCCTTTTTATCAAACACAGGACACTCTCTGAATTAATATTGTTCAAATCAGAATAAATTTTCATTAAAAATGTATTTCAATTTTTAAATAAAAATTCCTAATGTTTATTTGGCACCTTATCATTGCAAAAGTAATTTTTCAAAATTAAGATGCATAAATTATTACTTTGAACACATATATTGCAGCACAGAAACATGCAACCTTTTGGATAACCAAAGTAGGAACTTCTTTTCATAACCATATTTTGACTTCATGTTGGACAGTTAATCTAGACAACAGTTCCGTCCTGATGTTGCCATTGGATGGCCCTGGTTGCCATTCCATCCTGATGGAACCATTGTTGGTGAAAGGGTTAAATACAACTTTTAAACTAAAATCACTTTCAAAAGTCTAAATTTACATTCTTACCTTATTCACAATAGCTTTCGCAAATTCGACGCTTCTTTGAAACTTTTCCCCTCTCATACTACCAGAGATGTCGAAAACGAAGTAAAGTATCAGTGTCCCTGAGAAATTGACATCCAACAGTACTTTTGTATCATTGTGCCCTGAAAAGAAAACAGTTTATATGAATACTTATTGCGAGTCTTAAACATTCAATATTTCATACTTTAATAACCATTTCAAAAAATGTCAGGTATAAGGTTTTCACCGCAATTTGTAACATTAACAAATATTCAAAATTTTGTTTCTTGAATATAAGTAATTGGAAACGTCTGACGTTTAATCTAGATAGAGTTGACTAATCAGCTATCGTATGTAAATTCGAACTTCACTATTTGGAATTTTTATTGGGGACGTGCTGAAATTGGTGTTGAAAAACATAGTACGTATTACATAGTATTGACGACACGTTTGCAATATGAAGGAAACACATATTGCTACACATGCAATACCGCCGCCTGAATTTTACTTGACACAAATACCTCTCGTATAACAGACTTCCCGTACCCGAATGTTGATTCAATTGCCGCAAGTTGGTTTTTTGCAATCTTCAATGGATTTTCAATCCAAACAGACCAGGCGAATAAGCAAGAATGAATATTTATTACTATGCGTTTTCGGTTATTAGATGTTCCTAAACACTTTAAATAGCTTTGTCTTTGCAATTCATACGTAGACGAAAGAGATGAGAAAGAGTCTATATTAACATTTAAAACAATTTTATACACTAGAACATTTTTTTTATTTTGACTTTAAAAATCTAGTTTTTTCACAATTGGTCATTGGTTTGTGCTAAAACTCATATTAGAGTGAAAAATTCCGATTAAGTTACTCATTAATTATCTTAATTTAGATATAATTAGCTAATTAGCATGTTTTTTAACAGTGATAGCTCAAATTCTAATGTGTTCAGAAAGACAATTCCTGTTGGAAATTATTCCGATTATTTTTCATGCTTTGACCCTCCATCAAGTTGCTAGAGGGAATACGTTGTTTTTTACAATTTTTTTCACGAAGGAAGTAAAAAAAATCAACATTTTTTTCAGTAATTTCAACAGTTAAAACTCAACTAAAAATTCATTTCTTAACCAATGGCTTCGACGGAGGGTCAAAATATCCACTGTATTATATAGATTAAAATGGCACAAAAGTAATTATAATAGATCAATTCATTGTTGAGTTATCACTGTTTGGAAGAAGCATCCTATTGCAAAAACATAGTTCTTCAGAAATCGAGTTTAAAGTTTAGGAAACGTGTTTGTACATGGTGACAGTACCTAACGAAACTCCTTGTAACTAGAAAAGTATTTCGAATATTTACAAGACCTTGGTATCGTTTGAAAGCTAAGGAGTTGGAAAATATTTTGAATTATTAAAAAATAGATTGATATTTGGTCAAGTTTACGTTTCCTAATGGGAGACAGATTGATAAGTTTTACCTCTACATATCCCTTTTTTATCTGTATAACCAGAACGGCACAAGCATTCCTTAGACCCGTCACCTTTAAAATCACAGCCTAACGCATCTGAGCCACATTGACAACCTGTAAAAAAACAACTCATGGTAAGTATTGAATACAATGTTTGAAAGATATTTAAAACTGTCTTATACGTTTTAAGTTGCATTCGCTCAAAATATGAGTTTTAACCTTCAGAAACGTGTTTTGGTGTCAAACTTTATATCTCGTGCATAACCATTCAGCTTCTACTTGAACTCCTTTAACATCGAGATTTTGTTAAGTTTCCAAATTCGCAACTGAAAAACAATTTATACGAAATAATATACGACGAAAGAAGAATATTTGAAAAGTTTCGATTCGCATTATTTTCCAAAACTTAGTTCTGTCTCTTGTTAACTGTAAAGCAGTCATTTGAGAACATTGCCAAACACGCAGTACCTAATGCTTTTAGTGAAATGTGGTAAATAATCTTCGATAGGCATGTGGGACATACAATTCGCTAACTATAACTTAAAGGTATAACTTTTCTTATTGATTTGAGTAATGAAGGCTTGATTACGGCTTTACTTGACAATAATTGAAACAGGTATTTAAATCGATGTATTTATTTTGATTCTAGTGTTCATGACAGTTGAAATGAGTTAAAATACTTCATTTAAAATATCATTTTGTAGCAGAACACCAGTCGGTTTATCTGCTATTTCCAAGGACGTTTGTTCGTGCTTTCTTCTGCACATGTGCCTCGTTTGAAAGTGATAGTCTGTTCTGATAAGAAACGAGTGTAGTCGTTCTGTAGTCCGTTTGGAGATGTAAACAGTTTCGTTTCTTATCTGTAAATAAATGTTATGTCTCGTCCTAAGATTTGATTTGATTTTTATACAGGGTGACCTGTAAAGTCCTTTAAGCCCTTTAAATTTAAAACAGCGTCTCGTATAGTCAAGGAAGTAACGTGTACCAATAGTAAAGTGACCATGCTGAATTTATTGAGACAGCTTACAGCGCTCCTAGCGGCGAAAGAAGGAAGTTAAAAAAATAACTCGAAAACTAAAGGAGATCGGCCAAAAAGTTCAATTAGAAAAATGTGCGCAATACCATAATAAAAGTACAGGAAAAAGTTTCATGGAGTTATCTGTAAAATTCGCTGAGATATTCGTGATTGAAATTTGAACTATTCCATGCCTTGAAAAGGGGGTCGTCCAGAAATTCAAAACCGTGTTCTCCGGTGTTATACAGTTTTTCTTGCCCCTTTCCAGATCTTACCCCTCTCGATTTCTTCCTCTGGGGTTACATCAAAGATCGGATGTATGAAGCTCCGTCGACAATTTTGCTGGATCTGCGGCAGCGTATCATCGATAGCTACGCTACTGTCACACCGCAGATAAGGAATGTGCATGCCGGCGTGCTTGATCGAATATAAATGTGTATTGTGGCCGATGGTGATCTTTTTGAACACACTCGCCATGTCTTTGTTTAGCAGTAAATTTCTTGCTTTTGCTCATCTGTCTTTTACTTTTCCAATGTACCACTGGAGAGGTGGCAGGCCCACCACACTGATTCGCCTTCGGGCCTACGTTTTAAGGACTTCAGCCCCAAAGTCTCTTTTAATACTTTAATATCGGATCGCCGTCTTGTTTGGTTCTTGACCGGCCATGGTCCGTTCATCTCTTACCTCCACAGATTCAGGATAAAACATACAGATCTATGTAGTTGTGGGGAGGCTGGCGATGCCGACCTCTTCAGCTGCCCACACACGGCCCTATTCCTGCCCCGCAGTATAAGAATGAATGGCTGCGCGGGGTCGTCAACAACCGAATCTCCCTATACGAGATTTCTAGGTGTGCTGGGGAGGTGGCGGATCGGATCGCCCCACGATTAACATTTTATTGTAGTAGGCCTAGGGTTAGTCCCGGCCTAATTTTAATCTTTTAAATTTTTATACTATTGACCTGCAATTTCACATTTATATTCATCTCCATCTTTCATGTTTATTTATTTCATTAAAATCGCCTCCATAACCCATTCATTTATTTGGACTGCCCCACTGTGTGGGACACCCAAATTTTTAAACCTGTTTGTCTCTGTGTTTTTAATTATTCTTTTATTTATAGTTTAAGCACCGAGCACTTGGGCGCCTTATATGAGCCCTATATAAATATGGGCAGTCTTATAAGCCCTCTCCTTTTATAGCTCTATTTCTACTTTAAATAAATATAGGTGTCTCATATAAGCCTTTTTCACTATCATGGCGCCTTCTTATAAGCCTTTTCTTATTTCTGCTCGAGTGCTTTTTACTTTTTCCTCGGAGTCGAGCACTTTTTAGATACCTTTTGTTCTTGCTCCACTCCGGATGGTTCCTGTATTGGCTTTTTTGTATTGTGCGTGTTCTCTTGTGGTTTTTTGTGGTTTTTGTGTTTAGCCTTGTTTGCCATTGTATTTTTAAAGAGCTTTTAGGAAAAATAAATCTGTCTGGGGGGGGGGGGTTGAGCTTCCCTTGGTCCTCTTTCGTGCGCAGCGGGAATCTATCTCCTCCTCCCACGAAAAACTCTAAACCTTTAGGTGAGTTGGGAGGAGGCGAGTCTACAATGTACCACACTGAATAACACGCATTTGTTTCTGACATTTCCGCATCTGCTCAAAGTTTACCAGGATAAAATTATTACATAGTAAATCTGCATTCGTGGCTGTATAGCCGAAAGTTGTTGCGCGAAATTTGTGATTTCGGATCGTCAGTTTTTTTTATTTTCCGGAGTGCGTTTCAGATATTTTTTTTTTACTTTCATTGTTTGAATTTAAATTCGTCGTTGCTTAACTCAGAAAAACTGTATAACACCGGAGAACACGTTTTTGAATTTCTGGACGACCCCTTTTTCAAGGCATGGAATAGTTCAAATTTCAATCACGAATATCTCCGCGAATTTTACAGATAACTCCATGGAACTTTTTCCTGCTCTTTTATTATAGTATTGCGCACATTTTTCTAATTGAACGTTTTGGCCGATCTCCTTTAGTTTTGGAGTTATTTTTTTAACTTCCTTATTTCGCTGCTAGGAGCGCTGTAAGCTGTCTCAATAAATTCAGCATGGTCACTTTACTATTGGTACACGTTACTTCTTTGACTATACGAGACGCTGTTTTAAATTTAAAGGGCTTAAAGGGACTTTACAGGTCACCCTGTATAGCTGGTGTGATAAGTATACCATAATATTAAGTTTTCTTTCATTTGCTTGAAAATTTATTGAATAAATGTAAAGAAGCTATGAAAGAAATGAAAATGTGAATAACATGTAACAATAATGAGAACGTGGTATAAACAAGAACGTACATTTAAAAGTACTATTCATTTTCGATTGCTGGATGCGCTAAAACACTTTAAATCAATTTATCTGTACAATTGATGCGTAGACAAAGAGCAGAGAATGACTCATTATTAATATATAAATCAATTTAATTAAACTATTGAATTTTATACAAATTACAAACAACGAACTGTCTATATTTGTACACTGCTGGCCACCGTAAATGCAACACCCTGAAGGAAGCATGCAAATAATATGAAATTTACAACATGCATTAGCGGAGGTGAGATATGCAAATGATTAGAATTTCAGCGCAGACGCACATCACGCGCGCCTGTGGCGCCACTTCAAAGCGCTATTTAAGGTTTGGAGATTTCGACGATTTCAAGTACGGCAATTGTGTTTTTCTTGTGGTTTTTTTTAAAAAAAAAACGATCAATTATGCCTCGTAGAAAACAGCGATCATCTTTTGATCAAGTATCCGAGTTCGACAGAGGAAGGATAGTGGCCTACCGAGATTGTGGATTATCTTTCAGGGAAATCGGTAGTCGTGTTGGACGAAACCAAACAACTGTAATGCGGATATGTGATCGTTGGATGCAGGAGGGTACGACGGACCGACGTGTTCGATCGCATCCACCTCAGTGCACCACTTCACGTGATGACAGGCATATTGTGCGTACGGCAGTGACGGATCGCTCAGCCACATCACGAACCATAGCACAGCACATTCAGTCTGTACCGCATCATCCAGTGTCTGCGCGTACCATTCGACGCCGTTTATAGCAGAGTGGTCTGTCCGCAAGACGTCCATTGCTTCGTCTACCCTTGACGCAGAACCACAGACGTTTCCGCCGCCAATGGTGCGATGAAAGAAGGATGTGGACGGCAGAATGGAATGAAATTGTCTTTACTGACGAGTCACGCTTCTGTCTGCAACACCACGATGGTCGGATTCGAGTCTGGAGACACCGTGGAGAGAGGATGCTGAACAGCTGCGTTATGCACCGCCACACTGGTCCTGCACCGGGTATTATGGTATGGGGCGGTATTGGATGTCACTCTCGCACTCCTCTAGTACGCATTGCCGGTACTTTAAACAGCCAGCGCTACATCTCCGAGGTGTTGGAGCCAGTTGTCCTTCCTTACCTTCAGGGCTTGCCCACAGCCATATTTCAACAGGAAGCGACCACACGTGGCACGCATTGTCCAAGGGTTCTTCGTCAATCACCAGATTGAATTGCTTCCCTGGCCAGCTCGCTCTCCGGATCTTCCGCCGATAGAAAACATGTGGTCCATGGTTGCTCAACGATTGACCCAGAATACATCCCCAGCTGCCACACCAGATCAACTTTGGCAACGTGTGGAAGCTGCTTGGTCTGCTGTACCCCAAGATCACATCCAAAGTCTCTTTGAATCAATGCCGAGGCGTGTGGCAGCGGTGATCTCCAACAATGGCGGCTACTCTGGCTACTGATTTTGGCAGGAACCACACTTCACAGAAGTCTATAAATTTAATCATTTGATACTTGGTCAACATGTTATATACAAAATAAATTTTGTTGTGATATCTCTTGTCTTTCTTGGTGTTGCAATTTGGGTGGCCAGCAGTGTATTAAACAAATTAAGGTTTTACCTCTACATGTCCCTTTTTGATCTGCATAAGCTGAAGGACAGGAGCATACTTTCGTCCCATCGTCTTTAAATTTGCAGTCCGTAGAAGCGACGCCACATGCGCATTCTGAAAAAAAACTCATAGCAAATATTAAAAACAATTTTTAAGGAAATTAAAAATTTTCTTTTGTACGTTTTAAGTCTTTCTTTAAAAAAGTTAATTTTTAACCTCCACATAACATTTGTTTTGGTGTTAACCTCTATATTTCCCATGAACATTCAGCTGTCATAAACTCAAGTGACTTTCCCATCTTTACAATTACTAAATTACAATGATCGATCCTTCGTAATTATTTTGTCTTAGTACAAGGTTATATCAAAAAGTAAGGTAAATTTGTATATAAAACTCAGAGTTTTTTGTGTAGCTTATTAATTTTTTTATAGGTTGCAAGTACCAAGGTGATAGAAGTGTGACGGCTTGTAGAAACTTCTACGTCAACCCGTCTGGTGCTTAGAGCAAATCAAAGATGGCACATCGACTTGAGCATTACTCCAAGGAGGAGGTTTTTTATGGGCCTCCAAGGGGAAAAAACATGTGATATTCATCGAGAATTGTTGGAAGTCTATGGAGAGAGTGTTGTGTCGCAGAAACAAGTGTATGTGTGGTGTAACGACACGAATGTGGCTGTCGTCGATGCCATGATTCTTGAAGACATAAGAGTGAGGTTGCATGATATTGCAAATGCATTGAATAGATCATATGGTTCAGTGAGCAATATCGAAGTAGGAAATTCTTGACCATCCTCCGTATAGCCCTGATTTAGCCCCTTCGGATTACCATTTGTTTGACCCCCTGAAGAAACACCTCCGTGGGCAGCGTTTCCATACACTGGAAGAGGCACAACACTTACCTGGTTAGGGAACCTGAAGCAAGATTTCTTTGAAAAGGGCATGGAGGATTTGGTGGAATAAATGTTTAGACCACTATGGTTCCTTTGTCGAATGATAGTGTGATACGATTTGTCAAACATAATAAATTTTCATATATTTATCTCTGCACGTTTTTCTGTCAATCAAAAATTCACCTTACTTTTTTGATACTCCTTTGTACTTTCTTACACTCGCATAATTTGTGTTTTAATGCCTCTAAAATTTGGCCGCCGTAGCTCATTAAGTTTTGAACTGCGCTTGTACCCTGCAGTTTATAAGTTCGATTTATTCGGGTATTTCTATCACCCGAATCATTATAACTTTCCATGGGTGCCCAGGATCGGACCCTAGAAAAACAGCAGTACACATTTACTGCAGTACGTGCATGCGTCAATACAAGTCGCTGAAAAATGATTTCTTTGTGCAAAGGAAATAGCACAGAAGGAGGATATTTATGCGAGTTCCACTCAGACACCAAACGGAAATGGGAATCAGTATAGATTGCTCCCTAAACGAAAAAAACAAAAATCAATGGGATGAAGCGATGCCATGATTCTTGAAGACATAAGAGTGAGGTTGCATGATATTGCAAATGCATTGAATAGATCATTATAACTTTCCATGGGTGCCCAGGATCGGACCCTAGAAAAACAGCAGTACACATTTACTGCAGTACGTGCATGCGTCAATACAAGTCGCTGAAAAATGATTTCTTTGTGCAAAGGAAATAGCACAGAAGGAGGATATTTATGCGAGTTCCACTCAGACACCAAACGGAAATGGGAATCAGTAGATTGCTCCCTAAACGAAAAAAACAAAAATCAATGGGATGAAGCGATGCCATGATTCTTGAAGACATAAGAGTGAGGTTGCATGATATTGCAAATGCATTGAATAGATCATTATAACTTTCCATGGGTGCCCAGGATCGGACCCTAGAAAAACAGCAGTACACATTTACTGCAGTACGTGCATGCGTCAATACAAGTCGCTGAAAAATGATTTCTTTGTGCAAAGGAAATAGCACAGAAGGAGGATATTTATGCGAGTTCCACTCAGACACCAAACGGAAATGGGAATCAGTAGATTGCTCCCTAAACGAAAAAAACAAAAATCAATGGGATGAAGCGATGCCATGATTCTTGAAGACATAAGAGTGAGGTTGCATGATATTGCAAATGCATTGAATAGATCATTATAACTTTCCATGGGTGCCCAGGATCGGACCCTAGAAAAACAGCAGTACACATTTACTGCAGTACGTGCATGCGTCAATACAAGTCGCTGAAAAATGATTTCTTTGTGCAAAGGAAATAGCACAGAAGGAGGATATTTATGCGAGTTCCACTCAGACACCAAACGGAAATGGGAATCAGTAGATTGCTCCCTAAACGAAAAAAACAAAAATCAATGGGATGAAGCGATGCCATGATTCTTGAAGACATAAGAGTGAGGTTGCATGATATTGCAAATGCATTGAATAGATCATTATAACTTTCCATGGGTGCCCAGGATCGGACCCTAGAAAAACAGCAGTACACATTTACTGCAGTACGTGCATGCGTCAATACAAGTCGCTGAAAAATGATTTCTTTGTGCAAAGGAAATAGCACAGAAGGAGGATATTTATGCGAGTTCCACTCAGACACCAAACGGAAATGGGAATCAGTAGATTGCTCCCTAAACGAAAAAAACAAAAATCAATGGGATGAAGCGATGCCACATGTGTGGCTTATGCTTCATCTTGCTACGAGGAAAGATCCAAAATATTAGGATAAAAGCGTACAATTTTGTATGCGTTTATAGAAAAAATCCTCTCGTAAGTAGGAGAAAACCACGAGGAATCTTTTAAAACGTTTCGTCACCGATGAAAATGATCAAACGTCTAATTGGATATCTAGGAGAATTAAAGGAGCCTAAAAAGTCGAGATAATTAATCCAAAGAAATATAAGAACTATTTCAATCGGAAAACTAATGTTCTGAGCTCTGTGATTGATTAATAGCAAAAATAATCCAATACTATTCATTTTAGGACATTTTAAATAGTTTTATCTTTGCAATTAATGCGTATACGCAAGTGCAGAAAAAAGTTAATATTTGTACTTAACACACTTATGGGGAGAAAACTATTAAAAACTATTAAACATTCCGTACTATATCAATTTTATACATATTGCAAAAAATGAATTTGTATTTAATTATTACTAGCAATTAATTTTTTCGCCTAAATTTGCATTTCTTAAAGGGAAACAAATTGAAAAGTTTTACCTGCACAATTCCCTTTTCGATTTGCATAACCTGAACCGCAGCCGCATTCCTTAGTCCCATCGCCTTTAAATTTACAGCCGATGTAATTGAAGCCACAGTCACAATCTGTAAAAAACAACTAATGGTAAACGCTAAAAACAATGCTTAAGGAAATTAAAAGCTTTCTTTTATATGTTTTACGTTGCGTTTGTTAAATTTTAACCTTCACATACATTTGTTTTGGTGTTAAACTTTATATTTCCAGTGCAAATCTTCCACTTTTTCTCTGTCATCAACTCGGGTGCTTTTCCATCTTTATAACTACTAAATTAATGCGGACAATCTATTACCAAAGCACTATTTTGCTCTTAATCTATACTTACACTCGCGTCATTTATGTTTTCCTGCCTCTGAAACGGGGCCGCCTTCGCTTAGTGAACACTGCCCTGGCTCACGCGGGATGTATGCAGTGAAGGTTCTATTCCTACAGCAACTCTGGGAGTATTTCTATGAACCGATAAAACTTTTCACGTGTGCCCTCGTCATTGACAAAAAATAAACAAAAACAATCTCTACCAAATAGTTTGTCGGCAATTTCCTACGAAGTAACCTGCCTGTTCGCCTGATCGCAATCCCTCTTATGTTTGCTGAGGATTCATGTAAATAATTAGTAACGTGGATTGTTTCGCCACTTTGAAAGACCGACTGACTCTGCAAGTCAGGTAAATCAATTGAGACTTGCTGTATTCTGCAGTAGAGAAGGTAAAGTTGTTCACAGAAAACAGTGTTTGAAACTCGTGCAAATAAAACAATTTAACTACTTCAAAAATACTATTAAAAACCAACACATTTAAATTAACATTCAAAGATTTTATATATTTCCAAATGTACAACTTTAAAAATGTTTGTAAGAAATCATATACGACAAATGAGGAATATGTGAAAAGTTTCAATTGGGATCCACAACGCTCTGCAAGTAATGCCTTTTTTGTAAAGGCATTACTTGACAATCATCGAAACAGGTATTTAAATCGGTATATTTATTTTCATTCTAGTACTTATGATAATTGAAATAATGAGTTAAAATACTTCATTTAAAATGTTATTTTAAGTCTTGCTTGAAAACGTACTGAACGAATATAAATATGCTATAAAAGCATTGAGAATATGAATAAAATTTAATAATAATACAATTTTAACACGTTGGTACAAACGTGAAATAATTTTTAGAACTATTCATTTTTGAGTTATATTAAAAGTCCTCAAACATTTTAATTAAGTTTTTATCTTTAAAATTGATACCTAGATGTAAGAGCAGAGAAAGAGTAGACATTAATATCTAAAACAATTTTTGTTGAAGTATTGAATTCATGAAATTTTGTATTCTATAAATCTTAAACGCATCACAACCAACGAATAGTCCGTATTTGTATTTAATTATTGCAAGTTACTTCTAAGTTCGATTGATAAGTTTTACCTGTACATATGCCTTCTTTATTTGCAAAATATTCTGGACAGTAGCATTGTTTAGTTCCGCCATCTTTAAATTGACAACCTGTAGAATGTTTACCACATCCACAACCTGTAAAATACAACTCAAAGTCAAAATTTATAAAACTTCAAAATGTGACTAATAAAGATTAAAACGGGCGAAAACATTGTCAGTAGCTATTTCGATGGAGAAAAACGTTCACCATTATCATGACGGAAAACGATGATACTGAACGTTTTGATTCAACGAAATAGCTATTGATAATTTTTTCACCTGTTTAATTCTTTTTAGTTTGGACGGATGATTTTTCTCACCAAAGTGAGCATTAGCAGAAGTTGCTCATTTAAGTCTATTCCTTCTATTGAACATGAACATTGTCACAAACATCTCTCTTATTAACTGCTAGCGGTATCAATTATAAGGCGTGACAAGGGTTGAAGTGGTTGTAATTGATCGTAATATTACTAAATGCTACTCCTATTTAGATTTCGAATTGCTTTTAGCCCCCTTTAGAGACCCAGGACAAATCAAATTTAATATATAGCCAGTGTTTGCCGCAGGATTCTAAAACATATGCACCAAATTTGGTGTGAATTGGTCAAACAGTGATCGTAATAATACTCAATGTTATTCCTATTTGTATTTCGAATTGGTTTTAGACCCCTCTGCAAACCCAGGATCCCTAACGGGGTTTATTATATAGCCAGTGCTTCTCACAAGATTCTGAAGAATGGGTGTACCAAAATTGGTGTGGATTTGTCAAGCGGTGTAGATTTGACAGAAAGACCTCAACTGGGCTTTATTTTTATATATACTTGCAGAATTTACCGGCGTTGCTCGGTTTGAATGGGTTGAACGTTGATTCAAAGTGATCAGAATAATCACTTCTCTCCAATAGGAAGAAGGAAAAATAATTTAAGTGACTGGCAAATAATTTTTCAAACTCCATTTTGACATTTTTATAGATTCTACAATTCTAATTTGGACGAAATAAGTATTCCAAGATCACCAAAGTTTTATTCAAAATTTGCTTTTTCTCCAAATGGCAAGTAGTTTTAAATCGATTCTTTATAGCACTTTTGTCCATTCAGATTATTCAGTATCTAAATGGAAACGAAGTACCTATTTAGAATGATTGATGCTATTTCTTGACTATTGAGTACAGCTTTCAATACAATCTAAGTAATATAATTTGAAACTTGAAAAAATGTAAGTTATAGATTTTAATTGCCTTCTGGTGGAAACCTACGTCAAAAATTGAAAAAATCTTTAAGAGTAAAATACCAGGAACATATACCAAATGTCATTTATTCAAAAGTAAAAATTGTGATTTATATTTTATCAGACAATAATTATTTACTGAAAAGTACAAAACCCAACAACTATTTTAGTCAACGTTTCTGTCCTTCGCGAACTTGACTATTGATTAAATATGGGAGAAAAACTTACATGAAGCATCAGTTTGCAGTATGACTCCAAGATTATTTGCAACATTTATATCTTTGTTTCACCACCCAATTCAAAAGAAATGTCTGAAAAGCATATATCCCAGATTTGGGAAGATTTTACACACAGACTTGATATTGGATACAACTAAGGATTAGGAACATTGCTTGAATTTGAGTTTTCGAGAGGTTAACGACACTATCAAAGTTAACAACCAGCTCATGTGACAAGTACAATCTTCCAATTCTATCAAGTGACATACCTCAAAATCCGGATATTTTTATCGACAGTGCTGCAGAACGAAAATACAGAAATGGTAAGTAATTTAAATGCAGAGCAAAAAGCAGCGTATGACAATATTGTGTCAGCAATCGCTAACGATGATCGTCCTCATAGGTGTTTTTCCCTTGATGGTCCGGGGAAGAAAAACTTATTTGTTTTGTTCCAAAGTCATCGTTTAGGACGTAGCTGCCATTGCTCTTAGTACTGTTGTACTTGCAGTTTGCAAACTGAAAGAAATTATGAACATCAGGAACCTTTCGGTGACAAAGTTCTTTTGCTTGGAACAGACTTAAAACGAACACTCCTTGTTATCAAATATTGTGACAGAATTAAAATAGTCGAAGCCAGCATGAAATTCAATCAATTACATGAGAAGTTTGAGGTTTTAACATCCAAAAGTAATGTTCCGATTTGTTGATTCATCATTCAAAGAAAGGCTTTACGACTTTGTGATGGTGACTGTGAAACTGCTGATGGTCTACGAAAGGAAATGATAGAGGAAATGATCTACACATATTGAATACGATGATAATATAGTTTAAAATATTTGGTGAGAACTTTATTGTTTCTGGTGTTTGAAAACATTTTCAAAGAAAGCCATTCTGCATTTAAAAAACTCTGATATCGACAAAGTGAATGATTATGCTCATGAATTCTTTGAGCGATTACTTAATCTTTGATTCACTTGATGCCGAAAATATGTCACTTCAGACTGAAGTTGAAAATTGGAACCGTCGTGCTCCTGAGGAACCTCAATACACAACGAGATTAATGTATCCGATCAAATCTGACAGTTTAAGAACCCAATTGGTTCATTTTTCAATCCTCACAGGCTCAGCGAATGTGGTAAAATTGTTTTTATTCCGCGAATTGACCTTGGTATAGACCTCCCATGTAAAATCGCCTTTGAACAATGAGTCTCAGGGTCATTCACTGAAGAAAGTGGGTACCTACCTTCCTGAACTAGTGTTTAGCCATGGATGACTTCTTGTTGCATTGTCAAGATATTAACAACAGTTTAATGATGTCGCAGTTAAAGTTGTCCATTGACAAAAACAAGGAAAAATACTTTCACATTCCGGTAAGATATTTAAAAAATATCATGCTCATAGAAATTTTCCAACAAAACTGCTTAATTGATAAATGCAATAAAATTACACACAAAAGAAAACAAAATAATATGAAACAAGCAAGTGGTAGAACTCAACGTCCCTTACACTGGAAGAATTACCACCGGATGCTTTCATATTTTTTTATTTCTATGCATAAATAATGGAGTATATCAAGGTATGTTTCAATGCGTACTAATTACGATTATACTCCCCTAAGGCTATCAATAAACGCTTAAATAGGAATGAATGAGTCCGTTGTATTCTTAGCTCAATGGACCTTACAGATAGTAGTGATATAAATAGAGAAATAGAGTGGTATGCAGATGCGTAAATATTTGTATATAGATCGAATTTAGTATGTATGAGTTGTGTTAATGATTAAAGTCTATATTTAACCATACTTAACCGTACGGTACCGTACTTTAACCGTATTCTTGACGAGGCAACTCCCCTCATTAGCAAAACTAAGCGATCTGGATGGACAAGGTATCTTGTAATTAGAAGAAAACTGACCAGATTTTGATCTTGTCATCATAAAAAAGTCAGCACTTTCTTGATAACGAGATACCTTGTCATTATCAAAATCGTTCAGATCTTGATGATCTCGTCGGAACCACTTGGAGGGTTATTAATTGGTCTAGGTATGCACGTTTGCAGTGGTTAGAAATGCACTTTAATATAGCAAAACGTGAGAGTTGTCTAGAGACCAAAGCTAAATGGAAAACAAATGAATATTTTACATTTAGACAATTTTTAATATACTACTACAATTCTAAGAAAGCCATTAAAATTTCTACGCACAAACATTTAAATGGTGCGATTCAATATGCCTAATTCGTATGAAAGCCCTTTATGTTTAATTACAAAGTTCCCAAGGAGTTTTGCTTTATTGAAAGACTATATTTTCAAACGATTTTTTTATTTCAGCCGAGATTAAATTTTAATTAATTATAAAAGATTGTATTGTGATTTTTTGTCACTTTTCAAACGAATAACCTTATTTAAAGTAGGCCTACGAGATCATCTAAAGAAGTAGCACATTTAAGTGAAGACATTTGGAGCATTAATCTTGTAAAACCGGCCCTCACTAGCTATAACTGAAGTAGCTGTAAAAAGAAAAGTTGAAGTATACACTCAGAAAAAGCACATAAACATGGAAAGTAAAAGATTATATAAAAATTAATACAATGGACGAAATGGATTTTAAATGAAAAGAGAAAAATATTTTTAGCTTGACATTCTTCCTTACTAGCAGTACAAGAATTTAGAAAGAGAAACCCAACAAAATGGATGCAATCTTCTGGTTTTAATACCCAAAGCCCCGGTATTGCACTTTAAATCAAATTAAGGGGACACGGTACCATTTGAACAATTTTTTTTTGTTTTCATGTGTAGCAAAATTTTTTAGCATACTATATTGAAATGCACATAAAATGAACATTTCAGGCGAAAAAATTTAATTTTACAAGAGCAATAATTCAGAAAATTAATTTTTTTGAAAAAAATCAATATTTCAAAATCTTTACTACTTTTTTAAATATCATCTTTTTAAATTTTTTTTTACACTTTTCTATTCATTGCAGTATTTTACACAATTCTGTGCATGGATTTCCATGCATAATTCTGATTATTCATTCTTCTAGAATTTTTTTTCTAAAAAATACTGTGAAAAACTGTAAAAAAAAGATAATTTTAGTTTGTCAATTAAAAAAAAAACTTTTCATCCAAATTCTTATCCCATGCACAGAGTTATCAAATATACTATTGTGAACAACTACAAAAAGTTTCAAACCTCTGAATTAAATTTAAAAAAAGCCTTAGCAATTTGAGTACTTCATAATCATCAAGAACAGAAAGTTGAGAAAAAGCAATTTAAATGTTTGGTTTCGGTTATTTACATATCCAAGAGAAAAAAACTTAAACAACTCTTAAAATAATGTTGCTAGAGCTATGAAATTTTGCACACATATTCAGAAGGGTTGTACACTGCTGGCCACCCAAATTGCAACACCAAGAAAGACAAGACATATCACAACAAAATTTATTTTGTAGATAACATGTTGACCAAGTATCAAATGATTAAATTTATAGACTTCTGTGAAGTGTGGTTCCTGCCAAAATCAGTTGCCAGAGTAGCCGCCATTGTTGGAGATCACCGCTGCCACACGCCTCGGCATTGATTCAAAGAGACTTTGGATGTGTTCTTGGGGTACAGCAGACCAAGCAGCTTCCACACGTTGCCAAAGTTGATCTGGTGTGGCAGCTGGGGATGTATTCTGGGTCAATCGTTGAGCAACCATGGACCACATGTTTTCTATCGGCGAAAGATCCGGAGAGCGAGCTGGCCAGGGAAGCAATTCAATCTGGCGATTGACGAAGAACCCTTGGACAATGCGTGCCACGTGTGGTCGCGCATTATCCTGTTGAAATATGGCTGTGGGCAAGCCCTGAAGGTAAGGAAGGACAACTGGCTCCAACACCTCGGAGATGTAGCGCTGGCTGTTTAAAGTACCGGCAATGCGTACTAGAGGAGTGCGAGAGTGATATCCAATACCGCCCCATACCATAATACCCGGTGCAGGACCAGTGTGGCGGTGCATAACGCAGCTGTTCAGCATCCTCTCTCACGGTGTCTCCAGACTCGAATCCGACCATCGTGGTGTTGCAGACAGAAGCGTGACTCGTCAGTAAAGACAATTTCATTCCATTCTGCCGTCCACATCCTTCTTTCATCGCACCATTGGCGGCGGAAACGTCTGTGGTTCTGCGTCAAGGGTAGACGAAGCAATGGACGTCTTGCGGACAGACCACTCTGCTGTAAACGGCGTCGAATGGTACGCGCAGATACTGGATGATGCGGTACAGACTGAATGTGCTGTGCTATGGTTCGTGATGTGGCTGAGCGATCCGTCACTGCCATACGCACAATATGCCTGTCATCACGTGAAGTGGTGCACTGAGGTGGATGCGATCGAACACGTCGGTCCGTCGTACCCTCCTGCATCCAACGATCACATATCCGCATTACAGTTGTTTGGTTTCGTCCAACACGACTACCGATTTCCCTGAAAGATAATCCACAATCTCGGCAGGCCACTATCCTTCCTCTGTCGAACTCGGATACTTGATCAAAAGATGATCGCTGTTTTCTACGAGGCATAATTGATCGTTTTTTTGAAAAAACCACAAGAAAAACACAATTGCCGTACTTGAAATCGTCGAAATCTCCAAGCCTTAAATAGCGCTTTGAAGTGGCGCCACAGGCGCGCGTGATGTGCGTCTGCGCTGAAATTCCAATCATTTGCATATCTCACCTCCGCTAATGCATGTTGTAAATTTCATATTATTTGCATGCTTCCTTCAGGGTGTTGCATTTACGGTGGCCAGCAGTGTATATTTAAAATAAAGCAATAAATTTTTTTCGATATTTTGGTCATTTTAAGGGTACCGTGTCCGCTTAAAAAACGCACGAACGTAATTAGTTTTCTACTTAACTGAATATCTAAACAGCGAAACACTTGTGAGTAAAACCTTGCCGTACATAAAAATGAGAGAGAGGCTGAAGGCAGTTAATAAAAATTCTTATGCTTCATATGGAAGAATGTCCGCTATTTCCAGGGTGGACATCGATCCTGACTGAGGCGGTGAAGTGGTTGAGGTCGGCTTTCATAACAGAAACAGTCCAGCAGATCGGTCTGGAGCTTTCTGTGTCACTTTCCTGGTTAGATCAGCACATTTTGATGGTCGTTATTCTTCGAAACCCATACACCCAGTTTCCTTCCAAAGACGAAAAAACGGTTTCTAAAGAAAAGGGCTGTGATGAGATGTCACTGCTGGAACACCAAGGGAGACTTTAACTCGCTCTTTTCATCCCATTTTGGAACTTCCAGCTTCTCTTTACTTCATCAAGTTAATTTCCTAATTGTGCGGTTGGTTTGGTCGCACTGGAGCAACGCAATGGGTCGTTGGCGATGGTCCGGGATCAATCCCGAAGAGAAGGATCCAAGTGCAACGCCTCGTCATTTGGAACCAGGTTCGGATGACTAACCCATTGAACGAGTGGGCAAAGTTCTCTAAATTCCCTCTCACTGCGATTACAAAACTTTCTGCTTGGGCAATCAAGAATTTTGCTGTATGAAACCTTAGGTTTCGTAATGCAAAATTCTGGGATGTGTGTGAATGAACAGACCAAATCACAACATAACACAAAGGCTTTGACTAAATGTAAAGGCATTGTAATGGTACAGTCGCGGAAAAAACGACCTCCCCTTTTTTTCGAGCACTATTAATAGTAGAGCAAATTCAAAGATACCATTCAATAGGGAATAACGTCCTCTACAAATTCAAATGCAAAACAGTCGCATAAGGAAGCATCTCTATATCAAATGTTGCACAAACAAAATTTACAATGGAAACACGATGTTTTGATGCCTTAATCAGATTCTACATCATTAAATTAGTCTAAATATGAAATTCCATGACTTTACTATCTTTATATCCGGAGATATTCGATGTTAAAGTTGCTGTCAATTTCAGGGATCATTTCCACATTGAAAATCACTATTCGTAGCCGAGATTAACTGCAATTACCGAATTTCAAATTTGAACACCATTTCAAACGCATTTGTCAGGGCGAGCAAACGATCCGAGAATTATTATATTTATTATGCAAGAGAAAACGATTCGAGAATTATATTATTATATTTATTATGCAAGTGCAAACGATCCGAGAATTATTATATTTATTATACGAGCTCAAACGATAATATTGTGAACTGTAACTATGATTAAAATGTGATAAAAGAAGGATTTTGGAATTGAGAACAATTCGAAACGGAGAAAGTGTTAATCGATGTTCTGTATAATTTTGTATCGTCTTTAATGTTCTTAATAAATGTTATTTTTTTAATTAGCGTTTGTCTCCATGTATGCAACCAAACAGCCTACCTACAATTTAATACAATCGAACTGATATTCCGATCATCCAAAAAGTGAATAGATTATGTCATTCAAGTGATCATTTATTAGTAGAATTCATCTATACGACACATAACTGGTAAAAGGCAATGTATTTTAGATTAACATAAATGAAATTTCCAACCATTTTTCAAAAATTTAAACATTCCTCTGGTTTGTTAGACGTTTTATAAACTTTTGGTTGCCCCCTTAAATCGTCATAATGAGGAAAACTTAATGTAACTCAAAAACTAACGATTGGAATGAGCTGAAATTTTGCATGGTCATATTAAAAGTCCTTATGAATCTATTCCCATCAAAATATTGTAAGTTTCCAATTCATAACTTTTCCAAACATTAATTTAATAATTATTATTGCATACTAAAAACTATTTTTAAAATAATATATTAAAATATTTCTTCTACTCTTAAAATTGCTCGACTGAAGAGGGGTGATTCGTTTTCTTACCGCCACTGTACGTGAATAAGCACCACATGATTGTAATTTAAATCCATATCAGTATTCATACCCTATCACAAAAAATGTACGAAAGGTATATTTCTTACTAGAAACATTAATCGTGACGACAGGGCTAAATATCCTAGGAATTGGTGTTCCTTCTACTCCTGCAAGATAAATAAAAGAAAGTATATCCTTAATGTACCATATAACCTTAATTTTTGAAGTTAATACAATCCAAACTTTAGAATCCACATTGTAATTTAAATCCATAGCCGTATTCATACCCAATCACAAAAATGTACGAAAGGTATATTTCTTACCTGAAATACTACTCATGGTGACAGGACTTAATATCCTAGGAATTGGTGTTATTTCCAAACCTGCAAGATAAGTAAAGGAAAATGCATTTGTCTTAATATATCTCTTACCATATATACTATTATAAATTTATATATTTAGCCATACAAGTATTAGTAAGTAGTAATATTTATTATTAAATAATATGTAAGAGTTGGCACAGTGCGATGAAGGCTTATGAGGTATTTAGAATTTCATTTAATGGATTAATTTTCATTCTTATAATACATATTGAGTAATCCTGACGATAAAAATGCTAAAACGTTAGATTATTATTATTATAAATGATGGTTTTTTGAATCTGAAATCTGTAGAAATCCAGTTTTGCTGTGTTAGACACGAAATTATCCAAGAAATATCAATTTCCGGAAATTATGCTGTTAACAATTGGAGATTTTAAAAGTTCTGGGAAAATAGGATTGATTTTTGAAGAGTATTCACACTGTTGGTTTTATTTTAGTTGAATAAAAGTTCCATTTTGTATAGGATTTCATCAACTGGAGACTGCCCACTTTTAACTTTGAGCCTAAAAATCGTAGACTTCCTGTTTGATTTTTTCAAACTTCGTTTGCATTATGTGAGTATATTAGTAAGGTTGATTCAGTATATTTTTATTTCTCTTTCTTTTGCTTTCTCCTGCTGAAAAATAAAAACCGGGTAGGCAAAGTTACAGGGCAAATAGGCTTCACTTAACCCAGTTCAGTTTTGCTGTTTAGTACAGTTTTGGTATGTTTGAAGAAAACGCCAATCAAATAACTCTTTTTTGTAATAGTATGTGTAAATTGCACCAAGGATAGCAAAACAATCCAAAATAACTCAAATCTTTATTTAAACTCAAGAGAGAGAGGAACATGAAAGGAATTCCGAATCGGTTTATCGGAACCGGAAACCGAAAAGAAAGTGTTCAAATCCAGTCTTTTAATAAATTAACAGTCCTATTGTAATTAGTATATCAAATAGAATTGATAGTCAACAGGAAAGTCTCCAAAATAAGCCATTATGGTAAATCATCAGTAAAAGTAGAAAATCCTCATTTTCTACTTTTACTGCATGATATTTACAAAGTTCGATTTTCTAAAATTAATTAGAAAAAACTATTAGTAATAATTTGATTTACATGAAAATAGGATTTAAACACCAAATTTTTGGTAAATTTAATTTCAATAAAATTGTAAATAATCTAATGAATATTTTTCCCATAAAATTTCATACTATAAAAAATGCTTTAAATATGATATACCTTTGTGTAGAAAAATATTTAATTATAATCATTATTACAGTAAGGTTAATTTATATAGGGATAACTGTGATGCTTTTGCAACGACATAAATTATAGGTGATATTTAAATGATAAGTTTAGGACATATATATTGTAACTGGCATTCTTGGAATTATTGATAATGAACAATTAAGGGAATTAATGTACAAAGGTACTAAATTCAGACCTATATGTAATATTAAAAAAAGTTTTATACTTAAAAGTTTCCTCGAAGACATTGATAATTTCTGCATTAGACTTCAACTAAATTTAATACCCCTATTTTATTCCCACTTCACAGAATGGAAATGGAAATTTTACAATGACTTTAAAATTTTAATAAATGAAAATCTCCCACTTTCTGGAAAAAACACCGATTACTATAAGGCAATAGTGCTAGCTATTAAAGACTTACAAAATAAATTCGTAATAACACCGGTATATAAAGCATCAGGTAACTATGCTATTATCTGTAAAATACTATATTTAAATTTACTAGATACTGAGCTTAAAAATTCTGATACCTATAAGTTCTGAAAATCTACATATAGAACTATTGTTAAAAAAATTATTTCTTTCAATAAAAGATTAAAAATTTCTAATCATATTATTTTACCTTACATAAGTATTGTACCTAAATTTCATAAAAATCCGATGAAATTCCGATTTATTACCTGTGGTACAAATTCATATATGAATAAGCCCGGTATCATACTTTGTAAATATCTAAGAATTATCCTCAATGCCATTATTGAAGAAGGTTTCACCTGTATTACTGGTGATATAATAACGTTTTAAATTATATAAATAATAATATTATTAATATACTGACCTACGAGTTTAAAGACCTATTTACTAGCATACCACTTGGCAAACTGAAAGATGTACTTAATTACTATTATCATGACTTTAAAAATCTGATTACTATTGATTTTCAGGATTGGGAATTTTTGGTTAACTTCTGTATCTAATATAATAATTTTGTATTTAACGGTGAGATCTATTTATTCAAGTTAAGGGGTTCCAATTTTTCATCCATTCTTGCTAATTAATTTCTTCATTATTATGAAAAAAAATTTTGCCTACAAAATTAATTCTGCCTTTAGATATATTGATGATTTGATTGTTTTTAATGATAGCAATTTTGCTAACCTATGGAAATCGATTTCCCCCGATGAATAATATTTAATAAAAACTAATTCAGATAATAATAAAGCCGTCTTTCTGGACCTGTATATTTGCACTTTGAATAATAGAACTGATATTGGTGTTTATGATTAGAGAGATGATTTCGGGTTTCCGGTTTTTAAGTTGATATATTGGGATTCTAATATTTCTAAAAGGATTTATTATAATACAATTGCTAGTCAACTGGTGCGTTTCAATAAAATTTGCAACTCTAAATCTAATTTGTTTTTTTGAGGATGAGTTCAGTGCGATAAATACTTTTCCAAAAGTCAGTGAACTCTGGTGAGTTAAAAACGATTAAATCATCTATGTAGCGATAGGAGTTGATAAATTTAGAAGTGTGTGATCTTTCATAGAAATGGAAATAGTATTTATCCCACTGAACTCATCCTCAAAAAAAATAGTTCACCCTTATCTACTAACTTCCTTGACATTCATATTGATGTCAGTTCTAAATCTTCAACCGATATCTATGACAAAAGAAATGACTTTCAATTTAATATTAACAGACTCGTTCCCTGGAATTCTAATATATCTTTCAACATCTACAGAAACTTAATTTATAATCAAATCTATAGAATTCATCATATTTGCAGGGACCAAACTACTATTGATAATCAGCTCAAAACTCTTAAAACCACCCTCTTAAATAACAACTTCCCCAACAATTTTCTTAAAAAGTTTTTTCTTTAAAAATGATTTTCTTCCTGACTTTACTTTCTTTCTCCACAAACAGATGGAGCCAAAACATAACTATATAATTATTTTTTTCACTTTTGCCCTCGTTTTTTTCCTTCCATTTCATCACTGCCCACAATCTTTACTCCTTGTCACAATTTTATTTTCTTGTTAAAATTTACCTTTCTTTCCTCCCTTTCATTTGCACTAATTTGTTCACATTATCTCCAAGCCACCCTCTTTCTTTTTTAAATCCGTTATTCTACATAATACGGATCTGGCAATGTTTTGCTCTCCTGGCTTGCGTGGCAACTTTCGGTAAGGTATTACTTTGGCTGTTCTTTTGATTCCAACCTTGGTAACAGGTATTATTTTTATGATTTTTTTTCTCTCTCTAGTAGTACTTTGAGGTTTCGGGGGTAACTTATGTTGATCTCTTCGGCCTGGCCTCACATACGTACAGAAAAAACTCAAAGCATCGCATTTTCAAGTCACAACCTGGCCTTGCTCCCCTTGAAAGAGTAGGCAGGCTCACTTAACATTTACATATTTTATTTCATCTTGTTTCTCGGGGAAATCTATTTATTCTTAGTGTAGTTTCAAAGTGCTCAAAGTGGCGTGTCGTTGCACAGTTCATACCGGAATGACTGGCGCACCCTCTCGAAGATTCCTGGTGTTTTGTTAATTTTGTCTGCGGCAACACCGATTCTCGCTACGAGATCTTCAGCCGAGTCCACAGGCGTCTGGTACACTAAAGATTTTATGTGCGCCCAGAAGAAAAAGTCCAGTGGGTTGAGGTCCTGTGAGCGAGGAGGCCAAGCCACAGGTTCGCACTTGCTGTGAGTTTTTCTCTGATCAATAAATCAGATTGTGCAACTTTTGGTATCGTTCATTCGCTTTCCCAGCACTGTTGTAAGTTCATTTTTAAATTCTAATTTTATTCTTTTCTGCCTCTCAGAGTGGAATGCAACCCTATGTTCCATCAACACTTCATTTTTTCGAAATTTTCTTGGTACTCTTCAATTTAAATTCCTAAATTTCTCTTTGTTTTGAACGCTATTGTTGAAACGTTTAAATTTTAATCTTATCAATAAAAATATCAAAAGTAGATGTGTTTTGTATTGTGATGAGTTTTTCACTCCTTAAAGCAAATTTTAAAATGTATTAACTTTTTGTTTGGTTTATCCAATTCAGGTATCCAGACACTCTAGTATATACTCCTGGATAATCTGGCCTTCCCCGCGAGTAACCGACTGACACACCAACAGCATACCACCTATTCTGCTCTTTAAACATCAAAGGACCACCAGCATCTCCCTGAAATAAAATGTTCGAGTAAGTAAATATTAAAAGTAACAGAGGGGTAACTCGTTTTACTCTGTACTAGTTACTTTTACTTACATGCCATAATGTTTGCACTGTTTAGATGTAAGAAATTTGAAATATGTGTTGAGAACCTAATTTTTAAAGATATAGCTTAGTTTTAGCCCTATCAAGGCACACACAGATCTGTGTTAACACTCTAGTTTATCACAGATCTGTGTTGTAGTTTATCACAGATCTGTGTTAACACTCTGTAGTTTATCACAGATCTGTGCTATTCACAGATCTGTTCTAAACTTATGTGTTACGTCAAAGTAGAGGAGTGGTTTGCTATTAATAACACACTAAATGCTAAACAATTTTGGTTCAGTGTTCTGAAGATACCATGAAACGACGCTACACCAACTTACGGCGCTTTGTGGCAAAGCTGAAAGGAAAGGAATAACGCCAGCTCTTGACGTGGAAGGTCATGCGAAACCGTTTGGTGGCCTCGCCAAACTTGTTCAAGTCCACTGTCAGGGTGTGTTTACAAAAATTAAGTCGGGCAGTGGATTATATCGCACAAGGACACGCGATTGCGCTGAAGACAGGCAGAGGATGCCCTCTATTATTGAACCTAATCGCAAACACGATCATGTAACTGGTTCTGCCAAGTCGGTGCCATCTCAAGGCAGAAGCAGGACTAGATTCTTGTGGTCACTAAAGAGATGTAAAGAGGAAATGATCTCACAGAACCACTACAGAAAACGTATCTTTGCATTAAACACTGTGCATCTAGGCTGCTCAGAAGATTTTTCGGTGTCATCAAAAATTTTGCTATCTTCGTACATGGTGCACAGGATGACCGCGTGAATCTGAAGGCGGATACCTAGAATTCATCCCGTGAACGGAATTGATTCTTTATTTCAAATGTTACTTTTAGGTGTCCAGATCTTAGTCGACACAATGCCACTTCACCGCAAAGCAGTATTTTACTCACCCATTGTACTCACCAAAATCGAACTGAGGGGGTTAACGGTGAAATGTTCCACTCCGCATTCTTTGTAAGAAATGGAGATTTTGGGAATGTTCACAACTCAGAACGTACGATTATGTTCTTCGATATGTCACCTCCGGTGTGTACTGAGATGGAACTCAACTTTTGGATCGTATCTAGAAAGTAAATGTGGCTCAGCTTTTGTTTTAGCCTAAAATGATGATGCGATAACTGACTCATACTTACAGATTGAGTGGTAATTGCGATTCCGACGGAAATGTGAGCTCTGAGGGACAGAAAAGATCACAGTCGAAAAGGGAAAACTACACGCATTTTCCCAGACCATTTTCTCTGTAGAGTTAAGTCATTCACTAGGAGGTCGTGGAATGATACAGCTGCAATGGATTAAGGTTCACAAACAGCAATCTTGGAGGCGAGGCTGCTGACCAAGCTACTCGGAATGAGTTTGTTCGCTTGAGATTAACGACGCTTAGAAAACTCATGAAACGAGTAAATTTGAATAAGTGTCAAACATCAAAACCAAACTCTCTTCGTATAAATAGCCATATACCGTTGAGTTTGCCTTAAGATGACCTATCAGGACCAATACGTGTTTATGAAAGTTACAGCCTAGAATATGAATATTTGAAATATGAACTATTTAGCAAACAAATTGGGATTCCTGTAGCATCAAGGAATTGGGATACAGCATCTTCGATCTAATGGAACTGATGGAAAATTTACAAACGCGAGACACACAATTCTAAGAAAACATGAACTGTGAGCTGACATACAATTATTTCCGTTTATCTTGTTTGTGAATATTGATGATGAAATAAGGCCCTGATTAGTATTCAAGCCATATCTGAAAAATTCCACAACTGTGATACAATCCCCTTTGTGAAATTCAAACGCATCGATACTAACATATTTGAGCACATATCAATAGGACCTGTATCAGATTGTCCTCACCAACAGCCTCTGATATAAAGATGTGGCAATATATGGCCAGAAAACTGATGACATGTGGGACACTCACAAAAGCAAATACGGCCTAGTGATTGTATGTAGGAAGCAAGAAACCATCCAAGAAATTTGTAACATTCGTACAAACCAGGGTTTTAAGTTTTTGTTTTGTTTAATTTTTAGACCCGTGTGGCATGCAATGGTAGTTTACGTCTGTCAAATCTGATGGTTACCGGAATAAATTATATCCGCTATATGGACAAAAATATTTGGACACTGCAGAAAATCAGGTTGTTTTCCCTGGTTAGGACTCGGCCCACTGCTTTATGTACCTGGTACCATGAACGCTGACGTGTACCTCGACGTTCTGGATAATTCGGGCTTGCCTACACTATGGCAATGCTACTGCGATGATGGTTGTTTCTTCCAACAGGATTGATCTCCATATCATACTGCAAAACGTGTGCCGGACTGGTTTCTTGAAAATGAGGTGAATTTGCTTGACTGGCCTGCTCAGAGCCCCGATCTCAATTCAATCGAGCACTTGTGGGACGACGGGTACGACACCGCCACGCACGCCCATCTTCACAACAATCTCTTCTCACAGCCTTACAAGAGGCATGTCGAGCTATTCCTGCCAAGACTTATAGAGATCTTGTGGAAAGTATGCTTCGACGTGTTGCAGATGTAATACAGCAAAAGGAGGGCCTACCCGTTACTAAATAGAATAACAAAGCACTTTTTCTGGAAAACGTCCAAATACTTTTATCCATATAGTGTATGTTCATATAGTCATTTAAAATGAGCCCTGCGAGTTCATACCCATCCATGGCTATAAACTGTCAGGATGAAAGTATATAAATGCTCTACCCGACTCCCGATACAAAGACTGAATCCGTACCATACGTTCTTGGGCAATCCGGAGGGTACTGAAACTTCCTATGAGTAAGTGACGGCACCAAGCGTTTGAAAGTCAGCGTAATGCTCAACCCGCAAGGGGAATGCGCCGATCCATTGGCTTCGCCAGTCTCTGTAGAAGTGTGCTTTGCTTCAGCCTTTAACGATGTCTAAACTTCGTTTAAATGTCTATGGATAGCAAAACCTGTTTCACGCTAACATTTAGATTCTTTAGAGTCATCTTTTTTTAAATTCGAGAGGGCCGCGGTAGACAGGTTGGAAGAGTAACAGACTAGCAACCCGAGAGTTCAAATCCAATCAAAGACTGTAGTGTACATGGAGGCTGGTGCGCTTTAAATCTGTCGTGGCCTCAGATGTCCTCAAGTAGGCGTGGTATGGAAGTTTGGGAGTGGGGTGCCAGCTCAGGTTTGACTTCGTCATCTGATCGTGGTTCAAAATTACGGGGTGTTTCTCTTCGGATTTGATTAAGGACCGTCGCCAATAGCCCGTTGTGTTGCTCCAGTGTGAAGTTAATTACATACCTACCTTCAAATTCAAGAAAAAGCTGTTTCCCTTCAAACCACACAAAGGGCCATAAAGTTAAAAAATTATAGAAATCGAGAAAAACCTCAAACCACAACAAAAGCCATTCCTTTCATATACGGGATTTTTTCATTCAAGAGATGTTTATACAAGAAAAATAAATACTTTATCTAAGAAAATGGAATAAATGGGCTGGAAGAGGTTTGAAATCGACCTTTTGTTGACTGGAAGAAATGACATTGGGTGTCAAATATCCAATATCGGAAATGTGCAACATATCTACAAAATTTGGTGAGTTTCCCTAGAATAAGAGAGCCTTGGAAACGTTATGCTACCAGATCGGTTTAACAAAATCGTAGATAAGTTTCTGAACAAGAGTACATTGAATTTAGTTTATAAGTGAAAAAGGGATACGCTCTTCGTGCTCATATGCTAAAATTTATGTAATAGGAATATACATTTTTAATGGTTAAAGCTCTATTAAAAATTCTGCTCATCGAATATATCAAACAATTAATCTAAAATTTCATCACCTTTGACACCTTTACACCTATTTCATCACCTATACAGTTGACTAACATACGAAAGCAATAACTTTTTGATATTAAGGTATATCGTAGGAGGGATATTAGTTCCCATGGTTTTCTAGAATATCTGACAAATTATCATGTATTTTACATCTAATGTACACATTTTACCACCTTCTCAAATTTAAAGCTCTACTATCATTCAGTAAATCGTTCATTTTATATGTATAATTATTTTTCTAAATATATAATTTTTATTAAATGTCTAAAATTCTAAAAATGCTATAAAAGATAAGTCATAAATAGCTCTGAGATCAACATATACGTTTAAGAATTGGAAATCGCCCTAAGTGAGAGCTTTGAAAGGTAAGTGAAGGATTGAGCCAAGCAAACGAATATACAGTTACTGTGCAGAGTGATCCAGAAACTAAATATTCTCTGCCCAGTTGTTTGTAAGTACTTATTCGTGGAGCGTTGAATTTGTTAACAATATGTTTATATAAAAACTATTTAAAAGACTGTTATAGCAAAAGAAAGTAACGTCGAGGAATTTTATGTCTGTCTTAAAAACTATTTAAAAGACTGTTATAGCAAAAGAAAGTAACGTCGAGGAATTTTATGTCTGTCTTAAAAACTATTTAAAAGACTGTTATAGCAAAAGAAAGTAACGTTTGTTTGTAAAAGTTGTGGTGAAACAAGTTATAAGATAAGTGTCGAGGAATTTTATGTCTGTCTGTCACGTCCCACAGAAAATGAATACAATAATTATGAAGTTCTCGATATTTTCGAAGCAATGTAACAAATGTGGTGTCGCAAGAAGTTTAATAGCAGAATATGCCTAGAATATGTGATACCTAATAATATATTTCCAGTCCAGATTGCTTTTTAGTTCTGTCATTGGGTTTTTGACGATTTCTGAAAGACTCCAATGTAACTTTTCACGGAATTTTAGAATGAATTCTTCTATCAATGCTCGACAGCGGAAGGCAGATCTCTACTTGATTTCTCAGATGTGCTTTTCTATAAATTTCTCGGATATTTGTTTATACCTGCAGAGTTGGGGCCAGTCTATATATTCTTTGTGTTCATCTATAAATGATTCTGGTAGTTTTTGATACTTGGAAATTGCATACTATTCATCCAGTCTTGGCAGATTCTTCGATGGGGGGGGGGTTTCCGAAAGCTGGGAGTATTGAAACACCAATGCCCAATTGAGGTGAACTTTCATGGTTCTAAGAGTACTTTCAGGAAAAGCCGTTTTTGAAATATTATTTCTGTTTGTCTTCCATTTATTATAAGCATAACTACTTAGTCCAGCTGATAGTCCACTTTATTTCCTAATTAAAAAAAAGGTTTGAATGGTGAAAGCTTAAATTAAAAAATAAATCATTTAACTTATTTTCTTAAGTAACACTGCTTTGAATATACATTATTAAATATGAATGGATTGTAAGTATTAATTATGTTTTTATTTCTTTAATATAAATAAGCACAAACACTATAGTAAATATGTGATTTCTTATCGTAATATTAAAGTGTTGCTTTACGAACTTCATAATGGAAATTAAACAAAAGAAAATGTTAATTTGTGCGAAGGAAAATTAAAAATTAGTTACAAAGTAAAAGGAGAATTTATAGGTATGTTTTCTTTAGTTACAATATTTTCATAGGAAAAATAATTATATTTTGACAGGCCTTTATATACTGAAAATTCTTTAAAATCTAATTTTTGAATTTTATTCTCAGGCAATCAAACCCAATTGTATTAAACACGTCTGTGACATGAAAGAAATTTCAGGGCTCTGATTTACAAAGGACCTAGGGTTTTATAAGTGTATATCAATAAAAAGTGAACGGTCTGAATTGGAAGGTTTAACTGTTGTAAAAGATTACTTACAAATCATTGCAAGAATGGATTTGTCTCATGTTTTATATACATAAACTACAATTTATTACTGTTTTAAGATGTTATGTGATCAAAAATTTTATTTGTTTAATTATGTAATTTATCCTAAAAATAAGTATTATATAAAGCATGACAAATAATAATTTTAAATAAATAGGCAAGGGGTCGATTATGTTTACGGCTGCATTTACTTCAATTTATTTGAATTTTGTAAGGTAAAATAATAAGCATGGTCATTAAGGTTTTTAAATTGCTGCATAAATACTGAATGACTTCGTTAAAATTGATGCTATTTTTTCTAAAACTCAGCACACTTATTTCTAAAGGTCAAAACTGCAATACAAGACAATGAAATATTCAATTTTTTGACGAATTATATGGTACTGTGAACTCTTAACGGAAATTGCAGCAGACACTATGTTAATCCCGAAAATGCAAAGGAACGAATAGTTTTCTGTGTGAAAATAAATAACAAGAAGGATAAGCTGTTTTTCTTTCAAATCTTGGAAGAAAACATGTATTGATGGGATTGCTTAAATCGATATTTTCCTATTTCCATCCTATCACGGACTTCACGTTCTGATTCTTCCCACCAAGGAACCCTAGTCATGACGTCACAGGAACTGCACTAAGGCCCGTTATCTTCACGAGATGACCCCAATTTGACCTCTATTTGTCTTTTCTATACGTGGCTTCCGTGGCTGGTTGAATCAGGGCGTATTTAATCCTGAATTCGGCCTGTCCCTTGGAGAATTGAATTCGGAATTGAATAAGCTGAGTCTACAAGAGAGGCACTTTGCTAAAATTTTTATTGATTTTAAAGATGAACAATGCCTTTAACTTAAATGCCAGTTTTAAAGTCGTTGGGCCACATTTATTACAAAAATATACTTTTCTCGAAAAATATTCTTTGTATAAATATAATGGCCCTTGCTATGGTTTCTCGACTTCTAAACAAGTGTAGTCAGAAATTATCCATTAATTATTTTTTGAATATACTAGCTCTTTGTATGGCTTGGAGGTCAAACAGCTTTTTCTTGATATTGAAAAAGTAATGGTTAAAAAGAATGATTTTTTAATAAATGTTTGAATTGGGATGGTTCAAATCCAAACCATTATTTTGGAGGATTGGAATGGTAAAAATCTATCGTTTGTACATCTCCGGCATATAAAACTGTTCCTATAAAACTTCTACATCTAAAGTTTTTTGTGTGATAAGGACAAAAAAAATAAACACTTTCAACTACATAGGAATGTGTTTTGTTTGCATTTCTATCAAACAGGGGTGTCAAACTGGCGGCCCGCGGGCCACATGTGGTCCCGAGGTAATTTTTTGTGGCCCACGATGCTCTGAAATAAAATGAAAACAGGACAATGTGTTATATGAAGAAAATGGCACTTAGAGGAGATCGAGGCAATACCGTACACACAATTTCGTCATGTTAAAAATGTGTGAGCAACTCTTTTCGTCCATGAAATTAAATAAAACGACCTACAGATCAAGATTAACTGATTATCTGCCATAATGAAGATTGTCTGTTCTCAGTCTTTGAATCCAGATATTGTAAAACTAGTAGGAGGAAAGCGCTGGCAAGTTTCCGGTAAAAAAATTAATTTTAGTTTTATAAATACATTAAATTAAATAAACGTTTAAATAAAAGCAATTATATAGCAATATTATTAATTATTACCCTAAATTCACTCAATTACATAATGTGTTTTAATTAACCAATCCATATTCCTGAATCCTCACTTGAAAATACAATTTTAAGAAAATTTGTAAATGTGATGTGGCCCGCGTGAATCTTACCAGTTGCATTAAATGGCCCGTGTTTTAATTGAGTTTGATACCCCTGCTCTAAGATAATATCCCGTGTAGGGTAGGTGTGCCGAGTACAAATCTTGCTACAATAGTAATGGCGAGACGTTTCGCATTCTGTTACTCATTCGGTAACGTTTTAGAATTATGTGGTCCAAGCTGACTGGAGTCTCATTAGCGCATTTCATGTGGCTGTATTCGAAGAACAGTTCTCCGATTAGATCGCCCATATTCAGAAGGTGCTCTACTTGCCACCAGGGGCTCACTCCCTTACTTATACTCTCTCTCAGCCGAAGCAAAGACTACACAAGGTTGACACCAGCTTCCTCGCCATCTGGACGACAATTATGCGTTCGACGTGAGCACAAGGAAGCACTTGATGCTTCTCATATCATCTCATTATACTTGCCATGTATAATCTTTTCTACTTACAGAGGGCCTCCAATAAATGACGATTGTATACACAACCCCGTTTCATTTATCGCACAACCCACATTTAGCTCTACGTAAAGATATGCTGCATAATCAAGTTATGCACCTATCTTAGTTTTTGGAGCATTCAGTTGTGTCTTTCATTTTACAACGCATTATTCTTGCAGCAGTGTATCACTGTTGTGAGTGTGTATAGTCAAATGGATAAGTGTTTGTTTGAAACGTTTTTAGGCGACGCATTTGTTTTATTTGTAAAATGTTAGTCTGAAAATTTTGCAGTGATTTATGACTTAATTGCCCTAAGCCCTTCCATAGTAGATTATACAAAATGTATAACGGAACTTTTTTATTCACTGTCCAGGTATTCCATGAGTCATTAATAAATGTCTACTTATAACAAGTTGTGCAATTGATACACAATTATTTCTAAAACAAATGTGCCACTTTAGTTACTGCAGAAAACTTTATATCAGCCATATTTCTAAAGCTTTTCATGAGTGATTATAGTTTAGTAGAATGAATATTTTCATGTACTCAAAAAGAGAAGCGTCGTTGCTGGGGAAATGGGTTCATAGACTTCCCGAATATATTAATTTTTAACTATCTTATAAATTGAAAAAGTTAACTTGGTAAAAATATGTTTCACTTGGAAGACAGTCCTACAAAAGGCATTTTTGATTCCTAGGAAGAAAAGGCAAGGGTGCCCCTAAGCACAGCATTGGTGACTTTTCTGTACCGACTTTAGTTTTAGTAATAATATATTTCTTTAATAAAGGTTTTCTTGTAATTTACTTCCGAATGCCACGGTTTTCTATTCTCATAACTGCTTGCAACTCCGACATATACCTCCAAATATTTAACTATTACACACGAATAAATTCCAAAATCAGCAACAAATTGAATCTTCTACCAACAGCTACGTCAAGGGAAAAGAATGTAAGGAATCTAAAGTGTTCTTACCCTATAGCTGCCTTTCCCTGATTCGTTTTGGAATCCGGCACAGATCATTCCAGAAGTGATTCCTCGAGGTAACACGCGCGGAAACTTCGCACCGTAAACTCCGTTGCACACTGCATTAGACACAATAGGCATTTCACTCAACTGCTTCAGGGCCAGGCTCATAGGACCCCCTGTGAAATAAGGAAACAGTGATTCATTAAGCAGTTCCATGGCGAAACCTTTATGTAATATAAAATATAACTAAAATACTTTTACGTATTGCAGAGATTGCATAGCGGCTCCAAAAGGGCTAACCCTCAAAGGAATCGCACAACTGCATTCAGGTAACCCGAATTCCACATAGGGATAAAATATAGGTGGAAATTCTTTGCTGTCGACAAAAAACTGAGTTTGGTAAAATAGGTGTTGTTCAACGCGGGATAGTATAATTTTCAAACACCTACTTATTTTTTCTCAGAAACGAGATCCGACAAAAATAAAACCCGATCTTAGACCAGTAGTAAAATAAAACCATTCTTATTTAGTTCCAAATGGTCCCTTCCAAATTGATACTTTCTGAGTTGACAGTTTTCTGAGTGGGATATTAAAAACCCATAGCCTGATGTTTAGAAACTAAGCAATTGTGAAACCATTTATGTGGTACCGGCCTATGCCACCTGCTGTGAGTGACGCTTCAGTCGCCACCTGCCGCTACGAGACCTGATGCTGCTGGCCAACGCTAGAGTAGCAGACAGTGTTAGACTGTGTACGACGTAGGACTAACGACGACAATGTTAAACGATGAAATAATTAATGTCTATATTCTATGTTAAATGTTCAATGTAATCGTTTGTCTCAATATATGTTTGTGTTAAAAATTGAGTCCGAGTGCTTTTTGGATACTAAAATTCCTGGACTTGCGGTGTTTTTCTACATTTATTGAATATGGATTTCAAATTTATAGCCCTGCATCAAATGCTTGTATGAAACAACCAAAGTTCAAGCTAGTGAGGCAAGGATTATTGCACTTTTGAAAAATTCTTGTCCAGATCCCAGAATTTGAAGCAGGTTTGATACCTCTAGAATATCGAGGAATGTGCCTTATAAACAGGTTGAGGAATTATCAACACAAACAAGGATCAAGGAAATGCATAAATAGTTGAAAAAGTAACTCCAAATATTAAAGATGAACCACTTTTTAGAGTTAAGAAATATTTGAATACGAAGTTGAACATCAATCTCCAATCAGTGCCATTAATCCTCTTGTTGAGCTATCCAACTTTTGATTTCACAAAACCCTCGCTAATAAGATCAGCAAAAGTCCAGATAGTCCACTGCTTAAGAAAATATGGGGCCTGTAAATGCTCTCTACTATTCCAATGGAGGCCATTGATGAAAGCAAATTGGAAAAGGGCATGTGTGGAAGTGCATTCGTAATGTTCCAATCGAATACGATTCAGTAACAATTAACAAAAGAAACCCGAATCGTAGTTCTAATTATAAAGTTGAACTGGAAGCAATCTTGATTTCACTTCAAAACGTTGGAGGTTCCGAAGAGGAAATCTGGTTTATGACAGATAGCCCCTCAGTACATTAGAACATTTGGAAAACTAATATGGAGTAAGGGATCCACTACTTAAGAAAATATCCAATGTGATAATAGAACTCTTACATCGAATGAGATAATAGAACTCTTACATCCAATGCGATAATAGAACTCTTACATTCAATGTGATGATAGAACTCTTACATCCAATGTGATAAAGGAATTCTTACATCCAATGTGATAATAGAACTCTTACATCCAATGTGATAATAGAACTCTCCAGGGTTTCATGGCTTTTCCTGGTACTTAAAAGAAAACAAAGTCTAGAATAAAATACCACAACACCATTAGTATAGTGGGTAAAAGCTGTGAGAAACAGCTAACTTCAAGTTATATAGAGAAAAACTGCTCACATCAAAGGGAGGCCACCACATTTGAAGCCACGACAGATTTAACGTGCTCCAACCCCCTTTGTCTTCAGTTGGATTCGATTTCGCAACCCTCCGGCTGCTAATCCTTTACTCTTCCAGCCGGGCTAACGCGGCCCATTGAACCGAAGGAGTCTAATCGTAATGAACAAAGACCTAGTTTCCGAAATGTAATGCTTACAAAAGCTCTGATTGTCATGTCTTCATTGACCGGATATTTTGCAGTGAGATGACAATGGTTTTGTTTCAGGGTAAACCATATAACGTATGGTTTACCCTGAAACTCTCTCATCATGAAATCAAGACGTATTCCTGTATGTCTTGGGTAACAGTTGTTTTAACTGGAAACAAGAATGCGAGGAAGTAATGCAGTTGGGTCCAAGATTGCATTTGTCAAAGTCGTGACTCTGGGATGCAATAGAATACTTTTTATTAGACCTTGTAGTTCCATGTCCTGAAAAAAATAAATTTCAGAATTCGAAAATCGGTATTCGCTAACTAGAGATTCGGTAATTTTTTTATAAAATCAGTCGATTCGAAAAAAATATTGATTCGTTCTCAGGTAAATAAATCATGGTTGGTTTATTTGAGTTTTATGGCTCAAGAGCCAGAAAAAACTAATCATGAATTGCGCTTCATACTTTGTCCTGTAGCACCCCAACCCACAAATGTGGCTCCTCTTGCTGTCAAGTTCCTGAGCGCTCCTCGTGGCGGCAAACAAATGGGATTGAAGTTCGGAACATTCACGTCTTCCGATAGAGTGAGTAGAGCGATGTCGTCGTAAAATAGGCCTCTTTGGTAACCCTCGTGAACTGCAATGTGAATGATGGGGTACACTTCACCCTGCTTCCAGTTGACATGGCCGATCCTTGTGGAATAGTTACTGGTTCTGAAAAACATAAGAACATATTGATAGAAAGTCCCACAAAGAGGTGTCACATGCACCACGGTTCCAGGACACAAGCTGTGAGTGGTCTCGGGGAATTTCATAAAGTGTACTACATGTTTATTCATTCTGTCATAAAGAAAGATCCATTTTTTAAACAGTAGGGGAAATACAAATAATAACAGAAAGACAAGAATTAACGTATCTAGTAATACTATAGTTAGTATATTAGTACGTATCTAGTAATATAGTTAGTATATTTGTACGTATATAGTAATATAGTTAGTATATTTGTACGTATCGAGTAATATAGTTAGTATATTAGTACGTATCTAGTAATAGTATATTAGTACGTATCTAGTAATAGTATATTAGTACGTATCTAGTAATATAGTTAGGCGCAATTGACGACATCTTGCGTGAAGTATGCGACTACCTGTGCACTTTTAAAATTTTGGTGGTTTCAATGCACCAGAGAGACGTCTCGCATGTACGTATTAAAGCTCATTCTAAAATTTTCTCCTTGAGTTATTAATAATTTCGTTAATAAACTCGAAATCAGATATCCTTGAATCCCTTGCGGAGCCACTGAAAACGACACATCTGGTGTTTTCGCAGCGTTGCTTTCGTTTTTTAAGGAATCTCGATTTAACAACGTGGGAAATTCTTCATAAACAACTAGAAGAATCCTCTAAATTCTGATGTCAAGGCTGCAGCTGATCCACCTCTGCCCAAGGACAAGTTGAAAGATTAGTTGTTAACAGTTCGTAAGGTTTGACCAGAAATCCCACATTTTTCTTCTTCCAACTCGAGACTAGTTTTGCTGTAGCTAATGTTATCTAGAAATACCAACATCTCCGAACAGATATCTCCTCCAGATTACAGATGCGAGTCGCTGATTCGTATTCGATCCTCTCAAAGGACTCGCCTTACATGAAATTGAAAGATCTTACCATAAGATAAAATACAGTTTCTGTAGGTCGTGCGCAGTGAGCTGCAACTAGGTCACGATAATCATCTGCTTTCAAAGATGACAGGATATCACCGATACGTTCCTCAAATATTCTTTGAGAAGATTGCAGTCACACTTTCAAGCCGTTCTGAGAACTAGTACCATGCCTCTGGAATAACTACTCCGAATGCAGATAAAATCTGACATTGCTGAACCTTTTCATCTGCTTGCTGTTCGATTTCTCTCATTTGTGTCTGTAAACCTTTCCTTCTGCGCATATCAATTACCCTGCTTCTAAACGGCCGATAATTCGCCACTTCCCAGATTCTTCCAAATGATACTTCGGAGTCATAACAAACCGTTTTGAGTCCTTACACACTGAAATCAAACGCTGTATTGCAGAAATTCACTCAGATATTCACTTTGCACAAAGCGCTTGATTTACCGTCGGATGACGTAACGCCTTGATTTGCATATCATAAACCGTTTGATCACTTTTGATTGGATAATGCTAATTAGACTTGTTTTTCACACATTCCCTGCAAAAATGGATTACATCGATTGGATATTTCATGAAATATTATTTTTGGTATGTAAAGATAAATTTGGACATGAGTGTAGATTAAAGAGTAAATTATCTTAAATAAAGTAAAAGAAGCAAAATACACCAAGTTAGTCAATCAATACAAATCTCAATAAAAATCCAAACCAAGTAATACACAGAGGAAATGCAGTTCAGAAACAATAAAAAAATAATAAAGAATCAGTTACAATAAAAAATAATACTACAATACATAGTAAATCACATAATGAAAAGCTATATAATATATATATCTAAAATATTCAAAGTTAGATAAGAAATACAAAAAAAGGTAGGTAGGTAGTTTAATTAACGTCGCACTGGAGCAACTCAATGGGCTATTGGACACTGCCCGGGATCAAAACCGAAGATAGATCCGAGGACAACACCACGTAATTTTGAACCGCGGTCAGATGACGAGGTCACACATGAGCTGGTACCACACTCTCCGAACTTCCACACCATGCCAAAGATAGGACATTTGAGGCCACGGCTGATTTAACGTGCCCCCCTTGTACACGACGGTCTTTGGTTGTATTCGGACTCACAACCCTCAGGTTGCTAATCTTCCGACTGGGCTACCACGGCCATGCTTGGCGAAATATGGCCCTTGTGCCATAAAAACCAATCAACCAACCAACCTGCGATCCGAAAATATAAATTGCCTTGCAATTATGAAACATGAAACTCAGCAAGACCAGAATAGAGACGACGTATCCTGGTGGAAGTTTAGACTGAGTCTAAGCAATCGTCTGAACAAATGAAAGTTTCTTGGGCTCTGGATTTAATTTACCGCTGATAATGACGGCTTTGAAAGAAGTGTTTTAAATCTTCTAGATTATAATCAGTTGCTGCAAATGGAACTAAAATCTTAATTTACGGTTCTAAACTTATTGCTCTTTATTTTGGTCTAAATCAAATTTTCCAATGTCCCTTTGGTAATTGCAAATGTTAAATGTCCTATTATTGGGACATATTTTTCCATTTGGGATTTTTAATGGATTTGCCAACATGGTGCTTTATCAATAGCTACCATAACATTTCCAGTATATCATACACCACTATATTATAATAAACACTTCCATCTTAATCTTAACTCAAGGTATTAAAACTAAATACAATGTTTCAATACAAACAGTATCCGAGAATTATGCAAATTCCAGTAAAAGCATTCCCATTATCAAACAGAACTTTAAGCTGTTACAATTCAACATGATACGGTTCGTTACATTCAAACTAAATGTCCACCTGTGTTTCCCTAAGGCATGCAGAATGTAATCGAAACAACTCAAAATTCCGATAGCTGAAATTTAATTTATCCTCGAATAGGTTAGTTGTAGACAATCCAAAAGCCATTTGTCCTCGCCACTCCATATGGATCGATACAAAATAATGATGGGCAACCAGTAGCTCAACTCAACAATTGAAGTGTTATGTGGATTGAATTTTTGTTTTGCTTATCTAGACAATATTTTAATCGCTAAGAAAAAATGAGAAAGAACTTGAAAAACATCTTCGATAAGTGTTTTCTTGCTTAGAAAAACAAGGCTTTTGGGAAATAAGCTATTTCCGAAAATTTGGGACAAATCATATTTTGCAATGAAACTGAAAATCGTGTTTGTTTGCCACGTGCAGTGATATTTTCCGTTTTTTTGGCTCGGAATTGAATTAATTTCCTATTTTTAAATTTGTCTAGTTTTTAGTTGTAAGTTGTGGCAACTGTGCGAGATCAAAAGATAAAAGATAATCACGAATTAATATCTTTAGAATACCTTTTTCATTTTTTCACATGCCAGCTTTTATTTTGTTTTATTTCGCTGTTTTTGTTTTGAATATTTATTATTGTAATAAATTGTATTTCCTCTTCATCACACGGAAAACCACCACAAAGTATTTGATTTAAAGCGGCATGTAAGTTTCGAATAAATCAAATTTTATGTGGAATGTTACCGTTATTGAAAGAACGTTAATGTTAAAAATACGAACTAGGACTTTTGAAATATTAAAAGTTCTTTTTAATAGTGACAGAAGATCAAGGTGACTTATTTTAGGAGTTGAAGATAGTTTTATAGAACCTTTCTCTCTCAAACATTCGTTGACAACGCTGTAAAATTGACCTTCCGTTTTTTGAAAAATTGTAATCGAATTACTGTGTTCTGTCTGTACCGAAGACATTTAATTTTAAAACAAGTTCTTTTATGATTGCACGTGCCACAAAATGAATTTTCAAGAAAAAATGAATTCGTTTTTTAAAAGAAATTATTTATGAATATCGTATCAAATTATTTTGTCATCTTTCCCTTACAGATGGCGATCTTCGGAAAGATCGCATTCCTGGTGCAAGTATGTCGCAGTAGATTCATTATTATTAGGAATTAAGTTACTGCAATTTTACAGAAAACGAACTTGCATGATTTTTCGACGAAGGAGAAAAGTGATTATTAATGGTCACTTTTTCGATCTATTGTTAACTAACTCAAACCGAGTAAGATTGGGTAATTATGCTACTTTTAAATAAATCTTTGCTGGCCTCTTTTTCCATCAAATTGCATTTCATATTTTTTTTGATGGAAAACGATTCATCTTGCCGTTCGGAATAGTTCTACGATTTTCCCACGAGTCATTTCTGAGACTGGGTAGATGTTTCCTTGTCCATATTGGGCCCCAACCAGCATCTCATACTCCAAGCTCTAAGCTTGGGATTGTTATCTTTATAAATAATACAAGCAGAATTACCCGACCTTACTCAAATTAAATTGTAGATTGAAAGCTTTACTAGAATAATTTATTTTCTCTTTCATAGAAAAATGCCAACAGTTTTAACACCTTTTTAACATTTTAATAAATTTTACAACTTACTTAGGACGCAAATCGTGTTTCATGCATATCCATTCATATGATACATTTCATATACATCGCACTCCTGTTGAAAGACAAAACTACGAAAGGAGATTACTTCAAAAGTCGATTTTGAGTTGGGGATTATGAATGCCCCCTTAAATTCTTTTCCTGTAAACTTGTCGTGACTCAATTCTTAAAAATGACGAATCTACTGTAAATATTCTAGTACTCATAGTTTTCCTACCAAGATTGTTTGACTTGTGGCACTCTTGCACCAGACATAAGACATTTTCGAATTTCGCCATCTTTAAAAGAAGGATTCTAATTTGATAAGATATTCATCGCTAAGTTGTTTTAAAAGCGAATAACATTTTTCTTGAGAATTTTATTTTGTGGCACATGCAATAATAAAATAACTTGTTTTAAAATTAAATGTCTTCAGAACAAAGCAAAGGTATCCTATTACCATTTATCAAAACATGGTAAATCGATTTCACAGCTTTTTTTAAATAATTGCTTTCAAGAAACTTTTAACATGTATAATATATTGATTAAATATAGCCTTCAACTTGTAAAATAAGCTACCTTGACCGTATGTCACCATGACGAAGAATTTTTAATATTTCAAAAGTCCGAGTTCGTACCTTTTAACATTAATATTCTTTCAATAAAGGCAAAATTCTACTTAAAATTTGCTTTATTCTAAGTTGCATGTCGCTTTGAATTGATTACTTTGTGGTTTTGTTAGGTGAAGAAATGGAATGACAATTTATTAAAAAATTAATCTATATAAATAAGAATGGAGTGTTTGTTTTGTACATTGAATATTTTCGACCCATTTCAAGTTTTCTATCCGTTTTGGACCCTTCTGATGCAAAATCCGTCTCTAGACCGTTTGGTGTCTGCATGTGTGTGCCCGTACTACGTCCAAACGATTAAATATATTTTCACGAAACTTTGCATACTGTGAGCCCTTATATTCATTTAGTGACTGAACTTGGTTGCGTAAGTCTGTCTTCCCGTTCTATGTTCTATTTTGTATCTGTGTGTTTGTACAAGTATCACATAAGATTTGTTCAATATATTTTAATTAAATACCTTATATTTGATACACCACATTTTAATTTAGTAAATGCATTATTCAAAATTTCTTTACTTACATATATAGGCGAGTTTCACGTTAAAACATCTGAGTAACTATATTTGAATCAACCATAATTTGGTAGATTTGGAGTAGCTGGAAGGTATATTGAGCATTGCAATTGCTTGGATTGTTTTACCAGTGCTGCTGAAATATCAATTATTTTCGAAAACTATTTTTACGGAATTTAAATTATAATAATTTATTTAGTTCGAGCCTTATTCTTTCTTTACGAAGTATAAAAAATTCTGAATATTGGGGACAGACGATAAAGAGAATAAAACTATACAGAACAAAACGTTTTAAATTAGGACTGGTAGCTAATATGGCAACCTTGGTATCTTTAATCGTTTGCTTTTTTAAATTTGTTTCCGTTATATTCCAAGAATCTATTTTGTAGTGAAAAAACAGATACATTCATTTATTTTCATTCGAAGCTTTTTTAAAATATTTGTTTTAAGATGTATTTCTGGATTTTGAATTTGATGTTTTGCTTTCAATAACTGCAATGGAGGCAAATAATGGTTTAATTAGTTTTAAAAACATTTTTAATTATTGTATGATAATTTCGGAAAGCTTTTGTTTTTAAATGACATACAAGGCATTTCTATGCATGCTCTGAACTATATTATGCATTCCGGATAACATTGGCAATCTAGAGACTTCTTCCTTACTAAAAATTTAAATTCTACAAAAATGTAAAATGTTAAATAGGACATTTATTTATATTTGTGAAATTGGGTATTTAAGGGGTGAGTGGAAGAAGGGATTATGTGAAGTTTTTGTAGTTTCGAGATATTTGGCCTCAAAGTAGTACTTTTACTAAATGAGTTGGAAGGAGTTTGGGATTGGTGGTGTTGTAAGTATCCGCATGGGGGTTCTTACACTTATTTTTAAATAAATCTGGCATCTACTGTCTTTTACTACTTTCAAACTGCAATAATCCCAAAATGTAAACAAATGTCACATAACCCCTTCTTCCACTCTCCCCTTCAATTGTATACCTTTATTAAAGTGTGGTAGTTGTTACATGGGATGAATAGGTATTACAATTTATTAACGAAAACGGAAATTATTTAATCAATTCAACCCGAGTAACGCCGAGTTATTTTGCTAGTATTTTATAAATTACAACATAAAACAGCGAAATGAAAGTTAATTGGCAGGACAAAGTAGTTCTAAAGACATTAATTTCTTCTTTTCTCGTTATCTGGTATAGTTGCCACAACGTACAACTAAAAATTGGACAATATTTAAAATATTGGGTTGGCGACAAAGTTCCCGCCGTTTTGAGTCGTTCCATCTGTCGAACATAGAGTTCCGCGTTGACCGTTTGGTTCAGTTCAAGCAATTCGTAATGGATAATCCCTTCCCAGTTCCACCATACGCACAACATCGTTTTACGCGGATGAAGATCTTGTTTCACGCGCGGTGTCGCTTGTTTACCTAAGCCATTCCTTGCGCTGCTTCATATTAATGTACAGGCACCATTTTTCGTCTCCAGTAACGATTCGGTAAAGAAATCGTTGCTTGCGTCCATGAGTTGAGCGGTGACGAGCAAGCAAACCAGCGGAGATTGTGGATTTTTTGTTGTTGTCACTTAAAGCATGCGGAACCCATGCTCCACACTTCTGAACCTTTCCCATCGAGTGAAGATGCTTCTCTATAGCAGTGTGGGAGCATTCCATTTTCTCTGCCAGTTCCCTTGTCGTTGGACGCGAATTTTCGTGCAAGAGTTGGTTTAATCGCTCTTCATCGAACTCAACTGGACGGCCAGAACGAGGTGCGTCTTTGAGGTCAAAATTTCCATTTTTGAACTTGGCATACCAATCACGAGCGGTTCTTTCAGCTATGGCACCCTCTCCATACACAGCACAAATGTCGCGAGCAGCTTTTGCGGCCTTAGAACCTTGATTAAAAGCAAAAGGAAGGAGGTGTCGAAAATGCTCATTTTTTTCAACTTGACATTCCCTTTTAATGATCTGAAAATTAACATAAATTAACTCGAACAAAAAAAATATAGATTCCGGTAGAACAAAACATCCTCTTTCGAATGATTTAAAACATTATGCCAAAAACATTTAATGACATGCGGAATGTTAAAATTAAAAAAAAAAAACGGCGGGAACTTAGTTACCAACCTAATAAGAATGAAGTCAAAGAGGGAGAACACGAGTTTCCGTTCGTTGCAAAATATCGTCTGTTCCAAATATTTGAAAATTGTTTATATTTCTCAAAGTAAAAACAAGGCCTAAAATATAAAAGTATCAGAATTAAAGTTCCGTAAAAATATATATAATTTTGGAAAAATAATTGATTTTTCAGCAGTATTGGTAAAACAATCCAATTAATCGCAATGCTCAATATACATTCCAGATTCTCCAAAACTATCAAATTATGGTTTATTTAAGATTAATTGCTCAGATATTTTAGTACAAAACTTATATAAATATGTAAGCAAAGGAAATTCAAATAATGTATGCACTAATTTAAAATATGGTTTATAAAAAGTGGAGGGGCATTGTATTAAAATATTTGGAATAAATTCCATGTGATACTTAAACAAACACACAGGCATAAAAACAGACGTAAACCGGGAAGACAGAGACCAAAGCAACTAATTTCAGAATGTAATTAGAAGAATGTAAGTACTCACATTATGTAAAGTTTCATAAAAACACATCCAGCTGTTTGGACGTAGTTAAGGGCACACATATACAGATAGATAGACACCAAATGCGCATGACTCCGATTTTGCATTAGAAGGGCTTAAAACCATAAATAATTTAAAATGGATCGCAAATATTCAATGCACGAACAAATACTCCATTTTTATAAAGAACAATTAAGAAGTTATTGATTAAACGAATTTTAAGATTTTAACATAGGTTTCCCTTAAAAAACGATTTTAAACTCACTAAAACTTGCTTTTATTTTGTATGTGTGCCCATGTTTCAAATAAACTTTTTTTTTATTGAGAGCTGTACTCAATAGGCAAATGACACCATAATTCTCATTTTAAACAGGTGTGTACAAGGTTTCCATTCAAAACTAAATATCTGAATTGCAAAAAGTGCTTTATTGGTTTAGCAGGTTCTCAACGAAACGAAATCTTGTGTTCGTTGACGACGTGCTGTGATATTGTTTTCAGACTTTTTTTGCTCGGAATCAATTTTGTATTTTTAAGGTATCCGAACACGTTCGAGACCTTTTTTTAAATGTGGTAACATTAAATGAGTAACATTTTAATGATATTTTTATATTTAGTGTTATTAAACAATAGCATTGGGCTATAAATATTTAAAATATATATTAATAATTTCGTAAAAATGATAATTATGTATGAAATTTTAAAGAAATTTGTCAAAAACTTCAAATGTGCTACATGAAGATCTATTCAACCCATTTGAAAAATGATACTACCAAAATGAACTACATGCATTTTTATAGGGAATGAACTCGAATCAAAAGGATATTTAAATAAACAAAAACGAATACAAGATTTTTGATAGTTTTACAGTCATATTTCTTAAATAAATGGCCATAATTTAAAAACTTTTCAACTCAGCATAATTCTTTTAGTTCATTCCCTAGACAACATTATAAAGAACAAGTTCTCAAAGTTTTACGTGAATTCATCAATAACTTTTTGTGTTATAACATATGAAGTGAAGAAATAATGCATAAAAATTAATTTAGAGAAAAATGCATTTGAAGTGTTAATTGTTATGTTTTTAATTTAAATAAACAGCCAAAGAGAAACTATTTAACCATTTGAGAAACCTTTCTAAAATTATATTTGTAAGAAAAGTAAGTTTTAAATTTAAATTTTGACAGGTTTTTGGTCTTTTCACGGCCATTTCCGGTGTTTTCCATACCTATTTCCGGTTTTCCCGCCTTGATTAAAATCTTAATCTCTCTGCAACTAATTAACTTAGAGACAAAATTAAATATATTTTGGAAAGTCAAATAAATGCTCTATCAAATGAGATCAAAATCTTTTTGGGATTTTTGGTCAAAAATGACATTTTCAACGTGTTCGGATACCTTAAATTGTGTTTTAATTTTACTCATTAGCTGTGGCAACTATGCGAGATCACGAGATAAGAAAGAATCACTAAATATTGGGTTGATGCAAAAGTTGTCCCCGTTTTTGGCACTAGATGGCAGTGCATCGCAAAACCGAAGTGTTGCCTACTTCACACGTGTAAAGTTTTGATGTTTGAAAAGAGGAATTTCAGTGAGTACTTGGGAAAGAATTGTGTAATTGGATTGTGTTTTATAATTTTGTTAAGCATTAAATATGGCAGAAAATAAGGAGTATTTTCGACATCTCGTGCTTTTTTATTTCGGAAAAGGCAAGAATGCTTCCCAGAAGCAAAAAAGATATGTGTTGTGTATGGTGAGGGGTGCCGTTGACGATTCCACGTGCCGTAAGTGGTTCAGAAAGTTTCGTCACCTGGATCAGTTCTTTAGCCAGAAACCTAGAACTAGGAGCACGGATTACGCAGCTACTGGAGAGATGGAGAAAGGTCATAGAACAGAATGGCACATACTATACAAAAATTTTATTTACTAAAAATTACATTTAATCAATAGATTAAATGTAATTTTTAGTAAATAAAATTTTTCTTCAATTTTTGTCAAAAAAACGAGACGAACTTTAGCATCAACCTAATAATACAAGGTTATATCAAAAAGTAAGGTGAATTTGTCTATAAAACTCAGAGTTCTTTGTGTAGCTTATTAATTTTTTTATAGGTTGCAAGTACCAAGGTGATAGAAGTGTGACGGCTTGTAGAAACTTCTACGTCAACCCGTCTGGTGCTTAGAGCAAATCAAAGATGGCACATCGACTTGAGCATTACTCCAAGGAGGAGGTCTTTTATGGGCCTCCAAGGGGAAAAAAACATGTGATATTCATCGAGAATTGTTGGAAGTCTATGGAGAGAGTGTTATGTCGCAGAAACAAGTGTACGTGTGGTGTAACGCATTTGCAAGTGGTAGGAGTACTGTGACAGAAGTGGCAGACTATCATCGACACGAATGTGGCTGTCGTCGATGCCATGATTCGTGAAGACAGAAGAGTGAGTGCAAATGCATTGAATAGCTCATATGGTTCATTGAGCAGTATTACCATTTGTTTGGCCCCTGAAGAAACACCTCCGTGGGCAGCGTTTCCATACACTGGAAGAGGCACAACACTTACCTAGTTAGGGAACCTGGAGCAAGATTTCTTTGAAAAGGGCATGGATGATTGGGTGCCACGTTGGAATAAATGCTTAGACGACTATGGTTCCTTTGTCGAATGATAGTGTGATACGATTTGTCAAACATAATAAATTTTCATATATTTATCTCTGCACGTCTTTCTGTGAATCAAAAATTCACTTTACTTTTTGATACTTCTTTGTATCTTCAGAACAATTTTTTCAATACCGACTTTACTTTAGTCAGTGTTTATTTTAGATACTTTACAAAATTTATTGTTAATTTATTTATACATGTGATTTATCAATGTTGATACTCGGTAGCTCAGCACTCGGAGGGGGATAATTGTTTTAATTTATACATTCTTTTGTTGTTGGTATAATTATTTACCACACCTAAGAAACACAGTTTTCGGAAGCAACACTTGGATAATTGTACTAATATATTGATTCAGTTATTAAATTGGTTTCAACATTCAATCAAGTTAGTAATTTCAAGACATGTTGAATTTGATCCAAAACGAATACCAATGGCGTCAAATGCAAATTAACTTACTGATTGCTTCGAAAACAATGAGCAGCCGTAAGGACGTGTCTATTGTCAATCAGAAATCCCGTGCAAATTGGGCTATGGTCACCGGTGGTTTTGTTTAACTTCGTCACTGCAACCTATGTGAGAAACAAAAATTAAGTCACCTTAAGGATAAGATTTCAGTTTTCAGTAACTGGATTTAAAGTCTTATTGTAGCGTAGATTTACAATTTAGTTATTTTTGAAACACATTTTAACGAGTCTTTTATAGAAACACAGAGGTATTTATCTTTAAATTTACCTGTTACAAACCTGCCTGATAGGAAATATCGGAGCATTTGACATCGCTATTCACGTAAATAGAGCATGCGTCGAAAGATAAAATTTATCATTTTTAATGCTGTATTCATGAGTTCATTAAACTTCTTATCCGGGTCTTAGAACTTCAACGGATCTGCTTAAACATTATAGTAAATATTGGTGGGTATTCAGAATTTTTAGACTCGATTCACGCATTCAATGGGAACATCTGCTAATCTTCTAAGTGATGTCGCTGATTCATTCTGTGAAGTTGGCTGATTAAAGTCTATTAAGGAAGTGTTTTATTGATTCGGGTTCGTTTGGAATCGATTGCATCACCCAAGCTTTGTTGTAGTTTACTTCTGTGATACTCATGGCTTGAAGAAGCGCTGTTACTTCGTATCTCAAAAATACGCGAATCAGAAAAAGAAAATAGTTGAAAACAAAGTAAGTTCATTTTATAAATAACAGTACATTAACAGTTATAGTATATATACAAAGAGATTCTAAGGATAAAAATAGTTAGATTTCATAATTTGTATTGGCTTCTAGAATATTGATCTGCCGTTTGTAATTGGGACATTTCTTCCCATGACAGTCATGGTTTATGTCATATGAAGTTTTGAATCTATCATTATAAATGACACAATTTATACATTTCTTATCTGTACAACCGTCTGAAGGATGGTCTCCCCCTCAATTGATGCAAACCTTTTTGTTTGTGCATTTACTTTTCATTCCGAATTGACCACAGCCCGTGCACTGTCGCACACTTCGGAACTCCTCGACTCTGACGCGCTGCCATCCTATATAAAGATGGCCCGCTGCCAAAATCATTGAAAAGAACTCCGGTTGGACTAAGGCAACCCAGTGGTGTCCTTTGTTGGTATTAATTTTAAAGTTCCTTATAAGTTCATCAGATTCAGAAAGGAATTCGTTCTTACTCTTTAAAGCACTGGGTATTTCTTCACCAATTACATCTTTATCAATGTTGTAGATAATTATTTATTTTTGGATTACGTTTAGTTGGTTTTACCACTTCAAATTTAGATATTATATCGGTATCATTCGCCATGTGGTCTCTGAATCCGTCAACTTCTCTAGGGGAGCTAAGCTCAACAGATACACCCCCACATTAAATTCTCCTTTCAGAAGAACCCCATTGGATTTATTATGTTTTTTAATGTTTTTACTACTCAATGGCGGAAGAGTCATGAGCTTTTCAGCATAAGTGAAAGATTTTTCAAGATTCGCTGCGTCCTCTTAATTCTCGAACAATGTCAAGCGTTTGGGTAGTCATTTCTTTGAGATTGTTGTTTAGTATCGTTAATTGAGAGTCTTTCTCTTTTAATGAAGCAGTTGAAACTTTAACTTCATTTTTAGCATTTCGAGTGTTAATTCTATATTCCTGCATGAATTATTCTTTCATTGAATTAATTTCTAACTTTGAATCAGTAGTATGTGCATCCAATCTATATACAAATCTCTCAGCAGTATCAATAAGAATACCTTTAATCGCTTTGAAAAGTGTAAGTATGCCATCTTGAATGTCTGACTTTTTGAAAAGTGGTGTCATTGAACTCAGTGAGTGCATGACAAGACAATTTCATATTTTGATCACGGAGTTCATCATCAGTGAATTCCTTGAGAAATGATCCAATAAGATTGCAGCATGAATGTCGTGAGGTATTAGCAGCCATATTTACAAAAGTATACAATATAAACAAATCCAATTAAGTTAATGGATTTGTTTATATTGTTTGCTATGTTCCATCACTTATGATGGAACATAGTAACAAGAACAATAAATATATAGCACAAGTATAGTTAACATACGAAATAGAGAAATCAGAACAGAAAAATCACGGTAATGAGCGGAGAAATTGAACGCGAGTTCGCACTCTCCGCTTTGATATTTGTGCACTGACAAGAAGTGACGTCAGAATCGTATTAAGTTCCACAGCTTGACGATTGTTTTGAGCATAACACAGAGGGTAAAGATAAATAAAAATCGAAGTTCTAAAGAATTAAGACAAAATAATTTATAAAATAACTCGCGTAAGTCCAAAATCTTCAAGTGGGGTGTCCAAAATTAGCTTGGGACTTTCTCTATCCGGTGTTGTTGTTCCGAAGAGAATCTGATGAGATGGAGAGACTGCAGGAACTTTCATAGCATAAAGTCCAATTAAATCAGAATATTCCAATCAAGTGCGGTAAAGCGAACTTTCCGATGTTCTTGATGGAGCAAAGGCGGCAAACGGAGAAAACTGGAATTTTTAAACACAAATTTAGGCGAAAAAATACCTTGCAGAATCCGATCGGGATAAAAATTATATCCACAGATAGCCTCGGGATAGGACTTTCACTTGGTAAATTTTCAGATGTAGATCAAGATCTTCACGCATTCAGATCGCTCTTAGTCGGAGCTCGGAAAAATACTTCGTCGTTGAAGGCTAAGCTGGAAATTGGTTCATGGCTTGAAGAAGCGTTGTTACTTCGCATCTCAGTGACGACTTGAAGTGCTGAAATTTTTGGGCCTTGGAAAGCGCATTATTATGAACAGTAGCTTGAAACAGATCATGAAACGACATCAACGACAGTCCCCAGAAAAGGTTGGTATTACTGAATCACATGCGGCCTCTTCAATTCTGGTTTGTTTCCTTTGAGTTCCCGAGTTCTTCAATTTTCGGAGATGAATTTTCATCAGGCCCACTTTGTTTACGACTTCATGAAAGTCCTCTTCAAATTCTCTATACCTTTCATCGTCTGCTTAGCACAAGATAACCCTAAACCGGGATTTGACATCTTCATTCAGACAACTTAAATTTTGAAGGTAGACTTCTCGTTCAACATCTTCAAGAAAAAGACTTCCAAGAGAGGACCTCTTTAAAAATCCTTCCATGTTCGATGTAACTTCAACTTGGAAATTTGAGCCTTCTTCTATTCACTGCCCAAAATAAAGATTATCTTCAATTCCAGGGTTTCGGCACCATGATGGCGGGTAGGAGAAAGGTAAACTCAAGTGAACAATAACAACGAATTTAATCAACTAAAAAGGCATACACGTGCCGTGCACGAATATCAAACAGAAATACTTTAATCCGCATCGAAAAGTGGCGTGAGCATTAATGGAGCTAGATCGAATAAATTTATCTCGGTGCACATCAGATTAAAACGAACCTACCATTTTCCTCGAATTCCACTCAAAACTCCATTTTAATTCTTCCAAATTCAGAATTCCAAATTACGGTTAAGGTGAAAATTAAACTACTTAAACCCATGCGCGGAAAAAGTTACACGCGCAATAAGATTAACGAAATAAATTAAATTAAAATTAAACTAATTGGGCGCGTTTGAACTCGTACGCTCCAAGAGTAAATATCATTATTAGTTCAGATCTTAGCAAATATCACATTTAAAAGGATGCAGAAATTTCCTGATATGTTATTTTGTTACTTTCTAACAAGTTTTTATGGAATTGTATTTCTTCCTTGTCTAAAATAAATAGTCTTACAGATATGAATCTCAATATATTAGTTTATCAGGTTACCACGAGTATTTATTGATTGAAATATTGTGCATAGTATGTATTTGTACCATACTCTTTACTGTTTCATTATTTCAATCCCGAAGGGAAAGATCCGAGGTAATTTCGATCCGCGGTCAGATGACGCCAAATATTTGTGTGGATTCCGTTTTACTTGTGACAAATGCACCAAATATATTTAATGCATCTGCACCACGAAGATGTTAACTAACTAATTAATTTACAAACATATATGCTACATAAAATGATAGTGCATTTAGGTTTAGAAATTATTATATGAAGATGAAATCAAAATTTAAGTTATTTTTTGACTAGAAAGGAGTGGAAAGAAACGTGCAAGGACGTAAAAATCTATTGTGCATTACGTAAATAACAAGTATAAATCATATATCGATTTAATTTATAAGAATAGCAGTCTTAATTCTCAGTATCCTAACCCTCTCAAGGGAACATCTCCTTTGGCTTCACAACCCCGAGGTACCTGAGTGATTTTTCTCTTCCTCTCTTTCCCCTCTCTTTTCTTCCTCCTGTTCTCTTTCTTTTCCTCTCTCGTCGTGGTTGCCTCTTCGGAGGTGGGGGCTCCCCTTGAGAAGCTTTTCGCCACTCTGTTGCTTACAGCTCCCCTTGGGGATTATACAAGGATATATCAAAAAGTAAGGTGAATTTGTCTCTAAAACTCAGAGTTTTTTGTGTGGCTAATTAATTTTTTTATATATTGCAAGTACCAAGGTGATAGAAGTGTGACGGCTTGTAGAAACTTCTATGTCAACCTGTCTGGTGCTTAGAGCAAATCAAAGATGGCGCATCGACTTGAGAATTACTCCAAGGAGGAGGTGTCATTCGTTTTTTATGGGCCAAGGGGAAGAAACATGTGATATTCATCGAGAATTGTTGGAAGTCTATGGAGAGAGTGTTATGTCGCAGAAACAAGTGTACGTGTGGTGTAACGACACGAATGGGGCTGTCGTCGATGCCATGATTCATGAAGACAGAAGAGTGAGTGCAAATGCATTGAATAGCTCATATCATTTTGGATTACCATTTGTTTGGCCCCTGAAGAAACACCTCCGTGGGCAGCGTTTCCATACACTTGAAGAGGCACAACACTTACCTGGTTAGGGAACCTGGAGCAAGATTTCTTTGAAAAGGGCATGGATGATTGGGTGCCACGTTGGAATAAATGTTTAGACCACTATGGCTCCTTTGTCGAATGATAATGTGATACGATTTGTCAAACGCAATAAATTTTCATATATTTATCTCTGCACGTTTTTCTGTCAATAAAAAATTCACCTTACATTTTGATACTCCTTTGTAATACCCACGTGTTTGCCATCCGTGGTGACCCGTGCTCCCGGAAAAGAGAATTCTGGCAAGTGGAGCATCATACCGTCAGTTTCTCCCGACAACGACCCCAACTTCAGGTAAACGGGGTTGGACATTGTTCTCGAGTGCATCAATCGGTTGGTCGATTTGATTCCGTCATCGGCTATGGCTAAGTGATTGGTCAATTACTGGGCTCGTTAAGGGTGGAGTCTGCTTCAGGGGTGCGCTGAGCGCGTAGAGTCACGTAGATAGATGTCTTCATCCACATATAGGACTCCGAGGTGGGTGGTGCTGTCAGAATATTTTTCTTGAATTATGGGAAACAATTCTTGTTCTCGTCCTCCCCAAGTGGCGAGCAACCAACGACAATGCTTTTCCTTAAAGCTAGATTCTTTATTATAAAGTTAGTAAATCAGCTTTTATTCACACACACCTCAGTTTCTCCTCTTCTCATCAATAAATCTATCCAATCTTTCATAAGTACTGTACAGTCCATTAAAAAACTTCGCTCAGGGAACTCCTCGTCGAGGTTTCTCCTGACAAGCAGGCCAATCATTTAAGAAATACGAATATACTTTGACCTTTTACAGTTTCTGTAACGCCCCATCGATCACTTAATACGAGCAAAGGAGTGATTTCATAACCAGAACTACTGTATACAACAGATGAGGAAATCCTTGAGAACCTACAGGACAAACATGCGGTGTCCATAGAATTACCATCAGTCGAGATAGGAAAAGACTTCCCACCAAACACGTCATTTTGACCTTTGACACCCCAAAACTGCCCGAAAGGATCAAAGCAGGCTATCTGAGCTGTTCAGTATGTGCTTTTGTTCCGAATCCTGTGCGCTGTTTAGGCTGCCAGAAATTCGGGCATTCAAAAGTTGCTTGTCGTGATCCTATTGTCTGCAAACGATGTGAAGTAATCATCCATGAGACCGATGGCTGTACAGTGCCAGCTCTTTACGTTAACTGGGATGGAGATCATCCATCATACTTCAGATCATGCAGCAAGTGGGTGTTTGAAAAACAGATCCAATCATTGAAGGTTTCTCAGAACCTGTCATACCCTGAAGCACGAAAGTCCGTTGAGTCTCTATATTAAACTTGAGTTCAACGCATGAGTTTCTTATTTGCGCTATATTAAAAAAATCATTTGTGTCTGTAGCAATTAAAATTGTACCTCACTTCCTACTCCCAAAATCTCCCTCATGCATAAAAGCATTAAAAAGCGCATAGATGCAAGCAAACAAAAATTTTCAATCTCCCTCCAAATTAAATTTAAATATCTTGTTAAAAGAAATACTTCACCTGTACAACGAAATAGTTCATCCAAGAAGAGTAATGCAACATCTCAGAGATAGTTAATCCAGAAGAATAATCTACCTAGTCTCAGACCACCCAATCCATCTTCAGTCCGTCAGAGATGCAGATACTATGCAACTGAGTCCTTCTGCCTTCTGATGAAGATAGTCTTGAAATCTTATTGAAGGACGATTCAACCGATATTCATATGCACGTGTCTTCCAACTTATAATGACTTTGTCTCCTGGAATCGTAGTGGTTTTAGATCCAAACTAGATGACATCAAAGCTATTCATACCTTCCAGCTATTCATACCAAATTTCATACAATCCCGCATGTGTGGCGCTTCACGAAACATTCGTGAAAACCTCCCAAGCATGCAAGGTGTACACTCAGGTGTAGTTGTGTTAGAAAAGATCATGAAGTTGGTACTACAGTGTCTGGAGGCGCGTGTATTTTAACTACGCATCACTATCCCATCATTGCAATTACACTTCGAACATCTTTGGAGACTGTAGCCATACGAATTCCCGCTAATTCTCCATTTACAGTCTGCTGCCTATACCTGCCACCGCACGATGTCCTCAATCAAAAGGAGCTCAATAAATTGGTTCACCAACTCCCAGTCCCTTTTTTTCTGCTCGGTGAACTTAATGGCCACAGTATCCTATGAGGAGGTGATAATTCAAGTTGTCGTGAGCAGCAGATCGAGCAGTTCATATCAGATCATTCGCTGTGCTTGCTCCATAATGACGAGAAAACATACTTCCGCGAAGATGTTTCACTCACTGGACTTGGCCATATGTTCTCCTACACTTCCTCCGTCGTTGAATTTCGCAGTGAGAATCCGTCTCTATAATACCCATCACTTTCCCTTTTTCGTTTCGCATGTTAGTAAAGTGATCTCTCGACCTCGTATCACTGAGCGGATTGAGATGCATTCACACGGCTGGCAGCTTACGGAAGCAATGATAAACAGTGAAGATATTAACATTTCAATGAGCAACGCAATTATACATGCTGCAGATACAGCCATTCCTAAAAGTTCCTCTCAACCACCCAGAATTTCCAAGTCATGGTGGAACACTGAATGTCAGTCGGCTTACAAGAGACGAGGAAAGTTATAGAACATTTTTCGGAGATACCCGTCAAACACCAACTTCATCGCCTTCTAACAGACTAAAGCATTCAGTTGAGGCGTCAGAGCCATAGGGAGTCTTGGTCTAGATAAGTCTCTTCAAATACATCGTCAACATCGAGCAAACAGATGGGGAGGAAAGTTAAGACAGCCAACGGTCTGTATCGGAACTTTTTCATTCCCATAATAGAAACTTCTGCTGCTGTTTATTCTTCTCCACTTGACATCGCCAACATCATCACAGAGGCTTTTGATAGTGTGCCCAGCTCTTAAGGTGCAGCTTTTCAAGCTACAAAGAGTAGATCTGCGAGAACACCAATCAACTTCAAAAGCAAACACACCCCTCCCTGTAATTGCGAGCTCACGATGTCCGAATTGAAAACGATGCTATCCCAAGCTCATGACCTGAGCAGGATAGACTCTCATGCCAGATGCTTCGCCACCTGTCCCCAGATACCTCACATCCAGACCCTACAATCAGCACCAGGAACTCACTAATTCCTGCAGTCAACGAAATGAAATTCCTTGGAGTAATTTTCGACAGAAAAATCACCTTCACACTTTATATCTGAGGAGGAAATGCGAAAAATCTCTCAACATACTAAAAGTACACTCGAATACATCATAGGGAGCGGGCCGAACTGATATTACTCCGAGTAATATCAGTCTGTCTTGCATTGACTACTGATGTATTCTAGACCCACCTTCTATCTACTCACCGTAAGGTGTAGAGCAATTTGTGATAGGAGGAGGAAGGGACTTTCTCCAGCACAAAAGGGCACAAGGGAAACATCCCAGCGAACCAGGAAAGCACACCCCCACACCATCATGAGCCGCCCGCGCAGCCCCAAACACAGGGCATCGCCATTTATTATTCTTTAAATTTGACATATTTACAGGAAAGAATACAGGGTTTTTTAACAGAATTCCAACAGATGTTGGAAAATAATTCGGGCTAACAATGCCTGTGAATAATTATTATAACATATTAGCATTTTAAGAAATATATATAGATAAAAAGTGACTATATGCAGTTATTGAAGTGGGTACAGATATATGATTATTTATACATTTTATGTAACATGAATTGTACGAGGTTTTTTTATTTATTTATTTATATTTATTATTATTTTATTTTTATTTGTATGGACTACGGATGTATTGTACATAGTACAGCAAATACGTCTAATTTTTGTAGATTGGACACAGTTCATCATACTGCTTTGAAGATTTGCTCTGGTGCAATCATCAGTTAACTGCCTCTATATGGAATGCAATCAACTCCCACTTGACCTGCGATGGAAGAAGTTGTCCATCAACTATTATTTCAAGATCAAATCATTGCCATCCCATCCCTTGAAGCATGCGACTCTTGCCCCAATTTTGAATCGACTTTACGACGCCCATTCCTCTTCCATTAAACCTTTTATTCAGAGGTCAAATCCATCATAAGCGATTCTTACCTTAGTGATATTGTGTCCCAACAAAATGAAATTTATCTTTTCCCACCATGGGACTTTCCATCTGTGAGTTATATCAACCCTGCAACAATTCCCATTTAATCCTCTCTAATAAGGCGGCTTTTCTGACCAAAATGTTCAGGAATTATCTAATTTGGAGATCATAAAATTCTTCGCAAGTAACCGACTGTCCATAACTTACTCTTACAGCACTTCATTTGACATTACATCGGTTATAAAATTCCAAGCACTCGCATAAAACATCTTCATCTGACGTTATACTGACATTCATGATCTCATAAACATCAAGCCTCTTGAATACACTCAAGATTCCATATTCAAGTGGATTTTCCCTGAAATGCTGCCCAAGAAACGCTGGAAAAATCATAGTTTCAAATCCAGACCGAGAAGCGAGTGGACGCTCGTTCCTAACCTCAGCCGAACCCTTCCGTCATAAAATATCTGTAAATTGGTATATAATAGTTGTAGGATGTAGGAATAAATGTTGCAGTGGTGAATATAAGGTTCTACAGAGTGTCCTAAAAGTTCCCGTACTGATGATTCGTGAATTTATTATACAAAAACAACAAATTTTAAAACAATTATTTTTATTCTAATGGTGAAAAGCACTTTTAACATAACGTAGGAAAAAAATTTGAACTCACATTTATTATAAATATTCAAAATGTCAGCCCCTTTCTTGGAGGCAAAGATGAAGTCGTTTGCGCACATTTTTTGAAACGCGTTTCAAGATGCTGGAAGTGACTTCTTGTATCCTTTGAGTAATGGCAATTTTCAGATTATCTATTGTTTGGGGATTGTCTTCATAAACTTTTTTCTTTAAATATCCCCACAGGAAAAAGTCAGGGATGCTCAGATCAGGGGAACGAGGTGGCCAAAGATTTCTGGAGATGAGTCGATCGACAAAAAAATCTTGAATCATGCCCATGGTTTCATAACTTGTATGGCAGGTTGCACCGTCTTGTTGGAAACAAGAATCTCGTTCATTCACTTCTAATAATGCAACAAATTGTTGGATAAGTTCTCTGTATACAGAGCCATCAACAGTTTACTCGCAAAAACAGAGGCCCCTTTTGAGTGATACGGCACACCAAACGCCAATTTTTTGAGAATGTAAAGGTTTTTGCATTGATGAATGGGGATTTGTCGTCGCCCAAATGCGGGAGTTTTGCGTGTTCACATAACCGCTTAAATGAAACCATGCCTCATCGGAGAAAAAATGTTTTGTCCAAAATGTTGATGTTGTTGCGAATAAATCTCATCTTTCATCTTGAATGTAAGCCATTTTATATGACTTACATTCAAAATAAGCCTCAAGCAGCGTAAATTCTCTGAATGCGTGATAAACTCTTGCAATGAAGAAAAAATGACATGGAACTTTATTATCGTACAACTTGAGCGAGAAGATAACCAAACCATGAAAATTAAAGAATCCATAAAATTATAAGCAGACGATAAAATTCAACAATTAAAAATAAACACGGGCCAATGATTTTTTTAAAGTTGGAGTACGGGAACTTTTAGGACACTCTGTAGTTATTTTGCGCTACCATTTGTAACTTTGGTCACATGATTCCCTCATAGTCAGCTTTTACTAATAGAAAGCGCTTCCAATTGTATCTCATGCTCTATTCCATTTTCTGTTGATTATATTTTAATCATCATCGTCCTAAATTTTTTAAAAGAACAATTTTTAATCTGTGAGATTTTGTTTGGGAAAATCCCCATTCAAACCTTTTCGCATTTTTACGTTCAGTTGATCTTTTAAATCTCATCTATTTTTTTCCAAATTCGAAATGAGTTATGAATCTAATTTTTTCAAATTCTTTTATAGTTCAATCTTTCAAATTTTCGAATTGTTTACGCATGTGTAAATTAAATTCCTATACTTTTGTTTCAACCTTTGATTTCTCCATTTTAGCATAGCTGCTATTTGTGGTTTAATTTTATAACCTTGAGCCTGACACAGTTTGTCCTGCTTAGGATCTCGACCCATAAAATTTAAAATCCAATTCAGTATCTTTAATAGCTAAATATATGAATTTAAAATATGAATTACACTCTGCAATAAATGTTCTTTTTATAAAGCTAACTTTCTAACTTATACGTGGGACTAATTTTCAATAAAGTAATTATTTGTTCGACAAGAGACTTAAAAAGGGTTTACGAACATTAAAAAATTAACTGTCAGTTGTAAGTCATAGAATGTTTAGTTGAAAATACATTTACTGAGGTAAAGGTTTGTGAATGGTTATCTGAAATCAAAACGAAAGAGGCGTAATGATTAAAAAGGGGCGAACATTACCATCCAAGTCCAGGCACCTTTTTTTTCATCTTCGCTGCCTATCGCATCTCCCTCTAGAGCTGGAACACCTAAAGTTTTTCCACAGTTCTCTACACAGAAAAAAGTTCCTTGAGCCGATGAAAGTATTGTACACAAAAAATAGTTTATTTGCATTAGTTACTAACTGGTATTTGACTGTTGACCTTGGATTAGTAGATTTTGTATTTATTCTCACTGTGATCTTAATATACATAACTTTATTACAGGTGAAACCATAGTCCTTTGCGCAGGATCTAATGGTAAGGTCCATAACCCCGTGTATGTAGAGTAATCTCAACTAAAGCAAACTCTACCCCAAAATTGCATCATCCTAGAACATGCCATTTTGTTTACAAACTCTACAAAGTAGTTCCGGATTGAATGAATAATTTACTAAAATCTAAAATATAGAAACTGTTTCAAGATAAATGGAGATTAATGTCACATGCACATTCTTCAGATATCTAATCACTCTGGAATTAAAATCGCTCTTTGAAGCTGTATTACGATTTCAGTCTATGTCCTCTTGTTGACAGAAAGTATAGTGTCTTTGGAATATTTGTTTGCATTTTTATGTTACATGAAGCTGTTAGAAACATAATTGGGGCTGATCTTTGCAAGTGAAGAGAACTTAGGAGAGGACAGGTTTATCATAGGATTTTCCTATCGAACACAAACACACGACGAAGACAAAATATACTAACTTAAACCAAACAAATAGTTTAAAAATTAAAGTTTCAAAAATTACTAATAAGTATAGAAAAATAACCAATGATAGCTATTTCGATGGAACATCATCAGGACTAAATAATTTCAAGGTAAAAACTTGGCTTTAAGTAATATAGGGCGGCCTGAAAATAGTTTTGACATCTCTTGCTTTTCCAATTAAAGTTTTTTCCAAGCCACATGCAAATGCGAAGAAACATTCGTATCAATATAGCTAATGTATAGAAAAGTTAAAATAGATAATGCTTCTCTAAAGTTTAACTCAAGAATAGATATATAGGAGACTTTCAAATTTTGAAAATCAAAAGGATGAGATGATTCCTGGCAGTATTAAAGCAATGGCAAATTTGTTAATTGCTTTAGACACATTTGTGTGTTCTTGTAAACGATTAAACTTGTCTAACTTCGATTGACCTTGGGTCTTAACAAAACAAATGAGAAAAAATTCTTTTTAATACTTATATTGCAGGGGTATAGAACTTATAAAGATATGCCGCCAAATTGCAAAGGAGTGTCTTGAAAGTGGGAATACGAATAACACATTTGATTTTGCAAGTTTTATTGGCAGAGCATTTCACAGCAAGTAAAATGAGAAAGTCATAAAACTAAAATTCAAATGATATTTAGAAACAAAATTTCTGTTATTTTATTAATTACAGATAAGAAAACAGTTTTTAGTTCAGAATGAGTTGATAAAAATGGCAGTCTAATCGTTTGATTTTGTAGTTTTAGGTATACTTTAATATTAACGAGCCTTCAAAAATGTATTATTCCATTATAGCAGTAGCTAAATCTAAATTGAAAATTTTAAATAAATCTTATTTTTGAAATATGCTTAAGTTTTATCCTTTAAATCATCGTTTTCATTGAAATAACGAAAGGTTTCCAAAATAGCTACTTTATTATTGTAAAACATTTTGTGGGCAAAGTGTTTTTAATTTTTTATTGGTTCATCCAAAATTAATTTACCTTAAATGTGCAGTTTTTCAACGCTTTAAAAAACCTGCTTTCAACATTAAAATACATAAAATATGCTGTACATAAAAGTATGTCAATTTCATTTGTTAATAATATTTTCTTGTACTTTCCAGTGCTTCAAATGTTTTCAGTTAATTTTGAAAAATCCTATGTTCATGGGATGCAAAACAAAATAAAAATGGCATTAAGAGTAATAAGTTAAAACAAAGTTGAGAATTTTGAATTTATATATGATATAAAAAATATTCATGACTAGAAGTTCACACAGCAAGCCGTAATTAAGGCACAGCTATAAAACTACATGGCAACAAGTTATTCAATTATTGCTTGCGTATATTTTAATTCTAAAATGAAATTATCTATTGTAATGTGTGGTACAAGATTCACGGAATATCTTCAAAGAAAAATAATTATTCTTCAAAATTAAATTTCTTATGTTTTCGACATGTTTTTGTACTTACTTCGACACCAGCTTTGTCCTAGAAAGAGAAAGAAAAATGCAACATAAATGAAAACACGAATAGGTTGCAAAGACACCATGATTAAGTTTCGTTTCGCAATCGATTTCTTTGGAGTGAGGGAAGGATTTATCTATAGTCTTAAACTCGCACGAAACAAGGAACTAAATAAGATCCGGTGAGGCACACCCTTTTACAGGATTTCCTTTACAATTTCGAAAAACATCAGATATTTTTCCTGATTATAATTACTAAATAAAGACACTTTGATTACATTTTCTCAAATGCACTTTTACTGCTGTTAATTCTTATCTCTTCACCACAATCAGCTTTATATAGTTGTATAATTTACGTCGCACTGTAGGAACGGCCAATTATCTCCAGTAAATGCATGGTAAAAAGTTCATCTCAGTCATTTCACCACAATCAGCTTTATATAGTTGTATAATTTACGTCGCACTGTAGGAACGGCCAGTTATCTCCAGTAAATGCATGGTAAAAAGTTCATCTCAGTCATTTCACCACAATCAGCTTTATATAGTTGTATAATTTACGTCGCACTGTAGGAACGGTCAATTAGGTATCATGCCAGAAATATTTGGTGAGCGGAAGTAGAATCTTCGCTTCCGTTTGGTATGTTTGTTCGAACTGAAAATCTCTCTCATGCCATATAAACAGGTCGTGATTTCGTAAGAACGATGCTTGAACACTGGAAACTTATTGTTCAACGCTAGCTTTTATGTGATAGTTCACGGGCCCACTCCACATTGCGACCCTCTCTTTCACTCCTATAAAAATAGTTCAATACTCGATCCAACCAAAGATCGTCGTATCCGTGGGGAGTAGTACACGTTAAATTTGTCGTTGCCTCAAATGTCTCACGTTGGCTTGGTGTTTGTGAGTGGGTGCCAACTAAGGAGTTGGCCTCGTCATCTGACCATGGTTCAAAAGAATAAGGTGCTGTTCTCGGTAATGGTAATTAATTAACGTCGCACTGCTGCAACACAACGGGCTATTGACGACGGTCCGGGATCAATCCCGAAGGACACCACATCATTTTGACCCAAGGTCAGATAACGAGGCAACACCTGAGATGGCACCCCACTCTCCAAACTTCCAAACACTCCAACGTGAAAACCTTTGATGCCACGACTGATTTAACGTGCACCGGTTGCTAATCCGTTACTCCTCCAACTGGGCTACCGCCGCCCCCTATTCTGAAGGGCAAATCACGATGGAAACGAGATCGGAGCATGTGGTGATAAATGATAGGTTGGTACTTCAATTAACGTCCCATTGGAGCAACATAACGGGCTATTGGCGACGGTTCGGGATCAATCCCAAAGGGAAAGATCAGAGGACAACACCACGTAATTTTGAACAGCAGTCAGATGACGAGGCAACACCTGAGCTGGCACCCCACTCTCCAAACTTCCACACCACACCAACGTGAGGACATTTGAGTCCACGACAGATTTAACGTTCACCAGCCCCCTTTGTGCACGATGTTCTTTGGTTGGATTCGAACTCCCAACCCTCAAGTTGCTAATCCGTCACTCATGCAACCGGGGCCTCAACTTCTTCTGGAGTTGTGAAAAAGAGAAAGACAAGAAAACTTAAAACAAGGCAGGCTGATTTAAAGCGATGAAAAAGGGAGGGATTGACGGGCGACTCTGGGGTATAAAAGTCCCCCGTCATCATATACCTTGCGCCATAAAACCCAACAATCAATCAAATTGGATGCTAAAAGAAGATTGGGGCACAATTCAAAACCCCTGCGTTCTTTGTGATGCCGATGAAAACCGACTTTCACCTCCCTTCTTTCAAGGTCAAACGTTCATGTGGAGAAAAGCCAGCTTTTCTAGTGTCGGCTGTCAACAGTTGAGGTATCTATAATTTGGGGGAGGTAATTTACCACGGAACTTCGATGTTTTTATAGATTTTGCTATTGATTTGAACTAGGATAAGCGTTTATGGCAGAAAATACTGTTTTTTAAGGGGGTCCGGGAATCAAAATTCTAAATCTTCAATTTTAAACTTTTTGTTCTGAAATTTTTTCTGTAGTATTGTATTTTGCAATTATAACTGTTTTATATTTTCAAAACTTCAATTTTTATTAAAATTAAAAAACTTAAAAATTTTGGCGTTGGGCAAAATTGATATATCTTAAAACATTTTATAACAAATCACTTCATTTTTGCACTAATTGACTCCCAAAAGTTCATGCTTTAAACTGTCTTCGTGATTTTTGGTTAAAACAGTTAGAAAAAATTTTAAAAAATATTTTGTTCAAAAACTACATAAAACACATAGTATGCAAAGTTCGAAAAATTATAGAAAAATAATAATATATGTATACACAACAATTGCTGAAGACAAATTAAAGAAATATATATGAAAAGTAATTGTAGAAAATTTCATTCATTTATGACAAGTAGTTTTTAAGTTATATCCATTTTTCACTATCGAAATCCCATTTATCAGAAAAGGAGAAAAAGAGCGTTTAAAATTATGAAAATATTCAAGTGATTAAAAAGCACTTTTGCATACTTTATGTTTGTTTAAAATCCTCCTGGATAGCATTGTGTATTACTTCTTAGTTTTACTGCTTCATTTAATTTATATAATTTTAGCAAGTTGGACCTTTTTCCTATACCTTTTAAAAGTATTTGTGGACTTCATCGTCGCTTTCCTGAACCGCCTACAGTCCTTTATGGAAAGCGTTATTGAAGGTATATTGATAGTACAGAAAATTCGAAAACGTGCAAATTCAACAATAAGAACAGTGAGAATATTACGATGATCAATTCAGATCATTTCAAGTGTTCGTAGCGCAGTTTATTTGAGTTATAAAAAAATAGAGCTGAAACAGTAGAAGTTGACTCCAAAACAGTTTGTTTACATTATCTGATGGGTGAGGTTCGTTTGATTTGCAGCTGTCATGTTATAAAAAGCCGAATATTTCCGGTTCTACTGATGGTAGAAACAAAATGTAGGTGTTATTTTATTCAGAAATATCTATATTATTTTTTAAGATAATAAAAAGAATTTGACTTTTTTGCATATTTTGAGTCCCAGACCCCCTTAAATTTATTTTTTATAAAAATGGAGTGAAAAGTGCCAAAAAGCAGCCAAAAATACCATTTATGCAAAATTTTTATATTTTTAAAAATAGATGACATTTTTTCAGGTTATGAAGTGAATTTCCTTCTAAAAACTTTGATTCAAGCATTGAACTACAATCATTACTATATTGTTATATTTAAATTAATTGTGGACTTTAACGTCGATCATCCGTGAAAAAAGAGCAAAATACAAAACATATTCAGGTTTGCTAATGTTTTAAATGCATATTTCTTAATAATAATACACTGCTGGCCACCCAAATTGCAACACCAAGAAAGACAAGAGATAACATGTTGACCAAGTATCAAATGATTAAATTTATAGACTTCTGTGAAGTGTGGTTCCTGCCAAAATCAGTAGCCAGAGTAGCCGCCATTGTTGGAGATCACCGCTGCCACACGCCTCGGCATTGATTCAAAGAGACTTTGGATGTGTTCTTGGGGTACAGCAGACCAAGCAGCTTCCACACGTTGCCAGAGTTGATCTAGTGCGGCAGCTAGGGATGTATTCTGGGTCAATCGTTGAGCAACCATGGACCACATGTTTTCTATCGGCGAAAGATCCGGAGAGCGAGCTGGCCAGGGAAGCAATTCAATCTGGCGATTGACGAAGAACCCTTGGACAATGCGTGCCACGTGTGGTCACGCATTATCCTGTTGACATATGGCTGTGGGCAAGCCCTGAAGGTAAGGAAGGACAACTGGCTCCAACACCTCGGAGATGTAGCGCTGGCTGTTTAAAGTACCGGCAATGCGTACTAGAGGAGTACGAGAGTGATATCCAATACCGCCCCATACCATAATACCCGGTGCAGGACCAGTGTGGCGGTGCATAACGCAGCTGTTCAGCATCCTCTCTCCACGGTGTCTCCAGACTCGAATCCGACCATCGTGGGGTTGCAGACAGAAGCGTGACTCGTCAGTAAAGACAATTTCATTCCATTCTGCCGTCCACATCCTTCTTTCATCGCACCATTGGCGGTGGAAACGTCTGTGGTTCTGCGTCAAGGGTAGACGAAGCAATGGACGTCTTGCGGACAGACCACTCTGCTGTAAACGGCGTCGAATGGTACGCGCAGCCACTGAATAATGCGGTACAGACTGAATGTGCTGTGCTATGGTTCGTGATGTGGCTGAGCGATCCGTCACTGCCATACGCACAATATGCCTGTCATCACGTGAAGTGGTGCACTGAGGTGGATGCGATCGAACACGTCGGTCCGTCGTACCCTCCTGCATCCAACGATCACATATCCGCATTACAGTTGTTTGGTTTCGTCCAACACGACTACCGATTTCCCTGAAAGATAATCCACAATCTCGGTAGGCCACTATCCTTCCTCTGTCGAACTCGGATACTTGATCAGAAGATGATCGCTGTTTTCTACGAGGCATAATTGATCGTTTTTTTTTTGAAAAAACCACAAGAAAAACACAATTGCCGTACTTGAAATCGTCGAAATCTCCAAGCCTTAAATAGCGCTTTGAAGTGGCGCCACAGGCGCGCGTGATGTGCGTCTGCGCTGAAATTCTAATCATTTGCATATCTCACCTCCGCTAATGCATGTTGTAAATTTCATATTATTTGCATGCTTCCTTCAGGGTGTTGCATTTGCGGTGGCCCGCAGTGTAGTTCAAACCCTGTTTATAATCTACAGAACAAGCACAAAAAATTTCAAAAGTATTTAATGCCTCCTCAGACACCTTCCGATGAAGGTTTTATGTAGAAACAAAAATTCCACATGTGAAATACTTTGTCCTGCACGAAAAGATATTTATTGAGAATTGCTCTGAACTTCATTTACTCCAGCTTACCTTCAAGTGCAGAATTGACGCCTCATACTTTCGGTGTGGGAAAGTATGTCTAAGTTAGAAAAAGAGGGATGCTATGTGATATGTTAGCAAGAAAAAAGTTTAAATTGATTGTGGTGGATAATTCATTACAGACGCACTGAAGCAGCACAACGGACCATTAGCAACGGTTCGGGATCAATCCAGAAGGGAAAAATACGAGGACAACGCCTCGTCATATTGAACCACGGTCAGACGACAACATCTGAGCCGGCACACCAGTCTCCAAACATCCGACAATGTGAGGACATTTGAGGCCACGACAGATTTAACCCTTTCGCCCCGACTTTTGCATGATTAAAATTTAACTATGAAAAGTAGTTTAGTTTAGTAGTTTTTGCCCTTTTTGACGGACGACCGTACTTTCGCGTTCTTTTTGTGTTTGCTTTCTCCCTTCCAACATTTATTAGTTGCTCAGCTAAGGGGATCATGAATGACAATAGTTGTTCAGTTTTATGTTCCACTTCACACTTCGTAATCCATGCATTCACAACAGAAATCATAACTAAAAATCTTTTTCCACCACTTGTCTGATTTTCTGCCATGATCCTAAAAAGTAGCCATTTCGTCACAGCGGTCAACTCCATTCATGTACATATTGTAGTGGGAAATGGCTTCTGGGCAACTAATTTTGTACCATCTTTTTGTTTCCGAACCACGGTCACTCATCATCAGAATGAATGGGCGTGCTCAAAAACATAAGTCCGCCATTTGCAATCTGAAAGTATTGCCACGTTTCTTTAGTCATATTTTCATTCCCTAATTCCTTAAGAACACTGAAAACGTAAAAACCCATTCAAAAGTGGGATTTATTTACCCAATCTAATCTCTGGGACGTATATACACATTAGGCTCGAAAGGGTTAACGTGCACCAGCACCCACGTACACGATGATCTTTGGTTGGATTGAGTCTCGAACTCGCAACCCTCCGGTTTCTTATCCAACTGACCTCCACCAACCCCTCTGATGGTTATGAAATATAAAGTAATAAAAATACTCCGAGCTCTATCTATGTCGCTACTAGTAATATCTGTAATCCTCTCTGTTATGTAAAAAGGGCGAATGAACCAATTCAGCATTTTTCAGAAAAGCAGTTTGAAATGTTTAACATTTCATTCCATACAGTAAAACTTGGTGAAGACTTTTAAAAAGGCGTTGTTAATCTGAATTAAAAGTTCCATAAATTTTGAAACGTATTTTTTAAATTTTTTTTGAAATGTTAGACATTTCAAACTGCTTTCCTGATAAAAGCTGAATTGGTTGATTCGCCATAACACCGACAAGTAATATTTATAACTCCTGTTTCGGGAAGAGAAATAATAAAAATATTGTGAGGGGCCCCAGAACCTCTCCTATATTTTTTGGTTCTCTCCTCCCCTACAAGGAACACAAGGGGAAAATAGTAGTTATTTACTGATAATATTGGAAGTGAAATATATAAGCAAAATAAAATGTTCCTAAGAGACACAAATAAAGACAACTGAGCTTCCCATCCTCAATAAATTAAACAGCCGAAACTACACCTCGATGACAATTGAATTCGGTTTTGAATACTGATGGAGTTCGACTTTGGTGTATTGGCATTCAAGTCGCTATGAACGAGTCTTGGTTTTATTGGTAAATTTTAAACTCAAGCAATTTCCTCCAATATTGAGTACGGATTCTGCATCTACCTTCCGGTGCAGGATGCGGTAGCATTGACGAAGAACAAGAAAATCCCTCATGGGGATCTCCGTTTTTGAGAATGATAGATCTGTCAATCTCAGTAGTCCTTTTAGTCGAGACTATGTCTTCAGATGTTGCAATTATGAACATGCTATGTATCTCATGCCTTATAACGCTTGACAAAAGAGAACATTTAATTCTAAGTTAGTTGAGATAATACTGCTGAGTAGATGGGAAAGGCGGGTTCTGGAACAGCGCTACCGCGGTGCCGGAAGTGACGTCACAACCAAGAAGTTGGGTTTAGTTGTTTTCCTCCTGCTGCCGAAAGTGACGTTATAGACAGGAAGTTGAGTTTATTTGTTTTCTTCTACTGCTAAAAATGACGTCTTAGGCTATAGGTTGAGTTTAGTCGTTTTCTTTTAAGTTTTTTGGGATATGGCAACAGGAATATTTATCTTTCGCAGAATTGCAACGAATTTATCATGGGGAGTGCATGTTATGTGCAAATTGCGGAGCCGTGAGTTTTTGGTTCTAATTTAAAATAAAAGCATTGTGTTACTCATATCAGCCATTAGTTTTATAGAAAATGCACAGGATGGCTCACAGTGTTGCGCACCAAGTTATGCTTGTAAAAAGTATGTTAAAAAATGACCTTATGGTAAATTCCAGTAAAATATTATTTAATTTTTAAAAATCAAACCAATTTTTCTGCATTGTGTAGTATAGAGTATAAATAAACCCTGCGAAAAATTTCATTATGATACACATAAAACTTTTGGAGATACAGTTTACCGAAATTAGTCTATTTTACCTGTTGATTTGTATGCTTAAAGGTACTGTGCCTCCTTAAACTAACCCAGTCTTTGACATAATTCAGAAGAATCTTTCTGTTCTAGAAATGAAAAACCATCAATGATAATTTTCCTAAGATTGAACTTCAATTACGTTGAGTAAATGAAACGACTGTTTACTAATCATATATATTAAAATCTTAAATGAATCTCTCGCGCGTCTACTTCTTGATACGATCTGCCTTTTTATTGCTTTTAAGGTCTTTGGTTAAAAGTACTTCAAAGAAAAATTAGAGATTTCACATTTGTACTGAAAATGTCTCATTCAAGCTATTTAATATTAATAAATGCATTTTTCCAAATAATATGACATTTTATCTGTGATTTAGTTGAATTCTGTAATGATCTAGAATTTTCATTCGCTAAATTTCTGAGAGATTAAGTTTCTTTTTTATAGCTGAAGACCATTTTTGGTATGGATGCATTTACAAAGCTTCAATAAACTTTAAATAACAGCCTTTTAAATTATCAGAACTCCCGCAAACTTAAAGAGGAAGAACAGCAATAGAAATATTGTCTGTTCTCTTTGTTGAAATGATGTGAGTGAGACACAATATTTGGTTTTCAGTTGGAGGAAGCGCTTTTTAAGGGTTGAAGTACTATTTTCAAAACTATAGTGTATATCTTACTTGCCGACAAAATATCCCTAACAGTAGGAAAGTAGCACTTTCAGTCGGCTCCAAACTAGAGGCTATGGATAACTGCGGGAAAGAGGGGGATAGAAAACTGCATGACAGTACTTCGCTCCTCTCGTTCATAAAGTAAGGACCAGAAATGTTGCTTCTTGTAAAGAAATTTAAAATAAACTGCAGCGCAGTCTTAATTTTTTTAAACATCTTGGATTGGATGTATAAGATTGAATGGATTTGAAAATTATCGCAAATAGCAATTAGATGAAATTTAGTACCTTATGGTTGGTATCAATTTATAAGCAAAAAGCAAAGAAACGTTTTGTTTGTCAGGGAAGCTTCAGACTACATGCATTGCTTCAAAGAGGTTAAGGGAACACAGTACCCTTTGAACATTTTTTTGTTTTCATATTCACAACAAAATGTTTTTGTGTACCTTGTTCCAATACACATTAAATGTACATTACAAAAGAAAAAAAATCATTTTTACATTTACAATAACTAAAAAATTAAATTTTTATAAAAAATATTTCAATAATTTAAAATTCCTACTCCGTCTTCAAGTTTTAATTTTTTCAAATATTTTTATTTACTTACCTTCCATAAAGTATTCCCTACAATTTTGTGCATGGGATTATGGGTATCACTGTTATTTACTTTTTTACAGATATTTTTGTAACAAACACTGTGAAAAACAGCAAAAAAAAAAACAGTCATAGTTGATTTCATCAATTTTTGAAAAAATAACTATTCTTCCAAATTCTTATTCCATGCCCACAGAGTTATTAAATATATCATAATAAACGACCACAAAAATTTCAAAACTCTAGATCAATTAGAAAAAAAGCCTTAGCATTTTAAATACACTGTAGTCATGAAAAATAAAAAGCTGAGAAAAAGCACTTTAAAGTTTCAAATGGCAGTTAAATAAATGAAAGAATTAACTTATAAAAATTCATAACTCGCTAAATATTACAGCTACAGCTATAAAATTTTGCACATATATTCTTAAAAGTAGTATAATTAATGTAAAATAATAATAAAAAAATCGACTTTTTAGTCATTTTTAGGGTACTGTGTCCCCTTAAAATTCATTTAAATGCCAATAGAAGATGTGAGATGTTTACTCACCCCTTTTCTTGAATTTTTACCCTCTTTTCTAGGACTGGGCAAAAAGATAAAATTCGATGATGCCTTTGTTTTATCCATGCTTTTTATTAATTCTTCTTTCACTGAAACGTATCTATTCATTAACACAATGAAACTCAACCAAAACGAAGACAAATCCTATAAATTTCGCTAATCTCTAATTGCGATGAAATATATATATATTTTTATAACAGTAAAAGGATAGCACATTTACTCCAGATTAATACGCGCTTTCTAGATCAGTAATATTTAGTTCTAGATGTTTTCTCCTTCGTGCGCATGCGCTACACGTTCGCACGAACGATGATAGGCTCGCTATAACATGGTTATTTCCGAGTTACGTAAATATCTCATTTCGTGTTTAAAATCCTGTAAAAAGATCCCTCTTTTCAGAGTTGTGCTGCTTAATTTTGAATAATAAAATGTTAAATTTCCAACTTACATTGTTGATCATTGCACGTATCATTCCATTCCAAGAATTGTTTGGCAGTTTATTGCCATATTTCTTGTCTGGCTGCTCCTTGACTTCATAGCTGGAAATAAATTGAAGCAAACTGTTTTGACAATGAATAAAATTGTAACTGAATTATGATACATTACCCCTATTATTACAGTTTCCATAGGATTGAATCTATTTACATTCATTAATTCACAATTGGGTTTATTATTACGACTACAAATTATCAAAACATGAATAGATGAGTGAATGTGCATGTTTAACCAACGCGCATGATTTTTTGTGCTTTGCCAAGAATTTCGTAAACAAAGCTTTTGTAAATTTTATGATTTTACTTTTCACTATGTGCTTGGGTTTGGTGACGATGAATTGTGTTAAAAGTGGTTGCTATAATGTTCAGCCGTATTTGAACTCCAGCAGTTTTATTGCTCTGAACTTGAATCGTTTCCTTGCATTTCAATAGAATAATATTTCTGCGTATTGCACTGGGAAGAACGTTAGGAGTTGCTTCTTTAATTTTCTTGATGCAATTGGAAATGCAATTAAAAAATGAGTGACAGAAGATTCTAACTTAAATAACATGCTAGAAATTCTTACAAATTACACTAACCATTAAATAAAATATTTAAACTGTAACAATACTCTCGTTATACTTACAATACAGATATAACATTTTAGCCCTCTGAGGCTCACGTAATTCAACTTTGCAACCTGTAGTCTACCTCATATGGCTTCTAACCAATTTTGACCATATAACCAATAGAATCTTTCCAAAGAACTCTAGTCTGAGGAAAGTAGCAATAGATTATTTCAAAAGAATTCTGATCTAATGGAAGGACCAATTGTCTTTCCAAAGAATTCTATTTCAAAGAAAGGGGGCCGCGGTAGAGTAACGGACTAGCAACCAGATCGCTGCGAGTTCTCATCGAACCAAAGACCTTCGTGTATGTACAAAGGGGGCTGGTGCACGTTAAATCTATCGTGGCATCCAATGTCCTCACGTTGGCGTGGTGTGGAACTTTGGAGAGTGGGGTGCCATCTCAGGTGTGACCTCGTTATATGACCGTGGTTCAAAATTACGTGGTGTTGTTTCCCTGCGGGTTTGATCCCGGACCGTCGCCAATAGCCCGTTGTGTTGCTCCAGTTGTGACGTTAATTCAATATCTATCTACCTCAACGAAAGGACGTGTTTAATCTTTCCGTAGCAAGATCCTATTCCAAGGGAAGATCCAAACGAATCCACCAAAAGGTTGAAAGCATTCGGGGATTCTTGAGAAGGATTTACTCTTTAAGTGTTTGGTGAGTTAAAAGCTACATTGGCGTACTCGGAAATCTCGCGACACTCAGAGGGTTAATTGGTGTAAAAGTTTCATTTGGGCACAAAACAGGAAAAAACAAAAAAATCCCGGTGCTTTAACCCGGCTTTCCACGTTCACTATTTGCTAATCGAGAGCGAATTAGACCAGGACGTACCGAAGCATACATGGTATAAGGGACAGTATAATACATCAGTATTAAAGGATGGATATTGATGTACTCTGTATTATACTGTCATATATACCATGTATGTTTCGGTACTTCCTGGTCTAATCCGCTCTCTAAATTGCTTCCAAAGATGATATAAATAGGCTCCTCTGCTTAGGGGCGTTACTTGATCGGGTGATACCATCAACGACGCCGCGGCAGAGGAAGCTCCAGATCCTTTCACACACGTGCTTTACTTAACTTCCATTTTAACGTCCCCTAACAACTTAAAAAATAGTACAGCAATATTAAATTTATTTTAAAGATATAGGTTCTGTGCATTCAGCCAAATGTAATAAGTTAATACTTACTCAAATGTTATCAGTTTCTGCAATCCCTCCTAGATTTCTGCAGCAATATCTGTGTCATGGGAGTAATGTTGCTTCCTGAAGTTTCCAATTCCGCAAATGGAGGCCACTGAAACAATTTATAAAGATGAATCATTGTCCTGTCTAATATTACTTATTTCAGTCCTTTGCTTAAGTAAGGCTTTAACTGTTTGGCAAACCACCTTTCTTCTTACATTTCCCGACTAACTTCTCATTACGGAAAAGTCCCTGGTAATAGTGATATTTATTTCTGAGCTCTTTCCGCAGCAACTAACATCGTTCAATTGGATGGGCAAGCACAAGGAGGGCATCACACGGAACCTTCTTCTTGGCAAGTTAAAATTGAAATAGCGATGACAAATATGCCTCTAGGTATTACTCTATTTGTCACAACCCTTTCTGGAGGTGACCAGCTCGTAGTCACATTACGAGAGAGATGGAGACATGAAACGTTCACATAAACAACCAACTCTGAAAGGGTCTTGTACACCTCAGTGCCCATGGGATACCTACCTAGTAGCGTATAGGACCTCTTATAGCCCCTAAACGTGCAGCAACTCCGCTTAGCATCGATTCTACAAGTGACTAGACGTGTTCTGGAGAGATGCTGAGCCGTTTGAATAAGGTTCAATTCCCTGGTATTTGTCGATACAGAACCTTTAGTGCGGATCTTTCCACGGATAAATGGATCTTTCCACGACGACCCATAAATGCTCTATTGTGTTCATGTCGTGAAAATCGGGTAGCCACACCATCCATTGGAAATGGGCAAAAAGTCCCTCGAACCAATTTTGGATAGCTTTTGCCAAATGCCATGGTGCATTGTCCGCCTTGATAAACCCATTGTTTTGATTGCGTGAAGTCCATGAAAGGTAGAAAATCGTTACCCAGCACAACCACAAAGGGATAACGGGTAATAACATGTTGATGAGATCCAGAGGACCCAAACTGTGCCACTTAAAGACAAGCAGCATATATGTTGCTGGCAATGTATGCAAAGCAGGCATTGTATAAAATGCCTGGCGTTTTGGGACAGAGTATGAAACATCCGAATTATTTTACTATTATATATACTTTTCCTAGGCATTGCATGTAATACCTAGGCATTATATAGAATGGCAAATGCTATTTAGGCAAAGTATTAAAAAAAGTCATGAAAAGACGTATATGAAAAAGAAAGAAATACAAAATAAAATATAGTACTTTCTTATTGAGGGAAAATAAAATACTTATTGCAGCAAGGAAGAAAATAATTTTATTTTAAATTGCAAGAAATTTTCTTTCTCTCAAAAAAGTAAAACTTGAAAAGAGAGTCCTGAAAACGCCTTCATTAAAAATACATAATTCATTAAAAATACATAATCTCAGTCTTAGGCGAGCGTCGAAAGTCACGTGCCTTGCCACATGACATTAGAAACATCATTAGCGGGAGTATTTTACTTTGCGGTTTGTCTTTTGGCATTGCATAGAATGCCGAGGAAATGGATGAAATATTAATTGTTTCATACTTTGCCCAAAAACGCCAGACATATTCTCTCTATATACAGGGTGAGTCTAAATTGTTTTTACAAAATAAGAGGGGTGACCCATCCAGACGAGCCATAATTACCATGGAACATAGGGTCGCATTCCACTCTGAGAGGCAGAACAGAGTAAAGTCGAAACGCGTAGAGCATGAACAAGTCATCGCCTCTGACGTCGTTTTGTTCCTGCCTACGTAGCATATCTCCTAAGCAAGATGGCCTGGTCGGTAGTGCATAATGGATCGGACGTGGCGGACCTGTGGCTTGTCCTCACCGGACCTCAACCCACTGGACTTTTTCTTCTGGGGGCACAGGAAATCTATAGTGTACCAGACGCCTGTGGACTCGGCTGAAGATCTCGAACGAGAATCGGTGTTGCCGCAGACAAAATGAACACAACACCAGGAATCTTCGAGAGTCAGTCATTCCTTCGCCGGTGTGAACTGTGCAACGACACTTTGAGCACTTGCTGTGAGTTTTTCTCTGATCAATCAATCAGATTGCGCAACTTTTGGTATCGTTCATTCGCTTTCCCAACACTGCTGTAAGTTCATGTTGAAATTCTAATTTGACTCTTTTCTGCCTCTCAGAGTGGAATGCGCCCCTATGTTCCATGGTAATTAGTGTTCGTCTAGATGGGTACTATCACCCCTCTTATTTTGTAAAAACAATTTAGACTCACCCTGTATATATTGCCTGCTTTGCATACTTTGACAGTAAAATATATATGTTACTGCTAAAGTACGGAAATCAGGTAATATGGAGATAACCTAGATAATGTGCAGATTAACTAGGCCGATCCGTTAAAGTGCGGAAAATTGTTTCATTTCTCAAATTACCTAGGTAATCTGCAGATCACCTAGATAATCTGCACAGTGCCTACTAGGCACTCGTTAAAGTGAAAATAAGATATTTTCTCGAACAACAACGTTTTCGTACGCTTAAATTAATACTCAGACAAACAACTCAGTAATACTAGGTACTACTAATTGAAAAACACGCTATACTTTTTATCCCATAAAGTTATAAGTAACTTCATATAATAATCAGCAGATGTAAATAAAATATACTGTACAATTGTTGAAACATACTGTTACATATTTATTTTTCGATAAAGAGATTTTGCAAGACGCCGGCGACACGAGCTTTAGAAAGCGGAAGGAGGAGGGGAAAGGAAATTAGAGAAAAAACTTTTGCACTTTAACGAATCGAAAGCCGTTAATGTGCACATTACCTACGTAAAGTACACACAAAATATAAAGTACAATGGTACCTTGAGATTCGAGTTTAATTCATCCCATTACCGAGCTCGTAAGTCAAAATGCTCGTATCTCAAATCAATTTTCCCCAGTGAAATTAATTGAAATGAGATTAATTCGTACCAGCCCCCAAAAAAACCTCTCCAATTTTTTATAATGTATTTATAATGAAAAATATTGTAGCTGGAGTTATAACCTTTATCGAGTCCTGCTTCAGAATAATACATATCGTAAAAGTAGTGCGATCGTACTGCGTTGCCAAGTCTATTACTCTTACGCCTTGCTCGTGTTTGTCTACTATCTCACTCTTTAATTCCATGGATATTACCTTTTTCCTTTTCTCACCACTGTTCTTTACACTCACCTTCTTTGGACTCATGGTTATACGAAAAAAGTTAGCTAAATTAACTGCACCACCCCGTTTTTCCGTTTTCAGAATTGACGCATCGGGTCGGAGAAAAGAAAAATGAAAAAATATATATATACATATAAGAAAGGGACTCTGGCCTTCCGGTGGCAGTTGGCAATAAATGTCAAACCAAATTAAGAAATTGATTGATTTTTATGACAGACGTTAATTGTCATCAGGTGAGGTAAACATGTGAACTGAACGACGCGCAAGACTCGGGAATCTCAGCGGAGTGGTGGTTGTGACGTCAAACTCGTATCTGAAATTCTGGCTCGTAACTCAAGCCAAAAAATCGACCTAGTACGACTCGTATCTCAAAAACTCGTATGTTGGGGCACTTGTATCTCAAGGTACCACTGTATACACAAAATAATTTTGTCTACCGATTAATTAGTAAAGAATCATTTTGTGTAATTGTATCAATTAGATGAGTAAAGTTAATTTTAATTTAGAAACCCCGAAGGGAACTAGTGGGATGGTGAAAATAATCTATCCATTCAAATGACTACGATTTTTGCTCGTTACTTTTATGACTCCAATAAGCCGTATTTCTATAACCTTTTAGTACATCATGCTTCTTTGAAATCATAGATTCCCATCGTCATTTATTTGTAATGTTATACGTGAAATTTATAGAGATCTAGTATACTACTGGATTAACACAGCATAAGGAAAGTTAATTTTTCATTCTGAAGAATACGAAATTGAAGTGTGCAAATAAAACAAGATGGCCCTTGGATTTAATAATTAGCTTAACAAAATTAATCTTTCCATCCAAATCGCATTAACTAAACGGACTAAGGACCAATTTCGAGGAGAAAAAGTTTTTGAATTTATCAAGTACTCGAAAGTTTTTAACTATTAGCGTCGACAGATTTCCGAGTATTATGTTGCTTTTCCCCCACAGTACACTTAATGACTACATAACCACATCTTTCTACGGAATCTATGGATTCTTTCAACCTGTAGAAACATTCTAATGGCATATTACTTGGAATTGAGTCGGAACGATTCTATTCAACAATGCTGTAAAATTGAAAGATTCTATTGGTTCTCTCCTTAGAATAGAATTATTTGGAAAGATTCTATCTCTCATTTCCTTATAATAGAATCCCTTGGGTACATTGCTAATTTTCTTGGAATATAATTATTTAGAAAGATACTATTGGTCAAGGTCAGAAGTAATACAAGGATGACTGCAGACTTCAAAGTGGAATTATGCTTGTGAAACTCTCAGCTTAAATAAAATATTTGATTGAAACTTTTTATAGGTTCCTAAATTGGATGGTTTCAGCCTAAGCTCTCCGACTAAAAAATACAGAAATGTAGAGCATGATGTTTGGATTAGAAGATTAGACACTTACCGGGCTGAATCTGACAGGCCATTTCCCCATCCTGCTGCATCAACCATCTTGTGTATGGCTTTTGCTCTGTATTTATTGTTACTATCCCGAAAAGTTCAAGATTTGTTATTCTCACCATAGGTCATTCCAATAAATCGATAAAAAACGAAGCTTATACCTCATCAATCTGAATATAACTGCGCGAGCATAAAAGATTCATGCGATTCCATAAATTCTCTTTTTTTGCGAAATTATTGGATGCTAGTTTCCTCAAAAGATGGGAAAACAAGATACGGATTACATCCATCAGTCAATAACGCTAAGAGGCTACTTGGGCGAAAACAAGGTAGGGGAATGAAGGTATTTGGTTTGGTTTTTTACTGTAAGAAATGCGAAATCGAATTATACCAGAAAGGGAGGAAGTGATCCATTCCTTTTGAAATAAGAGTTAAAAGTATACATGATTTTCCGCGTGCTGCAACAAATGAGCAATAAATGCTTTTTATTCTTTTGTTGTCATAGTTCTTACAACTTGCTGTTATAATCGAGTACAATAGTTAATTATAATATTACAGTGTACTCAAGTCTATTGGGATAATATGGTAAGTTCATTCTGACGAAGTAATTTCCAAATAAGGTGCATAAATAAAGCCAAAGTTGCCTTAGAACGCAATTTAAAAGTTTTATGGGTTGAATTTTCTCTGTCCTGTCGGTAATCGCTGTAAATCGGCATCGCTGAACTTAGACAGGTACTTGTCATTGACAGTTGTTATACATACTTAAGTAAGACATCTCGACACGCCATTTCACTATTGTGATACAGCAAGGATTTTAAGTACGGTAAATTCTTGTTTTTCGTAGTTATTTCTCTGAAAAATCCAATATTTTATCATATCCATTTAATATCATATTTCATTTCCATACATAGATAAAAGAGTGAGAACAATTGTATCTTAAAAATTTTAATGAAATGTGTTGCCGCACGTGCGCCAACCAGAGAGGCGAAAATGTTCACGCATGCGCAATACCCGAGCCGACTGAGCCCATCGCCAGTTGACTACTAGACGCTGCAAAGTTAACAGCAATAACCAGAAGTGGGTAATTAATGTTTATCTCGACACCCACAATTGCATCAACTCAATAATGTTCAGCTGTCTTTATATGTTGTACAAAATGTGTGTGACGTCCTGTTAAATAAAAAGCAGAAAAGGCAGCTGTGGTCCGTCGAATTTTATTTATGCGTTTTTAAAAAGGTGAACGCATCACTTGGTCCGTCGAGCCGGAGACAGAACTCAGCAAAATGGATACCATAGAAAAACTCGTAAAAGCGAAAACTTCCTTAAAAGGAAGTATTACCAGAATTGAAAACTTTGTTGATAAAGTGTCAACAGACAGAAGTAAAACGGAACTTGATGTGAAATTAAAGAAAATAGATCAACTGCAGCAAAAAGTTGATGAACTGAAACAATACTCCTTCTGCATAGAAAAGGCCCCAGCACCTGAATTAATAGAATTTCAAGATGATATAGAACAGTGTGAACTACGCCTTGAAGATTTAGAGGTAAAGATTAAGCTCTTTATTAATTCTAATAAGAAATGTGAGTCGAGATTTGATAACGTCGAACGATCAACTTAGTCAGTCACAGAAATTATATTATTTAAATTCTTGTCTTGTAGAAGAAGTTAAAGAATTTGCATCTACTTTCGATTCATTTTCTTCCTTATACGAAGCTCTTGAATCGCGATATGACAATCAACGGTTAATTGTTGATGTTCATATTCAATCTATTTTGAACTTTAAGAAAATAGAACGTGAGAATGCACAAGAAATTCGTGCAATGATCGATTGTATCCAAAAGAATTTACGCGCTTTAAAGATGCTAAAATATGAACAAAATGATTTATTTAACATTTTTCTGTTAAATATTATGCTTAAAAAATTGGATAAAGAATCCAGAAAGAACTTTGAATTGTTACAAAAATCTAAAGAGGTCCCTTCCTTTGATCAATTCATGACCTTTTTAGAACAACGTGAAGCAGTCTTGTTAGCTGTAGACAGGAATTTTATTCCCGAAGGAAAAACGATGATGAGAAAATCCTTTAATTTCGTTTCCAAATCCAAAACTCTATTGGTTAATCAAAACAATGAAAATAAAAGCTGTATAATTTGTTCTGAAAAGAATCCTCATCCTGTTTTCAGATGTGCAAAATTTCTACAATATTCCCTCGGAAAAAGATTCGAACTGGTTAAGTTTCATAAACTTTGTGAACTGTGCTTACGAAAAAATCACAGAAAAAATGAGTGCCGTTCGAATTATTTATGTAGCTGCGGTGGAAAGCATTCTAAATCAATTTGTAGACATGCTGACGCTAGTGTGAAAGAGGCGCCGGTCGAAAGTAAACACGTGTCCGCAGAGGATTCAGAAATCAAAATTCAAAACGAAAGCTCATCTGCCGCAATAAATTCTTCCACTTTCCAAAACACTGTTTTAACAAGCATATCTAATCAAAATAAAAAGAGTGTTTTATTATCTACGGGTATAATTTGGTTGCAAAATAAAGATGGAACATTAATAAAATGTAGATGTATTTTTGATAGCGCGTCAAATGTTAATATATTGTCAGGAAAAACGAGTGATTTCCTTGGTATTAGATTAGAAAAGGTACAAACTTCGGTTTCTGGATTAAATTCAACAAAACAAAATTTGAAAGGGAAATTGACGACTTTCATCTCGAATGAAAACGGAAGTTTTGTGGAACCTATTGAGTTCTTAGTTACTGACAAGATTACTGGGTTGACGCCTAGTGTTAATTTAGATATTTCAAAAATAAAAATTCCTGAATTTTTGAAATTAGCTGATCCTTGTTTTTTCGAAGCCAAAGAGATTCATGCGTTATTAAATGCAGATATTTTTTGTCGAATAATGAAAGATAATCTTTACAAAGTGAATGAAGAATTACTGTTTAAGGAAACTGAATTTGGTTGGGTCGCGGGTGGAAGACTCGACGAAATCGAAACTAATGATGTGGCATCGTGCTTTCTTCTTAAAGACGATAGTTCTATAGACGACACTTTGAGACAATTTTTTGAACTCGAATCTCTTGGCATAAAAGATGATCCTTGCTTTCGTGAAGACGATCAGGCCATGGAAATCTTTGAACAAACAGTCAGATACAAAAAAGGGCGATATACAGTGGGATTGCCATTTCGTAAAGATTGGAAACAATTATTAGATAATCTTCCGGTAGCAAAACAACGATTCCATAATTTGTGGAGAGGGTTTCAAAAAAATTCGGAACTTTATTCACAGTACACAGAAATTATTCAGGATTATTTAAATCAAGGAATAGTTGAGAAAGTCGAAAATTCTGAAATAAATAAAGACAAACCAACATATTATTTGCCCCACCAAGCCGTAAAAAAGGAAGGTCGGGTTTCAACTACAACACGTATAGTATTTGACGCAGCATCGCACCAGACTAATGAGTTGTCCTTAAACGACTGCTTGTGGCAGGGTCCCAACTTATATCCAAATCTACTAGATGTGCTTATCAACTTTAGACTTAATCGAATTGCAATTTCATCTGATATACGTCAAGCTTTCCTTCAAATTTGCCTGAAAGACAACCATAAAGATGCTGTACGTTTTTTGTGGACTGACAGTAATCCTCGTATTGACAAAAGGCCAAACCTGCAAATATATCGTTTCAACAGGGTACCCTTTGGGGTCAACGCTAGCCCGTTCCTGTTAGCGGCTACTGTTAAACATCACATTGATAAGTATAAAGATGAGTTTTGCACAGCTGTACAACATCTAGATTCTTTCATGTACGTTGATGATTGGATCACAGGACAAGACACTCGTGAAGAGGCACTTTTTATTTCCAGCTGTGCCAAAAATATCATGAAAGAAGCAGGGATGGTGATGCGAAAATGGATCTCCAATGACGCTACGTTGATGAGTCAGTGGGCTGCAGAAGGTTTCGAGACATATCCAGTTGAAAATTCTGTCAGCTTGGGAACCAAGACGAAAGTATTGGGTTTGGCTTGGCAAACACAAGAAGATTGTCTGACCGTGGACACAAAAGGTCTATTAGAATTAATTTCAGACAATGAAAACACTAAAAGATTTCTTCTGCAAACCATTGGGAAAATCTATGACCCGTTGGGTTTGCTTACCCCCTTTACAATAAGAATGAAATGCCTCATTCAGGAACTCTGGTCGAGAAAAATCACATGGGATGAAATTTTACCTCCAGAGATTAAAGAAAAGTGGTTGAATTGGTGCAAGGAGCTGCCGCTCTTAAATGAGCTCAGAGTCCCAAGATTGGTACTAGATTCTACCAAAGAAGAAAATGACATCATAGAAATCCATTCCATTTGTGACGCTTCCAAACTTGCATATGGAGCTTCAGTTTATGTGAAAGTTAAAAAACAAAGTATGGTACTTGTAAACCTCGTCACCTCTAAAGTCAGAGTAACACCATTAAAGAGTGTTACGTTACCTCGGCTCGAGCTTCTGGGTGCTTTGGTAGCAGCTCGCTTGAGTTCAAAGGTTCAAGAAATCATCAGTCAGAAAAGGCACTGCACTGTGTTTCATTGGACAGACTCCAAAATTGTTTTATTTTGGATCAAGGGGTCTTCAAAAAGGTGGAAACAATTCGTGGCGAATCGAGTCCAGGAAATCACAAGGTTGACAAATCCCGATACGTGGTATCACTGTGCCGGAAAGGACAATCCTTCAGACCTCTTGTCCAGGGGTCTTAAAGCTGAATCGCTTCTACATAATGAAAAATGGTGGAATGGACCTTTCTTCTTACAGTCTGATGAACTCGTGGAAACTGATGATGAGTGTCCAGTACCGAATGAAGAAGAGTACTTACCAGAACTAAAATCTAAAGTCTCTAATGAAAATACTTTATTGACTTTAAATTCTGAAAACACAATTTTTGATTATCTAGTTAACCGTAACAGCAAATTTTTAACTATAATTCGAATTTTGAGTTTTCTTTTTAGGTTTGTGAATAATTGTAGGAACCCTAGGAATAAGAGACAAGGTCCCCTGGGATCGGATGAGATTTCTGAAGCTGAGGTGTTTCTAGTCAAACAACTTCAAAGTGAGGAATTGTCTGCAGAAATATCAGCCCTCAAGTCCAGTGGTAGTATTCCAAATAAAAGCAAGATTTTAAATTTATCACCAATTTTAGACAGTAAAGGTATCTTAAGGGTAGGAGGCAGACTAGAGAATTCTCAGCTGTCATATTCAAGTAAACACCCTATATTACTCCCCTCAAAAGGTAAGTTAACTGAAATTATCGTAAGATATTATCATGAAAAGTATTTTCATCTTGGACCTCAACATTTACTTTTTCAGGTTAGGCAAAAATATTGGCCCATTCATGGAAGAAATTTGTGCAAAAAAATCGTGCACAATTGTGTCATTTGCTTTAAAGCCAATCCCAATGAGTGCTCACAAAAAATGGGCAATTTGCCAATGCAGAGAATAACACCCGATAAAGTTTTTAATTCGACTGGAATTGATTTATGCGGGCCATTCTTAATCAAAAACAGATATCAGAGAAAAGGTCCCGAAATTAAGGTTTATGTTTGTATATTCATATGTCTAGTGACAAAAGCCATACACCTCGAAATAATCAGTGATTTAACTTCACAAGCTCTAATAAACACACTGAAAAGATTTATTTCGAGAAGGGGAAAATGCCATAGAATATTCTCGGATAATGGGACAAACATGGTAGGGGCTAATAGAGAACTTAGAGCCCTATTTAGATTTGTTCAAGAAAAAGAGGAATCTTTATTTGCCTTTTTCGCGGAAGAAAACATAGAATGGTCTTTTATTCCCCCAAGAAGTCCGAATTGGGGAGGCCTCTGGGAGGCAAACATAAAGGCATTTAAATATCACTTCAAACGCGTTGCTGGGAATTCAAATTTTACTTATGAAGAGTTGCTAACTCTCGTGACCCAGATAGAAGCTGTTTTGAATTCTCGCCCGCTTACCCCTCTCTCGGCCGATGTTGATGACTTGGAGGTGCTGACGCCGGCACATTTCCTGATAGGAAGGCCGATGACGGCCATAGTCGAACCGTCTCTAACTGATATTGAGACAAATCGCCTTAATGCTTGGCAGAGAATTACAAAATCGGTACAAACAATCTGGAAAAGATGGAGCCTTTCATATTTGAATAGTCTGCAACAAAGAAAGAAATGGGTAGTTGATAAAGAAAATCTAAAAATAGGGGACATGGTTTTGATAAGGGAAGAAAATCTCCCACCATATAAATGATTATTGGGACGAATAATAGCCATATATCTCGGACAGGATAGAAAAGTACGAGTTGTTGACGTGAAAACCAGTAAGGGAGTTTATAAAAGGTCCATCTCCAGATTGAGTGTACTGCCTATTGAAAATTAAATGTATTGTTTTCAAATAATAATAATAATATTTGTTCTTTATGAAAATTCTAGTGCTTAAGTGTATACTGTTTATCTTACTATTGTGTTCATAGTGATTAGTTATTGTTTATTAGTTTACATTGATTATAACTGAAATTTAAACATTCATTTATGTTTGGACTTATACATTAAAAAAAAAATAGAATTGTTAAGTTCTTGCATGAGAACATGGCAAGGCCGGGCGGGATGTTGCCGCACGTGCGCCAACCAGAGAGGCGAAAATGTTCACGCATGCGCAATACCCGAGCCGACTGAGCCCATCGCCAGTTGACTACTAGATGCTGCAAAGTTAGCAGCAATAACCAGAAGTGGGTAATTAATGTTTATCTCGACACACACAATTGCATCAACTCAATAATGTTCAGCTGTCTTTATATGTTGTACAAAATGTGTGTGACGTCCTGTTAAATAAAAAGCAGAAAAGGCAGCTGTGGTCCGTCGAATTTTATTTATGCGTTTTTAAAAAGGTGAACGCATCACTATGGAAAAATCAGAAATTTTGTAATTTAAATTAATACAAATTACTTCATGATTTCACATGTCCCTTTTCCTTTCTGTGAAATTATTGGTGAATAAAAGTTCTCGAATGATCAGAAAACATGATACGGATAATATATCAATCATTAAATGTCGCTGTTACAATTGCTAATCATATCAGCCAATTAAAAGGTTTCTAGCTTTGATGGCAAATTCAAATCAGCATAAAACGTTATTTTTGTCAATACACTAGCCTTAAAAATGCATTTGTTTCAGATAACTAATTCTGTTTTGATATAAACTTTTCCCTACATAAATGTAAAAAATAAATATATATGTATTTTTTAATGCTTCGGTAATTTGGAATAGACTTTATTGCAAAATATTTTATTTGAGTGACAAAAATATGCTTTAACTAAGTGTGCATAGATTAAAAAACATTATCCATAAATAATATCACTTTATTAACTTGAAAATTAACATTTTTCATTTAAAAAGATTGAATATTTGTCTTATCTTGAAATTTCTAGAAAAAAATCGACGCGAGGTTCTTGCCCCCCAAATCGAGCCCCTTTTAAAAAAGCTGAAGATGGAGTTTACCAGGCTCCAGCCACAGATATTACGAAGAAAAAGTAAAATTTTGAAAATGCAATTGTTTGTATAGGCTGAAAGTTAATGTACTACATATCAGGGAATCCTAAATCTGTTTACGACTTTTGTTTCACACATAAAAATTAGTGGAGCGCTTTCACAAAAACACTAAACAATATTATCAAACTATTACTGACAAAGTATAAAGAAAAATAATGATTAACCTTACTCAAACTACAAAATCACAATATAGAAATTCAAACTTTCTCAGTCTACAAAAAGACAATATCATAAGTACTCAATTTACAAAAACGAAATACCAAAATTCAAATTGTAATCACGATAGACAAAACTAATCAATAATCAGACAAATTTCAGAATATTTTTGCATTATATATTTATCATCCAAGATAAAAATGTATGGAATTTCTTTAGTTATTTTATATAAAGTAATTAATTGATTAAAGACTTGTTTCTGAGAAAAAAATCATATCACCAATCTATATATATAAAATAGGATGTGTGTGTATGTGTGTATGCATGTGTGTATATATGTATATATTTTCTATACAAATCTACACCGTTTCACCAATCCACACCTAATTTGGTACACTTATACTTTAGAACACTGCGGTCAGCATAGACTAACTCTTAACCCCCGTTCAATTGACCCTGGGGGGCTAAAAACTATTCGAAATCGCAATAGAAATAACATTGAGCATAAATTGATTGCTTTAGGCAGCGATGGTTGCTTTACCACTGTTGATCGAAAAACAATTTTTTCCGAAACATTAAATTACAGTATTAATGTTTGAACTGATTTTTAGTTCTTCCCATAATGTAAATAAATTATAGATATTTTATTGATGAAGGGAAAGAATATTTTAAAATATGTATGTTTGCAAGGAAATTCAAGGAAAGGTTTTCAGGAGTTCAAGGATTATTTTCAAGGAAAGTTGGTGTATATTTCGACCAACTTTCCTTAAATAATTTACTGAATACGTAATGATTTGTAGAATTCTGTTTCACAAGGCTTTTTAGGTAAGGCGTGTAACTTATTTTAAAATGTCCGGAATAGATACATGTGAATCCTCCGTTGAAAGCAGTGATTTTCTTTCTGAAAAATTCTGTAAAATCGATCTTATTGCTTTTTGAAAAATTTTTATCTATTCAGTTTAATTTGTCTACACCGATTACATTTATTTCTAACCCAAGCACCGTTATTCCGAAAAGCACAAACCAAAAACTCATTGATCATAAAAGCGTAATTTTGCTACTCGGTATCTGGCAGCACCAGAATTAATGTTTACTTTTTTTTATAAAACTTTGTAGAACTTTCTAGAAAGTTGGGGAAACGGAAACTTCCTTGGACTCATGGTGGAGAACATTCCAGCACCCACTCGATTCTTAGCTGGTCGTATTTAAAGGAAGCTAAATCGTAAGGCTTCCAGTTTATCATCTTCCAGTGAATCTGGCAGTTTTATTTCGCTCTTTTCATTGTATAAGTGTTTCCTACTTTATTCGACAGTGATAGTGTACATTTTGGATTTATATTTCTAAACGGATGTAAGTACTACATAATTTTATATTCGTTTTTTTTCGTTAATTTTAGTTTTTTGTATTCTATAATAGATTTCATTGCTCAGTGAGAGTTTGCCTGTTGCTTATTTTATGAAATAGCATTTTTGTATTCTTTTACAGATTTCTTTGCTGTAGCAATGCTTCCAAGGAAGCGGAAGGCGATCGGCCAAGTGCAGTCAACGGTTAAGATGATGAAAAATGAGCGTAGTCAAGAAACTTCCGAGGAGAGGTATAGAAGACTTGCGATTGCTAGAGAGAGAGCTACTACATCAAGAGCAACAGAAGTGGCATAGCAGCGTGAAGCCCGACTACAGGATATGAAAGAGAGAGCTACTACATCTAGAGCAACAGAGACGGCACAGCAGAGTGATTCCCGACTACAGGATATGAAAGAGAGAGCTACTACATCTAGAGAAACAGAGACGGCACAGCAGCGAGAGGCCCGAGTACAGGATAAGAGAGATAGAGCCAAACGATCACGGACTGCGAAACATTTTAGCTTAGCATTGGAAGGATTTCACTACGATTCACATAAAGACTACTCGATGCATGCAAGTGTTACGATCGGGAAAATGGAAATGGTTTGTACTTACTGTCAAGCCAAAAAGTTTAAATCAGAGTCTACTGGTATTTGCTGTAAAAATGGAAAAGTTAAACTCTGTCAACTGGAACCACCACCACAAGAACTTTTGACTTACACATCAGGAGATACGTCAGAGTCGAAGCATTTTCTTAGTAACATCAGAAAATACAACTCATGTTTCCAAATGACATCATTCGGCGCCACATCAGTTGTTGGACAGCCCGGATTTCCGTCGACATTCAAGGTGGTGCAAGGGCAGGTTTACCATAGAGCGGGATCGTTGCTTCCGCTGCCAGATCATCCACCAAAATTTCTACAACTATATTTTATTCAAAACGAACAAATAGAAACTGATCAGAGGTGCGCCTACATCTCGGGAACAAGACGTCAGATTGTGTTAATCTTACAGAGGATGTTTCATGAGCACAATAATCTTATTAAAACGTTTGAAACAGCATTGGAACGTATGCAACAGATGATATAAAGTAGTCATAAGAGCAGACCGAAGACCAGCAGGCGAACACGAGCGGCGCTTTAACTCTCCTCAAGCAGATGAAGTCGCGGTGGTTATATCAGGAGATGAGTTTCATCAACGGGATATCGTTATTCAATGACGAGGTGAATCATTGCAGCGTATTTCGGAAACACATCGATATTACGATGCTCTGCAGTACCCAGTAATATTCCCCCATGGTGAAGATGGATATCATTTTAAACTGAGGTTGATCAACCCAAGAACAGGTGAAACAACCAGCAAGAAAGTTTCAGCTATGGATTTCTATGCGCACAGATTAATGGTTCGATATACTGAGCAGAACCACGTATTGAACTACAGGCAATTGTTTCATCAGTTCATCGTCGATATGTACGCAAAAGTCGAGAGTGAGCGTCTCCTTTACATTCATTCGTACAAATCAATGTAAACTGAGAGTTGACGAATGTATTCACCTGAGAGGTGTTGTAGCAAATGACGGGAACGTTGAAAACCTCTGTGCCTTAGTCATACTACCAACTACATTTACAGGCAGTCCCAGACACATGCACGAATACATGCAAGATGCTATGACGTACGGGAGACCAGACTTATTTATCACCTTCAATTGCAATCCGACTTGGACGGAGATCAAGGAGGTTCTTACCAATGGTCAATTACCCAGTGAGCGCCACGACTTGATGACGAGAGTATTTAAACAGAAGCAGTTGAAACTGATTGACTTTATAACAAAGGGCTATGTATTTGGAGTGCCGAGATGCTGGATGTATACGATTGAATTATTTTATGTCTATGATGAGTTTTATATTTTTACATGAATATTATGAATATTTGATTGATAAAAAAGGATATTTATAATATTTCATTTTTCATAATTTACATTTTGTAATGGAACACGAAAAACTTCAACTCATTAATCATAAAAGCGTAATTTTGTTATCTTAGATTTGGCAAACCAGAATTAATGTTTTATTATTTTATACATTTGACTAGCTGAATTACCCGGCGTTGCTCGGGTTGAAATGGTTAAATGTTGCTTGAAAAGTGAATTAGAATAAGCACTTTTCTTTCACAGAAAAATGCATTAATTTAAATTGTACGGAAAATACGTTTTACCTTTTTCATAGTTTCTACACTATACTTCGGACGCAAATATATGCATTTAATTCCTGAATATATTGCAATATATAAAAGATTAAGACATAAAGACAAACAGAAACGAAATTCCGACGAAAAAATGCAGAATTCTAAAAAACGAAAGATGCGCAAAGTGCGGTTTCAACTGCTTCTGTTTAAATACTCTCGCAATCAAGTCGTGGCGCTCACTGGGTAATTGACCATTGGTAAGAACCTCCTTGATCTCCGTCCAAGTCGGATTGCAGGTGAAGGTGATAAATAAGTCTGGTCTCCCGTACGTCCTCACGTACGTCATAGCATCTTGCGTGTATTCGTGCATGTGTCTGGGACTGCCTGTAAATGTAGCAGGTAGTATGACTAAGGCACCGAGGTTTTCAATGTTCCCGTCATTTGCAACAGCATCTCTCAGGTGAATATATCAACTTTCAGTTTACGTTGATTTAGACGAATGTAAAGGAGACGCTCACTCTCGACTTTAGCGTACATATCGACGATGTGCGCTAAATGCTTATGATGAAACAATTGACTGCAGTTCAATACGTGGTTCTGCTCAGTATCTCGAACCATTAATCTGTACGCATAGAAATCCATCGCTGAAACTTTCTTGCTGGATGTTTCACCTGTTCTTCGATTGATCTGCCTCAGATTAAAATGATATCCATCTTCACCATGGGGGAATATCACTGGGTACTGCATAGCATCATAAGATCGATGTGCTTCCGAAATGCGCTGCAATGATTCACCTCGTCGTTGAATAACGATATAACGTTGATGAAAATCATCGCCTGATATAACCACAGTGACTTCATCTGCTTGAGGAGAGTTAAAGCGCCGCTCGTGCTCGCCTGCTGGTCTTCGGTCTGCTCTTATGACTACTCTACATTCATATGTTGTCATACGTTCCAATGCTGTTTCAAACGTTTTAATAAGATTATTGTGCTCATGAAACATCCTCTGTAAGTTGAACACAATCTGACGTCTTGTTCCCGAGATGTAGGCGCACCTCTGAACAGTTTTCACTTGTTCGTTTTGAATAAAATATTGTAGAAATTTTGGTGGTTGATCTAGCAGCGGAAGCAACGATCCCGCTCTATGGTAAATCTGCCCTTGCACCTTGAATGTCGACGGAAATCTGGGCTGTCGAACAACTGATGTGGCGCCGAATGATGTCATTTGGAAACATGAGTTGTATTTTCTGATGTTACTAAGAAAATGCTTCGACTCTGACGTATCTCCTGATGTGTAAGTCAAAAGTTCTTGTGATGGTGGTTCCAGTTGACATAGATTAATTTTTCCATTTTTGAAACAAATACCAGGTAGACTCTGATTTAAACTTTTTGGCTTGACAGTAACTACCGATGGTAACACTTGCATGCAGCGAGTTTTCTTTATGTGAATCGTAGTGGAATCCTTCCAATGCTAAGCTAAAATGGTGCGCAGTCGGTGATCGTTTGACTCTATCTCTCTTATTCTGTAGTCGGAACTCACGCTGCTGTGCCATCTCTGTTGCTCTAAATGCAGTAGCTCTCCTCGGAAGTTTCTAGACTACGCTTATCTTTCATCATCTTTACCGTTGACTGTACTTGGCCGATCGCCTTCCGCTTCCTTGGAGGCATTGCTACAGCAAAGAAATCTGTAAAAGAATACAAAAATGTATTTCATAAATTAAGCAAAAGGCACACTCTCACTGAACAATGAAATCTATTATAGAATACAATAAAATGCTAAAATTAACGAAAAAACGAATATAAAATTATGTAGTACTTACATCCGTTTAGAAATATAAATCCAAAATGTACACTATCACCATCGAATAAAGTAGGAAACACTTATACAATGAAAAGGAAGTTTCCGTTTCCCCAACTTTCTAGAAAGTTCTACAAAGTTTTATAAAAAAAGTAAACATTAATTCTGGTGCTGCCAGATACCGAGTACCAAAATTACACTTTTATGATCAATGAGTTTTTCGTTTGTGCTTTTCGAAATAACGGTGCTTGGGTTAGAAATAAATGTAATCGGTGTAGACAAATTAAACTGAATAGATAAAAAATTTTCAAAAAGCAATAAGATCGATTTTACAGAATTTTTCAGAAAGAAAATCACTGCTTTCAACGGAGGATTCACATGTATCTATTCCGGACATTTTAAAATAAGTTATACGCCTTACCTAAAAAGCCTTGTGAAACAGAATTCTACAAATCATTACGTATTCATTTAACGTACGTAATTATTTTACGTACGTAATTTCATTACGTAATTATTTAAGGAAAGTTGGTCGAAATATACACCAACTTTCCTTGAAAATAATCCTTGAACTCCTGAAAACCTTTCCTTGAATTTCCTTGCAAACATAAATATTTTAAAATATTCTTTCCCTTCATCAATAAAATATCTATAATTTATTTATATCATGGGAAGAACTAAAAGTCAATTCAAACATGAATACTGTAATTTAATTTGTTTCGGAAAAAATTGTTTTTCGATCAACAGTGGTAAAGCAACCATCGCTGCCTAAAGCAACCATCGCTGCCTAAAGCAATCAATCTATGCTTAATGTTATTTCTAATGCGATTTCGAATAGTTTTTAGCCCCCCAGGGCCAATAGAATGGGGGTTAAGAGTTAGCCTATGCTGACCGCAGTGTTCTAAAGTATAAGTGTACCAAATTTGGTGTGGATTGGTCAAACGGTGTAGATTTGTATAGAAAATATACATATATATATACACACACACATTCTATTTTATATATATAGACTAGCTGAATTACCCGGCGTTGCTCGGGTTGAAATAGTTAAATGTTGCTTGAAAAGTGAATTAGAATAATCACTTTTCTTTCACAGAAAAATGCAATCATTTAAGTTGTACGGAAAATACGTTTTAACTTTTCCATAACTTCTACTATATACTTCGGACGCAAATATATGCATTTAATTCCTGAATATATTGCAATATCTAAAAGATTAAGACATAAATACGAACAGAAACGAAATTCCGACGAAAAAATGCAGAATTCTAAAAAACGAATGATACGCAGTGTCGAATTTCGACTGCCTGAGTGTATTCTGAAACAGAGCAATTCGAAAAAAGATATTTGAAAATATTGATAAAGACGATAATGAAATTTAGTAATGCTCAAATATGACTGCAACATTTCGCTGTGTTAACTCAAATAGACAAACACGGGATGCTAAATCAAATTTATAAAATAATAAAAATTAATTCTGGTTTCCCAAATCTAAAATAACAAAATTACGCTTTTATGATTAATGAGTTGAAGTTTTTCGTGTTTCATTACAAAATGTAAATTATGAATAATGAAATATTTTAAATATCCTTTTTTTATCAAACAAATATTCATGTAAAAATATAAAATTCATATAGAAATAAAATAATAAACTTTAATTCAATAATGCACATTACACCTGTCAAATAAAGTAGGAAATACTTATACAATCAACTAAAAGTTAGATTTAGTAATGCTCAAACAACGGCAACATAGCTTTGCCCGTGTATTTATCCCAATCTTCTATTGGACAGGAAAAGGAATGAAATCAATGTATAGTGTAAAATCAAAGTAATTATATTAACAGGTTCTAAAAGTATAAGTACAGTACACGCATTATAAAGTAAAATATTTTACAAATTCACTGCAATATAAATTTAACACAAAACTTGATTATACACAACATTTTTAGTTTCACCTCCGGGAGCAAGAATAAATAAATTCTTGGGTGAACCCACCCTCGAGCAACCAACATAAAGTTGTCCGTGGGAGAAACACGGCGATCTCAAATCCACTCCGCAGTACTTGATAGACTGCCCCTGCGACTTGTTGATCGTGATCGAGAACGCAAGTCTTACTGGAAACTGCAATCTCTTAAAGTCGAAAGGGAGATCCGTCGGAATGAGTGGTATCCGTGGGATAAAAACTGTTGCACCCTCTCCCTTTCCTGTCAAGATAGTCGCTTCCATTACATTGCCCAGCAGCTTCTTGACACACAGCCTCGTGCCGTTGCAAAGTTTTGGCGGGTCGAGGTTCCGCAGTAAAATAACCGGAGATCCCACTTTAAGTAAAAGACGATGTGGTGGCAATCCAGCCGGATCAAGCGAGTTCAGGAACTCTGGCGGGAAATTGACGACCTCATCGGCATCTACTACGGTATCGATGGACTTGTATTCAGTGACCACGCCTGGTAACATGACAAGTATTTGATTGTTTATGTCGTGGACGTCTTCATTTTTAGCAGAAAGAATGGCCCTCTCTCGCAACCAGTTCAAATCGTGATAGTTTTGGGAAACAGACGGATAGACTGCATCTATCAGCTCTGAGACGGACGACACCAGATTACAAAAATCGGATGGGAATTTAATCTTGCCAGAAGACTCGACTGCCAATCTGCCTTCTCCGATCTCCAGGAGTTTGTCTGAGAAAATTTGAGCACTCTCATCCCCCAGATGTACTCTCATGTTTTGCTTCAAAGTTATCTTTCGCACATGTCTCCACAAAAACGAATGTTTCAAACATGCATGGATCTCATCGGCCGGCGTCGACTTCGGGATGACGGGCAGAGTTTGACGAAAGTCTCCACAGAGGAGTACCAGAGCTCCTCCCATCAGGTTGTCGTTTCCTCTCAGATCTCTCAGAGTGACGTCGAGGGCCTCGAGAGCTTTCTTGTGAGCCATGGTGCATTCGTCCCACACGATTAATTTGCAAGTCTCGAGCACCTGCGCCCGACCACTTGCCTTGCTTATGTTGCAGGTAGGATTTTCCTGCCTGGCGATGTCAAGTGGCAACTTAAGTGCAGAATGGGCCGTCCTCCCTCCTTCCATTAACGTCGCCGCAATTCCCGAAGAGGCGATGGCAAGAGCAACTTCTCCCCGAGTCCTGATTTCGGCCAGTATTATATTAATCAAGAATGTTTTCCCTGTGCCCCCAGAAGCATCAAGAAAAATGATACCACCTTGTTGTTTTGCTGCCTGATCCATGATAATTTGGTATGCGTTTTTCTGATCTCGATTCAGAAGTGGCTTCTTGTCCGCGACGTATGCACTCAGCTCTTCGACGTCGTAGTTCGTTTCTCGCACGTAATCTGCGCGAAGTACGTCTCGTCGATCTCTTACTGGTGCAGGCTGGCCCAATTGCAGTAATGTTTTATTTGTCATGGCCACACATTTGTCCTCAAGAATAACCAAAGCCTCGTTGAAAATGTCCGGACCAAACGCGATTTCTAATGTCGGGGTTTCCCTCCGGACTTTGGCGAGTATATCCTCACTCAGGGCCTCCTTATACTTTTCCCATAAAGTGTTTGGATTCGATGGACTGCATGTAGTCAATATTATAGCAAACAGGTTTCTGATTTGCTCTGGTAGGGAGATCAATTCGGCTTCTCGCAACGTGTCATCCCAGTGCTGGTCTCCTTCCAGCAAACCCAACTTCTGACAGGCCTCTCTAAATGTCTGGCATACTTCGTCGTTTACCGTTCTCATCTCTGCGAAAGATCTAGGTCCTCGTACCGAGTGAAGAAGCATCCTAAGGAAATAGCATTCGGCGTTGTTGGGGTGAACAGTGTACACTCGACCCAAGGCGTCACTCGCGACTGCATCATGTCCAGGGACGGGCTGGCCAACTTTTCTCCTACAGAAAATTTTCCTCGACGCATTCCACGTGTAATATCGAGGTATCTCAGGATACAACAAAGTCCTCGCAAAAGGATCCTGCTGACACAGTTGAAAGAATGCCGTCAAAGTCGTGTTTGGTGGCTGATCAATCACTCTAGGGGCGCTCTCTGTTGTGAAATAAACTCTCTGACCATTTTCTAAATGGACGCTGAGGTGAACAACAGTAGGGTGTCTTTCGTGAATCGAAAAACCCAGTATTCGCCAAACTGCCTCGTTACTGCTGAGGTATCTTCCCAATTGATACCGCGTCACTTCATCGTTCGATCTCTCGTCGCTGATACCGAAAACAGCCATATCACTACCTTTGTTGACATACTTGCACACATATTTAATCGATTTCACACTGTTGCAGTACTCCACGTTGATGTGTGCCCGAAACATTTTCGACAGCAGCGGCGAAAAGGGCACAACCCACCTATTGTCGATTTCTATTTCCGTGTTGCTGCGTATCGTTAGTTTCGCCGTGAACCCTCCATCTTCCGGAGCCCGCCGTCTGTACAGGGGATAGCCGTCATTTCCAGTTTGTGTCTCTTTAATCAATTTTCTAGGGTATTTCTTGGTACACTTTCCGTCCTTCATACACGGAGAAATGGGATTGAGATTTCCACACGGTCCGTGGATCATGTTTTTCGTTACCACTTCAAAAAGTTCGGGATCTTGTTCCGGGTCTGGCAACTCGGCAGATATAACGTCATCGATTTGAGTGGGCTGAATTTTGTCCGCTAACCAGATCAAATTGTGCGAGTGTGGCAGCCCTCTTTTTTGCCATTCAATCGTATACATCCAGCATCTCGGCACTCCAAATACATGGCCCTTTGTTATAACGTCAATCAGTTTCAACTGCTTCTGTTTAAATACTCTCGCAATCAAGTCGTGGCGCTCACTGGGTAATTGACCATTGGTAAGAACCTCCTTGATCTCCGTCCAAGTGGGATTGCAGGTGAAGGTGATAAATAAGTCTGGTCTCCCGTACGTCCTCACGTACGTCATAGCATCTTGTGTGTATTCGTGCATGTGTCTGGGACTGCCTGTAAATGTAGCTGGTAGTATGACTAAGGCACCGAGGTTTTCAACGTTCCCGTCATTTGCCACAGCATCTCTCAGGTGAATATATTCGTCAACTCTCAGTTTACGTTGATTTAGACGAATGTAAAGGAGACGTTCACTCTCGACTTTAGCGTACATATCGACGATGAACTGATGAAACAATTGCCTGCAGTTCAATACGTGGTTCTGCCCAGTATCTCGAACCATTAATCTGTACGCATAGAAATCCATCGCTGAAACTTTCTTGCTCGTTGTTTCACCTGTTCTTGGGTTGATCTGCCTCAGATTAAATTGATATCCATCTTCACCATGGGGGAATATTACTGGGTACTGCAGAGCATCGTAAGATCGATGTGTTTCCGAAATACCCTGCAATGATTCACCTCGTCGTTGAATAACGATATCCCGTTGATGAAACTCATCTCCTGATATAACCACCGCGACTTCATCTGCTTGAGGAGAGTTAAAACGCCGCTCGTGTTCGCCTGCTGGTCTTCGGTCTGCTCTTATGACTACTTTATATTCATCTGTTGGCATATGTTCCAATGCTGTTTCAAACGTTTTAATAAGATTATTGTGCTCATGAAACATCCTCTGTAAGTTTAACACAATCTGACGTCTTGTTCCCGAGATGTAGGCGCACCTCTGATCAGTTTCCATTTGTTCGTTTTGAATAAAATATAGTTGTAGAAATTTTGGTGGTTGATCTGGCAGCGGAAGCAACGATCCCGCTCTATGGTAAACCTGCCCTTGCACCTTGAATGTCGACGGAAATCCGGGCTGTCCAACAACTGATGTGCCGCCGAATGATGTCATTTGGAAACATGAGTTGTATTTTCTGATGTTACTTAGAAAATGCTTCGACTCTGACGTATCTCCTGATGTGTAAGTCAAAAGGTCTTGTGGTGGTGGTTCCAGTTGGCAAAGTTTAACTTTTCCATTTTTGCAGCAAATACCAGTAGACTCTGATTTAAACTTTTTGGCTTGACAGTAAGTACAAACCATTTCCATTTTCCCGATCGTAACACTTGCATGCATCGAGTAGTCTTTATGTGAATCGTAGTGAAATCCTTCCAGTGCTAAGCTAAAATGGCTCGCAGTCCGTGATCGTTTGGCTCTATCTCTCTTATCCTGTAGTCGGGCCTCTCGCTGCTGTGCCGTCTCTGTTGCTCTAGATGTAGTAGCTCTATCTCTCTTATCCTGTAGTCGGGCCTCACGCTGCTGTGCAGTCTCTGTTGCTCTTGATGTAGTAGCTCTATCTCTCTTATCCTGTAGTCGGGCCTCACGCTGCTGTGCCGTCTCTGTTGCTCTAGATGTAGTAGCTGTCTCTTTCATATCCTGTAGTCGGGCCTCACGCTGCTGTGCCGTCTCTGTTGCTCTAGATGTAGTTGCTCTATCTCTCTTATCCTGTAGTAGGGTCTCACGCTGTTGTGCCGTCTTTGTTGCTCTAGATGTAGTAGCTCTCTCTCTCTCGCAATCGCAAGTCTTCTATTCCTCTCCTCGGAAGTTCCTTGACTACGCTCATTTTTCATCATCTTAGCCGTTGACTGCACTTGGCCGATTGCCTTCCGCTTCCTTGGAGGCATTGCTACAGCAAAGAAATCTGTAAAAGAATACAAAAAGCTATTTCATAAAATAAGCAAAAGGCACACTCTCACTGAGCAATGAAATCTATTATAGAATACAAAGAAAAGCTATTTCATAAAATTAGCAAAAGACACACTATCACAGAGCAGTGAAATCTGTCATTAAAAAGTTATTTCATAAAATAAGCAAAAGGCACACTCACTGAACAATGAAATCTATTATAGAATACAATAAAAAACTAATATAAACTGAATGGTAAAACAAATTTAAAATTGTGAAGTACTTACATCAGTTTAGGAGAATATCAAACTTTTAACACAAATAAAAAAAATTAATGCCTTACTTAAAAGCTGTCAATCAAAATACTCAAACACAGAATTCTAAATCATGTTAAAAATAAACTTTTATTCTGGTGTAAAAAAAGCATTAATTCTGATCCCATTAAACTTATTTAAAAAATTAAGCAAAAGGCACATCTCACTGAGCAATGAAATCTATTATAGAATACAATAAAAAGCTAAAATTAACGAAAAAACGAATTTAAAATTATGTAGTACTTACATCCGTTTAGAAATATAAATCCAAAATGTACGCTATCACTGTCGAATAAAGTAGGAAACACTTATACAATCAAAAGAGCGAAATAAAACTGCCAGATTCACTGAAAGATGATAAACTGGAAGACTTACCGAGTTAGCTTCCTTTAAATACGACCAGCTAAGAATCGAGTGGGTGCTGGAATGTTCTCCACCATGAGTCCAATTAAGTTTCCGTTTCCCCAACTTTCTAGAAAGTTCTACAAAGTTTTATAAAAAAAGTAAACATTAATTCTGGTGCTGCCAGATACCGAGTAGCAAAATTACGCTTTTATGATCAATGAGTTTTTCGTTTGTGCTTTTCGGAATAACGGTGCTTGGTTTAGAAATAAATATAATCGGTGTAGACAAATTAAACTGAATAGATAAAATTTTTTCAAAAAGCAGAAGGTCGATTTTACAGAATTTTTCAGAAAGAAAATCACTGCTTTCAACGGAGGATTCACATGTATCTATTCCGGACATTTTAAAATAAGTTACACGCCTTACCTAAAAAGCCTCGTGAAACAGAATTCTACAAATCATTACGTATTCGATAAATTATTTAAGGAAAGTTGGTCGAAATATACACCAACTTTCCTTGAAAATAATCCTTGAACTCCTGAAAACCTTTCCTTGAATTTCCTTGCAAACATAAATATTTTAAAATATTCTTTCCCCCTTCATCAATAAAATATCTATAATTTATTTACATCATGGGAAGAACTAAAAAGTCAGTTCAAACATAAATACTGTAATTTAATTTGTTTCGGAAAAAATTGTTTTTCGATCAACAGTGGTAAAGCAACCATCGCTGCCTAAAGCAATCAATCTATGCTCAATGTTATTTCTGTTGCGATTTCGAATAGTTTTTAGCCCCCCAGGGCCAATAGAACGGGGGTTAAGAGTTAGCCTATGCTGACCGCAGTGTTCTAAATTATAAGTGTACCAAATTTGGTGTGGATTGGTCAAACGGTGTAGATTTGTATAGAAAATATACCCACATACACACACACACACATCCTATTTTATATATATAGATTTTCGCTTGTATTGTTTTCTTGCATATACGTTATGATTTAATATTTGTCTATTGTGCGTGAACAATTCTTGTGAAAATATTTAAATATAACTTTAGCCAATGAGAGAGCTAGAATAATTTAAATACAACTTCAACCAATGATTGAGTGAGTATAAACGGAGATCCATGTACGTCATGGTCAAGTTTGCCTTTATTCTATTATGACGTAATTCATTCAAAGTTGCGTTAAAGTGTACAGTTTTAGGAAAACTTATCACACTAATTAATTGTAATTGTGATTTTTGATGATATTTCTATTAATAGCTTTATCCGACACGAGCAATGGTTATGGTTCAAAACATGAAACAATTTGTTAATTCAAAGATGCATTAAATGTGTACAGTTTTAGGAAAATTCATCACTCTAAATAATAGTGATTGTGAATATTAATTATATTTCTATCACTCGATTTATCCGTACGAGCAGTGATTATGGTTCAAAATAAAGTGACACTATTGAAAGGGTTGGTAGTTAATTAACGTCGTATTAGAGCATCACAGCTAGCTTTTGGAGATGGTCCGAAATCAATCCCGAAGGGATTCAAGGGGAGGTTATGGCGAAAGGGCCATATGTGGCTATGTTGCGCCAGACACAAGACATATAACATCGAGTAATAGACATACACACAATGAAAGTTTTACTGACACAGAAGAAAAAAAATATATCCAAGGAGGAATGCACCTGACAAGAATCGAACCTGAGCTGCCAACAACTCGAAGGTGAAAGATCCAAGGACAACGCCTCGTAATTTTGAACCACGGTCAGATGACGAGGTCATACCTGAGCCGGCACCACTCTCCATCCCACTCCAACGTGAGGACATTTGAGGTCACGAAGATTTAATGTGCCCTTTGTGCACGACGATCTTTGGTTGGATTCAATCTCGCAACCCTCCGGTTGCTAATCCGTTACTTTTCCAACCGGGCTACCATTTTTGAAAGGAACTAGGGAGTTACATTAGCTCTGAGTAAAATTCTCCAGATGGGGTGGGGCCCTTATCTGGAATAAGGAGCGAATGTTGTCTCTTCCGATTCGTTTCATTCCTCAATGTTCACACACATAAATATGCTAATTCAAATAGTCATTTATTACTTCTGAAAAAAAATATTATTCAGAAGTAATGAATGTACTACTTGAATTAGCTAAATAATAATACTATCTGAATAATAATACAATAAACTCGTTTTACACCGACTCATTTAATTTGACTCGTTTTACACCTATTGATTTAACGACTCGCTGTTATAACATCCAATTGAGAAGAATCCGGCAGTTCTATGGGTGTAATATGATCGATACAACGGCCATGGAAAAGGTAAATATAGACCAGCATTCCTCGCTGTTGTACACGTTTGGATTTCAAATGAATGCACATGATTATAAAATGTGAAGAGTTGTTCTTATTTTTGTTACTGAAAATGTTTTTAGTCGTGTTTAATTCGCAAGGGAAAATAATTCATCATGCACTGATATGTAAAGAACACAAGGGGATGTGTCTAATTCCTCCCGTCTCGGTGTGTGCTTTTATTCTGAAGTAAAGCGTGCGGATGAAAATTAACATTTTGTTCGATACAAATGTATCTAGCGCTTCGTCTGGTGGCAACGCCCTTGGCGCGGTTTTTGGCGCACTTTTAGTATCGAGTTATGGCAAGTGAAGGTAACCCATCTTTATTAGAGTTATTCCCGTTTTTATGGCAACCTCAGCAAGCGGAAAGATTTATAAAAATATTATATTTAAAAAGATAATTAGGGGGGGGGAATTTTACCAAGATTTCTTTCCTTGGCGATATAAAATGTGCGCCAAGATCGTTGCCACTAGACAAGGCGCTAGATACATCTGTACCTTTTGTTCAGTGACCTATCGCCCCAGCAACAGTGCTGGCCTACCTGAGACAGGGTATTTTATTTTTGACGTAGAACTACATCTTTCTCCTCACTACGGGGAAGTAACTATGCAGAATTTTGAGCGTCCCGAAAATATTCAATCCTCCTTGCAATGTTTACCTCAACCAATTCAATTTGGTCATTTAATTATATTGCAATCAAAATTATCATTAAATTTAATAAAAACTGTATGAATGTGTCATCTACTAACACGTGATATGTAAATTATCGGGTTCCCACACACAAAATGTAATAAATCGGTTACAGTAGATTTTATATAATGGGTGAATCCATTCAAATTCAGGCAATAAAAAATAAAATGCTCGCCTCACCACCTTCTATTTTTTTTAATTTAGTATATGGCGGCCAGTGGCGTATGTTAAACTACGCCATGTTTATTTTTTTTCATGGAAATAAGACCCTTAAAAGGCGGTCAAAAATATTCAATTTTACTTTTCAAGAATGTCACGTAGCACTTAAAATTTCGCTACGCTTAAACTCTATTAGAGATAAACTTGCTTTGTTTTTTTGCTAGTGATACTTAAATGTACTGTTCGTAATAATAATTAAAAATATCTTTTAAAGTTAGATTATTTTTTTAGCAATTTGGCCCGGAACTTGCTTAAGTTTGGTTAAGATTTAGTAAAACAAGCCATCTTTAAAATTTTTGATACTTGTTGTATAAGTTCATTAGAATGTTGTTAATGTGTAACTCTATATAGCTAATGCAGTTTCTCAAAGATTGATTTTTAACAGCCTTCAACGTAAGATATCGAAATTTCAACCGCTAACGCGCACTCAATGAGAGGGGTCAACGGTATTCCTCCACTAGGGAGTGCTCGAATCTCCTCAACCAGAAGCTCACGTACCTTTTTCGATGCGATATTTTAACATGATTCATTATTTCTATACATATACCAATAATGTGTATGGAACTAAGATTTTTGATATTCCTATAATTCTACTGTTAATAGTTTTAAAAAAGAAATCAGTCAAACTCTAATTTTTTACCGCGGAACTTATAAACTAACTTCTAATTATTTACCGCGGAAATATTTGGGCTGCATATTGCTTCAGGACTTCGTTAGCATTAAAATTTTCACTTGGTAATAACTTGCACAATTGGTTTCACTTGCACCTGCTGCCAACAAATTATAAAATAAAGTTACAAGATATACTATGCTGAGGGCTCTAGGAGTGTTGATTGCTTATAGTCTACAAACAGCTGCTTTTTATCCATCCAGCTGCTCACATGGGGAAGATTGTTTATATAGTGAAAGAGTAACTTTTTATAATGTACTAATCATCATTACCTTTGTCTGATTACAGCTTATTCCTATACATTTGAAATCGTTTAATATATAATACTCATTTACTTTTAATTCATTCTTGGATTTGGGTATAATTAATTCTGGGATTTTTTGTGAAATTAATCTCTCAAACAAATCTATATAGTAAGTAAAGAGCAATTTCATGGTTTCAGAAGAGACAAATTTAATTATGTCTTTTTATGGAGGAAGGCACATGAAAATTTTCCTGCAACATCAAAAAATAGTTTTTAAATAACTAACAAGCTCACTCTTGTTGAAAGTTTTACAATGGTGCGTTCATATGACAAAGACGGCCTCTTGTCATACACAAAAATCCGATCTCCTAGTATTGTGACATGAGTGCAACTTTTCAAGAATCGAGGATGACTGAAAGTAAGTTTATTTACTTTGAAGCTGCATTTAGTTATGAATTTTGCATTCGTGAAGTTCAACATTGAAATAGCCATTTATTGAAGTATCCGTTGAAAGTTTCCTTGGAGTTTTATGTGGCAGAAAGGACAGATTAAACACTTTCGCCGAATTTAATGAATCTCTCAATTTATTTTAATTAATATTTTATTTAACGTAATTAATATTAAAATAAGCAATTTTTCTTATTGTTTTAAGTAAATAAAATTTTATATCATTATTTTATCTGCGATGTTAAATATATTACTGAGCTTCGTAATTTTTCTTATCTATGCAATTTTAGAACTGTTTTATGAGGATTTATAGAATATTACGTTTTGTGCTACTAGTTTCAATACTGTTTAAATGTTTTAATATAGTTATAGGAATTTATTAATATTTTAAACATATAGTTTATTAGTGGTCCTTTTTATCAAAACAATTTGTGCATTTTTTAAATTTCGTTTTGTAGCGAGATGAACAGCAAAATTATGTTTGTGAAATTTTGTGTACATGTTTAATATATAATTTTGTGATAGATAATTTATTCAAATTAAGTATATACTGTAAATTATTATTCAAATTAATCGGTTAACGTTAAGTAAAAAGTATTTTTATGCAAATACAGAGCTACGCTAAGAAAGCGTAGTTCCCACTGGTTTAGGGAATCCCGATTTAATTTAGAGATTTCGAAATCCTTTTCGTCCTTTTATAGAGAATTTGACATGAGCTAAGGGAATTTTCCTTCGAAAGGGAATTTGACGGTATTTTATTATTTTCTGATCGCGTCGGGTTTTCCTATCAGGGTCATTACACAAAATGATTTATTTAAGCTTAACTATTCAAAAACTGCAAAAAGTGCTCACACTCTGATAGCATATTTATATAGGAATATAGAAAAATAATCAGATTTTTGAAAGATGGCTTTTTTGAGAAAAATTAATTAAAATTCATTAAATTGAAAAATTCATATTTCCAATACTATTTACGTACCACTATACCACTAATGAAATTAGTATCAATAGTTTCTCTAGTCTTACAATTGTTTAGAAAAACAAAATTGGATTATCTTAAATACTTTAGGAGATATGCGATTTTTAACTGTGATGTACGCTAAGAAAAATAAATTTTAATTTGTGACGTCACTTTCACAACCCTGTATCTCGATCAAAATTTTTTTTTCGAAATTATAAAAAATATGTTGATTGAAGGTGGTCCACAATGTACGCAAAATATCATTTTATTCGAAGATGGTGAGGTGAACAGCCTTCCTAGATTTCAATGGATTCACCCTAATTATTTATTTTATCACTGAGTGTTTCAAAAGTATTTTCCATTGTGTATCAACAATTAATACTTTTCACACTTTGCAATGATCAAAAATGTTATTTTCAGATTCGTGTATGACTTTGCTGCAAAATATCTGTTTTGCAAAGAAAAGAATCAGACAAGAAACCGATTTCCATACAAACGAAAATTTTACATATAATGATAAGCATGTAAACAAGCTACTTAGAAATTAGTTTGAAATATTGATATTTGGTCATGAATTTGAAAACTTGAATTAAAAAATGTAAACAGAATAATATAAACTTGAGTCTATTTTCATAACCTACACAATCAGTTTACTTAAGTAGATAGATCTTAAACTATTCTTTTGGTTTCCATTCCATCACTTGGTGAGCTAAAGAATTCTTTTGCAATCTCAATAAACTTTTCTTGTCTCTCAAACATCAATAAGTGAGTTGTATCTTCAAATGTTACCAGTTTTGCTCTAGGATTATGTTTTAAAATACCATCAAATTTTTCGTCCCTGTAAACAAGAAAAAGATATATTGTAAGACCACAGACAAATATAGACGTACCAGAACATTTTCAATAGCATAAAATATGTTCATTTAAAAATTACTTCCACGAAGTGTATTTAGATAATTTTGAGATTTGGTAAAAGTTGCATCGAAGTTGTATTCTCCACTTTTTACTCAGGTTTGTTCTAAAGCAGTAAATAAAACTATCGCTTAGTAGTATTCAAAACTTTAAATTTAAAAAATAAAGTGTTCGATAAATACTCGTAGTATAAATTTTTTGTGCAAAATGTATGAGATGCATTTTCTCTCCAGCTAATCATAGGTGCGATAGTGTTTCTGTGGTTGAATATGCTTCTTGTTTGTATATCAAAAGTGACGTCACTTGGCTTGTTTTTCAAATACGATTTCAGCACGTTTCCAATAAAAATTCCAAATTTATGTATGATAGTTGTTTAGTCAATACCAATTATATTAGACGCCAAACATTGCCAAAACGGCGGTAAACTGCATTTTAAGGGAACCCCAATATGTATCATGCTGGAGCATTTGGACAAAGTAAAACCCTTGCAGACCGTCTGGTTTGTTTTACACTGGAAACCAGTTAGATGTCAGTTCAGGTGTGACCTCGTCATCTGACCGTGATTCAAAATTACGTGGTATTGTCCTTCCCTTCTGGGGATGATCCCGAATCGTCGCCAAAAGCCCTTTGCGTTGCTCCAGTGCGACGTCAACCTACCTACCTTACACTGAAAACCCCTTTCATATTTTCTACTTTTTAATCAGATGAAATAAAACTTTATCAGTTAAAAGTGTTCAATTTTAAAGACTGAAGGGCTCGATAAATAGCATCATTTTTCTACAAAATGAATAGCTACAAGTAATCAATTATTAAAAGATTTAATTTTTCATTTCAATCCCTTATTAAATTTGTTTCGTTCATTTTCCTGCTTATGAGAGCGATTTTCAATGTAAACAACAAACCAGAAGGTCTGCGAAGATTTAAATTCTGCTGTCCAAATCCTCTTGCATGATGCACATAGGAATTACTTGGCAGTTTTGGTAACATTTGACGTTTAATCGAATTGGTGGTGACCAATCAACTGTCATATAGATTCGGAGTTTTTTTTATTGGGGCGAAGTGCTGAAATCGTATCCGAAAAACAAGCCAATTAACGTCACGTTCAGAATACGTACATCGACCTTAAAATGAAATAGACGGATCATATGCCCTCAGTGTCATGTTATTTCTTTCAGTTGCTTGGTTTGAAGATCTGTCACGTGGTTGTGGGTAAAAGCATGAATCCTAAATTATTGATTGGCTAAAGTGATTATCCACCGTGATCAAAAACACTAGTATGCGCTTCCATAGCCAATCGGCTAAGTCGATTTGTGATTTACCCTTCAGAGATCTTACGACAGCGACTCCGCCCACATAGTCCGTCTATTTCATTAGAAGGTCGATGAACACGTATCGCCGCAGAAACACTACCGCCACAAATGTGATGCCTGTCCGGAAACCATCCAGATATGTGATATGAAAAAAGATACATGAAGCCTAGGACTTTTGGCTCCTAGTCTCTTTCCTCTGCACTTCACACACTTCTTCCAGCATTTTTCCACTTTTTTCAAGACACTGCAAAATCCAATGTTCGAATCGCCATCAGCTGCCTCGTCATGTTCTGAATGGTAGCCTCGGTCTTTTCCCTTTCAGAGATGATTTTAGCTATGGGAGAAGTCAGATGTCGCAGGGTGCACAATCTGAACTGTAAAGGGGTTGAGCCAACAGGGTCTTTTAATGTTTTGCCAAAAAACCCTGTTAGAGACGTGATGAATAGGAAGGGGGATTGCCGTGATGAATCGGCCAATTACACACAGCTGTGGACGTTTTCTTTGTATTGTATCTCTCTACCGACAAAGAAAATCAAGGTAGTGCTTATTAATTATTTGGCCTGGAGAGCGTATTCGGGATGGACAACACATTCAAAACAGCTTGACATAATATGCCTTTCATACTTTAATTACAATTTATGATTTGAAATGACTGCTACTTTCTATGATCATTCTTTTCATTGCCTGTTTTATAATACACTGCTGGACATCGAAAATGCAACACCTTGAAGGGCAAGAGATATCAAAGCCATATTTTTTCTATTAATAACATAAGCACAAGGGGGAATGATTGAAATCATACCCGCATTCGACTTGCGGAAAGCAAAGAAATTAGCATTTTGTGTAGCCGTCATATACGGCAATAACTGCTACCACACGTTTAGGATTTGAAAGAAAGGTTTTGGATGTGTATTTGAAGTATGTCAGTCCACGATGCTTCCACACGTTATCAAACTTCATCATGTGTAGCTGCGGGTGGTCTGTGGTGTGGCAGTCGTTGGGCGATCATCGACCAGACTTGTTCTATGGGCGACAGATCTGTTGAACTGGAGGGCCATAGAAGGAGTGAAATCTCGTGGATATTCAACAAGACATTGTCCTGTTGAAAATTGGCCGCAATCAAACCCTGAAGGTAAGAGAGGAAACCAGGCACCAAAACTTCAAAGATGTAACGCTGGTTTTTGAGTGTACCAGCAATGCGCACTAGGAGCGTGCGGGAGTAGAATCCAATGGCGCTCATACCATAACGTCAAGTGACAAGTGGCGATGCATAATGCAGTCTGTGTCCGCATGAACCACCCAACTCGGATACGACCATCGTGATACCGTAAACAGAATCGTCTAAAGGCGCTGTATTCGTTTGTCCATATACGGCGTTCTACGTACTATTGTAGTCGCAGATGCTTATGGCGTACAGTCGCAGCTATGGACACCATGAAAAAATTTCCCACTGCTGCAGACGAATTGTACGTGCTGAGACAGGTTGTTGTGTAACACACTCCAATTCTTGAGCCAGGTTTCTTGGTGTTGCAATACGATCAGTAAAATCCATGCGTATAAGATATCTGTCTTCTCTTTCATTGGTGTGACGATGCTGCTGCTATCATTCACGTCGGTCAGTCTATTCCTCCTGCATTCACCAATTACATACTCGCATGACCCTGACCTGATTTCGTCTAATATGAGCGCGGATTATTTGGAAGTATAATCCGTAGTCTCTCGATAAGTCACAATTCTTCCACTGTCAAATTCAGAAACGTACTTGTATTTTTCGAAAACGCATTTATAATACACTGCTGGACATCGAAAATGCAACACCTTGAAGGGCAAGAGATAGCAAAGCCATATTTTTCTTCTTATATTGAGCTTATATGAGCTTCTTATATACAGAAAGAGCGAGAAACACAATTCCAATATTTAAAACCGGCTCTTTACTCTCCCTTTTATGCTTCCTACAGGGGGTGCTCATGATTTGCATATACGCTGTGGTGCTAATCATTCGTATATCCTTTCATGATTTACGCATCGTGCAAATTTCGAGGCTATTGGATGCTTTCTTCATGGAGTTCCATTTTTGATGGCCAGCAGTGTATAATTTTCACTCATCAAAAATAAGAGGTTTTGTTAATTATAAGCTATCTTTAAATAAAATGTATTTTTATTCTTTAACTATTTTCCCTTATATAAAAATCACGAAGAGAAACTCATGAGCAAGGTAAAAATCTGATTGTCCTGACCTAGCTATCTGTGAGAACTGTGCTGCTCTCTATTTGATAGAGCTGAGTAAAAATAAATTATTGCGAAGTATTCAGACGAACGTAAATAAGCTAAGGTAGGGGGTCGTCTGGTGACCCATCTCCTTAAAATGGTTCTCCAAAATCAGCATATATACTCTCGGTCAGCTGTTCTCAACCTTTGTGAGACCGTGGCCCCGTAAATTTTCTTTTTATAAGACGAGGTCCCGAAAATTTCACTCGTAAATATACCTGTCAATTTTTTGAAGTACATACATTGAACTAACGTTAAGTATTAATTATGACATAATCATAAAGAGGATTATTATACTTAATGGTATGCGGTGTGCCTGTTTACCAATATAAAATTACATTAGCCCCAAAATTAAACAAGTCCATTGTCTCAGACGAATTAAACTTTGAATCTGTAGACTTATTACTCTAAAAAATCAAGGCCCTCGGGTTTCGAAACAGACACATCGTAATGCAAAATTGCTAAAAAACGGTATCCAATATTACTAGATTTGAGTATTGGATACAGACTGCCTTGATCTTCAATTTCATTGCAAATTGTTTCGTCATACTTCCTTGCTGATTGGTCAGTGATATTTGCTAGAGATGTTATTTAGGCGTTCTGGAGCTGAGCATTTCGACACATTCGAATATTATTCTCCTCAGAATATTTAACTAAATTATTTATTCATAACAATGTTTAGAAAACTAAAATGATAAAATTGCAGAATCTCTCACGGCCAGATCTCAAGCCCTGGCGTCATTTATACCGGGCAATGAGAAATTATCTTAGAATTTGTCATTTTTGCTTTTTAAGCATTTTTATGGATAAATATTTTTATCTGAAGTAATCTGAGGAGAATATTCGAATGTCACAAAGCTCAGACCCAGAACGTCTAAATAACATCTGTAGCAAATGTCACTGACCAATCAGCAAGGAAGTATGAAGAAAAATTTTCCAATGAAATTGAAGATGAAGACAGTCTGGTATGTATGCGGTTATTAAATCTCATATTACTGAATACCTTTTCAACGCAAGTTCGCATTGCAGTATGTAAGTGCTTGCTTCGAAACCCCAGTGACGTGATTTTTAAAAAGTAATAAGCATACAGATTTAAATTTTAATATGAATACGAGACACGGGACTTTGTTTAATTGAGGTGTTAAGAAATCTCGTATTAAAGGCATTTGGGTCACAAGTTTAAAGTTTTGGTGATCAGAATGAGATGTAAATAAAAATCAGCACAAAATAATTTAATGACTTGGCTTAAGGAAACTACAATACGCTACAGTATTTATTTTCCCGAAGATTGGTAAATAATTTAAGCGTAATTTAAAAAAATTTTAACATGCCACACGGTATACATAACTGTACTAATACTCATTATTATGCCATAATTAATACTTATATTAGTTTAATGTTTGAACTTCAAAAATTGAAAAAGTATTGAGACGAAAAAATTTGTTGGGACCAGGCCCTCGTATTATGAAAAAAAGTAGAATTTCCCGGCCGTATTTTAACAAAGGTTGAGAACTACTGCTCTAGGTACATTAAAAATGAAAGGTACATTGAAGGTGAAAAACCTAAAGTGTTGTATGTGAAATACAGCTCTAGGTTTTTTATATTTACCAATCATGACAAGTGTCAGCTGATGGTAGCCAGAAGCAATTGCACACGACGAAACAGTCAATCTGTTTTTATTTTTCTTGAATCCCTTAGCACATTTTTCATCCCCACATGCCAGGGTAATCGTTGGCAAACGACGCCATAAAAGACCGGTTTCATCGGTATTGTAAACTTGACAACGGTTTAATTCCCACCGTACAACAAGGCTGCTAAAACTGTTCTTATATTCTTCATCGGCTGATCTGCTCTCTCCAGTCACATCCAACCTCCGGATTCCGTGTCGAATTTTAAATTTCTGAAGCCAACCATCGGAAAACACACAAGCACTTTATATATTCAGATCACGATGAAACTGTTTTGTTTTTTCGATTATCATAGGCCCAGTCACAGGTTTTCCCCCTGATCTTTTCGCACTAAACCAAGTGTACAAGGCACTATCAAGAATTTCAAGTTTAGGTTTCTTCAATGTGTGTCTTGATTCCGTATTTTTTGCTTTTACACCTTGAGCAGCAAACTTTTTAAGTTCTTTTTGTTTTTTTATATCATAAATTGTCGAAGAACCAATATTGAAATCACGCATTATGACGTTTCTGTTTTCGCCTTTTTCAAGACGATTAAATATCTCTAGTTTTTGCTGTAGTGAGTCACATGCTTACGCTTATCAGTTTTATTAGCACTTGAAGAACTCTTGCTGGGCTTCGAGAACATTTTACAGTACAGTACACTGTATGTACACAGTTGTAATATTGTGCAAAAGTGATATGTAACCCGCTAGAAACAGAAAACCCTACGGAAATGAAAACCTAGTCAAGATAAACACTGAGCGAACTAAAAACGCGGGCAGTGCAGTGGCGCGACCTGGCGGTCAAGGTCAACAAACGCCAGAATCCACCCAAAAAAATCGGAACGCGAGCGGCTCGATTGGTGCCGGTTTACAGAATGTGCCGAACCGAAGAATGCTGGATTAAAGAGCGCCGACTATACATCCATATAAAGTAATTAGGTCTTTATCAATGAAATTGATTAAAACTGTTTTTAGCAGTGCTCTTCAAAAGGGTTAGCTACAGACATACAAATTTTTATCTTTGGATTGAATTGAAAAATATCTTGAATATTAAATGTGTATAGTTACCATACATGTTTCGAATTAACACATCTAACAACAAGTATTTCATGGTTCGAAGAACCTCTTGCTTTTGGTGTAAAATGTTTGTCTATATATTTCTGCAACAGGTAATCCAAATCTAGTTTCCACTTGAATTCTCCATTTACTTTAGTAAGATCGTAGGCAGCTTTCTTGTAAATGTACTCTAGCTAAAATGTATGAAAGTAATAATGGGCTTTTATTATTCACAAAAGGAAACATTTTAACACAATTACACAGCATAAAACTACAAAACATCGAGATGTGCATTTTTTACTGGCTCTTGTTCAGAAGTTATTTTAACTCAGTTATTAGTTGAGTATTCTTTATTAAATACTGGTTATTGTTTTAGTTTTCAACAACTCTGAGAGCACATGTTTCAGAAAATATAACCACTGAAACCTTTCTCCAGTGTTTCATTCTCGATTTGAAAGTCAGAGTTGTATATTCAATAATAAAATTGATTCTTTTAGCTATGAGACTTTCCAGCATTCAACAATTATAAATTTAAAATAAAAGAGTTTAATGTTCCTCAAAATAGTTGTTTTCAAAGGTATGAAGCATTATCAAGTTTCTTTTTAAAATTATTATATTAGAAATTACTTTAGAAGCGAAATTCATGTATGATATACTTATATTTTACGTGAAAGGATAATCATGTAAACTCAGAGACATTTCGTATAGGCTAACACGATGGTAACTGATATATTCATAACCTCCACGATATGAAATATATTGTTTATTGTGGCGCTCTGTGATGGATATCGAATCTGATGAAATAAGTTATATATTCTAATTGTTATTTGAATTTAAATTTTATTAAAAATAATTTCAAAATACTCCTACTCTTCCACTACTATTCAGATTGTGAAGCATACAAGATGTAATTATGATACTTTGTGACACGTAAGACTTGTGTTTCAAAAAGTGAGTGAGTTGTGTATAAAATAATTTTACATTATCTACAAACACAATTAATAGCCAAATGTAGCGTTATAAAATATCCTACAATTTTAATAAAAAATATTGTTTTCAAAAATTAAATTCAAATGATTTGTTTTTAAAACAAGGAACGAGGGTTTATTTTTAGAACAATTATTTGAATTTTTCATGCACAGGAATTGAATATACGATCTAAATTATATACGATTAAACAAAAATATATATATGATAAAAACTCCATGCATTGTCTTTGCTTAACAGCTGATAAATATAACAAGTAAGAAAATATATCTCTACATAAACACCATTCAGAACTCTTAAAGATAAGTAAATTATAATATTTGAACTTTTTTGCTTACACTTTTTTCTGCCTTAGCTGCCATACAATAGAATTTTGATTTGGCTTGCGATAAAGACATCTTTGCATCTAAAGTTCTCAACATTCTGTTCTGTGATATTACTTGTGGAGCCACAATTTCTGTGGTTTGCATTTCGTTATAGGAAAAGAATGGTGGACAGTCTACCATCACTACTTTCTGCACTTTATCTGGCTGAAAAAATAATTGATAGTATGACAAACTTTCTTGGTACTGTAAACATAGAGTAAGAGAATAATTGTACACGACAATGTACAGTTTAAATTAATTTGAGTAGTTTGGGAACTAATATAAAATGACACAAGTCGAATGGTGCTTACAATGAAATGTTTTATTAATTTGTTAATTTGTAAATCCTAATTTACAACTATCTTTGCTCTACATCACGTAAAAGCTTTGAATTATTTAATAAGATCCATCGATTCCATTTCTTCTTTACAATATATTATGGGTTAAACTCAATAACATAGTACTGGCCCTTAGTCGAATTGGTGACAAACATTTTCGTCACCAAACGGCTATTTAGATAGATCGCCATATTGGATGTTACTTGCACGTTAAGCGGAAGTGCATATAGCAGTAGCATATGGGGATATCTATACTATTGGCAAACCAATTTTTCCTATAGATAGCCCCATATATTACTATTTTAGGCCAATTTTTAACATTTTTTAAAATCACACTCGAGACTAAAAATTAACAAACATTTGAAAAATTAAAGCTGTTTTTACATCTTTTATGCGTTTTTCCGACCTGTTTTGTTCATTTTTTGCACAAAAATTTCAAGATTAAAAAAAAAACGCAAAACACTCCACAATTTATCCAAAAAAGGTAAAAAAAACGCACAAAAATTGAAAAATGAGACTGAACTATATTGTTTTTTGACAGAAAAACATTAAAAATAACAAATGTAAAAAACAAGATGCGCTTATTTTTCATGAAAGTAATAAGAATAATTAAAGTTTTGATTTTCAAATTCATTTCATAAAGTTAATATCTCTTTGAAAGTTTTATCCAAAACATATAAAACATGCAAACCTTGTTTTTTAATATTTTCATCATTTTTTTATATATTTTCATTAAATATTCTGAAATTAATATTTTTTAAAAATAATTAATTCTCTGATTTATCTTATATGTATATCAATTCATTCAAATAAACGTTTTTATATTAACAATTTTTCAATAGAACATATAATTTTATTCTTTTATAAAATCCCAAATTCTTTCCATTTATATAGTCTAAAATTTCTTTAATCCAGATCCTAATATCTTTCTCATTTTATTTCTTATAAAGGTTCGTGATTTGTCTTCAATAATAGGAATAGCTTCTTTAGCTAATATTTGCAAACCCTTCTTTCCAACTGCTTTCAAAGCATATGTGAATATACCATTTCCGTAGTACTTTTTACCTCTCAAATACAGCCTATGCTTATTATAATTCATTATTTATTAGAGAATGAAAATCAGGATAAAATTAATCTATATATTATTCTTTTTTGTTTAAATCTATAATATTACCATCTTGATCAGTTATATGCATCCTGATACTATATATGATCATTTCTATTCACATCGATAAATATGGAATTGATTTCATCCATTTTTATCAAACTGCCTGGAGGGTTGATGGAGTAAACGAATACAATATATCAGTTACTTTATCGTTAAATAGTGCACCATGAATAATATTGCAATGGATATGAATATCATCAATTCATCTCGAAATATTAGCTAAATATTTTGCAGTTTCTTCTGGTTGATTATATATTTTTTTCTCAAATCAATTAGAATTTTATGTAATTCTCCCTGTGTGAAATCAACTGCATATCCTGGCTCTAACTTGAGTGCGATTCGAGATATAGCAAAATTAATTCCAAATTGGATTTCACCTTTTTTAAACATATTTCGTATAAAAGTATTTAAATCTCTTACGGTATAGTTTCCATCATCAAATGTGATATGATGAATCTCCGTACCAACACTGTACGTTAAAATATGGTTATTATATTTTTCATTTATATTATTCCAGGAAACCCACATGGACATGGATTTCAAAGCAATTGTTGCATTTTTAATGGGTATAGGGATTCGAAAATGAATTGTAAAATCTTCAGATTTCTCTGATTTTTTTAATCTAAAAGAAGCAACTTCATTTATAACTAACAAAATTTTCATTACAATCACTAGGTTCTTGAGTAAACGAATATAACACCTCAACAGGATTTTTCCTTTATTTCTTTCTGTTTTATGTATTTCATACAATAATATCCACATTTTACAGATGTGTAGGCTTTTGCAAAAAATTATCATTATATCTAATTTCTTTATTTGAAGTTTCTAAATATTTTACTATATAACCAAGAATTTTTATATATATAAAGGATGAAAATATTCAACAAACTTATATTTTGGATCGCTATAATAGCAAACCCAGTGAGTTCCAGGACCTGTAGAAATATCTAAATTAATGATTCCATTTTCAAATTTTCTCATCTTTTTAGGTAATAAATCTGAAGTAAAAACACCTCTAAATCCTCTCTCATATTTCATATTTTTTAATCATTTCGTTGGAAATTCCCAATTCTGTAATACTCCCTTTCCACGAGGTTTTTTTTACCAGAACCTGAAATTTTATCCAAAATCTTTTTGGCACCCCAACCTGCAGCGCCACTGGCAGCACCCAATCCCAAGCTGGTTAAAATAGGTATTAAAAATGGTAAAAATCCACCATTTTTATTCAATTGAGTCTTACTGATTTTAATTCTTTTTCCTTTATTAATTTGATTAATTTGGGTTTTAGTTAGATACATATCATGGTTAGGTGGTTTACTGTTTTCGATTTGCAATGATATTTCTTCTCCATTTTTCAAAGCAGATTTCAATTTGTTCTGCTGTGATTCACTCAAATACACTTTTTTATTAATATAACTCATTTATTAAAGATGAAAATATTTATAACAAAAACTTTTCATAATAAGCCTTGACTTCATCATTGGTTAAATCACCATCCTTTAGTAGAATATCTGATATACTTACAATTTCATTATATATTTTTTTCTTTTTCTTTGATTTCATAAATTTATTAGTTAAAATTTCCAAGTTAGATATCAACCCATGTACCTGTTATTTTATATATTTTTGTAACATTAAGGCCTCTTATTTTAGTTTTATGTAGTCTCAACATTTTCAATTTATAATTGATTTCATCTACAGTTTCAGTGACTTTCACACCGCGAGTGAGTTGAGATTTTAAATTGCAATTGCTTAGTCTTTTCAGTTGTAAATTGCAATATTTTCTCAATTTCGTCAGGTTTGTTAAATAATTCAGAAGGGAGAGGAAGATTATTCTCATTTAAAAATTGCACATCAAGTTCTGTGTCTGTATCAATAGTTAATTTTTTGCTTTCAATTGCTTCTAGAGCTAATGGCGTAGAGGTTTGACCAAGAAAAGATAAATCCTCAATTTTGTCAGCAATTTCATGTAATTGATTTTTCCTAGCTAATTCAGCTTCTTCAATCTTTTCCGTAACAGGTTTATGAAATTTTTGCAAATTATATTCAAGCCCAGCTTTTTGCCATTCTTGTTGTGTATTTTTATCTTTAACTTCTTTATTTAATTTAACTAATTTAATTAAATCAGATATTCGTTTATCCATTTATTAATAGTAAAAATGATATATCAAGCATTTTTTTATGATAACATATTTTTAAAGCTTAGCAAAATAATATTTTACCATGCAAATTAGACAGCGAAGCTGACGTTTCTATTTTTTACTATGTAAATTCATTAGTAAATAAATGATAAAAATTAAGGATTATACACAAAAAGAATATGAGGATTTAAATCGAAATCCATTACTTCCAATTCATCCCTTTAGACTTTTGATTACAGGTCCGAGTGGTTGTGGAAAAACCAACGTTTTATTTAATTTAATTGAAGATTTATTAAAATTTGATGCAATATACATCAGTGCTAAAGATATCTTTGAACCCAAATATGAGAAATTAATACAGTTATATACTCAGTTTGATGAAGTAGACTTGAAAGATTTACTAGAAGTTGCCAAGAAAGAAGAGAAGAATATAATTAAAAACCTTTATGAAAAATATAATAAAGAATCATTATTTGTATTTAATTTAGAAGAAATGATTGATATAGACAGTTTGGATAAATCTCAAAAGAATTTAGTAATTTTTGATGACTGTCTTACAGAAAAAGATCAAAGATTGAAGATTTCTTCTTGAGAGGAAGAAAGAAAAAAATGCTTCCATTATATACTTGTCACAGTCTTATTATTCAACTCCGATTAATATCAGAAAGAATTGTAATTATTTTATATTTTTTAAATTCATAATAGAGAAATAACCAATATAGTCAGAGATATCGATGGAATGTTAGACGTTAAAGAATTTAAAAATATATACAACAAAGCAGTACAAAAGAAATATGATTTCTTAGTTTTGGATTTGAAAACTGACCAAAGATATAGAGAGAAAGAACTTTAATCCTATATAAATGATGGAAGAATATTTAGAAAAAAGAGTATATATTTACAGAAAAAGTTTTAATTGTTTTCATAAGATAAGCATATCTTTATCAGTAAGTAAGTTCATTCTGAGCGGAACAGATTTGTCTGCTTTCGTTTTCATTCCTTTAGCTTCTTTAAGTCTAACTGCAGGAATAGTTGAAATAATAGATAAATCTTTAAATACTTCAGAAAGAAAAGAAGAGTACAGGCAAGCTTTTAAATTTTATAAACACATATTAAATTTATTAAAATCTAATACTTTATCGGATCAAGAGGTATACAAGCGAGAAGACGAATTTATTCAAAATTTAAAGTACTTTCCTGTAGAAAAATATGTTAAACAAACACTATTGAATGGATATAAATATGTAAATTACTAAATTTTGATACTAATAAATATGGTTTGTAAGAGTAAAAAGTTTATTATTGATTCCTTATCTAAAAAAGGAAAATTTAAAGGGTGTTGTAAGAAATGCAATCAAATCGGTTCAGGTATATTTGAAGCAGGTTTCATTAAATTATTACCAAATATAATCAAATTAATATCTGAATTAAATGAACCAAAAATAATTAAATATGGAACAGGTTTTATCAATGAAGTCATTAACAATTTACCCTTTGAAATGCATTTGCCTGGCCATCAATTTACAGGTCCTGGAACTCAACTTTTATGGGGTAAAACGAGATTAAATCCTGATTTAACTTATAAAGAATGGTCAAAATCTATTAATAAAGTTGATGAGACAGCCTATAGACATGATGTTTGTTATTTAAAAAATAAAAATGCAAAAACAAGAAATGAAGTGTGTGATAAAAATATGATTCAAGAATTAGATAGTATTGAAAATCCAACGGTTAGAGAAAAAATAGAGTTATCGTTAAACCAATTATAAAGGCTAAAAAGAAATTTGGAATGGGATCAAAAATGAAATGTTTATTATGTAAAAAAGAAACCAAATTTAAGGATATCGAGGAAAAAATTGCTAAAAATAAAAGACATAATTTATTAGCCACTTGTACAATATGTAATAAAAAAACGGCTCGTTTTTTAGGAAATTAGGAGCGTCAGCTCCGCTGTCTAAACCACGTGAAACGCGGGGGTTAAAAAATAAAAGCTTATCTGAAGACAATCGTTCTGTCCTTGAAAAGGTATATTATTAACCATAAACAGGATATTGTGGTATAAATGAGTTGAAGAGGAAGACAGGTTTATCTCAGAAAGAAATTACAGATTTTTTACATTCTCAAGATGTATATACTAGATATAAACTAATTCGAAAATTTAAAAGAAGAAGAGTATATGTATCTCATGGCAAGTCAGTGGCAAGTTGATTTATTATTTATCAAACCATTTAGTAAATATAATGAAGGTATTAATTATTTATTAACAGTTATGGATATATTTAGAAAATATGCTTGGGCTGTACCGATTAAGAGAAAAACAGGTGAAGAAGTCACAGAAGCTGTTAAAATGATATTCAAGGAGAGGGTTCCTCTTAAACTCCAAACTGACAAAGGAAGTGAGTTTATTAATAAATATACTCAAAAATTATTTAAAGATAATAATATACATTGGTTTACAACCGAAAATGTTGAAATTAAATGTTCTATAGTTGAACGATTTAATCGTACAATTAATAATAAAATAAGAAAATATTTATCAGCTAATAATACTCAAAGATATATAGATGTATTAGATAAAATAGTTAAAAATTATAATAATTCCTATCACAGATCGATAAAAATGACACCTATAGAAGCTAGTAAAAAAGAGAATGTTGTTTATAAGAATTTATACTCTATGTCAGCCAAAAGACTGAAACCAAAATTTAAAATTGGAAACAGAGTTAGAATCTCTAAATATAAATCAACGTTCATGAGAGGATATGACCCTACATTTACGGAAGAAATATTTATAATTCCAGAAGTATTGAAAACAGATCCAATCACTTATAGAATCAAAGATTTAAATGGAGAAGAAATAAAAGGAACTTATTTTGAAAAGGAATTGGTTAAATATAATAAAACAGATAAAGTATATAAGATTGAAAAAATAATTAAAAAGAAAGGAAATAAATACTTAGTGAAGTGGTTAGGTTATCCAGATGAATTTAATTCTTGGATAGACCTTGGAAAAAAATGATAGACACAGCTATCTAAAACTTTAATTTGGTTACTTCTCTAATATCATTTATAAACTGTTCTTCTGTATAATCATTTAATAATTTAATTCCATTATAATATACATCTATATGTTCTAATTGCTCTTTAATTCTGTTACATAAATTTATAGCATTAGGATCATATTTCAATTCATAAACAATCTCTAAATTTGGATACATTTCCTTAAGACTTTTCAAGTTATGATAATTTAATCTCTGAGTTCTCATTGCATAATAAGGATGTTTAGCTTGATTTTTATTTTTCATAATCAGAGTAAATGTATTTAATTTTTTAGGATTTATTATCTTTGGGGTTATGTCTTCTACTTGTTTAAATTTATTGTTTTCTTCTTCTAATTAAATATTTTTATCTTCTATCTCTTTCATTTCATTTTTAATTTCATTTACTTTTTCAGCTAGTTTGTCATTATTATTTTTATATTCGTTATTAAAATAATCTATATAATAGTCTTTTATAATTCTATTAACTTTTAAACTAAATTCAGGGGATATCCAACAAGCTATATTAACTATTAAATCTTCATTGACATATACTCCATTTACATCATATTTAATTGAGCTACTATCACTTACTTTATATAGTACTTTACACTTATTCTCAGAGCTCGTATACGAGCCCTGAGAATCTGAGTCTAAAATTTTCTCTAAGTATTCAAAATATTGCTTAGATTCTTTATTTCTTATCCAATTTTTAAATCTCTTACCTCCTTCTCTACAGAGCTTACTAGCGTTAAAATAACCTGTATTTTTATCAATAATGAGTTTAAAATCTCCAAATAAACCATAATAGTGCTTATCTTTAATTTGTTCTTAATAGCAAACATCTCTCAGAGAGGTTTCCATTTTCCTATATTTATTAGTAAACCTTTTTATTCAATGCTTTTTGGTGAAGTAATTATCATTATATATAAAACTCAATACATTATTAATACATCAAAATACCATATCATTAAAATATATTTAAATCTAAAGGTTTTAAACACATCGTTATCAATATTTAATATCTTCATTATAACTTATCGGATCTAATATAATATAATACTGACATTTAATTAGAATAAATATTGAAATTATTTTGTATAATAGATTTAATAGATTTTAATAATCCTTGGGCAATAGATGTATTATGTTATTAAAAATATATAAAAGATATTTTGATAAGGTACCTGTTTGTGTACCTTACATCTAAATTTGAATCATCAAACTTTTGATACAAATAACTGAACTTCCTCTGATTTTGAGTAAAAAACTAGAAAAGTCGGGGGGAAACATTTCCCCCTGAAAACGTATCATTATATATAAAATTCAATACATTATTAGTGATTAATTTTATTAAACAAAGGAATCCATATATCCTAAATTTAGAACTTATATAGTCAATTATTTAATTTTATATTCTTCTTTTCATAATCTGTTCACAATATAATCCTTTTGATTATTTATTAACATAACCGCTTCTTTAAAATCTTTCATTTGAATCCAAGTCTTTTGTACAATATTATTATAATATCTACTAAAAAATTGTACTCATTTATCAATTCTTTTCTGTATTTTATAACTTTGAATATTATATCATTTCTAAGAAAATTTTTTTTAAATCAATTGTTTATAATTTAGAGGAAACATTTCCCCCTGAAAACATATTATATATCAATACATTGTTACATCTTTTTTATTAAATAATGGAATCCATATATCCTAAATTTAACTGAGATTTTATATAATCAATTAATTTAATTTTCATAATCTTTTTTAATTTTGAACATAATATAATCTAACTTAACATATATACTACCCACCTTTTTTATAATAAAATTCTTTTTCAATTAAATTTGCAGAAGCATTTACCCTTCAGATCTATAATAAGTCATTTCTATATTAAATTTTTAATAAATGAATGTTGATTTTTTTTTAAGAATTAGAGCAAGTTGAGAGTATATATATATATATATATATATATATATATATATATATATATATATATATATATATATATATATTCTATTATCATCCGCTCGCAGTGAAACTTCAGAATCATCTGAGGAATTTATTATCAAAGATAAAGAAATAATGATGAAGAGATTAAAATATTTTCAAGGAAAGTATAACTTACCCTTAAAAATACAGTACATATTCATCATCTGGTTGATTTTTACAGTAATGAAAAATATATAAATTATAATTATTTTGCTAAAAAAATATGTGAATATTACTCTATTCCTAATAACACCAAAGCCAATAAAAAATACGAATTACAGTGGGAAAAGTTCTTAATTTATTTCAATTCGTTAGAAAATGAAACCTTTTATATAAATGGTGTTTGTGTTGAAATTGGACCCAATATGTGCTATTTCGACTATCCAGAAGAGATCTGGAGAAATAGGTTTAAATAAATCATTATATATAAATGGAGAACAAAACTTGTAGAATATGCAAACTCTCAAAACCTATGGATAATTTTCGTATAAAACGAGGTGAATGCAAATCTTGCGAATCTGTTATAAAATATACGAAATATGCTTGTGAATGTGGTAAATCTTATACTTATACTCATAAACAAAGACACTTAAAAAATAATTACCATAAAAATCGAGTCTCAAAAAAAAAGTCTTTATAAAAATATTTACTAATAAATGGAGTGCGAATTGAGAACCAAGACAGTCAATGAGCTTAGAAGTGCATTAAAACAAAAAAAAATAAAACAACCTAAAGCTTGTAAGAAAGATGATTTAATTAGATTATTAGCTAAATATATTAGAAAAACAGGTGAATATAAACTTGTATTAGTCAATTTATTAAACCTTGATGCAACCGATTATCTAGATAAAAATAAGAGAGAATTTGCGTTTGTAGAGTTATTTAAACCGGACTATGAAATTGTTGAAATATATAGAACATTTATCAAGAAATTTAATACCTATAGAACAACTTATAAAGTTAATGAAATTAAAAAATTAATACCCGAACAGTATCATAATATATTGAGAGATTTATTTCGAAAAGCCATAGGAAAAATAGAAGGAAAAGTTGATATTGTTACACATAATCCCAAACTGGATAAACCCTTTCATCCAAAAATGATTTCTACTAAAGAAGCATATGAAGTCTATTTAGATGTTTTAACAGATAAAATTGAGTACAAAGAATTGAAAATTACTGACTGTATATTTGACTTTAATGTAGCTGAATTACCTAAAGGAGGAAATCGAAAAAAACCACCAAAAGATGACAAAGATATAGTGAATAAAAGGAGTATTTGTCAAGTTAATAATGATGATAATATCTTTTTAGCTAGATCTATTGTAAGGGCTTTAAGTATTCAGAATTCTGATAATTTGTGTGAAAAAATAGGATATGAAAATCTAACTAAAAATTATATTACATATATTAAAAAAAGAAGAAAATTACAAAAAACATTAGCTCTCAAACTACACGAAATGTGTAATATTGCTTTAGTAGTGTGTACATTAGAACAGGTTAAGCAATTTGAGGATTTTCTAGATATTCAAATTAATATATTTTGTAGAGAAAATTTCAATGAAAGGATATATAGTGGTACTTATAAACCAATATCCATTTACATATACAAGAATAGAAATCACTTTGATGTCATTACATCTATTACTGTCTTTTAGGAAAAAACAATTATTGCGATTATTATCAAGTAAGTTATAAGAGAAATAATAAGCATAAATGTCTATTAAAATGTGATAGATGTTTTAGGAAGATGAGTAATTGTGAAAGAGAAGAAATTCAATATAATGACTGTTTTAGATCATTTAAAGGTCAAAAATGCTATGAAAATCACAAACATAAAACAGACAACAAAGCTGACGCTTCTGATAAAGCCTATGTCTGTCAAATTCTATGGAAGTGTTTAAAATTTAAGAGAATACTTAATAAGATTAAAAGAAAACCTGAAGATCATATATGTGGTGAAAGGATGTGTGATAACTGTCGTGAATGGGTAGATAAAGATCACAAATGCTATATGAGAATGAAAAAGGCCAAAGGAGGCTTATGTAAACTTGTTTGTTCTAAAATAAGATGGTGTAGCCTATGTAAACAAACTGAAGGGATGAGTTGTTTGAATACCTGTCAAAGGTTTCTTAAATACAAAAAATGGTGTGATCAATGTAAATATGCTGATTTTTCTGAGAAATATTTCTTTTTTGATGTTGAAACTAAACAAGAAACAGGAAAACATAAAGTCGATTTGGTAATAAATCATAATTTTAATGGTAATAAAACCATTTTTAATGATGATAAAGAGTATTGTAAATGGTTATTTGATGCGTGTGAAAAGCATTTTGGTTACACTGTATTAGCTCATTACGGAAAAGGATTTGATTTCCAGTTTTTAGATAAATATTGTTTCAAAAATAAAATTAAAGTATTTACAATATATCAAAGAAATACACTCATGTATATGAAAGCAAAGGAATATAATATAAGGTTTATCGACTCTATCAATTTTATATTGATTCCACTGAGAGATTTTCCAAAAACATTTGTTCTAATAGAAGTAGCTAAAGGTTATTTTCCTCATTTATTCAACACTTCTAAAAATCAAAATTATATAGGTAAATACCCTGAACAAGTATTATTACGGTTATAATTCTATGACAACAGAACAAAGAAAATCTTTTATGAAATGGTATGAAACTGTGAAAGACGGAGTCTGATTTTCGAAAAGAAATTATGAAATACTGTGATTCTGATGTAGATATTTTGAGAAGAGGATGTTTAGAAATGAGGAAACTATTTTTGGAAACAACCGACATTGATCCATTTAGATACGTTACTTTAGCTGGTGTTTGTATGGCTATATTTAGAAGTAAATTCTTGAAAGAGGATACAATTGCTATAGATGAGGATATTAAACAAGACATATATAGTCAAAAATCAATTGCTTGGTTAGATTATCTATCTAAAAAACATAATATTAATATACAACAAGCATTAAATGGAGGTGAGAAAAACTATAGTTAGAAAATAAAACTTATAAAGTAGATGGTTTTCATGAAAATACAGTATATCAATTTCAAGGTTGTTATTGGCATGGATGTCCAAAGTGCTATAGGGAACAACAGTAAATAAACAAAATCAAATATGCATGAAAGATTTATATGAAAAACAAAAAAGATAAATAACAAGATAATAAATGCTGGATATGAGTTGATTCAGATTTGGGAATGTGATTTTGATAACAATAAAGAAATTAAAAAATATAAGAAAAAAATGGAAAAGAGAGTTCGTAGCACCTCTAAATCCTAGATATGCTTTCTATGGAGGAAGATGTGTATCTACAACTTTGAAATATGAAATGAAAGATGAGGAAAAAGGTAGATATATCGATGTATGCTCATTCTATCCTACCGTAAATTTCTTTGATTATTATCCTATAGGACACCCTGAAAAGATTAAGAATCCTAAAAATATAATAAGAAATGATATGGTTTAATTAAATGCAAGGTACTTCCGCCTCGAAAATTATATCACCCTGTACTTCCTTATAAAGAAGAAAAACTCATATTTAGTTTGTGTAAAGAGTGTTCCAAAACCTTTAAATGTAAACACGAGTCTGGCGAAAAGAGATGTAAAGAGTGCTATAAAATGAGAAATAAGGAATGCAATCATACAGATGATGAGAGAAGTTTTATAGGAACTTGGACAACTACTGAAGTGAAATTAGCAATTCAGAAAGGATATACAATTTTGAATATATACGAAGTTTGGAATTTTAATATGAGATCTGATGCTTTATTTAGAGATTATGTCAAAATGTATATGAAAATTAAATTAGAAACATATGATAAATGCAATTTTAAAACTGAAGAAGAATATAGAAGGTATGTAAAGGAGAAATTAGATATAGAATTAAGAAAAATCGAGAAAAATCCAGGATTGAGATTTATAGCTAAGATATGTTTAAATTCCTTATGGGGTAAGTTTGGACAAAGAAAAAATATGCAACAAACTGAATATGTGATGAAATTGGAAGACTTATAGAATTATATTAAATGATAATATTAAAGATTTGAATATGGTATTTTTGAATGATGATTGTGTAGAAATGAATTATAAGATGAAAGATGAATATGCTAAAGATAATTTCAATACAAATGTTTATATAGCAGCATTTACCACTAGTTCAGCAAGAATAAGGTTGTATGAAATGATGGATAAATTAGGTGATAAAGTGCTTTATTCTGATACCGACAGTATTGTTTATATCGATGATGGGACCAATAAAGTAAAAACAGGTTGTATGTTAGGTGAATGGACTGATGAATTAGGAGAAGACAAATATATCAAAACATGGATATCTCCAGCTAGTAAAGATTATGCATATTTGATGAATAATGGTACAGTTGGAGGTAAAGTTAAAGGATTCAAAATGAGTTATGAGAGTGAAACTAAGCTCAATTTTGAAGAAAGAATGAAAATAATAACAGGAGAAACACAATATATATGTAACAATAAATCAATTTCAAATACAAAAAGACAGAAATATCAAGGTAAATACAATGAATAAAAGATATATGTTTGGTTTTGATAAACGAAGAATTTTGGATAATTTTGATGCTGTTCCTTTTGGATATTAGAAAACTCTTCTTAAAAAACGATTACTATAAATGGAGGATATAACACTTATTATCAATATTCAAGGTTTCGTTCTCCCTAGTCGCAAAATAGCGAGAGATAGGATGGGTTCATCTCAGAGAACCTATAGGCGAAATATTATCTGTATTCACTCCAGACTGTGAATTGGATGAACAAGGTATAAAAATCGTAAAAAAATGCACTAATGAAGTACATGGCTTGAGATTTAAAAGATATCCAAATAATAAAGAGTTATGGATGAATAATAATGAATTAAAGACATATAAATAATTTACACCATTTGTATGATGGTATATTTGCATACAAGGGTGGAGTATTGGAGAAAGATTTACCGGAAGGTATAAATTCATTTGACATGAGTGCTTCTAATTTACCAAAGTATGCTAAGATAGTAGGGCCTGGTTGTTCTTTGAGGAAATGTATGTATTATAAAAACTGCATTCTAAAAAAGGAAATATAATAAATGGAATTTAAAGAGTATATGATTAAACTTCAGAATGATTCTGAAGACACTGTTGTAGTCACTTTAGCTAATTTATGTGATGATTTTTATAATATTCATATTCTATACAATAGAAATTTTTACGAAGTTAATGTACTAATTTTGAAATATTTAGATATATTAGAGACTATTACTGAATATGATGAAACTGTTAAAAATGTCAAACAAAAACTTTGTAATGAAGAAGCCTTTTAAAAAATGAAATATAATAAATGGATACCTTGAAAAAGCTCAACGCTTCAGGTTCTCTTGAAACTACACTTTTCAAAAACTACATGAACTTGAAATTGGTGAGGAATATCATGTTAATGAAATAAAGCAAATATCCACAAAAAATGGTGAAAAAATAATTGTAGAGTTGATTGATGAGGAGGATTTTACCATTTTTCTACCCAATCGATGTAATAATAAAAATTCTGGATTAACCGAAAAAGAAATGAAACAAGTCAATAAAATTTCTGATTTAAAATTTATATATAAAAGGACTAAAGACTGGAAAAACAAATGTAGCTAATTTATTTGAATTTAGTATTTAAAAAATATAAATGGAATACTATTTAAACAAATTGAAATATGTATGTGATACACCTAAAATCCAGGAATTAGCAAACAAATGTAAAGCTTTATATTATCTTTTCTAAAGTATGATGATGATAGAATTTAATTTCAGAATATTTAATGAAATGTACAAGAAACTGATGAAAATACTAAGTTTACAAGTTTTATACACTTTATGAAGTGAATTTGAAAATCAAAACTTTAATTATTCTTATTACTTTCATGAAAAATAAGCACATCTTGTTTTTACATTTCTTATTTTTAATATTTTTTCGCAATTTTCTGTCAAAAAACAATATAGTTCAGTTTCATTTTTCAATTTTTGTGCGTTTTTTGACCTTGTTTTTTAGATAAATTTTTGCGTTTTTTTTTATCTTGAAATTTTTGTGCAAAAAATGAACAAAAAAGGTCGGAAAAACGCATAAAAGATGTAAAAACAGCTTTAATTTTTCATATTTTTGTTAATTTTCAGTCTCGAGTGTGATTTTAAAAAAATGTTAAAAAATGGCCTAAAGTAGTAGTATATGGGGATCTATAGGAAATCTATCTATAGGAAAAATTGGTTTGCCAATTTGTCTTATAGATAGCCCCATATACTACTTATAGCAAACCTACGACGGATAACCCTATTCCAAAATTATCTCCAATTAGCAATTAATTACCTTCTCCAATTTGCCTTCATTTTGAGCCAGTTACCTTCGACAAACTGCGCCTGAAAAAACTAATGTTCCCAACTGAAAAGTTAACCAAGCTCTTCCTACCCTTACAGTTTAATGTGAAAACTTATGCATGTCTGATATGGTTAAGGGTGGTAAATCATCGGAAAAGAAATTGGGGTAGGAATCATCCGTTCACATTTCCCTCACGTTTAGTTAATCAAATACATGGTGTAATTTTCTATTTGGTTACACAAATCGAAATAAATCGATCTTATGTGACTAAATGAACAAAATGAGTAACCACTAAATGCACCATTTCCGAATATATAATCAAGTTTAAATCTGAGTCCATTCAGATTGTATCGACACCAGGGTTCTCAGTGTTGATAAAAGGGCTCATCCATTGTCACAGGAAAACGCAATCCTAACAGGCCATAATTCAGATATAGGGTCCGCTGGACAGGCTTTTTGGCAAGCATTCGGATACGGGGGCAAACAGCGAGGTGCGTTGAATTGGAAATGTCTTCAAAGTGAGGAGCCGAAACTATGTGATTCATAAAAGGACAGTCGGGATGCGAGTGTTCATCGCCTGTCTAAGGGAAGTCACATTTGACTCATTTCATGTGCTCTGGTAGGTAGTTAATCAACTCCGCACTGGAGCAATACAATGGGCTATCTGCCGCTATCCATTCCGAAGGGATGGATCCCGGACAACGCCTCTTCATTTTGAACCACGGTCAGATGACGAGATCAACACATGAGCTGGCACTCTACTCAACAAACTTCCACACCACGCCAAAATGAGGACATTTGAGACCACGACAGATTTAACGTGCACCAGCCCCCATGTACACGATGTCCGAACCGAGTGATTAACTTTGCTATTCCAGCTGGGCTCCTGGGCTCTGGGTTGGCTTAAGGAGTTTGTTGAAAGGAGGAGTATTTCAAACTGGACAAATGATCTGACAAAAAGTTCATTTAACGTTCAGAACAAAAGCGTTCAAATGCTTCATGAAAAGATGAGCTAAACAATCAAACAATGTCTCATTTTAAACAGCGATTTGCTAAGCTCCAAATAGGTGTCAACTATTTGGAGCTTAGCAAATCGCTGTTTTATAGCTACCTTGTCAAATCGTAATTATAATCATTGGATGTGTCAACCAGTCACATCCAACGATTATAATTACGATTTGACAAGGTAGTTATAATTAGAGATGGACAGAATTGAGTACTTTTAAGAATCGAATACTTGGTATTCGAGTACGTATCGGATATCGGATCTATGCATTATACAAAAAATCAGTAATCAATAGTAATAATGAGCATTATAAGGTAAGGAACTCTTTACTTTTGTATCTGATACTTCGGTATTTGAATACTGGTTTGTTGATTACGTTCTTATGGCGTAAGGGCCATATTTGGTCATACTGCGTCAGATACAAGACATGCAATATCAAGTAATAGATATACACGCAATGAAAGCTTTACTGACAGAAACAACCAGAGAGGAATTTCGCCCGACACGAATTTTACCACCTACAACTCACAGGTTGCTAGCGTAGTGGGCATACCCACTGAGCCGAGACGGCCCCTCGAATACTTTAATGTCTGAATTATTTGGTATTTGAATACTTTGGTATCTGAATAATTTGGATGAATACAACTGTACTCGAATACAACAAAAAAGAATAAGTACAACGAATACTTTTAAGAATAAACACATATCGCCGTAGAAACACTAGCACCACATTTAGCTTGTCAGAACAGACCTCTCATACTAGTTTTCTCTCACAGACTGTAGGACCGAGGTAGACCGGTTGGAATAGTAGCGTAATAGTAACCGGAGGGGTGCGAGCTCGAAACTCGATCCAACGAAGGTGTATGCGGGGGCTGGTGCATGTTAAATCTGTCGTGGCCTCAAATTTCCTCAAGTTGGCGTGGTGTGGAAGTTTGGAGAGTGGGGTGGCAGCTCAGGTGTGGACCTCGTCATCTGACCGTGGTTCGAAATTATTGTCCTCGGATCTTTCTCTTCGGGAGTGATACCGGAGTTGGACAATAGCCAGTTGTGTTACTTCAGTGAGACGTTCAATCAACTACCTACCTGCTTTTCAAATTGTAAAATAATAGCTCTGCTCTCCTTCAATCGAGAATTGAATAATGAAATTCTGCTTTCCATTTCATTTTGTCTTACAGTTGGACCCCGTGAAAGATTGTATTAGAATGGGTGGTCAGTATTTCTAAAGTTACGCCTTTTTTATTTATTTCTAACAGATTCCATGGTGCCTATGGCCTCAAGAAGTTCATATTGTGGTACTTCGGTTTCTCCTATCCGTCAATGTTAAAATTGACTCTCAGTTAATGATACTGAAGGTCTGCGAATATTGGTTCACGATTTCAAACAAATTTCCAGTTCATATTCCATAGGTTAAAATAGTCGCTAAAACTGATTGCCTTCGTCTGCTTTCAGCTACTTATAACTCTCCGAGCAGATACTCGGATAAATAATGTCTAGAAAAATTATCACGAAGAAAAAATTCAATGGAAACGAGTCGAAAGTTTTTCTCATTACCCAGATGATTGCGCGAGTCATGTTACTTCATTCAATTCCAAACGACCCAGGAAAAGTTTTGCGCCATTTGAAAATTGAGTTAATTTGCATTTCAAATACTTTCATCAAAATTGTCTTCTCATAATTGTAGTTTATATTGTGGTTTTATATCAAATTCACTATATCCCTAATTGTTTTATTCGTTTTGGAACTTGCGCATTAAGTACACAACCAACCATATTGTTGATTACGCCCTAAACCTAATTCGTTATCGTTTCGGTATGTGTAATTGAAACGGTAAGCACGTTTATGTATTACTACATAAGGGATCTGACAAGTAATTTGAAGAATATGCTAAATATAAGCTTACTTCGTCTAAAAGTACTGAATAAGCTATTTTGCTGGAAAAACTGTGACAGACAAAATTGACTTTTTCTATGCCCTTGTCTTGCAAGAATTTTTTGACATCTTCAGCCATCAGTTCCACACTTACATCTTTTAGTGTAGGACTTTCTCCATGGTTCCTTAAATCAAGGGAATACACCTAAGAAAAAAATCAAAAGGAAATTCATTTATATCGCAACGAACGCTTTTTAAACATCTTCAGAATGTAATTCAACAATGCAAAGCGACAAAAACCTTTATTTTTCGAACTGTGATCTCTGAATAACTGTTTAAACATTATACTTACATAATAAACCTCAAATATCAAAATTATTTTTATTTACTATTGCTTCTGTTTAGATTAATCAGTCTTATGCATAGAATGTTTGGTAAAACTCAGGAACACGGTACCGGTTCTCGCCAAACTGGCAACCAAAATTTTCGTCGCCAAACATCTATTTGGATAGGCTTATGAGGGATTCCCATGTTTCAAAATTATCGCCGATTGCGGATGGTACTGCGTTCTTGAGTTTAAACAAATGTTTTATAGATATCTGAAAAAGAGATAAGCGTTGTTTTGTAAATACTGCTTGAAGTTCACTTATAAACTAAGCTTTTTAATTGCCTTATTTAAAACTCATTTTTCACGTGATACAGTTTGTCTTTCTCATTTCGTGAAAGCATATTATTCAGAAAATTACAATGAGACGCTTTCAATGCCAATGAGAGGCTTTCAACTTTTCCATGCGCAATTCAAATCACAAGATATCCGTTGAGGATGATTAAATCTTGAAATGTTAATAAATAATTTAAATGCACAAAAGTTTATTGCCATTAGATAAAAATAAAGCTGAAAAAAGAAAAATTTGTTTTTTGCTCAAGCCTTTTTCACAAACGCAGCATTTCTGCCCTTTAGCAAAGGCGAACTCAAATTGAACTACTATTGGAACCGATAACAGTTATATTATAATATTCTACTTTACACTGTTTTCATCAATACGACAAAACTAACACTGAATTTTCTTATGTCACATCGTATAAAAGAACAACCTTGATTTTTCGAATTTATCAAATAATACAATAAAGTCGTCTCAATGTATATTTGTCTTACCCTACACTTCATCGCTTGGGACAACTTTTCTCCAGTATCTCTGAGCACGAATTTGTTCCAGAAAAGTCCATGCATTAGAATGATGGGACATGCGTTTGGATCCACGTCACTATCGAAACGATCGTAAGCTAGTTCTACTGCTGCCATTTCTAATCTGCAAAGTACGAGAACTGAAATAGTGTTGTATACACACCAGTAAAAAATAAAATTTGATATTTTCATGTGACTGCATAAAAGTCGAGACTACTATTTCTTGAAATATGAAAGGAAATTTAAATTAAAAATCTATTTGGAAGAGGTTCCCTGGCATTGGAAGCCTTTCCTGAAATATTTGATTCTTGAATACCTATAGTAACAGAAATGTGACAAAGATCCAACTCAAAAACTAAGAAGAGAGTTGACAAATAAGAAACTAAATAAACTTTATTCAATTAAAATTATTGATAAGTAAAAGATTCACTTTATTCTATAAAATAATAGAAACTCTAAAACTCTAATATTGTTTTTCTTTAAAATTAGATCTATAATTTCAATATTTTTTTACTCTGCCATTGCCAAGTTAAAAGTTAGACGAAAACAGTGTCCCATACGAGACACATCTTCAACATGATGTACCCCTTTCTTGCTTCAAACCAAAACCAAATAATATTCGATGAATATTTCTTTTAGTTTAGCGAATAAATAGATTTAAAAATCATTTGTTTATATATTAATTGATAAATTTGGGCAAAAAATTTCCTTTATCAGGGCATTCATATAAATTCTAAATACTTTTTTTACAAAAACATTTTCTACCCTTGATCTAAATGATACGTATAAAAAGAAAATGGCAGAAAAATAGAAAAGGGGTCGGAAATGTGAATAAGACACACCGATTACAAGGAGCTATAAAGTTACAGTAATCAGTAACCATTACATTATGTTAAACAGCATTTAAAAGCTCTTATAGATCGAAGAATACTTATAGTAAAGCAATCAAAATAATACGGTCACTTTCCGTCTCCTCAACAAACAAGCAATTCTAGTGAAAAGTTTTGCAAAACGATGGAAATTGACTTGACAACAAAATGGAAAGAAATCTGGTAGATGCAGGTAAAAATTTTCAAATTTGAATAATAATTCGTTTATTTCAATTCATTTCGTTATTATTCTGATGTTGTTTACACCTGTTCTGTGGGGAAGAACGCCATGGCCACTTGAAAAACAATAAAATAATTCGAATTATAAAAACACTACCTAATTTATTATTAAACACTACCTATTAAATTTTAAAGTGCGATCAAAATTCTGCAATTTTCAAACAATGAATGTTCTGTTGGCTACAAGTTACAGAACTTTCGTTGACCACACCAGTCAACCAGGATATTTCCCTCCCACCAGCTAAGCTCGCATTGGACACACGATTCATTCATCGTCATATTTTACTACGAGAGAGCGATTTAATTGTAATTCATGATTTTATTATCTTTTGATTGATTATTCTGTATTTAATCATCAGCACCTTAAATTTTTTTAAGTACAGTTTTGATCTTGCAGGATTTGGTAGGGGAAAATCCCCTTCAAATTTCTCATTTTTATGTACTGTTGGTTTTTCAAATCTCATCTATTTTTTTAATTCAAAATCACTCATCAGTTTACATTTTCAAATTATTTTACAATTCAATTTTTCAAACTTTATACCTTCAAAATTTTATGCAAGTAAATTTAATTCTTATACTTCTGTCTCATTTTTTGATTTCTAATTTTTACTCTAGCATAACGCTGCTATTTGTTGTTTAATTTTATAATCTATAGTCTGGCGTAGCTTGCCCTGTGTAGCACCTTGCACCATAAAATTCAAAATCCCTCGCGCGGACCAATTTCAATGACAAACACATAAACTGTTTTACATGATGCTAAAAGGTCTAAAGTGAATTACTCAAAAGATTTCTTTGATAAATTGTCGTGACAACATTTGACATTCATCATGTGAACAGAACAGTTCAGACACAAATGCAAAAATGGGTCAAACGCAACATAAGAACCATACAAATAAAATTTAATACAGAACATTTAGCGAGAGATCAATCACAAAACGTCAAAAGTTGTCAGGGGCCAAGCAGTGGGAAGAGGATAAAACACAAGTACGTGCAGAGGACAAAGCTCAAAAGGCTGTTTAACAGCGCCACGAAACTGCTGAAGAAACAGAGGCGCGACTCGGTTTGTCTGTAGCAGAAAAAATTCTCGAACGCTGAGCTCTGTCATCATGAAATTTGCACAATTAATTCTCTCGGAAATTTTTAGGTCAATGCATCTATTTCCAACTCACTACCGTTGTTCTCTTAGAACCTTAAAAGTAAAACTTAATATAGAACATTTAGCAAGAAACCAATTTTAAATTAAACTTAAATGAACACCTTAAATGCAAACCTGCCACGAGGCGAGCAATCGGGAAAGAAAAAATTAGTGCACAAACACTTGAAGCGGACAAAGCTCAAAAAGCCGTTCCACAATGCAATGAAACTTCTCAGTAAACAGATGCTCGACTTGATTTTTTTTCTGAAGCAGCAAAAACTCTTGGGCGAAACCAAGTTGACGATAAAGCCAGTCAATAATAAAAGTTTTATTTCTCATGCATTGGAGACTCACCTCCTCCTAACTCACCGAAAGGTTTGGAGCTTTTGGTAGGAGGAGGGAGAAAGATTCCCGCTACTCACGAAAGAGGGCCAAGGGAAACCCGACCCCCCAAACAGCTTTTATTATTTTTTAAAGCAAAAACCATGACATGCGGCAAACAAGGCCAAGAACACCTAAAAACACAAAAGGAAAACAAAAACAACCCGGAGTCGAGCAAAGAAACAGACAAGGTAAGGTGCTCGACTCCGAGACAGGACTAGATCAGAGGACCGAGCAATATTTAAAAGAGGAAAAGGGCTTATATGAGGCACCCAAGAATATAAAAGTGGCTAATATAAGACGCCAAGTAAAATACGGAGGCAAGTGGGCTCATATGAGGCGCCAACATTACCATTTCTTTCTCCTCGTGCTCGAACGAGCTTAAAGTTTGTAGGGCTTATAAAGAGGTGCCCTATATATAAAAAGAAAATAGGTAGATATAATATAATTTAAACAGAACTCCAGGCTCGAACGGAGTGACTGGTTCAAACTGGTCAAACAAGGTAAAATACAATAAAAATTAGACAGACACACAATTTTTTAAAAATTGTTAAAATTGGGATGTCCTACGCAGTAGGACAGCCCAAACAATGAATGATATATGTAAGTATGAAATATGGGATAAATAAGATCGATGGACAAATTAATGAAAAATGAAACTTGCGGCTATACATGTCAGAATTGATAAAAGTTTAAAATTAGGCCGGGACCTAGGCCTATTACTCTAAAAGAATCCATTTTCAATTGTGGGGCGTGGTGACCTCGCCGGCAGCCCTACACAACGGGAGATCCTTTACAATGAGATATTATTTTTAAGGACCCCATGTAGCCACTCATGTCTGTATTCAAGGGTTGGTATGGAAGTTAGCCGTGTGAGGGCAGCCGAAGAGGTAGTGGTTGGCCTCACCAACCTCCCCACAAATACAAATATCGGTATGTTTTATCTTAAATCTGCAGAGGTACGACATAAACGGACCATGTCCGGTCAGAAACCAAACCAGACGACGATCCGATATAAGGGTACGAAAAGAAACTTTAGGGTAGAAGTCCCGAAACCTTAGGCCAGATGTAGAGCTATCATAGTGGGCCTGCCACCTCTCAAGTGTAAAATTCTTGAGGATTTTTTTAATATATGATAGTGGCGCCGGGACATTCAAAGCCTCACCATCGGTCGCCGCCTGTTTGGCATAGAGGTAAGCTGTCTCGTTGCCTATATCCCCCACGTGAGCCCGAACCCAGCTCAGGCCAACGGAATTAATTGAAGAAATTTCATTTTTAATTTGGAGTAAATAGGAAGACTTGCTGTTTGCTGAAGATAAGGCCTGAATGGAGCTTAGGCTATCGCTGAAAATATTTACTCTTTTATTGTTCTTGATCGCCCATTTAATTGCCAAATAAATGGCGGTTAATTCCGCCTGGAAGACCGAGTTAAAATTTTGGAGTTTAAATTTTTGGGCCTCGATCAAGTTTTTACCCTCAAATATACACACTGCGGCCCCGATACCGTCATCGATACCCGAGCCGTCGGTGTATATATCGAAGTCAGAATTTAGAATAGTGGGAGGGAATTTTTGAATAGTGGTCTTCGAATTTAACGTTAATGTTTGTCTATTGTAATTAATGTCTATCAGCGACAGCTGCAACTCGTGATCGGGTTGCCGCTTCTGATAATATGATATTTTTTATAGCGACAGCAAAGTCAGGTGGAGCGGGAGGATCCCACAAATAGCATTGAGGGAGTCAGTGGGGGAGGTCTTATAGGCACCAGAGATTTTTAAAAGATAAGGTGTTTGTATTGAACTTAATCTCTGGGCCTGAAGTTTTGTCAAATGACCCCCCAAACCCCAGCTCCATAAGTAATAATTTTCTCAACCACTGTTAAATATCAGATTTTGAGGAGTTGGGCCCTAACTCCCCAGGCACCACCTTTAACTCTTGCCAGGGACCCCCCAACAGCCAAACATCGATCTCGAATCATAGCAATATGCTCGCTCCACCCGAGTCGGATGTCGATCCTAACTCCCAGGTTGCCGTTCTACAATGCAGCTCAGTAAACAGATGCTCGACTTGATTTTTTTCTGAAGCAGCAAAAACTCTTGGGCGAAACCAAGTTGACGATAAAGCCAGTCAATAATAAAAGTTTTATTTCTCATGTATTGAATTTACTGAAAAGGAATCCTTGCAGGGGTGCCCATCCTCCTCAAGCCCAATGGCGCAAATCCCCCCCAAAAAAATTTTTCTATACCGCCCCCCCCCTCAAATCCAGCTAACCATATAACCTTTATTGGAATCTAAAATGTCCAACTGAATCCACACAAAGCTCTACATTTCGTATTTTGTAAATTAGTTAGAGATACATAAAATCAAGAGAAAAATTTGGATAAGATAAATAAAACCAGAACAGCTAGGAAAATGAACAGTTTATATTTATAACAGAAATTTCATGTATAAACAATGACATTACTTACACTTTGCAAATGAAAATAACTATAATATAATAAAAACAGTTGCTTTGAAAGATTCTGAATGTTATGAATAAAACAAATAATTTACTTTGACCTCTTGCATAACAATAATTTTTATATTCATAAAAAACTAAAATTGAGTGAATGGAAGAATAGAATATAAAAAAATGAACACATCAAAAAGATAAATAATTTGATAATCAGATATTGAAAAAACAAACTGTAGAAACAAAGTACATAGAGTTCTACTGTTCACATGCAGAAATCGCGAGAATCCAAGCGCTAGATAGCTTCGCCGCTGCAACAATCTCCGGTCGTTCAAGCGATTAGAAGGCGTTTGGAAAAACATAGGTTTCTTCTGCAGCGTTCACATGACACGCGTTTGGAAGCACGTTAGGGCTTTTTTATTCCCCTAGTCCAAGTTTCTATCTTCGCGATCGTTAAAGATAGAGTGAAAATTTCAACGGATTTGAAATCTGCGGAAAATTTTACACCAGATCGATACCTGAAATGTGATTTTATTTAAATAAATAATTTTTTCAACTGTAACTTTAATATTTTCGCGATACTCATTTGACGAATATATCCATTACGAACACAAAAGGGAGTATTAATCTCGTTTTTATAGAAAAGATATAACATGATTGGAGTATTTTGTCTTAATCCATTGCTTTATATTTATGGCCATTAAAAATAGAATGAGAAAGTTTAATCGTATTCGATTTATTGAAGAAATTTACCCTGCTTTCACACAAAACTTGTAAAAATGTGACAGTTTATAACTAAAGGGTATAGTGTGTAATTTTATTTCTGAAAATAACGAATACCGAATACTGCCCGTTCTAGTTTTCATGTGCGGTAAACGTCTTTAAAATAAAGCTTAAATTAAGTATTCAATTTAAAAGCCAAACTTTAGTTATTGTTTTGTGTCCTCAACGGGTGAAATGTGTAAGATAAATTTCAATTTTCATTCATTTTTCACATCCTCGTGTTACATTGAACTCGATATCAATTTTGAAAATGAACTTAAGTTACTGTGAGCTTGTTTTTCATAGAATTTATATTTTAATCTTGCAGTTTAGTGTTATTACTACTTTAATCGAAATTTTTATATTATATAAACGTGTAGACGCAAATTCTATTAGCAATCTCCTGGTTTTCGATAGGTATACTCTTTTTTGTTTTTCTTTGAGAATTTTTTTAGTTTTAACATAATTTTCTCGTTTCATCGTGGGGTTTAATCAAATTTTAGTTGAAATATTTCCCAGTTATTATTCCATTCGTGGTTCCATTTGTGCTACAAAACCCCTGAAAGAGGATAGGTTGGAGGGTTAGTTTTCGTTTCGGATAGTCGGAACTCAGGGAAAACTGTGTTTAAAAATTAAAAAAATAATTATTGTTATACATGTGTTATTTGTGCTGATACATTAAAATGTTTAGAGATAGGTTTTAAAAATATAGATTTATTTGAAGGAAAATTAAATAAAAATTAGCTATAGATTGTAAGAAACACGATCGATAAAACCTGCAAAAATAGCATAAAAAAGAAAGGTTATGACCAATGCCGGATTTTGTTTGCGTGTCATCTTTTTGATAGTACTTCGTAGACAATGTCGTATGAACAGAAATTCCGTTTCCAATTTCCTGGTTCTAGAAATGTAGTTTTTGGGGGATATATTTTTATTTTACACTGTCAATTTTAAAATTTTAAGGAAATTGTTTGGTCATTTTCCAGTTAGTTACGTTTTAATCAAAGTTTTATAGAAATATTCCAATTTTTCATACGCAGTTTCGCTTTTACTTAACGCTTAAACACATTACAAATGACTCATTTGCTAGCTTCTTGAGCCCAAAAAATCCCATGATCACCCCTTAACACAAAACAAATCCTTCTTATTATATTTATTGGTGAGTGAATCATCGACACTGGAGAGTGAAGGTTATAGGTTTTTTCCTCTAGTCTTGACAAAAAAAAACAAATACTTTAGGATTTTAGAGTTAATGAAATTGTTTAATACCACAATTTGAAGTACATAAAGCACTGTTTCTCTGATCCGTTGGCTGATACCGGTTCCTTGGTCCAAAATAATCCCGTCATTCGAAAAATTTTGAAAAACGTACGAAAAGCTAACGTTCAAAAATTTACGACCGAGGTTGATGGCATTGGCATTGCACTGGAACGCATAGTATACTATAAGTTGCGAAAGATTTACCTGTTTAGGTTGTCACTTCTGGTCAGCAAGTCGATTATATTGCATTTATTTATGAATAAAGATTGAAGTTCAAAAACACTTGATTCGCAGGCAATTAGGGAACAGATGTTTTACAAATCGAAAGAATATCAAATTTTTATGTCATTTTGAATATTTTTTTAGATTATTTTAGGCATTTTATTTATCATTTTTAAGCATTTCTAAGTTAACCAAATCCAGACTCTTGTGAATACAGAGAAATCAATTTTAGGTTTGGAAAAAAAGATTTTCATCCTATTTTTAATGGCTATAAAATTAAAACAGTTGATAAGAGGCAACAAAATATCTTATTAAAGTGACATTCCCTTTAAAAACAAGGCAATACTTCCGCTTACGCTTAGTATAAAAGCAATATCTTAAAAAAGATTAGTTGCGACAATTGACAAAAAAAATAACTTTTTCAAAGAAAATCATGTTTTTGGTATCGATCTGACGTAAAATTTTAAGCTGATTTGAAATCCATTGAAATTTTGACTATCTTTAACCATTCAAAAGATAGAAACTGATTAGGAGAATAAAAAACACAATTTAATGCATAACGGAAACTGACCTTGAAAAACGCCCAAGAGGTGTTCACATGATAGCGCTCGAAAATTCTTATCTAACGCGCGATGGAAAAAGTCCATGTGAACGGGGCCTAAAAACTAATGATATGAGTATTATCGTAATGTTTACATGAGTTGCGTAAGTATTCATAAAACCTTAAAAACTAAATTGTTTTATAATAGTAACAGAAATTCAGCTTTCTTATGCGGAGGGAAAAGAAAACATTCGAACACTCTTGGTTGAAAAAATCTAGAGTATGACCAGAAAATAAATTCTTTAAGCACAGGGATTTATGTACTATTTATAAGATTTTAACAGAAGAAGCTTTTTTCTCTGTGCACTTGATATGGCAAACTTTTCGATAATTTCTTCATTTGTGATTTTCTTGAGAATGTCATTCTCAGATGATAGTATCAATAAGCTTGACAACCAATCGTCCCCTAAGCTGCTTAACCTGTCCTTTACAATCTTTAAACGGCTCATCGTCCTTTCTGCTGAGCAACTTGTGACAGGTAACGATAAAAGGATACGATACAGCATGGTGAGTTGATGAAATGCTGATATATACTGCAGGCATCTGTAAGGCCTAATAAAGCCTCTTTTTACCCACTGATCAACAGACAAAAGCAATTAACTCATCATGGTCTGAATCTTCTTCCTCATCTCCATCTTTACGGACTTCAACTTCATTTTCACTTTCACCTCCTGAAACGTCAGATTCCCTGTCTGGTGTCCTATTTTTACACTTTTCTTTCTCTAAAAGCAGGTCGGAAATGTCAATTTCTGAGTGAGTAACTTTATGCACATTTGCAAAAGTTTCTAGTTCCTCTATCATTTGGTCACTATCAAGATCGTAAAACCCACATAAGTCTTTCACTGATGAAGAATCAGGCAATAATTTATATCCCTGCTTTTCTTTTTCTTTTGCAATTTTCAATATTCCTTCATGTGAAAGTACTGCCATTTGTGTAAAAAAATGTATCATTTAAAATTGTTATCATAGCATGAAACAGTAGTCTTTTAAACAAATTCAGAGATAGTCTAATTACTTATGAAAAAAATATGTATATATATATATATATATATATATATATATATATATATATATATATATATATATATATATATATATATATATATATATATATATATATAAAAAGGTTTCTTATTAAATAATTTTTTGCCCGAAAAATTTCCATCCTGAAATTCGAAAAAAAAAAACGCCCTGAAAAATTCCCCCCCCCCAAAAAAAAATCCGATGGCGCAACTTGCGCCATGATCCCCCTGTGGGCACCCCTGAATCCTTGAGAACATGTGGGGCCAGTTTCAAACATTTAATATCATAAAATAGTGTACAATTAGAAAGGAGATAAATAAACGTGACTCAACACTTGTTTAAATGAAAGGAAAGGATATTTAAATGTTTAAGAACTTCAATCTGCTGATTGATAATTGGCCCAATCTTCTGACAAGAGAATAGTTACACTGCTTAAGAAATACGAAAATTATTTTCTCCCGAAATTACCAATTGTCAGTGATATCTTCAAACTTAAACAACTCACTCTAACACATTAATTCTATCTAAATTAAAAATGCAGGAAAGAGAGGAATCTACCTTTTCTAAATAAATATTGCTTTAAAGTGAACTTTTAATTTAATCTTTAATTTAGTTAAAATTATACACCTCTTCAACGATAAAAATCAGACAAATCTCATAAGGTGACCTTTTTCATTCCATGTTTGTCCCGCACAAAACAGACAAAAAATATTTTAATTTCAACTTTTTTAACTAAATTTGTATGTCTTTTTTCTCTGATTTTTTTGGACCATATAATTTTGTTCTTGTAATTGAATATTTTTCTGCAGGAAAACAACAACTAAATAAATAAATAACGCTATAGGATGCAAAATAGATAAGAAAAAAATTATGAATATAATGGTATTACGGATTATAGTAATGTAATAAAGATTTCGTGTAATAAAAGAGGTTAGTTATTGTTTCAGTAAAAATGCTTCTATAAATAGAAAAACTTCGAGTCAACAGAGTTTGGGAAGTTCTAACTTAATTAAAACAGCAGTATTCTACCTAGACTTTGGAATACTTTCAACAATTACAATAATTTTTACATAACAAAGAAAAAATAAATTGCTAACAGTAGATTTTTCTCACTTGTTAGTTTGATGAGGTATCGATTCTTGAAATAGAACTAATTTCAAATTGGAGCAAACAAATCTGGATCGAACAACCAACCTCCTTGGCTACGGAAAATAGACTCTTTCGATAACGAAGGAGGAAATCACGTGCTTTAATTGGGGAAAGATTGCGTTACACTTTGCTTAGTTACTCAATTTTCTTTCTTTGAATACGATAATTACACAAATAACGTTCCCGTCAGAAGCGAAGGTGTACTTTTTGGCACCTGGGGCAAATCATGCTCGTGTCGCCATGTGCAATACAAAATTTAAATGCTTTAAATAAGAAAAAGTGTGCATGTTTGAGTACTGAAAAATGGATAAAATATGTCATTTAGTAGCGCATTAATTTGTTAATAAATTGATGTTCACACTGTTAATTTGTATTTCGCTATTGACTGCTAAAACGAATACGATTTCAGCACTCCGCCAATAAAAGTTCCAAAGAATAAATTCCGAATGAATTTTTGATAGTTGATTGTCAATACCAATTAGATTAAACGCCAAAACGGCGATAAACTACATTTTATGACAACCACGATCTGTATCATGAGAGCATTTGGACAGAAGCACAATCTTCGCAGATTGCCAGGTTTGTTTGTCACACTGGAAATTCCTCTTATACCAGGTTGGCGGCTTGGTGATTTAAATAAACGGCAGTTTTATTAACACTCTTAGCATTTGATTTCACCCGTATTCATGGGCATGCTAAAGGAAAGGGCTTACAGGGCTTAAGACCCTGCTCTTTTTCTCAGAATCAAAAGTGCACATTTCTAAGAATGTCTTAAAATTAGATTAAAATTTTGCATGATTTTTAAACCTTTAATACTCATATTGTTTAAAAACCTTAAATACACACACGGAACACCTTTTTTCATAGCCTTATAACCATATACCCTTTCATAGCCTTATAACCATGTACCCTTTCATAGCCAGTTAGTTCTTTGTAAGTTGAAACTGGAACTTTAGGTAGTAAAGGGGATGCAGCCCAGTTGGAAGAGGGAAGAGTTTACAAAACCGGACGATTGCGAGTTCGAAACTCGGTCCAGCCAAATATCGTGTGCACGAGGGCACTTTAAACCTTGTGACCTCAAATGCCCTCACGTTGGCGTGATGTGGAAGTTTGGAGAGGGCTGGCAGCTCAGGTGTTGTTTTCGTCGTCTGACCGTTCAAAATTACGAGGCCTTGGATCTTTGCATTCGGGATTGATGCCACACCGTAGTCAATAGCCCGTTGTGTTGCTGCAGTGCGACGTTAGTTAACTAACTACATTAGATAGCAAACTTTTTCCATATGCTCTGATGTATTTAGCTTTTCATAGATCGCTTTTAGTTATCATTTTTTAGTGTTCGCATAGTTGCGTGTATTTGTTCCAAAAAATGCACACAACTTTGCCCTCAGTCGAGAATATTTATCATTGATAAATTCTTGTGAAGGAGTTCAACTTTTCATCACTCATCTTGAAGATTATTTGAAAAAGTCTAAATGTTCAAATGAACTTAAGAGACAATGCATCTCAGAGTGCCCCCGTAGTTTTTATAAGTACACAAAACAAGTCAGAGTAGTTATACCAATGCTTGGAACTCTTCACGAATTTTAGTTTTCATTTTTTAAATTAAAAGATGAAACCCTGTTGATGTAATTTTGTATGATCAATAAGGTTTACACAGGGTTGATTTCTATCAAACATATTTTCATATCAGCGGAACTATCGTAAATGTAACGAGAGGTAAATGATACAAATTAGACCTACTTGGCATTAGGTTGTTTTGTAGTGTACGCTAGACACTATGACCGTAACAATCTCAAAACAATCATGCAAGAGAATGTGCTGTATTTTGTATTCAATAGGGTGGATTGGTACTAAAGGTATGTAACTAATGATGTGTTTACATCTACGTTCACTAACACGTCGTTGGCGAGAACCAACTTTCCTCATGAAAAAAAATTATCTTTCGTTGTCATAAGGAAAATTGTTGATTGCAAGTCGACTTTAAGAAGTGGTGCATATGCCTTATTTTTACCAGTCGCGTAGCGTCCAATGAAGTTTGGCATCCCAAATGATATAAATTAGACTTACTTGGCACCAAATTGTTTTGTAGTTTATATCAGAGACACTAACCATAACAATTAAAAGAAACAATCATGCAAGAGAATACTCAATATTTTATATTCAATAGGGAGGTTTGATATCAAAAGTTTGTAACTAATTACGTATTTACATCTACGTTCATCAACTCGTCATTGGCGAACACCCGACATTCCTCAGGAAAAAATACTCTTTCCCGTTAACGATAAGGAAAATTGTTGGTTGCCAGTCGACTTAAGTGGTGCATTTTGCCTTATTTTTACCAATCGCGAAGCGTCCATTGAAGTCTGACATCCCTTGATGAAAGAATATTTAGTCATCGACTGAATCAAGAAGATAGGAAATAGTTTATTTTTGACGCAAATCTTTCGGACATAAATTTCAATTGTACATTTTCCCCACACTCTATTATCGTGATTGTATACGGTCTCCTTGAGGCTCGTCCGCCTTGCTGTTCGGTGACGACATTAGAAATTTGCTCTCAAAAGTAATGTCGATAGAAAGCGTTATAGAAGTAAACTTTCCCTCGCATGCGGACTCTCCGAAGGCTCTTTCCATACTCTGAAAAGGAGAACGACACTCGAGACAAGACACCGCTTCAACTGAGAAACGATAAAGTAGCTCAGTTGGTTCGCAAAAAACCGTCCTCACGGGTCGAGGTCGGAGAGTGAACCTGCCTCCTGCAAATGATTCGACTGATTAAATGGCGTCGATTTCAACTGCGGTGACAGCCATCCGCATGGTCATGGAGATGACCACTTTGGTTAATCGCATCGGATCTAGAAAAGGATCCGTCTACGAGGAACAAATGGTAGTGATTAACTGCTACCAAAGATTAATCAAGTGTCACATTGAATTAGCGGAAGACACTCAAGGAGCTTGTAGGAGATGGAACAGGTTTCATTCTAGGAAAACTCTGAGGGATAAAAGCGCACAAGTGGACAGACTAATGCAGTTAATGTGCAGAGCACATCCGGTGGACTCATAGTCGCAGTAGAGACTGTGTTTGGAATTTTGTGTTTTTATCGCTTAGGTGATTTTAAGAAGTTTTAGAATGATAAAAGCAAGTGGACATGGGAGTTCAAGTCGGAACCGGTTTCTAAAGTTCTCGGCATCTCCTCGGAGGTGATTGCGGTGGATGGACATTTTGATGCTTTTCGACTTTCTTCTGTTTATCACACATCGCTTAGAATTGAATCAGTATTTCTAACTCATCAAAAGGCATGCATTGTCAAGAGATCTTTAGCTAAAAGGACTAGAAGATATTCAAACTTGATTTTGTGTGTAAAGATTAAAAGGGTTTTGCTCGAAAGCGAATAATTTCTACAAGAAAAATAAAAGCAATTGTAATTTGATCGCCGCATTCGAAAACTGATTTATTTTTAATTACGGATAGTGGTCCAAGATTTTAGTGACGTCATTCTTGGATACCTATGATGGTTTTTAAAAAGAGAGAAAATAAACACATTTTTTGTGTTTCACTGCACTTAAAGGTGTACCGACTTAAAGTGTACCACTTAAGGTGTACCACTTAAAGGTACCCCGAGCATTTGTGCTTGTTTTTTCATCAGTCATGAATAGACCGTTAGAAAAATCTAGTCATCAGAGGAAATCGGTTTCGTAAAGAGTCGAAAAACCATTGACAGGTGCTTGATGAAAGGCGTTCTTTGAGAAAATCAAATGATTGAGAGAAGGGAGCGGTTTGATGATATTTGCAGCTAATATCTCAGAACGGCCCTGGTTTTATTTATTATTTACTTATACGTGATTAAGTGGAATAACAGTTCGAATTTTAATTGGTGCCCAAATTTATACGCTGTTTATATAACCATCACTCGCTATAAATTAAGTATTTCAAATAAAACGGGAGACTGTATTTAACACATAACATAAAGTGGAGTTAAAATGTAAAAAATACCTCGGGACATGCGACCTTTATAAGAGTATCAAAGTTGTTTCATTATTTGAATATATGAGCTAGCACATACATATTTGTTTAATACACCTAAATTTGAGTCGTTTTGTGTTTGAATTTGTCCAGTTCCACAAAAAAAGTCGTAACTGTGCATAACTAACTCGATAAGAATATCATTTTCATACCGACAAAATTGCTTTCAAATTTCATTACACATGATAATACATTGCACAAATATGTCATATAATTTAGCATTCCACTCAAGCTCCAAGAACAGATCTGGTCACTTGATTCTTTGATGAAACCACTTTTTTGCTTTTATAAATATTTAAAGCACAAATTTATTAGAATATCTGCTAAATCAAATAATGTGTGTGTGTGTGTGTGTGTGTGTGTGTGTGTGTGTGTGTGTGTGTGTGTGTGTGTGTGTGTGTGTGTGTGTGTGTGTGTGTGTGTAAGTGCTACAATTTAAAAAAATGTTTCCAGAATTAAGTGGGGAATTATTTTCAGAAAATTGTAATTTTTTCACTATTTTTAAAGTCGGTCTTGTTCAAATCACATCAAAAACTTGATTGTTTAATATACAGAAAAGCACGAAGTGTCAAGTTTTAGATGTATTGCTTTTTGAATAAATAGTAGTATCACCTGAAATTGTGAGACTAAAACGACTATCCTGTGAGTACATTGTTTATTTTTAATATTTGTTCTCGTTATTTTTTCAAAAAAGGGCTAAGATTGTTAACCATAAATTGTAAGATACACAAAAAAGTGCAAGTGATTTCATGCCATTTAAAAAAGCTTTGAGTTTTAATTTGGTTATAACTGGGGAAATAAAGTAGACAGGTAGTTGAATTAACGTCGTACTGAAGCAACATAAGGCTACTGACGGTTCGAGATCTATCTCGAAGGGAAAGATCCGAGGACAACACCTCGTTATTTTGAACCACGGTCAGATGACGAGAGTAGTATATGGGGCGGTATAGCGCCGGAAGCGACGTCACACCACGTGACCGGAAGTGGGCGTGTCGCTATGACGTCATCGGAAGTGACGTCAGTAGTAAGGGCGCCACTACGAGGACAGGGACAAGATGGCCGCCGTTTGATAAGGAGTTGGGGTTGACTGCTGATAAGGAGTTGGGGAGGATTGCTGATAAGGAGAGGGTGATGTCTTGAGGTGGTGACGTCATTATAAAGATGACGTTGTTGTGTTGGATTTGCCATGGTAATGAATCACTTGTAGCTCCATCTGGTGGGGAAATGAGAAACCCTATTATTTTGAATTAAAAAGGAATTTCGTGGATTCGAACTGGAGACCATGGGATCTGTAGTCCAGTGCGCTATCCGTTAGGCTGTAAGAGAGTTAGCTATGTGTGGTGAATTAATGTAGTGTTTGCTTTCTCTTGGACTTTACTTTTTCTTAATACTAGAAATGAGTTATGGTAGACATGGACTTGGTTTTATTTTTCTGATGAATAATTAATTTTTATTTTCCAATTAGTTGTAATTGTATTGGGAAGTACTGGTAGCGCCATCTAGTGATTTTAAAAGAAGTTAATCTAAGGAACGAATTTATTTTTGTCATTAATTCTGGGAATGTGCTATTTTTAGAAATTGATTTGAACAATTGTGGTACAGCCATTTGGTGGTGGAAGAAGTAACAATTAGTTTTAAAAGATTTATTTTCTAGCTGTAGACTTGTAATTTTAACGTGATACTTTAGAATTAACTAGAGAATTTTTTTTAAGAAAATTTTATATAGACGCATTCGAACTCAGCAAAAGGTAATCGCTGTCGCCCGTTTTATACAAGCACTTTAACCGTTCGACCACGATCACCTAGTAATACCCTTTGCATTTAAGGTAGACTATCATTCTGAAATGTTATGGAAGAAAATATAGAAAAAATGCATGGTAAAAGGTTTGGTAGCAAATACATATATCTCTAATTAATGATCAATGGGAATAAAATAATAGGGAATATCAATTAACTAAGGTTTATACATTTCGTTAATGTGCATAGTATATGCAATCGCAAAGTATTAGATAGAAGCTTCTGGAACTGGTGACTAAGAAATAATAGTGGCCAATACATGAGTCGTCATGTTGTGTCCATAAGACAGTAAGATAACAGAGTTAAACACTGATTAGACAAATACATACTACCAAAGATTGGAACTTGTGACAATTTGACTAAAGTTTGTTTAGCACGTGTAAGGTCGAACAGGCGATAACAGAGTTTATAATACTGATTAGACAAATACATACTACCAAAGATTGAAAAGTCTAGAAGTCTCTGGAATTTGTGATAATTTAGCTAAGCATTGTTTAGCATGTGTAATGTTACTTAAGATAACAAAAGGAACGGAGTCACTTTTGGATGTGCCTTTTATACGTTGAACTACTGTGTGGTACGGTTATTCATACATGATGGAAAACACTCAAGTAGGTTACATTTTATTTCTTATTTTCATTTATTATAAATGAATTTCTATAAATCATAAACGTTTTTTATAATTTGTAAAAAATGCTAGTTTATTATGTTGTTTTGTTCCATTTTTTCCTTTAATGTACATATAGTACAAGTAATTTAATTTTAAGGATTCAAGTGATAGTGAATTTAATGATTGCCCTTGGCCCTATGATGAGGAAGTTACAGAAGCATTAGAAAAATTCTCTGAAGTTCGCGACGAATTTGAGAAGGAATTTGAAGACATCCAGGATGATATTGTGAGTTTAGATATCAATAACTACATACATTATAATTTAAAATTTTTGTAATTAATTTTATGAGTTGGTTATTGTTTTAAAATGACATTTGTACCATAGATTCTGAATCAAACGGATGAACAAACAGGGAGAGGTCGAAAACGCAATGATTCTCAAAATGATTTTCCAGAGGTGATATACATTTAAAAAACAGATATTTTATTGTGTTTTAAAATGTAATACTGATATAAACAAAACCTCTTTGTTGTTGTTAGGGTCCTAACAATATCAAGAAATCCCGGAGAGTGATTAATGATGGTGCCATTCCTGATCCTAGTAGTCGCATTGATATGCCGCCCACAGTATCCAACGCAAATGATGTCGAATTGGAGAGTATTCCAGATGGTGTAGAATCTGTATGAATTATTTTAATTTTTTATAAATGGATTGAAAGACTGATTGATTATATGATTTTGACTTATTTATACTGAACATTACACTATTACCTTTTATCTTAGAAGTTCTTTTCTTTCAGTTAATCAGAATCAACCGACGGTTTACAAAGAGGAATAAAAAGTACCAAGGGGAACAAATGTCCTACGATGTCACTATGGATTCTCGAATTTATACTACACATATATGGGGGAGTTTTCTGCAGACTATTTTAACCCTATTGCAAAATGTAATTTCAGAGGTTCTAAGGCTCGCTTCAGATGGTTTACAAGCCTCTGATTTGATTCGAGTATGCATGTTTTCATCCGCCTTAGATCGACCCATCAGCACAAGTTTAAGGACTATCAGTGACATGACGGAAGAAATAGTGTTGGATGCTATTGTTAAAGTCCTTCAAAGTAATGAAGGAATTCCACTCGACGAGTCTCTGCGTTTTGACGTGACAACAATCAGGAGACCATCCGGAAGAGGAAGGCGTTCGCTTCTGAATTTAAAAATCGATCTCCTGAAGAAACATAGCATGATCACAATTCCATCGGACAGTGACGGGTTATGCTGTGCACGGGCAATTGTGGTAGGACTTGCAGCTCTTCGTAAAGACCCGCGCTATGATTCCATTTGGAGAGGTGACAGAGCACTTCAGAAAAATTTAGCAAAGGAGTTGCATATCAATGCAGATGTCCCGTTAGGTTCCTGTGGTATACCAGAAATTAAAAAGTTTGAGGAGTACTTGAACATTCAAATACATGTTATCTCATCAGAAAATCTGAACAAGGTAACCAATTAGTATAGGGCAAAAAAAATGTTTGTTATCATGTTTTAAATTTTCGGAAATGTAATTTTATGATTTCGTTTTTCAGCTCATCTACAAAGGAATTCAAAAGCCCTTAAAAATTTTTCCTGTATCACCACAACGATCACTATGACCTCATTAAGAATATACGTGGATTTTTAGGCAAACATTTTTATTGTGACAGTTGTGATAAAGGCTATGAACACCAATGGAAACATCGTTGTTCTTCCAAATGCAACGAATGCTATGAGGAAACTTGTGTTCCTTCACTTTCAAAAACTTGTTCAAATTGCTTCCGCACATTTAAGTCAGACGATTGCTTTGCGAGGCATTTATCTGTGACAGGAAGAAAGGAACAATCGATTTGTTAACAGATGTTTCAATGCTTAAAATGCTATTCCCTAATTTTAAGAAAGGCCCGGACTCCAGAGCAACATATGCGTGGAGAATCAAAGTGTATTTCATGTAAACAATATGTGGACATGAAGTATCACCTTTGTTTTTTGACCCGTAAACCTTCTAAAACTTTCTCTGAAAAAATTATTTTCTTTGACTTTGAAGCTATGCAGGAAACAGGAACACACGTTGTAAATTTTGCTGTAGCACAGTACAACGACGGGACCGAACACGTGTTTCAAGGGAAAGAAGCACTGTCAGATTTTTGCGACTTCCTATTCTCTGTGAAACGTGAAAGTTTCACGGCTATTGCCCATAACTTAAAAGGTTACGATGGACAGTTTATACTTTCGCACCTCTTGAATCAGGGGATAAAGCCACATGTTATTTTTAGTGGTTCCCTCATTATGTCATTAGAAATTTCACAATTTAAAATTCGTCTTATTGATTCATTAAATTTTTTACCCATGCCTTTATCTAAGTTCCCAAAAACGTTTGACCAAACAGAATTAACTAAAGGTTATTTTCCTCACCTCTTCAACACCGAAAATAATCAAAATTATGTGGGTCAATTACCTGATAGCAAAGCTTACGGACATGATTTCATGAGCCCTTCTGAGCGGCCAAAGTTCTTGGAGTATGAAGAGAGGAAATTGGAGCCTTTTGATTTCCGAAAAGAAATTTATGAATACTGCAAGTACGTTATTTTCTTGTTATTTTGGTTTCTTCACGAAATCATTTTTTTTTGTGATGAACATGTTTGTGATTAGATTTTAAAATGTATTTTTTCTAGGTCTGATGTAGATATTCTTAGAAGGTGTTGCCTTCAGTTCCGATCCCAGTTCATTGAAATCAATTCTGTAGATCCCTTTGCATACACCACCATTGCCTCAGCCTGTATGGCTGTATACAGAAGTCATCACATACCTAGCATGATGATACCTATGATTCCAGTTCAAGAGTATGTGAATAACACCAATTATAGCAGAATGGCAATGGAGTGGCTTTTGTACATGGAACGGTCAACTGGGGAAAACATCGAGCATGCGTTGAAAGGACAAGGGGAGAGAAAAGTGGAAGGGGTATCCGTCGATGGATATTGTGAAGCTTCAAGAACTGTGTACCAATTTTAAGGTCGCAGTGGTCAAATGTCAAAGTAAAACAGAGTTTTTACAACAAACGGACAAAACAAATGTATATTTAGCAGCGTTTACGACAGCTCACGCCCGACTGAAGCTATATTTAGAGATGGAGAAGTTGGGTAAAAGAGTTTTGTACTATGATACTGATAGTCTCATTTATACAGTTGATGATGATGATAACTACATGTCCCCACTGTCGGACTATCTTGGCGGTTTTACAGATGAACTTTCTGGAGACACAATTACTAAATTCGTCTCAGGTATGTATCATTATACAGAGAGAGAGCTATTTTGCCTAAAAGTTTGATTCGATTGACTTATTTTTTTGTGTGTTTTACAGGTGGAGCCAAGAATTACGCCTATGAGACCGCATCGGGGAGTTCCGTATGTAAAATTCGAGGATTTACTCTGAATTATGTAAACAGCATCCAGCTAAACTTCAATTCCGTCTTAGAATTAGTGAAATCCAAAAGTCCTGAAGCAGTCATTACTGTCGAGAATCCTCGGAAAATTGTGCGGGAACCAAAGAGAGGCACAGTAGTCAACCGCGAAGAGAAAAAACGATACCGACAGGTATACGACAAACGAGTTTTGTTAGATAATTTTGATACGCTGCCATATGGTTTTTAAAATTAAAATAAAGTGTGTATTTAAAAAAAGATGTGTATTTAAATTTGTTATATAATCTATATTTGTAATTAGTTTGTATATTTTGTACATAATAATTATTTATATATTAAAATTTAGAATATTTTGCCTAATATGTTTAACATAAATAATTATTGTCTTAAAAAATAGAAGTGTATTAAATTTGGCTTCTTAAGTGCTTTTATTTTTTACAATTTTATATTTATGAGTATTTAATTTTTACAATTTTGACAAAAGATGAAAAAGCTTGCCACCTTTTCCCTATAAAAGACAAGGTTTTTTAAAAAATGTGATCAGTTAACATGGCGCTTTTAAAGTTGAAACACCCTTTTACTATGTTGGTAGCAGGCCCAACTGGCTGTGGCAAAACTTATTTTGTGAAGAATATCATTGAGCAGAAAATTATCGATAATTTCCCTAATAAGGTACTCAGGTGTTACGGGGCATATCAAAATTTGTATAATCAAATGCCAAAGGTTCAGTTTCACGAAGGACTGTCAGCTGTTTTAAACACTGTTTCGGATGCTTTAATTGTGATTGACGATTTAATGACAGAATTAGGTAACGATACCAAGCTGACTAAGCTATTCACAAAGGGAAGTCACCATAGAAATTTAAGCATAGTATTTATTGTACAAAATGTGTTCCACAAATCTTCTCAGCTGAGGGATATTTCCTTAAATAGTCATTATTTGGTGCTATTCAAAAACCCTAGGGACAGATCCCAAATTACCCATTTAGGTAGACAGTTGTACCCCTCAAACAGTAAATTTTTCCAAGAAGTATTTTAAGATGCAACTCGCAAACCGTACGGTTTTCTATTAGTTGACTTAAAGCCAGATACAGATGACACATGGCGTTTACGCACTGGTCTCTTTACTGAAGATACCTTTTATCTCTACCAACCCCGCTAATCGCAAATTCATGAACAGGCAAACCAGAAATGAATCACAAGTAGCCAGTCAGATAATCACTCTAATGATTGACTTAAAGCCTGGCGCTATGAACAGGTCTGCTTACAAAAGGATACATTTTATCTCTTCCAAACAGAAATGAATCAGCCTGGAACAATTTTCGATTTAGTTAGCATATAAATACCTTTGCTTTGTATGTGTGATTATCATTTGTTATCAACATGACAAAGTGTACACAACGTCAGTTAGAGCAGCTTAGACTTGTGTTAAAAAGCAAAGCAAAATCTTCTCTTATGCGAAAGTGTTCTATCAATACTATAAAGTCTATATGTGAGTGTGCGTTAAATATATTGAAAGGTAACGTTCCAATAACAAAATATAGAAAACACAAGCTTGCTCCTTATAAAAGAAGTATTAGAAACTTAGCGGATAAAAGAGTGCCTTTGTACAAAAAGCGTAAAATACTCGTTTCACAAAAAAGGCGAAGGAATTTTAAGTATTTTATTACCAGCAGCTATTTCAGTGATAGGCTCACTTATCCATGGAGCACAGTAAGAAATTAATTATTGTGCCTGAAGACAGGCTTCCCGCTTTTGTGAGCGAACATTTGTCCGAACTGGACAGAAAAATGCACGATATACTGAGACAAAAAATGTAAGCGACAACGACGAGGCCCTTCTCTATGTACAAATTTTGCAAAATTATGTAAAGTTTCCATCACCCAATCAGACAGCTAAAACACCAGAAAAGGTTAAGCAAAATGAAGAAATAGAGCAGCCAACCGACTTTTCAGATAATGTTTTACCATTAAAGATTGAGGAAAAAGACACTATTTTGGAAAGTGTTCTGAAAACAGTACCAATTAGAAAGAAATAGGTTGCTAAAGAAATTTATGATTTTTTAAAGAATAGGCAAGGCTCGTTAAAGTGGCATCTCAAATGTTGTGCTCGCACAAAGGAAAACGGAGCTAGACTAAATTAATGCGTATGGCAGGCAGATTTTCGTGACTCAACTTTACACTGAGATTGCTGTTAGATGTCTGGAAAGGTACCCCGTTTCTGCCTCTTCATAAACTTTATTTACAAAATATATACACAAGAAGTTCTTACAACATTGTTTCGGAACTGTTACAAATCGACTACATCACTTGCGAGTCGTTGCCAATCTTATAAAACTTAATTATCATCGAATAAATGTAAACACAAAATTGGTGGTGCTGCTTAACCCTCTGACAGCCATATGCATCTCAAGAGCATGTCCTCAGAAATCCAAAACGCCCAAGTATCATTAGTTCAATCGCCAATATTTCTTCCCCTTTGTTTACAACTTATTTTACACCTTATCGGGGGACCCGGGACCGAAAACCGAGCTTGTTTTCATGGGGGATCGTCATATGGAAAGTGCTCTTTTCAACTTATAAGTTGATCTTAGAATTATATATATTATACATGTTGCTGTTTGCTGATGTTCAGCATTCATTACATAATATTTTTTAAACTCAAAGAAAACACGAATAGAAAATTGCCAAATTGTTAGAAAGAACAATTTTATCTATTCATAAGAATAATTTTCTTTTAACGAAATATAGCGCAAAAGTAAAGCAATGTGCAATTACTTATAATAAAACAAGGAAAATATTTTCAATTTTAGAACACATTAGTTTACGTTCAGTTTTAAGTACATATTTTTCTTTAAATGTTTTAAAAGAGCAATTTGATTTCTTTATTTCCCTCTCACCTCTTTTATTTCAAATCTCTTGCAACTGGAATACACAAGGTATACTTTTTCTGTTCTTTTATCGGCAATTAATTTGTAATTTCTTACCAGCAGTGTATCAAAAATTCATGATAATTTTTAAAGTTATAATATATCTTTTGTTTGCAATTGATGTTTAAAAATGTTTTTCGGAAATATAATACAAAGTGATGAAAGTGGTTATATTTCAATAATTCTACCTTATAAATAGAATCTCAAAACAGCTTGAATTTTTTGATAATGGTTTCTTTTAAAATTGTAGACCAAAAGCATTTTGGTACATCAATAAATCAGTCACTAGAATTCCGTCACAATTATATCCCTGAAATGTACATTTTAGCCGTTTGGGGGAACTTTAAAAAATATGCGCCTTTTCCTTAAAACACTAAGATAGGTAGGTGTCAGGAATCTACAGGAAAATCTACCCGATTTTCTCTATTCCACTAAAAATGTGATTCGCAAGAGTTCCATCATATTTTCCTTCCAAATAATAGATATGAGAAAATAATTCACGAAGAAAACAAAATTTTTCGTACCGATTTCATTTAATTTATTAGAACAACCATTGTATTCGGCTGATGCCAAAACAAAACCAACAAAAACTCGTTAAAACAAATAACACAAATTATTAAACTAGTCTGAGGAAAATAAAATAATCTGGTGGTTCATCACATCCTCCCACCTTTTTATGAATGGAAATTTAATAAAAACATTTAATTTAGCACCACTACCAAACCTCGTCTGACGCTTAGCTAGTCCGACCATTTTGTTAGGTTTTGTCCTCTTGACTATCTTCCTGTTCATTCTCCCTTTGGTTAACTTTCAAACTATCAGGAATCATCTCTAAGGGATACAACCGTTGAACAGGTCGAAGTATTTCTCCGTGCATAGTCTTCAGCCGAGCAACTCTAATTTCACCATCCTTTCCTGGATACAATTCGAGAATTCTTGCGAGTGGCCATGATAATCGTTTAGAGTTATCCCACAAGAACAATCTGATCCAACTGGAGATTAGTGGGACATTTGTTACTTGAGTAATGTGTCAGTTGCCCTAAATATTCAGTCCTAAATCTCTTTCTGAGGTCTTTTAATTTGTCTATAACAATAAAGTTTATTCAAACTGGAGGAGTAAAGAAGTTCTAAGTCTATACAGCTGTCTTTTACCTCCTGTGGAAACAATGACGGTGTCAACAGTTGTAAATCTTCAACATCTTCAGAGAGATAGGTTAAAGGTCAATGATTTATAACATTTTCTGCTTGGCATAGAACAGTAACAAGCTCATCATGGGTCAGTCGAGCTTTCCCCAGAACTCTTTTAAGTATATCTTTTGTCGTGCCAATCAGGCTTTCCCACCAGGTGGCTGTAGGAGGGTTAAAGATCCATTGGCTGTGCTGGGCTAATGATACTTTGATCCTTTCTCAATTTATACTTCATAGAGCGTTATTCGCTCCTACCTGGTTAATTCCGTTATCAGAATAAACAATGACCGGTCTGGCTCTTCTAGCTACAAATCTTCTAAAATCCAAAAGAAAGCTATCTGTACTCAAAGATAACACTAATTCGATGTGTACTGCTCTAATCACCGCACAAGTGAAAAACCAGGCCTTCTCTCCCGTTCGTAAGTACAACGGACCTCCCAAGTCAATGCCTATTATCTGGAAGACAGCAGCATCTTTGGCTCAGTTCCCAAGTAATGGTGCTGGTATAACTTCAGTCCTTGAAGCATTGAATCTTCTGCAATTTCTACATTCTCTTAGAGCTTGTCGAATTGTTCGTCTGCACTGCAAAATCCAATATCTTTCTCTTAACCGTGACATCAGAGTATGCACTCCAGTGTACTTTTGTGTTCTAAAATAAGCAGTTTAACGGCAGGATGTTTACTAGGCAACAATATTGAACTTTTAAAAGTATTGGTATCTTCTCTTTGTACAAGACGAGTTGTAGTACGGATTAAACCATCTGCATCTAAATTTGGTTGCAAAAATTTCAGAGCATCATTCTTAATCGTTCCAAATGCTTCACGTTGTATTAGCTTCAGTAGCGTTATTTCAGCCGTTTCTAATTCCACAACAGTAAAGGCAGATACATTACGGTCTAACGAAGTCTTTTTTGCATTATCTACAAAGTGTTTCATCCAAGCAATGGTTCTAACTATTTTCAAGTATGATGAAAATCTAACAATACCAAGGTATTTCCTTTTCGATGCTGACTGCTACTGTCTTTTTCCTTTCCTGAGAAATTTCATCATTCTTAATTGCGACCTCGGAACGAGGCCAATTTTCTTCGTTAAATTTTAACCAAGATAGTCCTTCCCATCATCTAGATTCAATTAATCTCTTCGCTGTACAACCTCTAGATGGTAGATCGGCAGGATTTTCTTGGCCAGGAATATATATGTCTCCAGTTTTCCCATTTCGTTAGCTTTCTAACTTCATCAACTCTGTTTTTAAGGAATACAGCCCACTGCTCATCATGCTTGATCCAGTACAATGCGGTAGAGGAATCAGTCCAGTAAAACTCCTCAAACTCATAATCTTTCAAGCTCCCTTTAACAAAATCTGTCAAACGAGCACCAATGCAACATGCCATAAGCTCTAACCGGGGTATATGGTAATTTTCTTCAATGGAGCTATTCTACTTTTTGCCATAAGCAACTGGACTGATATATTCTGACCTATTTCCCAGTGTAAAAACACAGCTGATGCATAGGCCATGGAAGACGCATCACAGAAAGTGTGCAAGGAGATCTTCAATTTGGTAATAAGATGAACACATCTAAGTATTTTTACTTCAGCTAGAAACTTCTGGTCATCAAGCCATTTCAAAAATGTCTTTGAAACTTCTTCAGGGACTTCTGCATCCCAACTAAGTTTAGATTTCCAACTCTTTTGCAACAAGATTTTGGGACACTAAGGTACAGGACAAACTATACCCAGAGGATCAAATATTTGCTGCCCAATGGAAAGTATAATTCTCCTACTAATTGGTCCATCAGGTTTTTGGATACGGCATGTGTCACAAAACAGAACATCATCTTCCTTGTCCCACGAAAGTCCTAACACAGGAGTCGGATCACATTTTAGGAGACTGATTCAGGTTTGAATGCTCCCATCCCCGCAAGTCAAATTTTGCTTCTGCCATCATCTGGGTTGACAACTGAATGAAAATTTTCAATTCTGTTTCTGAATCCACAGTTGTCGACATAAAAGGCACCTTTTGGTTTTTCTGTGACCTCTGAGTATACAGCCGATGACTATTGAGTTAAATGATGTTTTACCACAGCTCCAAGAAGATAGGGACCGCAATTCAAACCAAAAACTACTGTACAGTGCTGAAATGCCTTCACAGTATTCATACCCTCATCTTCCCACCAGAGAAACTTGAGAAAATGTCGGTCTTCAACATCCACAGATATTTGTAGAAAGGCTTTCTTAATGTCTGGAATGACGCCAATCTTCTCACGAAATTTCAGAAGAATTGATGGAATCAACTCTAAAATGTTTGGGCCTTTTTCTAAACAGTCATTCAAAGACAAGTTCCCTTTCTGCTTAGAAGACGCATCAAAGACTGGACGTACTGGAGTTGTAGATTGAATCTTGAACACTCCTCTATGTGGCAAAAAATATCCTCAATCCAAAGAAGTCTCGATAATTATTCCATCATCTTGTCAGCCTTTAAAAACCTTGTCGTAATCCAGGGATTTTCCTTCCTTTTGAAGTTTTGAAGTAGTGGAATATAATCGTTTCTCAGCAATTTCTAGGTTTTTCGGTAACCCTTCTGGATCATACATCCACGGGAGTCATACAGAGTAATGTCCTGCGTTTATACAGACTATCTTTAAAATACTTTTCAACTGCAGCTTCAATTTCTCCTCTGGACTGAGTTTCGCAAGGGTCTGTGATACCAATGTTTTCAAGCTTCCATAAATCCGTTATATCATTGCTCTGTATCAAAAGTGAGATCAAGTCCGAACCGTAAGAGTCCTGTTCTGAATTACCCGATGATTTCCCCATTATCATCCAACCAAGATGAGTGCACTGCAAATAATCCCCACTCAAGCTGACGTATTTCTCCGGTGTACAGCAAACCAGCAAAGTCGGAGCCTATGAGTATCTCAATTGGTGGTTGACCATGTCCGACATCTGCCAACTGAATACACATTTTTTGGGCAATCTCTGAACACTTTTTATTGTTAAGCCTAGGTATAGAACCACAAATAACCGGTTGGTCCAACGCTTGGATTTCAACTGAATTATTACCATGGAGGCTTCTTAGAACTACATTATAGCACGCATGCTCTTTTCTTTCAGCATGCCCCCCAAAACTACTTGGGTTTACTGTTCTTTAGAAACTCGTACATTTTCATCTCTTGAGCTGTGTTACTTAATTTATAAGAACGTTGTGAGTCCGTATCTATTAAAGCTCTTGCAGTCTTTTCCTTTCCTTGAAAGGACAATCTAACAAGTAATGTTTGTAAAAACACTTCAGCATGGCTCTGATTGGATAAAGTGGTGTCCACTGTCTCTTTTATTTTAATCTCTGAATTTTTCTTACCTAATTCGGGACACATAATTACACAATGTTTCTTTCCACAAACTGCTCAACTTACATTGGATTTACAATTCAGCGATCGGTGCCGAACCTTTAGATAGGAAAAAACACTTATTCTTCTTTAAAATATTTGTTTTTTCTTCTAAGGGTAGCTTCTGTCCCCTGAAACAATCTATGAAGTCGTATGTCTTCCCACAAAATTGACATACAGGAATCGACCGGTTTTTTGCACTTACAATCAAATCATTTGCTGTTGGGGTAGAATTTTCTGACTCTTTAAATGTCTGTACTCGTATAATTTTCTTTGAGTTTAAATCCTGTTTTAGCCATAAAAATTCTTTCTTCTCCTTCCACTTCATTTCTTAAAAATAACAATAGCTGTTTCAATTTATCATTATATTTATTGTCTTCCGATGCCAGTAATGGACTCACCACGTCAGTGCTTAGCCCCTCTGTCGTGCTGGACTTCACTGGTCTTAAGTATTTAGGGTTAGTGCAGCTAGGGATGCCCTGGGTTAACTGGCAGATTCACATCCCGATACCATAGCACTATATCATGGAGGTATCTTAAAGTGTGTTCAGATCCAGCAAACCATTTCCCCTTGTTGGACTCTGGTGAGTATGGGTTCACCATGAAGAAGATAATTATTTAATCTATGGATTCAAAATTTTCTTTCTGCCCTAGAAGAGGCCTAAATCCCTCTAACAACAATACTTGCTAAATACTTAAATTTTTATTAATGAGTAATCCTGAAGGGAAACTTGCAACCTCTTCACTATCTTTTCATAGAAACTATCTGCATATCAATCTGAGCAACTATTGAAATTAAACCAAATTGGCGAACTGAAAGTTAATGTAACTCCACATAGAACTCTAAATTTTAGTCGTGGAGTTGTATCTGAATCTGATCTTTTTAATATTTCTGAACAGGAGTTTATCGAAGAATTGAAATCTCAACGTGTTTGTTCAGCCAAACACATCTGCATCTGACGAGATGACTAAAATATTAACACAAAACATGTAATACTAACATTCAACACACTAAACATGCCCACATCTATTTAAGCAGGATACTTAAATTGCAGCGTTAGACCATTCATTCCAAATCCCCAAAGATGCTTTAAGTGTAAGAGGTTTGGACATTCCCAGGCTTTATGCCGATCACCTGCAATTTGTGCCAGATGCTCAAGACCCGAACATGGCGAAAGCTGCTCTGATGAACCTGTATGCTTTAATTGTAAGGGAAATCATCCTACTTACTCCAGGTCTTGTCCTCAATGGAAAAAAGAAAAAGAAAGCCAAAGCATAAAGATAAAACAATAGATTTCATATCTTGAAGCAAAATATTAGTAGAAAGTCAGACACCAAGAGCAAATATTTCATACACATCTAATTAAAACGATGAAATCTGTTGCTATCCAAATAGATACCATTCCCAATGAAGAAATTGAAAATACAATTGTGCAAAACAAAGAAACAATCGTCCAAGAAAAAGATGCCATCATTAAAAAATCAACAAAAGCAAACATTTCCAAACCATGTGGTCCTAATCTTAAACACACTTCTAAAACAAAATCACAAATGAAATTACATGCTATAAAATCTAATAGAATCGATGAAAAATATTGGCAGACCTATTCTTTATCTGACTCATCTTGAGAGAAAATGGAAATAGACAAAAATAAAAAGAGAAGGCTCAAACGCAAAAAATCTGAAAGAATATCATAATTATTCAAATATCTTGGAATTGCTAAGGCTACCGTAACCATGTTGAGAATGAAGGCTTTGATTGATTTTATTGATACTGTATGTCTTGGTCTTCAGGAAACTTTTAACAGCAGCATTATGCACAAAAATTGGAAGATTTTAATATCGCTGCAAGAGATAATTTAAAAAACAATCATGCTAGTGGTGGTATAGTGCTTCTGACTTGTCTGGATTGTCCATCATCGACTGTTCAAATTTCACTTTCAAAATTTTATGCATTTTTCATTTTGTACATATGTAAATTAAATTCTTAAGTATCATTAGTTATGCCTAAGATGATGATCTTGTTTTTATTATCTGACTTTAAATATTTTTATTCTCATCTACACATTTTACATGTTAAATCTTTGTCTTGGACTTAATTTTTAAATATATTCTACTTTTATTGGGTTATATTCTGTCTTGTGTTTGGCGCAGCTTGTCCACTTTTGGACCTTGCACCATAAAACCCCAACATCCAATCCGTAACACTCACAAATTAAGCCTTATATCCTGGTTTAGAAAGGTAAGATGTATTCTGTCAAAACATTTTGTTCAATGTGTGGACTGGTATCATCTATAAAAGTCAGTATCTGCTGATAAAATGGGACACTTGTTTTAAATGAGCAGACATATTTCTTGGTCAGTTGTCATTGTCATCCCAACATGAGATCTAACCGTTAGGGACACACATCCCTTTCATCCCCAAAGAGGAGAGATAAATATTTCCCATGAGAAACTAAATTTGTTTAATAAAAACACATACACCAAGCCTGCTTGACCCCTCGGAACCCTTTAAAATTTTTATGGTAGGACCCAGGACCCCCAAACATAAGGGATAAATATGTAAATAATATGAGTAACCAAATATGCAGAGTGGTTTTATCTGTCTTAAGTTCCTTATCAGAAGGGTCACAAAGTTCTAGAGAACCAGAACTCTTTGGGTCCAAATATTTTTATAGTTGGGTCCCAACCCTCTCTCCAACATAAGATAATATTAACAATGTACTGATAATATAAATGATGATTTATATAAACAAAATAAAGAGTTCCAAAACATTTATGATGAAGCAAATATTTTTTCCAAGTTGGAACCCAGTGCATCCCAATCAATACAATTATCTTTAGTGTTCTCAAAGTAGGGAGGACAGTAATTGTCAGTTTTAAAGTAGAAGCAAATTTTTAAACTGATTTGTATTGCCCCAGGTTATTTCATTTTCAGTTTTAAACTTAAAAGGCAAAAAGAAATTTAAAGTGGTTTGAATCAATGTTTTTAAATAAAAATCACTCGATTTAAATCGGCACACCCTGTCAGGAGGTGAAAAGAAATGTACAGGTCATTAAGCATTTCTTGAAATGCAAGAAAGAACCAATAAATTTGGACAGCTGCCACCACATTCAGTGCACTAACACTATGTTATTTTTTAGGGTAAGCAGCTAAAACCAGGGGCGTATTTAGGCTGGTGCAACCGGTGCTCCGCACCGGGCCCCCCGAAGACAGGGGACACGCCGAACCCCAATAAAGGTAGTATTCCTGTTCAAAAAGATTTTGAAGGTACCAGGGGGAAAAAATTCTGTAACAAATTAACACGTCAACCGAATATTTAATTAAGGTTATTCCTTATTATTGCTGCAATTACATGTGAGAGAATTATTTGGAAAAAACCAAATATACTGGCGGGACAGTGGTTGAGTGAGGGGATTCAGCGTCGTCTGTATGTTTACGCACTCAGCTGAGCGACTTGTCCAACCACGATGCGCATGCGGTGCTGCCAGCTCTAGCTTCCATGCCTACCACCCTCAGAGGCACTACTCTGTTCCAAGTCCATACAAGTTAGTCAATAGTTTCAGTTAATATTTGTTGATGCTGATGCATCTGAATGAACTGTCGACTTGCCTTTGGTAAATTGTTTGTTATTGACTGTAACTGCTTTTGAAATATATTTGTAATGAAGCGCACATATCAAAGTGATTTTTAAAAAAGGCGAAAAGAAAAGATGAACAAGCAGGTAAATGTTCTGCTTCTCTTTTGGCGTGGTTGACCCAACCCACTGCTACAACTTCTGATGACATTGTGGAAACTACAAGTTTTAACTGGTAAGAATTAACACTCATATAGATACTAAAAATGGGGATTGTAAAAAACCCTTTTTTCCGTCCTTTAGCCCAGCCCTAAGAAGTACTAAGCATTTCTTGGGGATCAACAAATCATGTAGCATGTTACTTTGTTTTGTTCGTCCAAGCAAATGCAAATCGACAGTTATTTTAATTATTTCTGATTCTGAGAAGGATGAGAGTTTTGGCATGAGTCAAAACCTACAACAATTAAATGCAAATGTTATACATAAAGATCAGTGCCTACCTGAGATTCAACTGGCAAACGCTACTGTTGAGGAGATTGGAGATAAAATCCAAGTGAGTACTGACGGTAGTATAAAAAATAATTAAACAATCCTTATGCATTTCTTCTACATTTCTATTTTATCTTAACAATAACATTTTTATTAATAGATTACTGTATCAAAATAATAAACCATAAATAATAAAATGAAACCAAGCAGTACAAATAGTTGCTACTCGATTTACATACACAACTTGATCATCGTGTGATGTGGTAGAAAATGCTTCCCATGGAGAAAAAGTCTGACTTTCCTAACTCCGTTACCGACACAGACGAAAAAGTGTATTATTGCTTCAGGACCTCCTGGACCATTTCCGAGTGACAAACAGAATGGAAGATCCTTTTCCATATTGTTTCCATATCCTTTTCCATATAATTACTATACTTTTGAAACGAGATCCGGTCTAAGACTCAACAGATCTATGTTGTGTTACTCTTCCACTTTCGATTGTGTTTGTTGCCAACCATGCTGGTTATTTCCTCAAAAAGGAACTTCAGGAATCAGTAATCCGTGGGTAACCAGTTTGCGTGATTGGAGGCATCTAACAGAACGAATTAAGACACACGAGAATTCACAAAAACATACTAATTCTTGTGTGGAACATGAGCAGTGGAGAAATCATGGTGCTGTAGATGAGGTTTTAATTAAAATATTGAAAGATGAGCGGAACTTTTGTAGAAATGTTGTGAAAAGGGTTATTGATGTCTCATTCATGTTAGCCACATGCAACCTTCCATTCCGTGGAAAAAGTGCAAACATGGATGACTCAAACAAAGGGAACTTTCTTTCAATTATTGAACTTCTCTCTGAGTATGACCTGTTTTGAAAGAACTATTACAAAAGTCTAATTATTCTTGAGCCCTACTATTCAAAATGAAGTTATACCTTTATTAGCTGATGAAGTTCTGAATGAAATTGTATCAGAAATAAGAAGTGCGCCATTCTTTTCAATAATTATGAACACAACACAAGATAGGCTGTAGCAACTGATCAGTTGAGCAAAGTTTTCCGCTATGTTACAGTAATTAGTGATGAAAATGGAAAACCTTGTGAAATAAAGATATGTGAATTGCATTTACTTCTTTTCCAGCAGTAAAAGATCAGACAGCTTCTGGACTTGCAGAACAAATCATCAAATCTATTACGGAAAAAGGTCTAGATATAATGAAATACCGAGGTCAAGGATTTGATGGAATTGCCGTAATGAGTGGAGCGTACAATTGGGTTGAACAAAGAATAAAACAAATCGCACCCCATGCTTATTTTGTCCATTGCGCCAGCCATAACCTGAATTTAGTTCTTAAAGATGCAGTAGAGGTCAATTGATAGGCAATTTTTAGAAATGATTCAAAATTATAGCTTTTTGGACTTAGATTGTACGGGGGAAATTTCAGAGCTTGTTCAGAATCAACATCAATTGTTACTTTGAAAACACTTAATCCTACTTACTGGGCAGGGAAGTATAATGCTGTGCATGCTCTTAAAAAAGACTCAATGACATTTTGAAAGCTTTATCTCTTATAATATTGAACAGCAAAAATTTGAGGGAAAGAAAGAAGCTATTGGCCCTGAAGAAAACACTCGAATCCTTCAGATTTGTTTAACTGTTGGTAATTCAGTGTAAAATTTTAGAAAATATAAATATTTCCTCAAAATCACTACAAACAGAATCTCTAGATAGAAATGCCGCATATGACCTTATGGGTAATGCTCTTATAGAGATAAATGACCTTCGAGGATCTTCTGATTTATTAGTTGGGAAGAGGCAGCCAAAATCTGCTCAAAATGGAGAATATCGACTCAGTTTTCCAACAAGCAGGGGTGCCCACAGGGGGGATCATGGCGCAAGTTGCGCCATCAGAATTTTTTTGGGGGGGAGGGGATTTTTTTGGGGAGGGGATTTTTTCAGGGCGTTTTTTTGGGAATTTTCAGGGTGGAAATTTTTCAGGCAAAAATTATTTAATAAGAAACCTTTATATATATATATATATATATATATACTGCTGGCCACCCAAATTGCAACACCAAGAAAGACAAGAGATATCACAACAAAATTTATTTTGTAGATAACATGTTGACCAAGTATCAAATGATTAAATTTATAGACTTCTGTGAAGTGTGGTTCCTGCCAAAATCAGTAGCCAGAGTAGCCGCCATTGTTGGAGATCACCGCTGCCACACGCCTCGGCATTGATTCAAAGAGACTTTGGATGTGTTCTTGGGGTACAGCAGACCAAGCAGCTTCCACACGTTGCCAAAGTTGATCTGGTGTGGGAGCTGGGGACGTATTCTGGGTCAATCGTTGAGCAGCCATGGACCACATGTTTTCTATCGGCGAAAGATCCGGAGAGCGAGCTGGCCAGGGAAGCAATTCAATCTGGCGATTGACGAAGAACCCTTGGACAATGCGTGCCACGTGTGGTCGCGCATTATCCTGTTGAAATATGGCTGTGGGCAAGCCCTGAAGGTAAGGAAGGACAACTGGCTCCAACACCTCGGAGATGTAGCGCTGGCTGTTTAAAGTACCGGCAATACGTACTAGAGGAGTGCGAGAGTGATATCCAATACCGCCCCATACCATAATACCCGGTGCAGGACCAGTGTGGCGGTGCATAACGCAGCTGTTCAGCATCCTCTCTCCAGTTGAAAGCAGGTAGCCGTCTAGCCGTGTACGTTTTGTGTAGTCTGTCTTGGAGAAAGGAAAGGAATTTTAGTTCAGTGCTGTTCGATTCCTGAAAACGTCATTGAAGATTTAGAAATACAACCCTCTTCATCAAGTATGACCCAAGGAGTAGATTTTGAAAACCTTGATGAAAATGAAAGTCAGGAAGAAGTTGATGATGAAACTGAATTAGGACACGGAGAGGTAGAATCATGTAGCAATCCATCTGCTGAAAGTTCAGTTTCCATTCAACAAGAGGAAACTCTAACAACTGAAGATTCTCCTGATGATAGATTGAAAATCCCAAGAGATCCAGCATCATATGCCAACAAACTGTCAGCTGAGGAAATAAATGAAGCACTATATTTGGAAAATCAAGATTTGTCTTGTCACTTTTCCTTCAACAGGTGGAAGAAAATTCAACCCATCATGAAAGAATGAAGTTTTACCATATATAATAAATAATATATAATATAAAAGTGTAAAAGTTAGAAAATGGCTCATGGAAGAATGAAGTTTTACTAAATAAAAGTGTAAAAGTTAGAAAATGGCTGGTATATAGCCAAGAAAAAGATGCCGTATTTTGCTTGTCGTGTACTGTTTTCCCTCCCACACGAACAGTCAATATGGGGAACAACTGGCTATAGAGGATGGACAGAGCATAAGGGGACCAGGATATTGTGCTCCATGAAAAATCTAAATCCCACTTAGCACAAATTGCTCTCAAAAGAGGATTGATTCACGTTTAGCTGAACAATCAGATCAGTTAGTCCATCCCAATCGAGAAGTGCTGTCTGTTGTCGATATTTAAGTGAAGAAATGCTTCGATTTCGTTAAAAGGATGTAGCAAAAGAAAAACTCATAGGTCTTTCCAGGCTATTGAGTAAATATAGTCCTGATGCTGGGGTATACTTTGAAAAAATTGATAAAGCTAGAACTGAAAAAGTAAAGCTGGGGTCTAATTTCTTGAGTTATGGAAACATTTGCGATGTAATTAACATAATGAGTGACATTGTTGCTTCAAAAATCATAGATAGTATAAAAACTACAAACATTTATTCTAGACTCATCTCAAGACATTAGTAAAAAAGAATGTTCAACATTAGTGGTTCGTTATATTGAACATACTGACCCGCATGGTGCCCCAAAGGAAAATGTCAAACCCGAAGAGCGGTTCATTAAGGTTTTCAATAGTGGAGGTAACACAGACAAAAATCTTTTTAAAGAAATAATGAAATGCCTGAATTTCATTATTTGACCCAAGTGGAATTGTTGGTCAAAGTATTGATGGGGCTGGTAATATGAGAGGAAAATTCAATGGTGTAAAAGCGCTAATCCAGAGAGAATGTCCCAAAGCGCTCTATATATGGTGTTCTTTGCACAGATTTGAGTTAATTGCGGAAAAATCTATGGACATATGCCCCAAATGAAAAATCTATTTTCTCTTTTAGAGGAATTATGTCTTCATGTCAGGTCATACAAGGCATGATCTTTTTACTACAAACTACAAGGGTCCAACCAAAATAAGGAGACTGAAAAGAGTGCAAACTACAAGATGGTCAAGCAGAAATGATGCACTGCAAACAGTTGTCACCTGCTATGACACAATAAAGGAGACGTTGCATAGTTTGTCCATTGACAAAAAAGCTGCTAATGAGTCAAAGGCACTGGCAACTGGCCTGTGGAAACAAATGACCGATTTTGAAAACATTTGCTCAATACATGTTGCCTCAGCTATTTTCAAAGTTTCACCAATCACAATTGTTCTACAACCAAAAATAATTAATTCTAGCAGTGTGTCAAAAATTGTTGATAAAACCAGTCAAACTTGTAAAAATGCGAAGTGAAATAAAGTGAATGATTCAATTATTGCCTTTGCTGATGTGAATAATATTTCGCAACCCCACCGTAGAAGCAGAAAATGTAAGAGGTTTATGGATGAAATGGCTATCGATGTAAGAATAGATGATCCTCTTAAGAGGATCAAAGTGGAAGTTTATTTTCAAGTACTAGATTCACTTATTAAACAACTCAATGACAGATTCTGACAGTTCTCTTTCTACAATCTCACAAATGGCAGTGCTTTCACATGAAGAAATTTTGAAAATTGCAAGAGAAAAAGAAAAACAGGGATATATAAATTCTTGCCAGATTCTTCATCAGTGAAATACTTGTGTGGGTTTTACGATCTTGAAAGTGACCAAATAATAGAGGAACTAGAAACTTTTGCAAATTTGTATAAGGTTACTCACTCAGAAATTGACATTTCCGACCTGCTTTTAGAGAAAGAAAAGTGTAAAAATAGGACACCAGACAGGGAATCTGATCAGGAGGTGAAGGTGGAAATGAAGTTGAAGCCTGTAAAGAATGGAGATGAGGAGGAAGATTCAGACCATGATGAGTTGCTTTTGTCTGTTGATCAGTGGGTAAAAAGAGGCTTTATTAGGCATTACAGATGCCTGCAGTATATGTCAGCATTTCCTCAACTCACCATGCTGTATCGTATCCTTTTATCGTTACCTGTCACAAGTTGCTCAGCGGAAAGGACGATGAGCCGTTTAAAGATTGTAAACAGGTTAAGAAGCAGCTTAGGGGACGATTGGTTGTCAAGCTTATTGATACTCTATCATCTGAGAATGACATTCTTAAGAACATCACAAATGAAGAAATTATCGAAAAGTTTACCATATCAAGTGCACAGAGAAAAAAGCTTCTGTTACAATCTTATAAATAGTACATAAATCCCTGTGCTTAAAGAATTTATTTTCTGGTCATACTATAAATTTTTTTCAACCTAGAGTGTTTGAATGTTTTCTCTTCCCTCCGCATAAGATAGCTGTTCACTACTCTAAAACAATTTAGTTTTTAAGGTTTTATGAATACTTACGCAACTCATGCAAACATTGCGATAATACTCATATCATTAGTTTTTACACATTTAGCACATTTTTTCAATATCTGATTATTAAATTATTGATATTCATTAATGTGTTAAATTTTTTTATATTATATTCTTCCATTCACTCAATTTTAGAGTTTTTCTATGAATATAAAAATTATTCTTATACAATAGGTCAAGGTAAAATACTTGTTTTATTCATATAACATTCATAATCTTTCAAAACAACTGTTTTTACTATATTATAGTTATTTTCATTTGCAAATTGTAAGTAATATCATTTTTTATACATGAAATTGCTACTATAAATATGAACTGTTCATTTTCCTAGTTGTTCTGGTTTTATTTATCTCATCCAAATTTATCTCTTAAATTTATTTATCTTTAACTGATTTACAAAACGTAGAGCTTTGTGTGGATTCAGTTGGAAATTTGAGATTTCAGTAAAGGTTATATATGGTTAACTGGATTTGAGGGGCGGTAAAGAAAAAAAAAATTTTTTTCGGGGGGGGGGGGATTTGCGCCATTGGGCTTGGGGGGGATGGGCACCCCTGCCAACAAGAGAGTCATTAAGGTGAAAAGTCACTTTGAGCTTTGTGAAGATCCACTAACCCAAAATCAAGTTTTAAGGTGACAATATATTATCCCATGATTGTACTATATGCTCACAACTTGACAACTGGTTCAAGAGCATAAAGTCAGTAGTAGATGCATATAGGGTAATTTAACCCTTTTTTGGCTTCTACTGATGATCGACTGGAAAAAGAAGCCGAAAAGTTTGCAGAAACCTTTTCTGACGGCATAACACCTTTGTTTAGATTACAAATTTTATCAGTTAGAAGTTCCTTCAGATCTAAGATTAAAAACATGACTGATGTGAAACAGCTTGCTAATCTACTGTTGATTGAAGATAGTTTGACTTTTGCCTATCTTGATGTATGTACTGCTTGTTGTATGCACCTAACTGTTCCTGTTATAGTGCTAAAGCTGAAAGATCATTTTCTAAATTAAAGCTGATCAAAAACTACCTTAAAAGTTCTATGACTCAAGAATGCCTAAAAGGTCTGGCTCTATTGTCAATAGAAAATGAAAGGGCACGGCAGATGAACATTGATCTCTTTGCCGATATGAAATCAAGAAAGAAAATCGTCAAACTTTGTTAAATTTTAATCTTTGTTGTAACGTCTTGATTCACGGGTAGCTAGACTAGTTACCATTGAAAATATCCGATTCTGGACTAAATTGGTTTATTTTACAATTTGTACAAAAAGTCGGAAAATGAATGTAAAGTTCATTAATATTAGTTCCTTGGAAGGTCCAAAGTTCTATCGAGGCGCTTAGGGCTGCTGGCGAGCCTCACAATTTCGCTCGGGGAAGTCTAACGCACGGCTACGGGTGAGCCTATTCTCAACACAAAATTACTCGAAAGAGTACAGAGTTCCAAGGCAGGAAATCTCAGTCTTTCCGGACAGGATCACTACTAGGATGAGCAGTTACACGGATCTCTAGGAGGGTTCTCCTTTACGGCTACGGTCGAGCCTTTCTCACTAAAATACTCCGGCGAGTATAGGATCCCAAGGTGGGATAAATTGCACAACAATGAACAAACAACAAGTTCACTTCAAGCTCCAAAAACGGTCTCTGCTGACCGCCTCTCTCCAAGCTCTCTCTCTGTGATCCTCTGTCTCCGTCTCTCCTCTCGTGATCTCTCTCTCTCTCCTCTCGTGATCTCTCTCGTCTCTCGTCTCCTCTCTGATCTCTCTCTGATGATATCTCCAAAAACTCTATATGTTGGGTGCTTATCGACTCCTCCTTTCCGTTTCGGGTCCGCCTTTTAGTCGGTTCTGGATTGGGTGTTGAAGATTTCTCACGTTCTTGATTGGCTGTCTCACGTTGGTCTTTCCCCTCAACTTTTACGACAGACTTCGGCGGACTTGAAAGGGTCCATCAAACCCTGTCGGAAACTCATCATCATTTATATCAATCTTCTTGGTCTCGAAATGTCGAAGAGAGCGACAAAAAGGCGCCTGCCCTTTGTTTTGAAACCACAGCGATTTCCGACCCCTGCTGGCTGGCTGTCGTTAAGAAATCATTAAGATGATGTTTTCGGGTGGTCGTTATGGTGTGTGGGCTTTTCCTCTCGACACTTGAGTCAACAAGACTCCATTTTCCCACGTTGTCGTGGTGATCGTTTCTCTAGCTGCCGTTACAGAATTCCTCCCCCATAGAGAGATTTTGCGATGTGTTAGAGAGCAAAATCTAAAAGGAAGGGGTTAGACATACAGGAGGTCTTGACAATACTTCAGAGGCAGCTATAACCAATGGTTTTAACCTTCCAACATTTTACAACTTATTCAATTATATCATTTACAAGCACAAGCATCATTTGTATTTACATTTTACATAGATCACAATTTATACACTATTAAATATTTACAATCAAATTTTCATTTGAAGTGTCAGATGTTATTTATTCCACGCGACTTAAGCAATCAGCGTGCTTATTGTCTTTCCCTGCTCTGTGGACTATTGTACAGTTAAATTTTAGACTCCAGAACAAGATTGGCTGTTCATTTTTGTGTAGTCCTAATTGAGCTATGATAATCCCGATCTCTTTATCAGATGCATCTGTTTGCAAGATAAATTCCCTGCTATAGTCTGGGGGATAAAGTACGGGTTTCTCGGTGATTTCTACTTTTAGCCTATGGAATTCGTGCTTATACTCCGGTATCAGCTCTATCGCTTCCTTTCTAAAAGTTCTGCGTACGGCATCTTTATCGTACCAGGTTTTCCCTTCGTTTCGTATGTCTGAAACTCGTTCATAGTCCAATTCAGGACAACGCTTCAAACCATTTAATTCTAACATGCACTCAGTCACGACATTTTCTTCCTTCTCCGGTTCTACCCAATGTTCAAAAAGTAAGGTTTCGGGAGTTCGAAGATTATTTCCGTGCACGAGTTCAGCGGGGCTAAAATTTGTGGACTCATGAGTCACCGTTCTTAATGCTAAGAGAGCTGCGGGTAGATTTTTCTCCCAATCTAATCCCGATTCCAAACACAAAACTTTCAATAATCTTTTTACGGATCTGTGCCACCTCTCTACTGGGTTACTTTGTGGGTGTCTTACAGAGCTGTGTGTAACCTTAATGCCAAATTTTTCAAAAAACGTGGTGGTCAAATTGCTCGTGAAACAAGTGCCTAAGTCACACTGTATTTCTCTGGGAAATCCCAATCTACTAAATATAATCATGAGAGACTCCACTATCGATTCTGAACTGATGTCGCGAACGGGTATCGCTTCAGGATATTTTGAGGCCATGCAGATAGCAGTTACTAAATATCTATTATCCTTACTTGAATAAGGAAGGGGTCCTACGGTATCTACATTAATTTTCGAGAAGATCTCTTTAATCACCGGCACTAATTTTAATGGGGCTTTCTTCTTCTCCCTTGGTTTTCCCACTCTCTGGCACGGGTCACATGTTCTGACGTATTCTTCAGCATCCTTAATGCAGTTCGGCCAAAAATAATATCTCAATAGTTTATCTTTGGTTTTTGTTGAGCCTAAATGTGCGGCGACTTCTTCGTGGCATAACCTTAGAATTTCATTCCTCATTCTTGCGGGAATGACTAATTGTTTCCTTTCCTCACCTCGGTGATCTGCGGTTATCCTAAACAACAAATTTTTATCCCCCCTATATTCCCGAGTTCGCTTTTCTTCCATTTTTTTCCACAGCGTACTCAATTCAGAGCATTCCTTTTGTGCGTTGGAAAACTCCTCGGGGGTTACTTTCAAAATCGCAATTGTATGCTTTTCAGCAGGGGGTAGATGAATCGGAACCTCGCGCTCCTGGCTATTCGATTGAAGAGGTGGTTTTTCGCTAACGCAGTTGGGGGTTTTGAGTTTCTCCAAACTCCCTGATCTTTTGTTTCCCCTGTTTTGACTACGCGTAACGACAGCATTAACTAAATGTGGGTTTTTCCTTGCCTCCTCGAGCAATTCTTGGGTCGAGTTTCCCAGGAGATAATGGTTCAATTCTACCGTTTTATCCACTACCGCTGCTTTAGTGATTATCTTGCCGAATTTTTCACTTTCTAAACTAATTGTTGCTATCGGTAAACATCGGAAATGATTTTCCAGAGCCTGTTTCAACCAAACTGTTTCTCCGGTGTAATCATCTGGTCTTACTAAGTGGTTGGGAGCTACGTCCAAACTGGTTCCACTATCTCTCAATATCACGGTATTTATCCCATTAACTTTAGCCTCACTCAGATAAGGGGCAAACGCAGGTGCGAAATTCTCCTCCATTTTTACATGATTCACGCGTTCGTGATTCGGGTTTCTCCTTAATTCAGGGCATTGCGGTCTCAGATGATCCGTCGAATGGCATATGTAACACGCCGGCGCTCTTCGCCGTTCAAATTCTCGCTTCCTCCACTTTTGCTCATTAGGATTTGGATTCCTCCAATTCGAGCGTTCGCTCCTTTCTGGCTCAAATTTCCTCACTACTGCAGGTCTGTTGTCAGGTTTTGTCTTATCTGGGAAACGTTTTTCTGGGAACTTAGCTGTGAGAGGTCTCCTGACAGTGCGTCTAGCGGCTTCATATTGGTCTAATTTAAATACTAATTCTTCGGGGTCTACTATGGCTGCCCACTGATCTATGAAATGCTCCTTAATTTCAGGAGAAACTCTCCTTTTTATTTGATCCGTTAGCATTAGGTTTTTGAGGTCCTCAAAACTTTCCACTCCGACTCCATCTAGCCATCCCTCTAAGTAACTCCTTAATTCAAATATTAGATCTTTCCAGGGCGCTCCTGATCGTCTCTGATGCTGTGTAAATTTGGTTCGGAATGTTTCCGGATTTAATTTAAATCTATTTAGGAGGGTACTCTTAACATGATCGTCTGATTTTTCAGGGGGCTCTCTCATGATAATTTCTGCAATATCCATCGGGAGTAGGTAAAGAAGGTGAGTCACCCAATCAACCTCATCTATTCCCATCTTTTTCGCCTGTCTTTCAAACAAGGTGAGAAATAGGGCCATGTCACCTTTTTCTGGGTCAAATTTCTGCATTACGGATTTCAAGTTTTTCGTTGGTCTAGAATTATCCGTTTGTGACGAACCTAAGCTATTTGTTTCAGCAGCTTGCGTAATTCTGAGTTTTTCTAACTCGAACATTCGAATTCGCTCTTCTCGCTCTTCCGCCTCCCTAGCATTTCTCTCGGCTATCTCCCGTTCCTCTCTAGCATTTCTCTCGGCTATCTCCCGTTCCTCTCTAGCATTTCTCTCGGCTATCTCCCGTTCCTCTCTAGCCTGAGTGTCAGTTATCTCCCGTTCCTCTACTATAACCTGCAACTGAGCCTTCACCCATTCTTCGTCGTATTGTGGATGCTCTGATATCTTTGTGGTTATATCTAACACCCTATCATTAGGTCCTAGGTCGATACCTAACTCATAAGCGAGTTTCTGCAAATCTGCCTTACGTTGCCTTGCTAAAAATGCCATTTTAAAATTCTCCTGTCCCTTACACACAATTATACACACAATAATATACTAATATATGTGACCAATACTTAAAACACAATGCAACACTATAAAACAATGTACCTTAAATTTCAAAACAATCTTAACTCAAATTTCACAAAATATACTAAGCGTAACTCTACACAGAATACTTCGATAACTTTTAGATTACAACAGTACTTAATTTCAATAAATGACTTTTACTCTAATTTCAAAGGAAAGTTCTTCCTGAATTGATAACACAATAGTTTTCTAAATTTTTCAAATCCAGCACTTTGCTAAATGTTGCAACCACTCAATTACACATACAATATAATTTCATTAAGACAATTTTAAATTCCTAGCACATTAATTTACTACAATTTTTGCCTCTAAAGTAAAATCAAGCCTTACCTGCTGTCGTGCTGCACAGGATCTCGTCACTTTCATCTACTTCAGATCAGGGTTATTGGTCGGTCACTTTCCACACAAAACTTGGTCTTCTATTTCTTTTTCGGGACTCGGCGTCTTCCGTAACTGTATTTCGGACCAGGCGTCCTTTTCTCCGGGACTGGATGTCGAACGAAGTCGCTACTTCTCCGGGACTGGATGTCGGTCGGTTCGATACTCCTTCAGAACTGGATGTCGAACGAAGTCGCTACTTCTCCGGGACTGGATGTCGGTCGGTTCGATACTCCTTCAGAACTGGATGTCGAACGAAGTCGGTACTTCTCCGGGACTGGATGTCGGTCGGTTCGATGCTCCTTCAGAACTGGATGTCGAACGAAGTCAATCGATTCCGCTACTTCAGGACTGGGCGTCAATCGGTTCCGCTACTTCAGGACTGGGTGTCGATCGCTTCCGCTACTGCTTTACGACTGGGTGTCGATCGCTTCCGCTACTGCTTTACGACTGGGTGTCGATCGCTTCCGTTACTTCTTCACGACTGGGTGTCGATCTCTTCCGCTACTTCTTCACGACTGGGTGTCGATCTCTTCCGCTACTTCTTCACGACTGGGTGTCGATCTCTTCCGCTGCCACCAGAAAGTTAACTAGTCTGTAACGTCTTGATTCACGGGTAGCTAGACTAGTTACCATTGAAAATATCCGATTCTGGACTAAATTGGTTTATTTTACAATTTGTACAAAAAGTCGGAAAATGAATGTAAAGTTCATTAATATTAGTTCCTTGGAAGGTCCAAAGTTCTATCGAGGCGCTTAGGGCTGCTGGCGAGCCTCACAATTTCGCTCGGGGAAGTCTAACGCACGGCTACGGGTGAGCCTATTCTCAACACAAAATTACTCGAAAGAGTACAGAGTTCCAAGGCAGGAAATCTCAGTCTTTCCGGACAGGATCACTACTAGGATGAGCAGTTACACGGATCTCTAGGAGGGTTCTCCTTTACGGCTACGGTCGAGCCTTTCTCACTAAAATACTCCGGCGAGTATAGGATCCCAAGGTGGGATAAATTGCACAACAATGAACAAACAACAAGTTCACTTCAAGCTCCAAAAACGGTCTCTGCTGACCGCCTCTCTCCAAGCTCTCTCTCTGTGATCCTCTGTCTCCGTCTCTCCTCTCGTGATCTCTCTCTCTCGTGATCTCTCTCTCTCTCCTCTCGTGATCTCTCTCGTCTCTCGTCTCCTCTCTGATCTCTCTCTGATGATATCTCCAAAAACTCTATATGTTGGGTGCTTATCGACTCCTCCTTTCCGTTTCGGGTCCGCCTTTTAGTCGGTTCTGGATTGGGTGTTGAAGATTTCTCACGTTCTTGATTGGCTGTCTCACGTTGGTCTTTCCCCTCAACTTTTACGACAGACTTCGGCGGACTTGAAAGGGTCCATCAAACCCTGTCGGAAACTCATCATCATTTATATCAATCTTCTTGGTCTCGAAATGTCGAAGAGAGCGACAAAAAGGCGCCTGCCCTTTGTTTTGAAACCACAGCGATTTCCGACCCCTGCTGGCTGGCTGTCGTTAAGAAATCATTAAGATGATGTTTTCGGGTGGTCGTTATGGTGTGTGGGCTTTTCCTCTCGACACTTGAGTCAACAAGACTCCATTTTCCCACGTTGTCGTGGTGATCGTTTCTCTAGCTGCCGTTACAGAATTCCTCCCCCATAGAGAGATTTTGCGATGTGTTAGAGAGCAAAATCTAAAAGGAAGGGGTTAGACATACAGGAGGTCTTGACAATACTTCAGAGGCAGCTATAACCAATGGTTTTAACCTTCCAACATTTTACAACTTATTCAATTATATCATTTACAAGCACAAGCATCATTTGTATTTACATTTTACATAGATCACAATTTATACACTATTAAATATTTACAATCAAATTTTCATTTGAAGTGTCAGATGTTATTTATTCCACGCGACTTAAGCAATCAGCGTGCTTATTGTCTTTCCCTGCTCTGTGGACTATTGTACAGTTAAATTTTAGACTCCAGAACAAGATTGGCTGTTCATTTTTGTGTAGTCCTAATTGAGCTATGATAATCCCGATCTCTTTATCAGATGCATCTGTTTGCAAGATAAATTCCCTGCTATAGTCTGGGGGATAAAGTACGGGTTTCTCGGTGATTTCTACTTTTAGCCTATGGAATTCGTGCTTATACTCCGGTATCAGCTCTATCGCTTCCTTTCTAAAAGTTCTGCGTACGGCATCTTTATCGTACCAGGTTTTCCCTTCGTTTCGTATGTCTGAAACTCGTTCATAGTCCAATTCAGGACAACGCTTCAAACCATTTAATTCTAACATGCACTCAGTCACGACATTTTCTTCCTTCTCCGGTTCTACCCAATGTTCAAAAAGTAAGGTTTCGGGAGTTCGAAGATTATTTCCGTGCACGAGTTCAGCGGGGCTAAAATTTGTGGACTCATGAGTCACCGTTCTTAATGCTAAGAGAGCTGCGGGTAGATTTTTCTCCCAATCTAATCCCGATTCCAAACACAAAACTTTCAATAATCTTTTTACGGATCTGTGCCACCTCTCTACTGGGTTACTTTGTGGGTGTCTTACAGAGCTGTGTGTAACCTTAATGCCAAATTTTTCAAAAAACGTGGTGGTCAAATTGCTCGTGAAACAAGTGCCTAAGTCACACTGTATTTCTCTGGGAAATCCCAATCTACTAAATATAATCATGAGAGACTCCACTATCGATTCTGAACTGATGTCGCGAACGGGTATCGCTTCAGGATATTTTGAGGCCATGCAGATAGCAGTTACTAAATATCTATTATCCTTACTTGAATAAGGAAGGGTACGGTATCTACATTATCTACATTACCTACGGTATCTACATTAATTTTCGAGAGGATCTCTTTAATCACCGGCACTAATTTTAATGGGGCTTTCTTCTTCTCCCTTGGTTTTCCCACTCTCTGGCACGGGTCACATGTTCTGACGTATTCTTCAGCATCCTTAATGCAGTTCGGCCAAAAATAATATCTCAATAGTTTATCTTTGGTTTTTGTTGAGCCTAAATGTGCGGCGACTTCTTCGTGGCATAACCTTAGAATTTCATTCCTCATTCTTGCGGGAATGACTAATTGTTTCCTTTCCTCACCTCGGTGATCTGCGGTTATCCTAAACAACAAATTTTTATCCCCCCTATATTCCCGAGTTCGCTTTTCTTCCATTTTTTTCCACAGCGTACTCAATTCAGAGCATTCCTTTTGTGCGTTGGAAAACTCCTCGGGGGTTACTTTCAAAATCGCAATTGTATGCTTTTCAGCAGGGGGTAGATGAATCGGAACCTCGCGCTCCTGGCTATTCGATTGAAGAGGTGGTTTTTCGCTAACGCAGTTGGGGGTTTTGAGTTTCTCCAAACTCCCTGATCTTTTGTTTCCCCTGTTTTGACTACGCGTAACGACAGCATTAACTAAATGTGGGTTTTTCCTTGCCTCCTCGAGCAATTCTTGGGTCGAGTTTCCCAGGAGATAATGGTTCAATTCTACCGTTTTATCCACTACCGCTGCTTTAGTGATTATCTTGCCGAATTTTTCACTTTCTAAACTAATTGTTGCTATCGGTAAACATCGGAAATGATTTTCCAGAGCCTGTTTCAACCAAACTGTTTCTCCGGTGTAATCATCTGGTCTTACTAAGTGGTTGGGAGCTACGTCCAAACTGGTTCCACTATCTCTCAATATCACGGTATTTATCCCATTAACTTTAGCCTCACTCAGATAAGGGGCAAACGCAGGTGCGAAATTCTCCTCCATTTTTACATGATTCACGCGTTCGTGATTCGGGTTTCTCCTTAATTCAGGGCATTGCGGTCTCAGATGATCCGTCGAATGGCATATGTAACACGCCGGCGCTCTTCGCCGTTCAAATTCTCGCTTCCTCCACTTTTGCTCATTAGGATTTGGATTCCTCCAATTCGAGCGTTCGCTCCTTTCTGGCTCAAATTTCCTCACTACTGCAGGTCTGTTGTCAGGTTTTGTCTTATCTGGGAAACGTTTTTCTGGGAACTTAGCTGTGAGAGGTCTCCTGACAGTGCGTCTAGCGGCTTCATATTGGTCTAATTTAAATACTAATTCTTCGGGGTCTACTATGGCTGCCCACTGATCTATGAAATGCTCCTTAATTTCAGGAGAAACTCTCCTTTTTATTTGATCCGTTAGCATTAGGTTTTTGAGGTCCTCAAAACTTTCCACTCCGACTCCATCTAGCCATCCCTCTAAGTAACTCCTTAATTCAAATATTAGATCTTTCCAGGGCGCTCCTGATCGTCTCTGATGCTGTGTAAATTTGGTTCGGAATGTTTCCGGATTTAATTTAAATCTATTTAGGAGGGTACTCTTAACATGATCGTCTGATTTTTCAGGGGGCTCTCTCATGATAATTTCTGCAATATCCATCGGGAGTAGGTAAAGAAGGTGAGTCACCCAATCAACCTCATCTATTCCCATCTTTTTCGCCTGTCTTTCAAACAAGGTGAGAAATAGGGCCATGTCACCTTTTTCTGGGTCAAATTTCTGCATTACGGATTTCAAGTTTTTCGTTGGTCTAGAATTATCCGTTTGTGACGAACCTAAGCTATTTGTTTCAGCAGCTTGCGTAATTCTGAGTTTTTCTAACTCGAACATTCGAATTCGCTCTTCTCGCTCTTCCGCCTCCCTAGCATTTCTCTCGGCTATCTCCCGTTCCTCTCTAGCATTTCTCTCGGCTATCTCCCGTTCCTCTCTAGCATTTCTCTCGGCTATCTCCCGTTCCTCTCTAGCCTGAGTGTCAGTTATCTCCCGTTCCTCTACTATAACCTGCAACTGAGCCTTCACCCATTCTTCGTCGTATTGTGGATGCTCTGATATCTTTGTGGTTATATCTAACACCCTATCATTAGGTCCTAGGTCGATACCTAACTCATAAGCGAGTTTCTGCAAATCTGCCTTACGTTGCCTTGCTAAAAATGCCATTTTAAAATTCTCCTGTCCCTTACACACAATTATACACACAATAATATACTAATATATGTGACCAATACTTAAAACACAATGCAACACTATAAAACAATGTACCTTAAATTTCAAAACAATCTTAACTCAAATTTCACAAAATATACTAAGCGTAACTCTACACAGAATACTTCGATAACTTTTAGATTACAACAGTACTTAATTTCAATAAATGACTTTTACTCTAATTTCAAAGGAAAGTTCTTCCTGAATTGATAACACAATAGTTTTCTAAATTTTTCAAATCCAGCACTTTGCTAAATGTTGCAACCACTCAATTACACATACAATATAATTTCATTAAGACAATTTTAAATTCCTAGCACATTAATTTACTACAATTTTTGCCTCTAAAGTAAAATCAAGCCTTACCTGCTGTCGTGCTGCACAGGATCTCGTCACTTTCATCTACTTCAGATCAGGGTTATTGGTCGGTCACTTTCCACACAAAACTTGGTCTTCTATTTCTTTTTCGGGACTCGGCGTCTTCCGTAACTGTATTTCGGACCAGGCGTCCTTTTCTCCGGGACTGGATGTCGAACGAAGTCGCTACTTCTCCGGGACTGGATGTCGGTCGGTTCGATACTCCTTCAGAACTGGATGTCGAACGAAGTCGCTACTTCTCCGGGACTGGATGTCGGTCGGTTCGATACTCCTTCAGAACTGGATGTCGAACGAAGTCGCTACTTCTCCGGGACTGGATGTCGGTCGGTTCGATACTCCTTCAGAACTGGATGTCGAACGAAGTCGGTACTTCTCCGGGACTGGATGTCGGTCGGTTCGATGCTCCTTCAGAACTGGATGTCGAACGAAGTCAATCGATTCCGCTACTTCAGGACTGGGCGTCAATCGGTTCCGCTACTTCAGGACTGGGTGTCGATCGCTTCCGCTACTGCTTTACGACTGGGTGTCGATCGCTTCCGCTACTGCTTTACGACTGGGTGTCGATCGCTTCCGTTACTTCTTCACGACTGGGTGTCGATCTCTTCCGCTACTTCTTCACGACTGGGTGTCGATCTCTTCCGCTACTTCTTCACGACTGGGTGTCGATCTCTTCCGCTGCCACCAGAAAGTTAACTAGTCTGTAACGTCTTGATTCACGGGTAGCTAGACTAGTTACCATTGAAAATATCCGATTCTGGACTAAATTGGTTTATTTTACAATTTGTACAAAAAGTCGGAAAATGAATGTAAAGTTCATTAATATTAGTTCCTTGGAAGGTCCAAAGTTCTATCGAGGCGCTTAGGGCTGCTGGCGAGCCTCACAATTTCGCTCGGGGAAGTCTAACGCACGGCTACGGGTGAGCCTATTCTCAACACAAAATTACTCGAAAGAGTACAGAGTTCCAAGGCAGGAAATCTCAGTCTTTCCGGACAGGATCACTACTAGGATGAGCAGTTACACGGATCTCTAGGAGGGTTCTCCTTTACGGCTACGGTCGAGCCTTTCTCACTAAAATACTCCGGCGAGTATAGGATCCCAAGGTGGGATAAATTGCACAACAATGAACAAACAACAAGTTCACTTCAAGCTCCAAAAACGGTCTCTGCTGACCGCCTCTCTCCAAGCTCTCTCTCTGTGATCCTCTGTCTCCGTCTCTCCTCTCGTGATCTCTCTCTCTCGTGATCTCTCTCTCTCTCCTCTCGTGATCTCTCTCGTCTCTCGTCTCCTCTCTGATCTCTCTCTGATGATATCTCCAAAAACTCTATATGTTGGGTGCTTATCGACTCCTCCTTTCCGTTTCGGGTCCGCCTTTTAGTCGGTTCTGGATTGGGTGTTGAAGATTTCTCACGTTCTTGATTGGCTGTCTCACGTTGGTCTTTCCCCTCAACTTTTACGACAGACTTCGGCGGACTTGAAAGGGTCCATCAAACCCTGTCGGAAACTCATCATCATTTATATCAATCTTCTTGGTCTCGAAATGTCGAAGAGAGCGACAAAAAGGCGCCTGCCCTTTGTTTTGAAACCACAGCGATTTCCGACCCCTGCTGGCTGGCTGTCGTTAAGAAATCATTAAGATGATGTTTTCGGGTGGTCGTTATGGTGTGTGGGTTTTTCCTCTCGACACTTGAGTCAACAAGACTCCATTTTCCCACGTTGTCGTGGTGATCGTTTCTCTAGCTGCCGTTACATTGTTTTTATTACTTTAAATTGTCCTTTCAAAATTGTTTTACGTTTACTTCATAGTGCCTACTAGTAACATAGTTAAATAATATGTAGCTATTTTAATTACATAAAAAGTTAAATTAATTATCCATGCAAGATCAAGTAATTTTTTATTTTGAAAAGCTTATTATTATTTTAATTTGGTAAGACCATAACCTTAAGTCCTAAATAACACCTGTTCTGATCCTATTGATCTTATTGTAATAAGTGAGTGCCTAATTTTTTAGACAAATTAAAAGCTAAATCAAACAATTAACATCTCATTATTTGATGACATTGTTCTTTAAATTTGTAAAACCAAGTATTACGTGTGTATAATTGTTTATGTATGGTTAAATCTAATTTATAACATAATTTGTACCTATATAAATTAGACTTAAAACTTCTGAATTCACATTTGGCAATCGCGGTTAGGGGCCCCATTTGGACCTTCTGCACCTGAGCCTCCGAGAACCTAACTATGTCACTGTCTAAATCTATAGTTTTCTTGTAAGCTGAATTTATATTTTTAGTTGTCATATGATTAAAATTTTAAAATTAAATTTGTATTAAACTCTCATAATTGTCTTAACTATCAATCAGTTAAACTGTAGTGGCTCAGTTTTAGCACAAGAAAAAGTAATTATAAGATTATTTCAATTTCAACAAGTATTTTAGATTATTAATATTTATGTATTGTTTACTTTTACATTTTGGTTAATATCGATATTGAATGTTTCTAATCGATATTAAATATTTAATCTCTTTTGTTCATTTCGTTTTGGCAACATGCTAAAGAGAATTAATGCTTTAAAAAAGGCTCGAAAAGTTTGTTGTATTTACTGTTAGACATGGAATAAAGAAGATTCAGAATAACTTGTGCATTTTTAATTTAATTTAGAAAGAGTAAAACATTTTTCGTCGTTTTCTCCTCAAGAATACAATAGCGAGCCGACATTTTGGTGACCCCGTTTCCTGTTTATACAAATAAATAAGATGTCGAAAGAAAACGAAAGCGACGCTGAACTGCACACGGTGAGTGTTAAAATACCTCCTTTTTGGATAGACAAACCGGAAATATGGTTTTATCAAGTTGAAGCTCAATTTAAGATTAGTGGTATTACTGTTGAAGAAACAAAATTCAACTATTTAGTTTCGCAATTGGATCCGAAATTCGTTGAGAATATTTGGGACATAATACGTAGCAACAGTCAAACTAAATATTCGGATTCTAAGAACAGACTCTTAAATTTGTTTAAGGAAAGCGAAAGTGCTAGAATTCAACGATTAATCACTGGAATTGAATTGGGTGATATGAAACCTAGTCAGCTATTACAAAAATTAAAATCTATTGCTACGTCGGATGTTTCTGAAAATTTGATTAAAAATTTATGGCTTGGAAAACTACCCGAATCTATTAAAAATATTTTAATTGTCAGTAAAGATATTGATAGTTTAGCAATTATGGCTGATAAAATTAATGATATGAGCCCTAAAAATGAAATTTGTACCACAAGTAACACACAGAGTTATAATAACGAACTGTTAGATAGAATTCAAAGTTTAGAGCAACAAATTGCTCAGTTAAGTGTTCGTAATGGTTCTAGATCAAGAACACGGAATGCCAATTCCTTTCGTAATCGTTCTAGATCTCGAAGTGGTCGGCGCATAAATTTTGATCCAAAAGGAAAATTTTATTATTTCCATTTCCGATTTGGCGCCAAATGCTTTCCAGAGAAATGCCAGCCTCCTTGCAGTTGGATTAAAAAACCGCAAGATAATCAGGAAAACTCCAATCTGCAGTAGGTTCAGCGACAAACTCTTCTGCAGAAAATATGAAGGATTGTCGCAAATTTCGTTTATTCCTCCGTGACCGAAGATCAAATTTGCACTTCCTCGTAGACAGTGGAGCTGATGTAAGCATAATTCCAGCTACTTCTCAGACTAAACAGAAGGCAGAATATAAATTGTATGCAGCTAATGGCACAGAAATCTTAACATATGGCATAAAAAATCTAATCCTTGATTTGGATTACGCCGTGATTTTCAGGGGTGATGACAGGGGGGATCATGGCGCAAGTTGCGCCATCAGAATTTTTTTGGGGGGGAGGGGATTTTTTTGGGGAGGGGATTTTTTCAGGGCGTTTTTTTGGGAATTTTCAGGGTGGAAATTTTTCAGGCAAAAATTATTTAATAAGAAACCTTTATATATATATATATATATATATATACTGCTGGCCACCCAAATTGCAACACCAAGAAAGACAAGAGATATCACAACAAAATTTATTTTGTAGATAACATGTTGACCAAGTATCAAATGATTAAATTTATAGACTTCTGTGAAGTGTGGTTCCTGCCAAAATCAGTAGCCAGAGTAGCCGCCATTGTTGGAGATCACCGCTGCCACACGCCTCGGCATTGATTCAAAGAGACTTTGGATGTGTTCTTGGGGTACAGCAGACCAAGCAGCTTCCACACGTTGCCAAAGTTGATCTGGTGTGGCAGCTGGGGACGTATTCTGGGTCAATCGTTGAGCAGCCATGGACCACATGTTTTCTATCGGCGAAAGATCCGGAGAGCGAGCTGGCCAGGGAAGCAATTCAATCTGGCGATTGACGAAGAACCCTTGGACAATGCGTGCCACGTGTGGTCGCGCATTATCCTGTTGAAATATGGCTGTGGGCAAGCCCTGAAGGTAAGGAAGGACAACTGGCTCCAACACCTCGGAGATGTAGCGCTGGCTGTTTAAAGTACCGGCAATACGTACTAGAGGAGTGCGAGAGTGATATCCAATACCGCCCCATACCATAATACCCGGTGCAGGACCAGTGTGGCGGTGCATAACGCAGCTGTTCAGCATCCTCTCTCCAGTTGAAAGCAGGTAGCCGTCTAGCCGTGTACGTTTTGTGTAGTCTGTCTTGGAGAAAGGAAAGGAATTTTAGTTCAGTGCTGTTCGATTCCTGAAAACGTCATTGAAGATTTAGAAATACAACCCTCTTCATCAAGTATGACCCAAGGAGTAGATTTTGAAAACCTTGATGAAAATGAAAGTCAGGAAGAAGTTGATGATGAAACTGAATTAGGACACGGAGAGGTAGAATCATGTAGCAATCCATCTGCTGAAAGTTCAGTTTCCATTCAACAAGAGGAAACTCTAACAACTGAAGATTCTCCTGATGATAGATTGAAAATCCCAAGAGATCCAGCATCATATGCCAACAAACTGTCAGCTGAGGAAATAAATGAAGCACTATATTTGGAAAATCAAGATTTGTCTTGTCACTTTTCCTTCAACAGGTGGAAGAAAATTCAACCCATCATGAAAGAATGAAGTTTTACCATATATAATAAATAATATATAATATAAAAGTGTAAAAGTTAGAAAATGGCTCATGGAAGAATGAAGTTTTACTAAATAAAAGTGTAAAAGTTAGAAAATGGCTGGTATATAGCCAAGAAAAAGATGCCGTATTTTGCTTGTCGTGTACTGTTTTCCCTCCCACACGAACAGTCAATATGGGGAACAACTGGCTATAGAGGATGGACAGAGCATAAGGGGACCAGGATATTGTGCTCCATGAAAAATCTAAATCCCACTTAGCACAAATTGCTCTCAAAAGAGGATTGATTCACGTTTAGCTGAACAATCAGATCAGTTAGTCCATCCCAATCGAGAAGTGCTGTCTGTTGTCGATATTTAAGTGAAGAAATGCTTCGATTTCGTTAAAAGGATGTAGCAAAAGAAAAACTCATAGGTCTTTCCAGGCTATTGAGTAAATATAGTCCTGATGCTGGGGTATACTTTGAAAAAATTGATAAAGCTAGAACTGAAAAAGTAAAGCTGGGGTCTAATTTCTTGAGTTATGGAAACATTTGCGATGTAATTAACATAATGAGTGACATTGTTGCTTCAAAAATCATAGATAGTATAAAAACTACAAACATTTATTCTAGACTCATCTCAAGACATTAGTAAAAAAGAATGTTCAACATTAGTGGTTCGTTATATTGAACATACTGACCCGCATGGTGCCCCAAAGGAAAATGTCAAACCCGAAGAGCGGTTCATTAAGGTTTTCAATAGTGGAGGTAACACAGACAAAAATCTTTTTAAAGAAATAATGAAATGCCTGAATTTCATTATTTGACCCAAGTGGAATTGTTGGTCAAAGTATTGATGGGGCTGGTAATATGAGAGGAAAATTCAATGGTGTAAAAGCGCTAATCCAGAGAGAATGTCCCAAAGCGCTCTATATATGGTGTTCTTTGCACAGATTTGAGTTAATTGCGGAAAAATCTATGGACATATGCCCCAAATGAAAAATCTATTTTCTCTTTTAGAGGAATTATGTCTTCATGTCAGGTCATACAAGGCATGATCTTTTTACTACAAACTACAAGGGTCCAACCAAAATAAGGAGACTGAAAAGAGTGCAAACTACAAGATGGTCAAGCAGAAATGATGCACTGCAAACAGTTGTCACCTGCTATGACACAATAAAGGAGACGTTGCATAGTTTGTCCATTGACAAAAAAGCTGCTAATGAGTCAAAGGCACTGGCAACTGGCCTGTGGAAACAAATGACCGATTTTGAAAACATTTGCTCAATACATGTTGCCTCAGCTATTTTCAAAGTTTCACCAATCACAATTGTTCTACAACCAAAAATAATTAATTCTAGCAGTGTGTCAAAAATTGTTGATAAAACCAGTCAAACTTGTAAAAATGCGAAGTGAAATAAAGTGAATGATTCAATTATTGCCTTTGCTGATGTGAATAATATTTCGCAACCCCACCGTAGAAGCAGAAAATGTAAGAGGTTTATGGATGAAATGGCTATCGATGTAAGAATAGATGATCCTCTTAAGAGGATCAAAGTGGAAGTTTATTTTCAAGTACTAGATTCACTTATTAAACAACTCAATGACAGATTCTGACAGTTCTCTTTCTACAATCTCACAAATGGCAGTGCTTTCACATGAAGAAATTTTGAAAATTGCAAGAGAAAAAGAAAAACAGGGATATATAAATTCTTGCCAGATTCTTCATCAGTGAAATACTTGTGTGGGTTTTACGATCTTGAAAGTGACCAAATAATAGAGGAACTAGAAACTTTTGCAAATTTGTATAAGGTTACTCACTCAGAAATTGACATTTCCGACCTGCTTTTAGAGAAAGAAAAGTGTAAAAATAGGACACCAGACAGGGAATCTGATCAGGAGGTGAAGGTGGAAATGAAGTTGAAGCCTGTAAAGAATGGAGATGAGGAGGAAGATTCAGACCATGATGAGTTGCTTTTGTCTGTTGATCAGTGGGTAAAAAGAGGCTTTATTAGGCATTACAGATGCCTGCAGTATATGTCAGCATTTCCTCAACTCACCATGCTGTATCGTATCCTTTTATCGTTACCTGTCACAAGTTGCTCAGCGGAAAGGACGATGAGCCGTTTAAAGATTGTAAACAGGTTAAGAAGCAGCTTAGGGGACGATTGGTTGTCAAGCTTATTGATACTCTATCATCTGAGAATGACATTCTTAAGAACATCACAAATGAAGAAATTATCGAAAAGTTTACCATATCAAGTGCACAGAGAAAAAAGCTTCTGTTACAATCTTATAAATAGTACATAAATCCCTGTGCTTAAAGAATTTATTTTCTGGTCATACTATAAATTTTTTTCAACCTAGAGTGTTTGAATGTTTTCTCTTCCCTCCGCATAAGATAGCTGTTCACTACTCTAAAACAATTTAGTTTTTAAGGTTTTATGAATACTTACGCAACTCATGCAAACATTGCGATAATACTCATATCATTAGTTTTTACACATTTAGCACATTTTTTCAATATCTGATTATTAAATTATTGATATTCATTAATGTGTTAAATTTTTTTATATTATATTCTTCCATTCACTCAATTTTAGAGTTTTTCTATGAATATAAAAATTATTCTTATACAATAGGTCAAGGTAAAATACTTGTTTTATTCATATAACATTCATAATCTTTCAAAACAACTGTTTTTACTATATTATAGTTATTTTCATTTGCAAATTGTAAGTAATATCATTTTTTATACATGAAATTGCTGCTATAAATATGAACTGTTCATTTTCCTAGTTGTTCTGGTTTTATTTATCTCATCCAAATTTATCTCTTAAATTTATTTATCTTTAACTGATTTACAAAACGTAGAGCTTTGTGTGGATTCAGTTGGAAATTTGAGATTTCAGTAAAGGTTATATATGGTTAACTGGATTTGAGGGGCGGTAAAGAAAAAAAAAATTTTTTTCGGGGGGGGGATTTGCGCCATTGGGCTTGGGGGGGATGGGCACCCCTGCCAACAAGAGAGTCATTAAGGTGAAAAGTCACTTTGAGCTTTGTGAAGATCCACTAACCCAAAATCAAGTTTTAAGGTGACAATATATTATCCCATGATTGTACTATATGCTCACAACTTGACAACTGGTTCAAGAGCATAAAGTCAGTAGTAGATGCATATAGGGTAATTTAACCCTTTTTTGGCTTCTACTGATGATCGACTGGAAAAAGAAGCCGAAAAGTTTGCAGAAACCTTTTCTGACGGCATAACACCTTTGTTTAGATTACAAATTTTATCAGTTAGAAGTTCCTTCAGATCTAAGATTAAAAACATGACTGATGTGAAACAGCTTGCTAATCTACTGTTGATTGAAGATAGTTTGACTTTTGCCTATCTTGATGTATGTACTGCTTGTTGTATGCACCTAACTGTTCCTGTTATAGTGCTAAAGCTGAAAGATCATTTTCTAAATTAAAGCTGATCAAAAACTACCTTAAAAGTTCTATGACTCAAGAATGCCTAAAAGGTCTGGCTCTATTGTCAATAGAAAATGAAAGGGCACGGCAGATGAACATTGATCTCTTTGCCGATATGAAATCAAGAAAGAAAATCGTCAAACTTTGTTAAATTTTAATCTTTGTTGTAACGTCTTGATTCACGGGTAGCTAGACTAGTTACCATTGAAAATATCCGATTCTGGACTAAATTGGTTTATTTTACAATTTGTACAAAAAGTCGGAAAATGAATGTAAAGTTCATTAATATTAGTTCCTTGGAAGGTCCAAAGTTCTATCGAGGCGCTTAGGGCTGCTGGCGAGCCTCACAATTTCGCTCGGGGAAGTCTAACGCACGGCTACGGGTGAGCCTATTCTCAACACAAAATTACTCGAAAGAGTACAGAGTTCCAAGGCAGGAAATCTCAGTCTTTCCGGACAGGATCACTACTAGGATGAGCAGTTACACGGATCTCTAGGAGGGTTCTCCTTTACGGCTACGGTCGAGCCTTTCTCACTAAAATACTCCGGCGAGTATAGGATCCCAAGGTGGGATAAATTGCACAACAATGAACAAACAACAAGTTCACTTCAAGCTCCAAAAACGGTCTCTGCTGACCGCCTCTCTCCAAGCTCTCTCTCTGTGATCCTCTGTCTCCGTCTCTCCTCTCGTGATCTCTCTCTCTCTCCTCTCGTGATCTCTCTCGTCTCTCGTCTCCTCTCTGATCTCTTTCTGATGATATCTCCAAAAACTCTATATGTTGGGTGCTTATCGACTCCTCCTTTCCGTTTCGGGTCCGCCTTTTAGTCGGTTCTGGATTGGGTGTTGAAGATTTCTCACGTTCTTGATTGGCTGTCTCACGTTGGTCTTTCCCCTCAACTTTTACGACAGACTTCGGCGGACTTGAAAGGGTCCATCAAACCCTGTCGGAAACTCATCATCATTTATATCAATCTTCTTGGTCTCGAAATGTCGAAGAGAGCGACAAAAAGGCGCCTGCCCTTTGTTTTGAAACCACAGCGATTTCCGACCCCTGCTGGCTGGCTGTCGTTAAGAAATCATTAAGATGATGTTTTCGGGTGGTCGTTATGGTGTGTGGGCTTTTCCTCTCGACACTTGAGTCAACAAGACTCCATTTTCCCACGTTGTCGTGGTGATCGTTTCTCTAGCTGCCGTTACAGAATTCCTCCCCCATAGAGAGATTTTGCGATGTGTTAGAGAGCAAAATCTAAAAGGAAGGGGTTAGACATACAGGAGGTCTTGACAATACTTCAGAGGCAGCTATAACCAATGGTTTTAACCTTCCAACATTTTACAACTTATTCAATTATATAATTTACAAGCACAAGCATCATTTGTATTTACATTTTACATAGATCACAATTTATACACTATTAAATATTTACAATCAAATTTTCATTTGAAGTGTCAGATGTTATTTATTCCACGCGACTTAAGCAATCAGCGTGCTTATTGTCTTTCCCTGCTCTGTGGACTATTGTACAGTTAAATTTTAGACTCCAGAACAAGATTGGCTGTTCATTTTTGTGTAGTCCTAATTGAGCTATGATAATCCCGATCTCTTTATCAGATGCATCTGTTTGCAAGATAAATTCCCTGCTATAGTCTGGGGGATAAAGTACGGGTTTCTCGGTGATTTCTACTTTTAGCCTATGGAATTCGTGCTTATACTCCGGTATCAGCTCTATCGCTTCCTTTCTAAAAGTTCTGCGTACGGCATCTTTATCGTACCAGGTTTTCCCTTCGTTTCGTATGTCTGAAACTCGTTCATAGTCCAATTCAGGACAACGCTTCAAACCATTTAATTCTAACATGCACTCAGTCACGACATTTTCTTCCTTCTCCGGTTCTACCCAATGTTCAAAAAGTAAGGTTTCGGGAGTTCGAAGATTATTTCCGTGCACGAGTTCAGCGGGGCTAAAATTTGTGGACTCATGAGTCACCGTTCTTAATGCTAAGAGAGCTGCGGGTAGATTTTTCTCCCAATCTAATCCCGATTCCAAACACAAAACTTTCAATAATCTTTTTACGGATCTGTGCCACCTCTCTACTGGGTTACTTTGTGGGTGTCTTACAGAGCTGTGTGTAACCTTAATGCCAAATTTTTCAAAAAACGTGGTGGTCAAATTGCTCGTGAAACAAGTGCCTAAGTCACACTGTATTTCTCTGGGAAATCCCAATCTACTAAATATAATCATGAGAGACTCCACTATCGATTCTGAACTGATGTCGCGAACGGGTATCGCTTCAGGATATTTTGAGGCCATGCAGATAGCAGTTACTAAATATCTATTATCCTTACTTGAATAAGGAAGGGGTCCTACGGTATCTACATTAATTTTCGAGAAGATCTCTTTAATCACCGGCACTAATTTTAATGGGGCTTTCTTCTTCTCCCTTGGTTTTCCCACTCTCTGGCACGGGTCACATGTTCTGACGTATTCTTCAGCATCCTTAATGCAGTTCGGCCAAAAATAATATCTCAATAGTTTATCTTTGGTTTTTGTTGAGCCTAAATGTGCGGCGACTTCTTCGTGGCATAACCTTAGAATTTCATTCCTCATTCTTGCGGGAATGACTAATTGTTTCCTTTCCTCACCTCGGTGATCTGCGGTTATCCTAAACAACAAATTTTTATCCCCCCTATATTCCCGAGTTCGCTTTTCTTCCATTTTTTTCCACAGCGTACTCAATTCAGAGCATTCCTTTTGTGCGTTGGAAAACTCCTCGGGGGTTACTTTCAAAATCGCAATTGTATGCTTTTCAGCAGGGGGTAGATGAATCGGAACCTCGCGCTCCTGGCTATTCGATTGAAGAGGTGGTTTTTCGCTAACGCAGTTGGGGGTTTTGAGTTTCTCCAAACTCCCTGATCTTTTGTTTCCCCTGTTTTGACTACGCGTAACGACAGCATTAACTAAATGTGGGTTTTTCCTTGCCTCCTCGAGCAATTCTTGGGTCGAGTTTCCCAGGAGATAATGGTTCAATTCTACCGTTTTATCCACTACCGCTGCTTTAGTGATTATCTTGCCGAATTTTTCACTTTCTAAACTAATTGTTGCTATCGGTAAACATCGGAAATGATTTTCCAGAGCCTGTTTCAACCAAACTGTTTCTCCGGTGTAATCATCTGGTCTTACTAAGTGGTTGGGAGCTACGTCCAAACTGGTTCCACTATCTCTCAATATCACGGTATTTATCCCATTAACTTTAGCCTCACTCAGATAAGGGGCAAACGCAGGTGCGAAATTCTCCTCCATTTTTACATGATTCACGCGTTCGTGATTCGGGTTTCTCCTTAATTCAGGGCATTGCGGTCTCAGATGATCCGTCGAATGGCATATGTAACACGCCGGCGCTCTTCGCCGTTCAAATTCTCGCTTCCTCCACTTTTGCTCATTAGGATTTGGATTCCTCCAATTCGAGCGTTCGCTCCTTTCTGGCTCAAATTTCCTCACTACTGCAGGTCTGTTGTCAGGTTTTGTCTTATCTGGGAAACGTTTTTCTGGGAACTTAGCTGTGAGAGGTCTCCTGACAGTGCGTCTAGCGGCTTCATATTGGTCTAATTTAAATACTAATTCTTCGGGGTCTACTATGGCTGCCCACTGATCTATGAAATGCTCCTTAATTTCAGGAGAAACTCTCCTTTTTATTTGATCCGTTAGCATTAGGTTTTTGAGGTCCTCAAAACTTTCCACTCCGACTCCATCTAGCCATCCCTCTAAGTAACTCCTTAATTCAAATATTAGATCTTTCCAGGGCGCTCCTGATCGTCTCTGATGCTGTGTAAATTTGGTTCGGAATGTTTCCGGATTTAATTTAAATCTATTTAGGAGGGTACTCTTAACATGATCGTCTGATTTTTCAGGGGGCTCTCTCATGATAATTTCTGCAATATCCATCGGGAGTAGGTAAAGAAGGTGAGTCACCCAATCAACCTCATCTATTCCCATCTTTTTCGCCTGTCTTTCAAACAAGGTGAGAAATAGGGCCATGTCACCTTTTTCTGGGTCAAATTTCTGCATTACGGATTTCAAGTTTTTCGTTGGTCTAGAATTATCCGTTTGTGACGAACCTAAGCTATTTGTTTCAGCAGCTTGCGTAATTCTGAGTTTTTCTAACTCGAACATTCGAATTCGCTCTTCTCGCTCTTCCGCCTCCCTAGCATTTCTCTCGGCTATCTCCCGTTCCTCTCTAGCATTTCTCTCGGCTATCTCCCGTTCCTCTCTAGCATTTCTCTCGGCTATCTCCCGTTCCTCTCTAGCCTGAGTGTCAGTTATCTCCCGTTCCTCTACTATAACCTGCAACTGAGCCTTCACCCATTCTTCGTCGTATTGTGGATGCTCTGATATCTTTGTGGTTATATCTAACACCCTATCATTAGGTCCTAGGTCGATACCTAACTCATAAGCGAGTTTCTGCAAATCTGCCTTACGTTGCCTTGCTAAAAATGCCATTTTAAAATTCTCCTGTCCCTTACACACAATTATACACACAATAATATACTAATATATGTGACCAATACTTAAAACACAATGCAACACTATAAAACAATGTACCTTAAATTTCAAAACAATCTTAACTCAAATTTCACAAAATATACTAAGCGTAACTCTACACAGAATACTTCGATAACTTTTAGATTACAACAGTACTTAATTTCAATAAATGACTTTTACTCTAATTTCAAAGGAAAGTTCTTCCTGAATTGATAACACAATAGTTTTCTAAATTTTTCAAATCCAGCACTTTGCTAAATGTTGCAACCACTCAATTACACATACAATATAATTTCATTAAGACAATTTTAAATTCCTAGCACATTAATTTACTACAATTTTTGCCTCTAAAGTAAAATCAAGCCTTACCTGCTGTCGTGCTGCACAGGATCTCGTCACTTTCATCTACTTCAGATCAGGGTTATTGGTCGGTCACTTTCCACACAAAACTTGGTCTTCTATTTCTTTTTCGGGACTCGGCGTCTTCCGTAACTGTATTTCGGACCAGGCGTCCTTTTCTCCGGGACTGGATGTCGAACGAAGTCGCTACTTCTCCGGGACTGGATGTCGGTCGGTTCGATACTCCTTCAGAACTGGATGTCGAACGAAGTCGCTACTTCTCCGGGACTGGATGTCGGTCGGTTCGATACTCCTTCAGAACTGGATGTCGAACGAAGTCGCTACTTCTCCGGGACTGGATGTCGGTCGGTTCGATACTCCTTCAGAACTGGATGTCGAACGAAGTCGGTACTTCTCCGGGACTGGATGTCGGTCGGTTCGATGCTCCTTCAGAACTGGATGTCGAACGAAGTCAATCGATTCCGCTACTTCAGGACTGGGCGTCAATCGGTTCCGCTACTTCAGGACTGGGTGTCGATCGCTTCCGCTACTGCTTTACGACTGGGTGTCGATCGCTTCCGCTACTGCTTTACGACTGGGTGTCGATCGCTTCCGTTACTTCTTCACGACTGGGTGTCGATCTCTTCCGCTACTTCTTCACGACTGGGTGTCGATCTCTTCCGCTACTTCTTCACGACTGGGTGTCGATCTCTTCCGCTGCCACCAGAAAGTTAACTAGTCTGTAACGTCTTGATTCACGGGTAGCTAGACTAGTTACCATTGAAAATATCCGATTCTGGACTAAATTGGTTTATTTTACAATTTGTACAAAAAGTCGGAAAATGAATGTAAAGTTCATTAATATTAGTTCCTTGGAAGGTCCAAAGTTCTATCGAGGCGCTTAGGGCTGCTGGCGAGCCTCACAATTTCGCTCGGGGAAGTCTAACGCACGGCTACGGGTGAGCCTATTCTCAACACAAAATTACTCGAAAGAGTACAGAGTTCCAAGGCAGGAAATCTCAGTCTTTCCGGACAGGATCACTACTAGGATGAGCAGTTACACGGATCTCTAGGAGGGTTCTCCTTTACGGCTACGGTCGAGCCTTTCTCACTAAAATACTCCGGCGAGTATAGGATCCCAAGGTGGGATAAATTGCACAACAATGAACAAACAACAAGTTCACTTCAAGCTCCAAAAACGGTCTCTGCTGACCGCCTCTCTCCAAGCTCTCTCTCTGTGATCCTCTGTCTCCGTCTCTCCTCTCGTGATCTCTCTCTCTCGTGATCTCTCTCTCTCTCCTCTCGTGATCTCTCTCGTCTCTCGTCTCCTCTCTGATCTCTCTCTGATGATATCTCCAAAAACTCTATATGTTGGGTGCTTATCGACTCCTCCTTTCCGTTTCGGGTCCGCCTTTTAGTCGGTTCTGGATTGGGTGTTGAAGATTTCTCACGTTCTTGATTGGCTGTCTCACGTTGGTCTTTCCCCTCAACTTTTACGACAGACTTCGGCGGACTTGAAAGGGTCCATCAAACCCTGTCGGAAACTCATCATCATTTATATCAATCTTCTTGGTCTCGAAATGTCGAAGAGAGCGACAAAAAGGCGCCTGCCCTTTGTTTTGAAACCACAGCGATTTCCGACCCCTGCTGGCTGGCTGTCGTTAAGAAATCATTAAGATGATGTTTTCGGGTGGTCGTTATGGTGTGTGGGCTTTTCCTCTCGACACTTGAGTCAACAAGACTCCATTTTCCCACGTTGTCGTGGTGATCGTTTCTCTAGCTGCCGTTACAGAATTCCTCCCCCATAGAGAGATTTTGCGATGTGTTAGAGAGCAAAATCTAAAAGGAAGGGGTTAGACATACAGGAGGTCTTGACAATACTTCAGAGGCAGCTATAACCAATGGTTTTAACCTTCCAACATTTTACAACTTATTCAATTATATAATTTACAAGCACAAGCATCATTTGTATTTACATTTTACATAGATCACAATTTATACACTATTAAATATTTACAATCAAATTTTCATTTGAAGTGTCAGATGTTATTTATTCCACGCGACTTAAGCAATCAGCGTGCTTATTGTCTTTCCCTGCTCTGTGGACTATTGTACAGTTAAATTTTAGACTCCAGAACAAGATTGGCTGTTCATTTTTGTGTAGTCCTAATTGAGCTATGATAATCCCGATCTCTTTATCAGATGCATCTGTTTGCAAGATAAATTCCCTGCTATAGTCTGGGGGATAAAGTACGGGTTTCTCGGTGATTTCTACTTTTAGCCTATGGAATTCGTGCTTATACTCCGGTATCAGCTCTATCGCTTCCTTTCTAAAAGTTCTGCGTACGGCATCTTTATCGTACCAGGTTTTCCCTTCGTTTCGTATGTCTGAAACTCGTTCATAGTCCAATTCAGGACAACGCTTCAAACCATTTAATTCTAACATGCACTCAGTCACGACATTTTCTTCCTTCTCCGGTTCTACCCAATGTTCAAAAAGTAAGGTTTCGGGAGTTCGAAGATTATTTCCGTGCACGAGTTCAGCGGGGCTAAAATTTGTGGACTCATGAGTCACCGTTCTTAATGCTAAGAGAGCTGCGGGTAGATTTTTCTCCCAATCTAATCCCGATTCCAAACACAAAACTTTCAATAATCTTTTTACGGATCTGTGCCACCTCTCTACTGGGTTACTTTGTGGGTGTCTTACAGAGCTGTGTGTAACCTTAATGCCAAATTTTTCAAAAAACGTGGTGGTCAAATTGCTCGTGAAACAAGTGCCTAAGTCACACTGTATTTCTCTGGGAAATCCCAATCTACTAAATATAATCATGAGAGACTCCACTATCGATTCTGAACTGATGTCGCGAACGGGTATCGCTTCAGGATATTTTGAGGCCATGCAGATAGCAGTTACTAAATATCTATTATCCTTACTTGAATAAGGAAGGGGTCCTACGGTATCTACATTAATTTTCGAGAAGATCTCTTTAATCACCGGCACTAATTTTAATGGGGCTTTCTTCTTCTCCCTTGGTTTTCCCACTCTCTGGCACGGGTCACATGTTCTGACGTATTCTTCAGCATCCTTAATGCAGTTCGGCCAAAAATAATATCTCAATAGTTTATCTTTGGTTTTTGTTGAGCCTAAATGTGCGGCGACTTCTTCGTGGCATAACCTTAGAATTTCATTCCTCATTCTTGCGGGAATGACTAATTGTTTCCTTTCCTCACCTCGGTGATCTGCGGTTATCCTAAACAACAAATTTTTATCCCCCCTATATTCCCGAGTTCGCTTTTCTTCCATTTTTTTCCACAGCGTACTCAATTCAGAGCATTCCTTTTGTGCGTTGGAAAACTCCTCGGGGGTTACTTTCAAAATCGCAATTGTATGCTTTTCAGCAGGGGGTAGATGAATCGGAACCTCGCGCTCCTGGCTATTCGATTGAAGAGGTGGTTTTTCGCTAACGCAGTTGGGGGTTTTGAGTTTCTCCAAACTCCCTGATCTTTTGTTTCCCCTGTTTTGACTACGCGTAACGACAGCATTAACTAAATGTGGGTTTTTCCTTGCCTCCTCGAGCAATTCTTGGGTCGAGTTTCCCAGGAGATAATGGTTCAATTCTACCGTTTTATCCACTACCGCTGCTTTAGTGATTATCTTGCCGAATTTTTCACTTTCTAAACTAATTGTTGCTATCGGTAAACATCGGAAATGATTTTCCAGAGCCTGTTTCAACCAAACTGTTTCTCCGGTGTAATCATCTGGTCTTACTAAGTGGTTGGGAGCTACGTCCAAACTGGTTCCACTATCTCTCAATATCACGGTATTTATCCCATTAACTTTAGCCTCACTCAGATAAGGGGCAAACGCAGGTGCGAAATTCTCCTCCATTTTTACATGATTCACGCGTTCGTGATTCGGGTTTCTCCTTAATTCAGGGCATTGCGGTCTCAGATGATCCGTCGAATGGCATATGTAACACGCCGGCGCTCTTCGCCGTTCAAATTCTCGCTTCCTCCACTTTTGCTCATTAGGATTTGGATTCCTCCAATTCGAGCGTTCGCTCCTTTCTGGCTCAAATTTCCTCACTACTGCAGGTCTGTTGTCAGGTTTTGTCTTATCTGGGAAACGTTTTTCTGGGAACTTAGCTGTGAGAGGTCTCCTGACAGTGCGTCTAGCGGCTTCATATTGGTCTAATTTAAATACTAATTCTTCGGGGTCTACTATGGCTGCCCACTGATCTATGAAATGCTCCTTAATTTCAGGAGAAACTCTCCTTTTTATTTGATCCGTTAGCATTAGGTTTTTGAGGTCCTCAAAACTTTCCACTCCGACTCCATCTAGCCATCCCTCTAAGTAACTCCTTAATTCAAATATTAGATCTTTCCAGGGCGCTCCTGATCGTCTCTGATGCTGTGTAAATTTGGTTCGGAATGTTTCCGGATTTAATTTAAATCTATTTAGGAGGGTACTCTTAACATGATCGTCTGATTTTTCAGGGGGCTCTCTCATGATAATTTCTGCAATATCCATCGGGAGTAGGTAAAGAAGGTGAGTCACCCAATCAACCTCATCTATTCCCATCTTTTTCGCCTGTCTTTCAAACAAGGTGAGAAATAGGGCCATGTCACCTTTTTCTGGGTCAAATTTCTGCATTACGGATTTCAAGTTTTTCGTTGGTCTAGAATTATCCGTTTGTGACGAACCTAAGCTATTTGTTTCAGCAGCTTGCGTAATTCTGAGTTTTTCTAACTCGAACATTCGAATTCGCTCTTCTCGCTCTTCCGCCTCCCTAGCATTTCTCTCGGCTATCTCCCGTTCCTCTCTAGCATTTCTCTCGGCTATCTCCCGTTCCTCTCTAGCATTTCTCTCGGCTATCTCCCGTTCCTCTCTAGCCTGAGTGTCAGTTATCTCCCGTTCCTCTACTATAACCTGCAACTGAGCCTTCACCCATTCTTCGTCGTATTGTGGATGCTCTGATATCTTTGTGGTTATATCTAACACCCTATCATTAGGTCCTAGGTCGATACCTAACTCATAAGCGAGTTTCTGCAAATCTGCCTTACGTTGCCTTGCTAAAAATGCCATTTTAAAATTCTCCTGTCCCTTACACACAATTATACACACAATAATATACTAATATATGTGACCAATACTTAAAACACAATGCAACACTATAAAACAATGTACCTTAAATTTCAAAACAATCTTAACTCAAATTTCACAAAATATACTAAGCGTAACTCTACACAGAATACTTCGATAACTTTTAGATTACAACAGTACTTAATTTCAATAAATGACTTTTACTCTAATTTCAAAGGAAAGTTCTTCCTGAATTGATAACACAATAGTTTTCTAAATTTTTCAAATCCAGCACTTTGCTAAATGTTGCAACCACTCAATTACACATACAATATAATTTCATTAAGACAATTTTAAATTCCTAGCACATTAATTTACTACAATTTTTGCCTCTAAAGTAAAATCAAGCCTTACCTGCTGTCGTGCTGCACAGGATCTCGTCACTTTCATCTACTTCAGATCAGGGTTATTGGTCGGTCACTTTCCACACAAAACTTGGTCTTCTATTTCTTTTTCGGGACTCGGCGTCTTCCGTAACTGTATTTCGGACCAGGCGTCCTTTTCTCCGGGACTGGATGTCGAACGAAGTCGCTACTTCTCCGGGACTGGATGTCGGTCGGTTCGATACTCCTTCAGAACTGGATGTCGAACGAAGTCGCTACTTCTCCGGGACTGGATGTCGGTCGGTTCGATACTCCTTCAGAACTGGATGTCGAACGAAGTCGCTACTTCTCCGGGACTGGATGTCGGTCGGTTCGATACTCCTTCAGAACTGGATGTCGAACGAAGTCGGTACTTCTCCGGGACTGGATGTCGGTCGGTTCGATGCTCCTTCAGAACTGGATGTCGAACGAAGTCAATCGATTCCGCTACTTCAGGACTGGGCGTCAATCGGTTCCGCTACTTCAGGACTGGGTGTCGATCGCTTCCGCTACTGCTTTACGACTGGGTGTCGATCGCTTCCGCTACTGCTTTACGACTGGGTGTCGATCGCTTCCGTTACTTCTTCACGACTGGGTGTCGATCTCTTCCGCTACTTCTTCACGACTGGGTGTCGATCTCTTCCGCTACTTCTTCACGACTGGGTGTCGATCTCTTCCGCTGCCACCAGAAAGTTAACTAGTCTGTAACGTCTTGATTCACGGGTAGCTAGACTAGTTACCATTGAAAATATCCGATTCTGGACTAAATTGGTTTATTTTACAATTTGTACAAAAAGTCGGAAAATGAATGTAAAGTTCATTAATATTAGTTCCTTGGAAGGTCCAAAGTTCTATCGAGGCGCTTAGGGCTGCTGGCGAGCCTCACAATTTCGCTCGGGGAAGTCTAACGCACGGCTACGGGTGAGCCTATTCTCAACACAAAATTACTCGAAAGAGTACAGAGTTCCAAGGCAGGAAATCTCAGTCTTTCCGGACAGGATCACTACTAGGATGAGCAGTTACACGGATCTCTAGGAGGGTTCTCCTTTACGGCTACGGTCGAGCCTTTCTCACTAAAATACTCCGGCGAGTATAGGATCCCAAGGTGGGATAAATTGCACAACAATGAACAAACAACAAGTTCACTTCAAGCTCCAAAAACGGTCTCTGCTGACCGCCTCTCTCCAAGCTCTCTCTCTGTGATCCTCTGTCTCCGTCTCTCCTCTCGTGATCTCTCTCTCTCTCCTCTCGTGATCTCTCTCGTCTCTCGTCTCCTCTCTGATCTCTCTCTGATGATATCTCCAAAAACTCTATATGTTGGGTGCTTATCGACTCCTCCTTTCCGTTTCGGGTCCGCCTTTTAGTCGGTTCTGGATTGGGTGTTGAAGATTTCTCACGTTCTTGATTGGCTGTCTCACGTTGGTCTTTCCCCTCAACTTTTACGACAGACTTCGGCGGACTTGAAAGGGTCCATCAAACCCTGTCGGAAACTCATCATCATTTATATCAATCTTCTTGGTCTCGAAATGTCGAAGAGAGCGACAAAAAGGCGCCTGCCCTTTGTTTTGAAACCACAGCGATTTCCGACCCCTGCTGGCTGGCTGTCGTTAAGAAATCATTAAGATGATGTTTTCGGGTGGTCGTTATGGTGTGTGGGCTTTTCCTCTCGACACTTGAGTCAACAAGACTCCATTTTCCCACGTTGTCGTGGTGATCGTTTCTCTAGCTGCCGTTACAGAATTCCTCCCCCATAGAGAGATTTTGCGATGTGTTAGAGAGCAAAATCTAAAAGGAAGGGGTTAGACATACAGGAGGTCTTGACAATACTTCAGAGGCAGCTATAACCAATGGTTTTAACCTTCCAACATTTTACAACTTATTCAATTATATAATTTACAAGCACAAGCATCATTTGTATTTACATTTTACATAGATCACAATTTATACACTATTAAATATTTACAATCAAATTTTCATTTGAAGTGTCAGATGTTATTTATTCCACGCGACTTAAGCAATCAGCGTGCTTATTGTCTTTCCCTGCTCTGTGGACTATTGTACAGTTAAATTTTAGACTCCAGAACAAGATTGGCTGTTCATTTTTGTGTAGTCCTAATTGAGCTATGATAATCCCGATCTCTTTATCAGATGCATCTGTTTGCAAGATAAATTCCCTGCTATAGTCTGGGGGATAAAGTACGGGTTTCTCGGTGATTTCTACTTTTAGCCTATGGAATTCGTGCTTATACTCCGGTATCAGCTCTATCGCTTCCTTTCTAAAAGTTCTGCGTACGGCATCTTTATCGTACCAGGTTTTCCCTTCGTTTCGTATGTCTGAAACTCGTTCATAGTCCAATTCAGGACAACGCTTCAAACCATTTAATTCTAACATGCACTCAGTCACGACATTTTCTTCCTTCTCCGGTTCTACCCAATGTTCAAAAAGTAAGGTTTCGGGAGTTCGAAGATTATTTCCGTGCACGAGTTCAGCGGGGCTAAAATTTGTGGACTCATGAGTCACCGTTCTTAATGCTAAGAGAGCTGCGGGTAGATTTTTCTCCCAATCTAATCCCGATTCCAAACACAAAACTTTCAATAATCTTTTTACGGATCTGTGCCACCTCTCTACTGGGTTACTTTGTGGGTGTCTTACAGAGCTGTGTGTAACCTTAATGCCAAATTTTTCAAAAAACGTGGTGGTCAAATTGCTCGTGAAACAAGTGCCTAAGTCACACTGTATTTCTCTGGGAAATCCCAATCTACTAAATATAATCATGAGAGACTCCACTATCGATTCTGAACTGATGTCGCGAACGGGTATCGCTTCAGGATATTTTGAGGCCATGCAGATAGCAGTTACTAAATATCTATTATCCTTACTTGAATAAGGAAGGGGTCCTACGGTATCTACATTAATTTTCGAGAAGATCTCTTTAATCACCGGCACTAATTTTAATGGGGCTTTCTTCTTCTCCCTTGGTTTTCCCACTCTCTGGCACGGGTCACATGTTCTGACGTATTCTTCAGCATCCTTAATGCAGTTCGGCCAAAAATAATATCTCAATAGTTTATCTTTGGTTTTTGTTGAGCCTAAATGTGCGGCGACTTCTTCGTGGCATAACCTTAGAATTTCATTCCTCATTCTTGCGGGAATGACTAATTGTTTCCTTTCCTCACCTCGGTGATCTGCGGTTATCCTAAACAACAAATTTTTATCCCCCCTATATTCCCGAGTTCGCTTTTCTTCCATTTTTTTCCACAGCGTACTCAATTCAGAGCATTCCTTTTGTGCGTTGGAAAACTCCTCGGGGGTTACTTTCAAAATCGCAATTGTATGCTTTTCAGCAGGGGGTAGATGAATCGGAACCTCGCGCTCCTGGCTATTCGATTGAAGAGGTGGTTTTTCGCTAACGCAGTTGGGGGTTTTGAGTTTCTCCAAACTCCCTGATCTTTTGTTTCCCCTGTTTTGACTACGCGTAACGACAGCATTAACTAAATGTGGGTTTTTCCTTGCCTCCTCGAGCAATTCTTGGGTCGAGTTTCCCAGGAGATAATGGTTCAATTCTACCGTTTTATCCACTACCGCTGCTTTAGTGATTATCTTGCCGAATTTTTCACTTTCTAAACTAATTGTTGCTATCGGTAAACATCGGAAATGATTTTCCAGAGCCTGTTTCAACCAAACTGTTTCTCCGGTGTAATCATCTGGTCTTACTAAGTGGTTGGGAGCTACGTCCAAACTGGTTCCACTATCTCTCAATATCACGGTATTTATCCCATTAACTTTAGCCTCACTCAGATAAGGGGCAAACGCAGGTGCGAAATTCTCCTCCATTTTTACATGATTCACGCGTTCGTGATTCGGGTTTCTCCTTAATTCAGGGCATTGCGGTCTCAGATGATCCGTCGAATGGCATATGTAACACGCCGGCGCTCTTCGCCGTTCAAATTCTCGCTTCCTCCACTTTTGCTCATTAGGATTTGGATTCCTCCAATTCGAGCGTTCGCTCCTTTCTGGCTCAAATTTCCTCACTACTGCAGGTCTGTTGTCAGGTTTTGTCTTATCTGGGAAACGTTTTTCTGGGAACTTAGCTGTGAGAGGTCTCCTGACAGTGCGTCTAGCGGCTTCATATTGGTCTAATTTAAATACTAATTCTTCGGGGTCTACTATGGCTGCCCACTGATCTATGAAATGCTCCTTAATTTCAGGAGAAACTCTCCTTTTTATTTGATCCGTTAGCATTAGGTTTTTGAGGTCCTCAAAACTTTCCACTCCGACTCCATCTAGCCATCCCTCTAAGTAACTCCTTAATTCAAATATTAGATCTTTCCAGGGCGCTCCTGATCGTCTCTGATGCTGTGTAAATTTGGTTCGGAATGTTTCCGGATTTAATTTAAATCTATTTAGGAGGGTACTCTTAACATGATCGTCTGATTTTTCAGGGGGCTCTCTCATGATAATTTCTGCAATATCCATCGGGAGTAGGTAAAGAAGGTGAGTCACCCAATCAACCTCATCTATTCCCATCTTTTTCGCCTGTCTTTCAAACAAGGTGAGAAATAGGGCCATGTCACCTTTTTCTGGGTCAAATTTCTGCATTACGGATTTCAAGTTTTTCGTTGGTCTAGAATTATCCGTTTGTGACGAACCTAAGCTATTTGTTTCAGCAGCTTGCGTAATTCTGAGTTTTTCTAACTCGAACATTCGAATTCGCTCTTCTCGCTCTTCCGCCTCCCTAGCATTTCTCTCGGCTATCTCCCGTTCCTCTCTAGCATTTCTCTCGGCTATCTCCCGTTCCTCTCTAGCATTTCTCTCGGCTATCTCCCGTTCCTCTCTAGCCTGAGTGTCAGTTATCTCCCGTTCCTCTACTATAACCTGCAACTGAGCCTTCACCCATTCTTCGTCGTATTGTGGATGCTCTGATATCTTTGTGGTTATATCTAACACCCTATCATTAGGTCCTAGGTCGATACCTAACTCATAAGCGAGTTTCTGCAAATCTGCCTTACGTTGCCTTGCTAAAAATGCCATTTTAAAATTCTCCTGTCCCTTACACACAATTATACACACAATAATATACTAATATATGTGACCAATACTTAAAACACAATGCAACACTATAAAACAATGTACCTTAAATTTCAAAACAATCTTAACTCAAATTTCACAAAATATACTAAGCGTAACTCTACACAGAATACTTCGATAACTTTTAGATTACAACAGTACTTAATTTCAATAAATGACTTTTACTCTAATTTCAAAGGAAAGTTCTTCCTGAATTGATAACACAATAGTTTTCTAAATTTTTCAAATCCAGCACTTTGCTAAATGTTGCAACCACTCAATTACACATACAATATAATTTCATTAAGACAATTTTAAATTCCTAGCACATTAATTTACTACAATTTTTGCCTCTAAAGTAAAATCAAGCCTTACCTGCTGTCGTGCTGCACAGGATCTCGTCACTTTCATCTACTTCAGATCAGGGTTATTGGTCGGTCACTTTCCACACAAAACTTGGTCTTCTATTTCTTTTTCGGGACTCGGCGTCTTCCGTAACTGTATTTCGGACCAGGCGTCCTTTTCTCCGGGACTGGATGTCGAACGAAGTCGCTACTTCTCCGGGACTGGATGTCGGTCGGTTCGATACTCCTTCAGAACTGGATGTCGAACGAAGTCGCTACTTCTCCGGGACTGGATGTCGGTCGGTTCGATACTCCTTCAGAACTGGATGTCGAACGAAGTCGCTACTTCTCCGGGACTGGATGTCGGTCGGTTCGATACTCCTTCAGAACTGGATGTCGAACGAAGTCGGTACTTCTCCGGGACTGGATGTCGGTCGGTTCGATGCTCCTTCAGAACTGGATGTCGAACGAAGTCAATCGATTCCGCTACTTCAGGACTGGGCGTCAATCGGTTCCGCTACTTCAGGACTGGGTGTCGATCGCTTCCGCTACTGCTTTACGACTGGGTGTCGATCGCTTCCGCTACTGCTTTACGACTGGGTGTCGATCGCTTCCGTTACTTCTTCACGACTGGGTGTCGATCTCTTCCGCTACTTCTTCACGACTGGGTGTCGATCTCTTCCGCTACTTCTTCACGACTGGGTGTCGATCTCTTCCGCTGCCACCAGAAAGTTAACTAGTCTGTAACGTCTTGATTCACGGGTAGCTAGACTAGTTACCATTGAAAATATCCGATTCTGGACTAAATTGGTTTATTTTACAATTTGTACAAAAAGTCGGAAAATGAATGTAAAGTTCATTAATATTAGTTCCTTGGAAGGTCCAAAGTTCTATCGAGGCGCTTAGGGCTGCTGGCGAGCCTCACAATTTCGCTCGGGGAAGTCTAACGCACGGCTACGGGTGAGCCTATTCTCAACACAAAATTACTCGAAAGAGTACAGAGTTCCAAGGCAGGAAATCTCAGTCTTTCCGGACAGGATCACTACTAGGATGAGCAGTTACACGGATCTCTAGGAGGGTTCTCCTTTACGGCTACGGTCGAGCCTTTCTCACTAAAATACTCCGGCGAGTATAGGATCCCAAGGTGGGATAAATTGCACAACAATGAACAAACAACAAGTTCACTTCAAGCTCCAAAAACGGTCTCTGCTGACCGCCTCTCTCCAAGCTCTCTCTCTGTGATCCTCTGTCTCCGTCTCTCCTCTCGTGATCTCTCTCTCTCGTGATCTCTCTCTCTCTCCTCTCGTGATCTCTCTCGTCTCTCGTCTCCTCTCTGATCTCTCTCTGATGATATCTCCAAAAACTCTATATGTTGGGTGCTTATCGACTCCTCCTTTCCGTTTCGGGTCCGCCTTTTAGTCGGTTCTGGATTGGGTGTTGAAGATTTCTCACGTTCTTGATTGGCTGTCTCACGTTGGTCTTTCCCCTCAACTTTTACGACAGACTTCGGCGGACTTGAAAGGGTCCATCAAACCCTGTCGGAAACTCATCATCATTTATATCAATCTTCTTGGTCTCGAAATGTCGAAGAGAGCGACAAAAAGGCGCCTGCCCTTTGTTTTGAAACCACAGCGATTTCCGACCCCTGCTGGCTGGCTGTCGTTAAGAAATCATTAAGATGATGTTTTCGGGTGGTCGTTATGGTGTGTGGGTTTTTCCTCTCGACACTTGAGTCAACAAGACTCCATTTTCCCACGTTGTCGTGGTGATCGTTTCTCTAGCTGCCGTTACATTGTTTTTATTACTTTAAATTGTCCTTTCAAAATTGTTTTACGTTTACTTCATAGTGCCTACTAGTAACATAGTTAAATAATATGTAGCTATTTTAATTACATAAAAAGTTAAATTAATTATCCATGCAAGATCAAGTAATTTTTTATTTTGAAAAGCTTATTATTATTTTAATTTGGTAAGACCATAACCTTAAGTCCTAAATAACACCTGTTCTGATCCTATTGATCTTATTGTAATAAGTGAGTGCCTAATTTTTTAGACAAATTAAAAGCTAAATCAAACAATTAACATCTCATTATTTGATGACATTGTTCTTTAAATTTGTAAAACCAAGTATTACGTGTGTATAATTGTTTATGTATGGTTAAATCTAATTTATAACATAATTTGTACCTATATAAATTAGACTTAAAACTTCTGAATTCACATTTGGCAATCGCGGTTAGGGGCCCCATTTGGACCTTCTGCACCTGAGCCTCCGAGAACCTAACTATGTCACTGTCTAAATCTATAGTTTTCTTGTAAGCTGAATTTATATTTTTAGTTGTCATATGATTAAAATTTTAAAATTAAATTTGTATTAAACTCTCATAATTGTCTTAACTATCAATCAGTTAAACTGTAGTGGCTCAGTTTTAGCACAAGAAAAAGTAATTATAAGATTATTTCAATTTCAACAAGTATTTTAGATTATTAATATTTATGTATTGTTTACTTTTACATTTTGGTTAATATCGATATTGAATGTTTCTAATCGATATTAAATATTTAATCTCTTTTGTTCATTTCGTTTTGGCAACATGCTAAAGAGAATTAATGCTTTAAAAAAGGCTCGAAAAGTTTGTTGTATTTACTGTTAGACATGGAATAAAGAAGATTCAGAATAACTTGTGCATTTTTAATTTAATTTAGAAAGAGTAAAACATTTTTCGTCGTTTTCTCCTCAAGAATACAATAGCGAGCCGACATTTTGGTGACCCCGTTTCCTGTTTATACAAATAAATAAGATGTCGAAAGAAAACGAAAGCGACGCTGAACTGCACACGGTGAGTGTTAAAATACCTCCTTTTTGGATAGACAAACCGGAAATATGGTTTTATCAAGTTGAAGCTCAATTTAAGATTAGTGGTATTACTGTTGAAGAAACAAAATTCAACTATTTAGTTTCGCAATTGGATCCGAAATTCGTTGAGAATATTTGGGACATAATACGTAGCAACAGTCAAACTAAATATTCGGATTCTAAGAACAGACTCTTAAATTTGTTTAAGGAAAGCGAAAGTGCTAGAATTCAACGATTAATCACTGGAATTGAATTGGGTGATATGAAACCTAGTCAGCTATTACAAAAATTAAAATCTATTGCTACGTCGGATGTTTCTGAAAATTTGATTAAAAATTTATGGCTTGGAAAACTACCCGAATCTATTAAAAATATTTTAATTGTCAGTAAAGATATTGATAGTTTAGCAATTATGGCTGATAAAATTAATGATATGAGCCCTAAAAATGAAATTTGTACCACAAGTAACACACAGAGTTATAATAACGAACTGTTAGATAGAATTCAAAGTTTAGAGCAACAAATTGCTCAGTTAAGTGTTCGTAATGGTTCTAGATCAAGAACACGGAATGCCAATTCCTTTCGTAATCGTTCTAGATCTCGAAGTGGTCGGCGCATAAATTTTGATCCAAAAGGAAAATTTTATTATTTCCATTTCCGATTTGGCGCCAAATGCTTTCCAGAGAAATGCCAGCCTCCTTGCAGTTGGATTAAAAAACCGCAAGATAATCAGGAAAACTCCAATCTGCAGTAGGTTCAGCGACAAACTCTTCTGCAGAAAATATGAAGGATTGTCGCAAATTTCGTTTATTCCTCCGTGACCGAAGATCAAATTTGCACTTCCTCGTAGACAGTGGAGCTGATGTAAGCATAATTCCAGCTACTTCTCAGACTAAACAGAAGGCAGAATATAAATTGTATGCAGCTAATGGCACAGAAATCTTAACATATGGCATAAAAAATCTAATCCTTGATTTGGATTACGCCGTGATTTTCAGTTTCCATTCATAATTGCTGAAGTCACAAAAGGTATTTTAGGAGCTGACTTTCTTCACAAATATAACTTACTTATTGATATAAATAAGAAAAAATTAATTGATGGAGTAACAAAGCTCAGTGTCCAAGGTGATATTACCTCTATTTCAATTGATAACGACGTCAGCACTTTGAACAAATCCATAAAAATTTCCAGTTTACTTTTAAAATATCCCAAAATATCTAAACCCAATCTTTTTCCTACGCGAATAAAACATGATGTTAAACATTTTATCGTAACTAATGGTCAACCTATTTATTCCAAGGCGCGACAGCTTGATCCAAAACGGCTAGCGATAGCTAAAGAAGAATTTAAATTTATGCTTGACAATGAAATAATTCGTCCATCAAATTCTCAATGGTCAAGTCCTCTGCATCTTGTCACAAAAAAAGATGGTTCATATCGGCCATGTGGGGATTATCGTCAGCTTAATGCGCAGACGATTCCTGATCGATATCCCATCCCTAGGATTGAAGATTTTCACCATATTTTAAAAGACACCAAGATTTTCTCTAAAATTGATTTATTCAAAGCGTATTTTCAAATTCCCATTGCAGAAGAGGACAAATGTAAAACAGCTATCATCACTCCTTTTGGTTTGTATGAATTTAATGTTATGAGTTTCGGTTTAAAAAATGCTCCTGCAACATTCCAAAGACTAATCCATGAAGTTTTCAGAGGTCTAGATTTTGTTTTCCCGTATTTAGACGATATACTCATTGCATCTAGCAGCACTAAAGAACACGAAAATCACCTTAAATTAGTTTTTGAACGATTGAATACTTTTGGTTTAAGATTAAATATTTCAAAATCTATGTTCGCTGTTCAACAAATCGAGTTTTTGGGATACCTAATTACACCCCATGGTTCTCGTCCTCTGCCAGAAAGAGTTCAAGATATTATCAAGTACAACCCAAGTAGCACAACAACATCGGCCAACATTCCACCAATATCGGCCAATATTTTGAATGTCGCTGAATGTCGAATATCGGAATTACGATATCTGTCGATATTCTTAGATGTTGTTTAATTCTATATAATGAGGAAGACAGTAAATAACATTTTTTATAATATCATAATCATGTATTAATAATGTAAAGAATGATACTGGATTGTTTTAGCCATTTTTTAAAAATTTAAATATTTTTTGATATTGCATTGATATTTGGCGACATTGTGAAAACGATGTCAATGAAAGGATATTGAGCTGATATTGGCCAATATTTATTTTTGAACTGAAGCCATGTTTGGTCACATGGTCGTTCTGTGTATGTTTGGTTGCCGCATTACAGTACGTTACGAATACGCTACTCTATGCAGTGATAAAAGGTTTTTCCCATTTACTTGTTCTTTTGTAGAAAAATGCCAGATAATTAAAAAACATTTTGAATTTAATTTCCTTGATGAATTACCCACTAATACTTTTATTGTACTTTTCAAACAACATTTGTTCTGTTGTAGTGTAAGATCTTTTCTGCCAAATGCAATCAATTGCAAAAGTATTTTTTTGAATTTAATATTCTTAGACTGGTAGAAGCCAGTTGAAGGGTTAAATAATTAAGAATTTTAAGCTTTTTAATTTTAAGTTATCTGAATTTGCTAATCGTTTAAAATTCTGAACCGATCACTATATGCATGGCAAAACTCAAAATTCCATTGAATGTTTCAATTGTGTTATTTTACAGTTTCGAAGGAGGTATTCGTCAGCCTAAATGTAAAAATAAGGGCTTATGATGCATTAATCCAATGATGGATTTGACGGTTGCACCAATTTTTTAAGCAAGATGAACATTGAAAATCTTGGTTACTTCACTGTAAAAGGTTACAAAAGTTTAGATTACATTGGAATCGTTTATTTTTCATTTAAAGGTTAGATTTTTTTTAAATTTTTTTTTTAAATTGACATTTTAGAACTTTGCTTTTATGCAAAACATGAAAAGTAAAAAAGTTTTGCTTCAAATGTTATGAAATTTGGTAGGAATACTTTTAAATGAACCACTTCTGTAATTGTGCATTAATTAGGTTTTTTTTGTAATGAAAATAAGTTATGCGTTGCTATAATTTATGTAAGATTTTCTTATTGGTTGAATTTGAACCTCCAGTTTTTAAAAGAACTGGTTTACAATGATGTGAATAGTACATTTTCTAAAGGAGGTTTAAATCTTTGAAATAAAATTTTTAAAATAAGAATATCTTAATTTAAATTTGTAGTAGATGGTACTTTATGCCACCGACAGATGGCACTGTGCTCTTTGTCCAGTGACGTCATGACGACTTGGAGCAGAGCGTCGTTTTTAAAAAGTAGTAGCGGTGATCTTCGTACCTCGTGTGAGGCGGTTGTCTTAACCATTTTTTCCCTTCTGTAACATCGGCCGGTGTACTCTTCGGAATACCCCTTGGCCGTATATTTAACATGTGTATAGCCCAGAATAAAAGATTATTTAGCCCAACCAGGCCTCTTTATTCTGCGAGTTGACTTTCTTTCAGGAATCCTTTCGGAAAGTAAGTATCTCCGTTCCCGTGAATCCCAGTAAGTAAGTATGGCAATTTTCCCCACGCCGGTAACAATGGCGACGGATTCCATGAGAACTGTAACCACATGTTAAAGTGGCGCTCAACTTATGGCTCGAATACACGCTGTCTGAATAGCAATTGAGCTTATTCATGCTGTATTTCGTTTAGCATATCCATGCTGCATTTATTATAGCATATCTATGCTGCATTTATTATAGCATATCTATGCTGCATTTATTATAGCACATCCATGTTGCATTTATTATAGCATATCTATGCTGCATTTATTATAGCATATCCATGCTGCATTTCTTTTAGTTGCGTATTTAGCGTTTTCATATCCACGCTGCGAATTTTACTTTAATTCTATTTCTTAGTGAAGCGCAGTTAGTTTGCTTAGGCTTAAAGATTTTGGTTAGGCTTATGTAACAGGTGTAATGATTGTACTGTATATAATAATTTTGTTAAGTAAGATTGTTTATTACAACTGATCTGAATTTTTCCAAAATTAAGTTTCTTTGGATTTGCATTTCTGTGAATAGCAATTTCAGTTAGGTATATTGTGTTTACCATAAGCGCATACTGACAGTTTTCTTTGCTGTATCGATCTTCTATGGCACATGACATTTAGCCATTAAGAATATTTCTTATTTATGTGAAACATAGGTATTATTTTTTTTTAACAGTATCACTTTAGTATTAAATTCTGATTTTCTTGTGTTATGTGATTTATGGAAACAATTGCATATTGATACTATACTACACACCTTTGTATATTTTACCTATATTACACATTTGTATATATTGTACCTGTATTACACATTTGCATATTTTTACATATATCTCCATCCCTTTAATTATACCACAAATTAAAACTTAAAGTATAAGGTGATATTTAAGTGAAAATGGCCTTCTTGGCAAAAGGTCGAAAAGAAGACCTCAAAACATTAGCCGTCGAGCTAAATTTAGAAGTCACAAATGACTTAAAAATCATTGAGTTACGGGATCTGATTTTAAGTGACCCCAATTACGATGAGGACTTTACGAAAGAACTCTTGTCCACCCTGATGGCAGAGCGTAAAGAAAGAGGTGACCTACAGCTCTTAAGTTTGCAATCACAACAGAGTGCTGAAATGACGCAGATTTCCCCTGTGGTGTCGGACATACCTAAATTTGATGTTCAAAGATTGTTACCTAAATTCCATCCAGAAGAGGATGACATGAGTTTATACCTCGTGTTATTTGAGAGGCAACTCAAATTGCTAAAAATACCTCAAGCCTTGTATGTCGGATACTTGGTGGGTAACTTACCCTCTGATATTGCAATGTTAATTGCAAGGGAAGATGAATCAAAAGCTTCCGACTACTCGCATATAAAATCCCTTCTTCTGCAACGCTTCAAATTGAATGCAGAAAAGTTCCGACAACTTTTTGCCCAACACCGCAAGGCTCCTCAAAGCACATGGAAAGATTTCTTCTTTGAGTTGAAAAGTTATCTGGTCGGCTGGCTGTCAGAGCTTAACATCAACTCATTTGAGCAGCTGCAAGATCTGATGGTGGCTGACCAAATGAAGAAGAGGTGCCCTCCTGAGGCAAAAGACCATTTCCTAGACGACTGGCCTACATTGATTTCTCCTGGCGAGTTAGCAGATAAGCTAGACCAATACGACAACATCCGTGTCCACAGCCACAAGAAGGAGCCCTGTCAAAACAACACTTACAAGAAGGAGGGTAAACCTAAGTTACCACTTGGAGCTGCAAAAAGGGTAAACTACTACAAGAAAGAAAATGCTTTCCAACCCAGGCCTCATCAGCATTCAGAGCCACGACCTCAGGTGACCTGCTACGGATGTGGTAGGCCTGGCGTGATAAAACCAAAATGCCCAAACTGCACCCCAACAGTTAAAAGAGAGGACTCTTCTGAAAATGCAGAGCCCATGTTCACCTGCCACACCAAAAGGTGTCAACTAGCATTGTTGGACACTACTATTTGTGGAGTACGAGCAGTGATTTGTGCCGACACTGGAGCAAGCCGATCCATAGCGGGGGAGCGCCTATACAAGATGCTCCTCAGCAAAGGGATCCAATTTGACAATGAAGTCGTCACCATGACACTGGCTGACGGACACCAATCCACCATCAAGGTGTACACTACCACTGTGACCATTGCCTTGAGGGGACGACCCATTAAAACCAACTTTATGGTGATGCCTGAGGTAACTGGAAACCGAAGTCTCCTGGGACAAGATTTTCTAGAGGATGCTGGAGTAGTTCTGGACCTGAAAAACAGAAGGTGGAGTTTTTGGAACGACCCTCATCACCAATTTCCCTTCATAAAGGATGTTCCAGTCGCATCGCATCACCCCAGCAATGTGGAGATCAACTCCTGTGTCCTTAGGGATGAAGAAGGAAAACCGTTGAGTGAAACCCAACGGATGACCCTTAATAACCTGTTAAGAAACTATGAAACTGTGTTTCAACCAGGGGGAGAAGCTACTCCTTTTACCGAACACCAAATAAATACGGGAGACAAGCCTCCTGTCTCGGTTCCTCCTTACCGAATGTCACCAGCCAAAAAGGATCTCTTAAAGAAAGAGTTAGATGATCTGCTAGAAAAAGGCATCATTGAAGAGTGTGAGTCGCCTTATGCTGCACCTGTGGTACTCATTCCAAAGCCCAATGGAACAGTGCGCCTTTGCATTGATTACCGCAAGCTAAATGCAAACACTATACCTGATACTTACCCATTACCTAGAATGGACGACTTATTGCATGATGCAAAACACCTGAGTTACATGTCCACGATTGATTTAAAGTCTGGATACCACCAAGTCAAAATCTATCCACCTCATCAGGATAAAACTGCCTTTGTTTGTCCATTTGGAACTTTTCGTTTTACCCGCATGCCTTTTGGGTTACGCAACGCACCAGCCACGTTTCAAAGACTAATGGACAACTTCCGACGTGGACTTCCACGAGTAAATCTTCTTACATACCTGGATGATATCATCATTCTCTCTCCAACATATGAACAACATCTCACAGACCTAGAAGCTGTATTTGAGAGGCTGTTGACATACAAACTGACTGCCAACAGAGAGAAATGCAATTTTGCTTGCACTCGAGTGAAATATCTTGGACATTGGATCACTCCCCAAGGTGTTCAGGTGGATCCGGACAAGGTGTCAGCCATTGTAAAGATACCCCCGCCAAAAACTGTGAAACAAATACAGTCATTCCTTCAAACCTGTTCCTGGTACAGACGATTTATCAAGGACTTCGCAAACATTTCCCAACCATTGAGTTACCTAACTCGGAAAAATGTTCCTTGGACTTGGGGCGATAAAGAACAAAAGGCCTTTGAGACATTGAAGCAGTGCTTGATATCAACTCCAATACTGAAACAAGTTGATGAAACCAAAGCATTTGTCATCCGCACAGATGCAAGTAATTATGCCCTTGGAGCAGTCCTGTTACAGGGTGAGGGTGCAGAAGAGCACCCAATTGAATATGCAAGTCGTTTATTAAATCCTGCTGAGAGAAACTATTCGACTACCGAACGGGAAGCACTGGCAGTAGTTTGGGGCTTAAACAAGTTTCGAGGTTTTGTCGAAGGAGTGGAAGTGACTGTGGCATCCGACCACCAACCGTTAAAGTGGTTAATGAGTTTAAAGTCTCCCTCCGGACGATTGGCGAGATGGGCTCTTCAGATTCAGTCATATAACCTGAAGATAGAATATATGCCCGGCAAAGCCAACGTAATAGCAGACATGTTGTCACGTCCTGTATGTCAACATGCAGAAGCCTCCTGTGAAATGTGCATGGTCTCTATTGATATCCCCACACGTAGCCCTGCAGACACTCAACCAGTGGTACCCTTGAGAAGAAGAGGCAGACCGTGCAAAACTCTCCCTGCTTCCTCGTCGGGACGGCGTCGAAAGCAGAGGGGGAGTCTGTAGTAGATGGTACTTTATGCCACCGACAGATGGCACTGCGCTCTTTGTCCAGTGACGACTTGGAGCAGAGCGTCGTTTTTAAAAAGTAGTAGCGGTGATCTTCGTACCTCGTGTGAGGCGGTTGTCTTAACCATTTTTTCCCTTCTGTAACATCGGCCGGTGTACTCTTCGGAATACCCCTTGGCCGTATATTTAACATGTGTATAGCCCAGAATAAAAGATTATTTAGCCCAACCAGGCCTCTTTATTCTGCGAGTTGACTTTCTTTCAGGAATCCTTTCGGAAAGTAAGTATCTCCGTTCCCGTGAATCCCAGTAAGTAAATATGGCAATTTTCCCCACGCCGGTAACAATGGCGACGGATTCCATGAGAACTGTAACCACATGTTAAAAATTTAAGTTATGTTTTGCTGTGGTGCTAGTTTTTGTCTATTTTTCACCTCTTTTTTTTGGGGGGGGGGTTTACATTTGGAAAAACATTATTTTTTAAAGTTTTTAGCCATAATCTATAATATAAAGCACAAAAAAGTAAAATTTTAAATTATTTGAAAAAATTCTATCCGAAGGTAGGCGGATAACTTAAACATTTAGCGGTTGCTAATGTGCTACTTAAGCAATTGGTTTCAAATGTAGTCATAAGTGCATAATATTGTAGCTATAGATGGAAGAGTCGAGCACTTGATATAAATATGCTTTTTTTTCATGTGACACAGTTTTTAAAATGAAGATAACTCCTTGATCTTGATCGACTTTCTGAGGTAGACACAAATTGATATATTTATTTTAGCAGTTTGATTATATATTTTTGGAAATTTGCTTTTTTTTAAACTAGTAGCCTTGATTTTATAATTGCTGTGCTCCGGTTTGTTTAATCCTTTTTAAGGTTGGTAATGAGGATTTAAGACTTTATTCCAAACATTTCACTTTTCTGAAAATGAAACATTTATACGAAATTCCAATTTTTAAAATTTATCTTAAATTCAAAGTAATTTGTTTGTGTAGGTTGCGAAAAATTATTTTTTAATAAAGACGAATAGTGTAAGGGACCCTCCCCCGTTAGAGTGTAGTGAGCACCCCTCCCTGGTATTATTGCTACCTAAGCACACATAGTATGATTGCTACCTAAGCACACATAACCCTCTACAATAGAAGTGAGATTTTACACTGCTTTTTCTGTTTATATCTTTTTGTTTTAAGGTTTTGTGACACCATTCCGTTGTCCAAGAGGACCTGGCACGTCAAGATGCTCAAGTGATATTTTATGACTCATCCTACTTGTGACTCACCAAGGGTTTTTCTTTACGAGTTAATTTCGGTTGAGTGAGTTGAAAGATCGGCGAAGGAGAAACATTTAGGGTGACGAAGGGCGTTGATGCGAGACTGTTATTGCTTATATTGTTTTTAAAACTTTTTTTCTATTGCTGTTTTTGAAACATGTTATTAACTAACTCCTGAAATGTTATATTTTAATGAAATGTTTTACCTTTTAAAGAATTTATTATTGATTTTTAATGCTTTATTACATTCCCACTGAACCTTTACATATAGAGAAGATTTGGATGGATTCTTCATACTTTATTCCTTGATTGACATGTCTTTCACATGTCATTTTAAACTTGCATATAATATCTTAAACCTCCATTCCATTCTTACAGTATTTTTATTTACTTTGAAGATCCAGTTAAATTTTGTACTGTACTACCTTATTTTTAAAGATGTATACATATTAAAAATAATTTTAAATTGGCTCCTGCATCAATTGATCTTTGAAAGATCCAGCCTTGCAGAAATGCCCCTTTTTAAATCTGATTGTGATCATATTGATCAATTTAGAACTAACGAGCCCATTGTTTTTTATGTGTCAATATTAAGTTAATATTGTGGCTGTGCTTTTGTTTGTGAATGTATGATGAATTTTTGTGTTTTCTCTGTTGTAACTGCCGACATTTTAGTTATATATAAAGCTGTAATTTATTTTTGCAGATTTATTGCTGATAATTTTATATACATCTGAATAGTGTCTTTGAGATCTTAGCTTTGGACACTTTGAAGCGTTCTTTTATTTGTAGCCTTTTAACCTCTGAAAGTGGTGGAATTGAATGAAAGAATCCTTGTATGTGATCCCTGGGTCCGCCTGCTGCTTTAATCTGACCCCATATTTTATTGTAGATTGCTGGAGAATGGTAATTAGCCAGTCATGATACATGTATCACCATACCACCTGTACATGTTGCATTGGTGACAGCACTGATGTCCCTTTTAGTATTCGACATAATTTATTTGATTGCTCATTTTGTTATGGACATCGGCTATTTGAAACCTCATTTCGTTATGGACATCGGCTATTTGAAACTTGCCATATTTGTTAAGGGAAATCTTTCTCCCAAATATTTATATTTTCGAAAAGCATGAAATTTTAAAATGAGAATGTGTGTTATTGTTTTTTAAGTTGCAAACTTATCAAAACTTTGAACCATTACAAGGAGGACCTTATATTTTCCTATTTAATCCTGACAATGTAATTTTTGTTTATTTTAAAATACTCCAATACATTTTAAAAATCTATCTTATTGGTTAAACATAGCTTAGAATTTTTTTTGTATCTTTTATTGGATTATGTGGTGTGATTTATTTGGCTTATCTGCTTTTTGACCCTATGTTTTTAAACCCAACCTTTAATTAAATTAAACTGTTAAGTAATTTGTTTAATAATATTTGAAAAAAAAAATGTAATATAGGCTATATGATTTGTGTGTAAATATTTATTTTTTGTTATTTTAGGTTTATTTATAAAATTTTTCTGTGGTAGAGTGCTATTGTCATTGCAGATTACCACTGTATTATCTTTCAGTCGGCTCATATTTAAAGGTATGTACAGTATGCTTGTGTTAACAAAAGTAACCTATAATATATTGATATTGCTTTTTCTATCAGCCATAAGCACAATTTTTATATTAAGAGGTTCTTCTACGGCAGATAAAAATCATTGCCTTAAAATTTTTTGAATAAATAATTTAGGATACTTGTACAAACACGCAGATTTGATTGTAGAACTTGACGACTGACAGACTTACGCAACCAACTAAAATCAGTAAATGTAAGCACGAACAGTAATTCTAGTTTTATAAAAAATGTATGCAACCGTTTTGACGTGTGTTCCTCAAGAGTTTAATTTGAAGAGCGGAGAATTTTTACATCCTTAAAATGGAAGAACATTGTAAGGAAGAATAAGTGATGTGGAAGGAATGCGGCGACGTGCCGATGTCCTCTGTTGTGGGACGCATGTTTAATGATTTATTTGTTTAATATTTTATAATTAAGTGAGATCACAAGAATGATGTCACGTGCAATGCCGTGTAGGTACTGCTAGTAGGGTAATATAATTATTATTTATAAAAATTTCACACGAGCAAGACTGCGTAATTCATGTAGTTTAGAATAGGATTAAGATGATATCTTAAGATTAAGAAGGAAAGTATTGTGTTTATGTATTTAAACAAAGTATTTGGAGGTATTACGTGAAATATGCGTAATGGGAAGAAAACTAAACGCAAACCTCTTTAAAAAACTTGAGTCCGGAACCCGCGCGCTACCCCACTGAATTTCTTTCGACGCGTTTTCCGCGCCATAGGCGCGGAATTTTTTTTATTTTTAGTTGCTATTTTAACACATGGTTGGTGTTGTGCAGAAGTTCCTGTTTTGGTTTTCGGGCGGTGACGCTTCGCGTCACTGCGCCCGAAAACCAAAACAGGAACTTTTACACAACACAAATTTACCTCTTCCTACTGCTCTTTGACACTTTCTATTTTAGAATAGTACAATTTTGTTGTAATTATAGAGGCTGGAAGTGCTAGTCCTGTCTTTCCCTAAAGATTGCGATATCTCCTCCCCCAGTTGAGCTATAGGGGAGATCGAACCGGTTTCTGAAAGCTAAAAGGTTTCCCTATCGACGCTAAATTCTGAAAAAAAGTTCAAAATGTATGCCCATGTACCTAGTTCACACTGGTACCATGGTACAAGTGCTAGTCCTGTCTTTCCCTAAAGATTGCGATATCTCCTCCCCCAGTTGAGCTATAGGGGAGATCGAACCGGTTTCTGAAAGCTAAAAGGTTTCCCTATCGACGCTAAATTCTGAAAAAAAGTTCAAAATGTATGCCCATGTACCTAGTTCACACTGGTACCATGGTACAAGTGCTAGTCCTGTCTTTCCCTAAAGATTGCGATATCTCCTCCCCCAGTTGAGCTATAGGGGAGATCGAACCGGTTTCTGAAAGCTAAAAGGTTTCCCTATCGACGCTAAATTCTGAAAAAAAGTTCAAAATGTATGCCCATGTACCTAGTTCACACTGGTACCATGGTACAAGTGCTAGTCCTGTCTTTCCCTAAAGATTGCGATATCTCCTCCCCCAGTTGAGCTATAGGGGAGATCGAACCGGTTTCTGAAAGCTAAAAGGTTTCCCTATCGACGCTAAATTCTGAAAAAAAGTTCAAAATGTATGCCCATGTACCTAGTTCACACTGGTACCATGGTACAAGTGCTAGTCCTGTCTTTCCCTAAAGATTGCGATATCTCCTCCCCCAGTTGAGCTATAGGGGAGATCGAACCGGTTTCTGAAAGCTAAAAGGTTTCCCTATCGACGCTAAATTCTGAAAAAAAGTTCAAAATGTATGCCCATGTACCTAGTTCACACTGGTACCATGGTACAAGTGCTAGTCCTGTCTTTCCCTAAAGATTGCGATATCTCCTCCCCCAGTTGAGCTATAGGGGAGATCGAACCGGTTTCTGAAAGCTAAAAGGTTTCCCTATCGACGCTAAATTCTGAAAAAAAGTTCAAAATGTATGCCCATGTACCTAGTTCACACTGGTACCATGGTACAAGTGCTAGTCCTGTCTTTCCCTAAAGATTGCGATATCTCCTCCCCCAGTTGAGCTATAGGGGAGATCGAACCGGTTTCTGAAAGCTAAAAGGTTTCCCTATCGACGCTAAATTCTGAAAAAAAGTTCAAAATGTATGCCCATGTACCTAGTTCACACTGGTACCATGGTACAAGTGCTAGTCCTGTCTTTCCCTAAAGATTGCGATATCTCCTCCCCCAGTTGAGCTATAGGGGAGATCGAACCGGTTTCTGAAAGCTAAAAGGTTTCCCTATCGACGCTAAATTCTGAAAAAAAGTTCAAAATGTATGCCCATGTACCTAGTTCACACTGGTACCATGGTACAAGTGCTAGTCCTGTCTTTCCCTAAAGATTGCGATATCTCCTCCCCCAGTTGAGCTATAGGGGAGATCGAACCGGTTTCTGAAAGCTAAAAGGTTTCCCTATCGACGCTAAATTCTGAAAAAAAGTTCAAAATGTATGCCCATGTACCTAGTTCACACTGGTACCATGGTACAAGTGCTAGTCCTGTCTTTCCCTAAAGATTGCGATATCTCCTCCCCCAGTTGAGCTATAGGGGAGATCGAACCGGTTTCTGAAAGCTAAAAGGTTTCCCTATCGACGCTAAATTCTGAAAAAAAGTTCAAAATGTATGCCCATGTACCTAGTTCACACTGGTACCATGGTACAAGTGCTAGTCCTGTCTTTCCCTAAAGATTGCGATATCTCCTCCCCCAGTTGAGCTATAGGGGAGATCGAACCGGTTTCTGAAAGCTAAAAGGTTTCCCTATCGACGCTAAATTCTGAAAAAAAGTTCAAAATGTATGCCCATGTACCTAGTTCACACTGGTACCATGGTACAAGTGCTAGTCCTGTCTTTCCCTAAAGATTGCGATATCTCCTCCCCCAGTTGAGCTATAGGGGAGATCGAACCGGTTTCTGAAAGCTAAAAGGTTTCCCTATCGACGCTAAATTCTGAAAAAAAGTTCAAAATGTATGCCCATGTACCTAGTTCACACTGGTACCATGGTACAAGTGCTAGTCCTGTCTTTCCCTAAAGATTGCGATATCTCCTCCCCCAGTTGAGCTATAGGGGAGATCGAACCGGTTTCTGAAAGCTAAAAGGTTTCCCTATCGACGCTAAATTCTGAAAAAAAGTTCAAAATGTATGCCCATGTACCTAGTTCACACTGGTACCATGGTACAAGTGCTAGTCCTGTCTTTCCCTAAAGATTGCGATATCTCCTCCCCCAGTTGAGCTATAGGGGAGATCGAACCGGTTTCTGAAAGCTAAAAGGTTTCCCTATCGACGCTAAATTCTGAAAAAAAGTTCAAAATGTATGCCCATGTACCTAGTTCACACTGGTACCATGGTACAAGTGCTAGTCCTGTCTTTCCCTAAAGATTGCGATATCTCCTCCCCCAGTTGAGCTATAGGGGAGATCGAACCGGTTTCTGAAAGCTAAAAGGTTTCCCTATCGACGCTAAATTCTGAAAAAAAGTTCAAAATGTATGCCCATGTACCTAGTTCACACTGGTACCATGGTACAAGTGCTAGTCCTGTCTTTCCCTAAAGATTGCGATATCTCCTCCCCCAGTTGAGCTATAGGGGAGATCGAACCGGTTTCTGAAAGCTAAAAGGTTTCCCTATCGACGCTAAATTCTGAAAAAAAGTTCAAAATGTATGCCCATGTACCTAGTTCACACTGGTACCATGGTACAAGTGCTAGTCCTGTCTTTCCCTAAAGATTGCGATATCTCCTCCCCCAGTTGAGCTATAGGGGAGATCGAACCGGTTTCTGAAAGCTAAAAGGTTTCCCTATCGACGCTAAATTCTGAAAAAAAGTTCAAAATGTATGCCCATGTACCTAGTTCACACTGGTACCATGGTACAAGTGCTAGTCCTGTCTTTCCCTAAAGATTGCGATATCTCCTCCCCCAGTTGAGCTATAGGGGAGATCGAACCGGTTTCTGAAAGCTAAAAGGTTTCCCTATCGACGCTAAATTCTGAAAAAAAGTTCAAAATGTATGCCCATGTACCTAGTTCACACTGGTACCATGGTACAAGTGCTAGTCCTGTCTTTCCCTAAAGATTGCGATATCTCCTCCCCCAGTTGAGCTATAGGGGAGATCGAACCGGTTTCTGAAAGCTAAAAGGTTTCCCTATCGACGCTAAATTCTGAAAAAAAGTTCAAAATGTATGCCCATGTACCTAGTTCACACTGGTACCATGGTACAAGTGCTAGTCCTGTCTTTCCCTAAAGATTGCGATATCTCCTCCCCCAGTTGAGCTATAGGGGAGATCGAACCGGTTTCTGAAAGCTAAAAGGTTTCCCTATCGACGCTAAATTCTGAAAAAAAGTTCAAAATGTATGCCCATGTACCTAGTTCACACTGGTACCATGGTACAAGTGCTAGTCCTGTCTTTCCCTAAAGATTGCGATATCTCCTCCCCCAGTTGAGCTATAGGGGAGATCGAACCGGTTTCTGAAAGCTAAAAGGTTTCCCTATCGACGCTAAATTCTGAAAAAAAGTTCAAAATGTATGCCCATGTACCTAGTTCACACTGGTACCATGGTACAAGTGCTAGTCCTGTCTTTCCCTAAAGATTGCGATATCTCCTCCCCCAGTTGAGCTATAGGGGAGATCGAACCGGTTTCTGAAAGCTAAAAGGTTTCCCTATCGACGCTAAATTCTGAAAAAAAGTTCAAAATGTATGCCCATGTACCTAGTTCACACTGGTACCATGGTACAAGTGCTAGTCCTGTCTTTCCCTAAAGATTGCGATATCTCCTCCCCCAGTTGAGCTATAGGGGAGATCGAACCGGTTTCTGAAAGCTAAAAGGTTTCCCTATCGACGCTAAATTCTGAAAAAAAGTTCAAAATGTATGCCCATGTACCTAGTTCACACTGGTACCATGGTACAAGTGCTAGTCCTGTCTTTCCCTAAAGATTGCGATATCTCCTCCCCCAGTTGAGCTATAGGGGAGATCGAACCGGTTTCTGAAAGCTAAAAGGTTTCCCTATCGACGCTAAATTCTGAAAAAAAGTTCAAAATGTATGCCCATGTACCTAGTTCACACTGGTACCATGGTACAAGTGCTAGTCCTGTCTTTCCCTAAAGATTGCGATATCTCCTCCCCCAGTTGAGCTATAGGGGAGATCGAACCGGTTTCTGAAAGCTAAAAGGTTTCCCTATCGACGCTAAATTCTGAAAAAAAGTTCAAAATGTATGCCCATGTACCTAGTTCACACTGGTACCATGGTACAAGTGCTAGTCCTGTCTTTCCCTAAAGATTGCGATATCTCCTCCCCCAGTTGAGCTATAGGGGAGATCGAACCGGTTTCTGAAAGCTAAAAGGTTTCCCTATCGACGCTAAATTCTGAAAAAAAGTTCAAAATGTATGCCCATGTACCTAGTTCACACTGGTACCATGGTAAAAGTGCTAGTCCTGTCTTTCCCTAAAGATTGCGATATCTCCTCCCCCAGTTGAGCTATAGGGGAGATCGAACCGGTTTCTGAAAGCTAAAAGGTTTCCCTATCGACGCTAAATTCTGAAAAAAAGTTCAAAATGTATGCCCATGTACCTAGTTCACACTGGTACCATGGTACAAGTGCTAGTCCTGTCTTTCCCTAAAGATTGCGATATCTCCTCCCCCAGTTGAGCTATAGGGGAGATCGAACCGGTTTCTGAAAGCTAAAAGGTTTCCCTATCGACGCTAAATTCTGAAAAAAAGTTCAAAATGTATGCCCATGTACCTAGTTCACACTGGTACCATGGTACAAGTGCTAGTCCTGTCTTTCCCTAAAGATTGCGATATCTCCTCCCCCAGTTGAGCTATAGGGGAGATCGAACCGGTTTCTGAAAGCTAAAAGGTTTCCCTATCGACGCTAAATTCTGAAAAAAAGTTCAAAATGTATGCCCATGTACCTAGTTCACACTGGTACCATGGTAAAAGTGCTAGTCCTGTCTTTCCCTAAAGATTGCGATATCTCCTCCCCCAGTTGAGCTATAGGGGAGATCGAACCGGTTTCTGAAAGCTAAAAGGTTTCCCTATCGACGCTAAATTCTGAAAAAAAGTTCAAAATGTATGCCCATGTACCTAGTTCACACTGGTACCATGGTAAAAGTGCTAGTCCTGTCTTTCCCTAAAGATTGCGATATCTCCTCCCCCAGTTGAGCTATAGGGGAGATCGAACCGGTTTCTGAAAGCTAAAAGGTTTCCCTATCGACGCTAAATTCTGAAAAAAAGTTCAAAATGTATGCCCATGTACCTAGTTCACACTGGTACCATGGTAAAAGTGCTAGTCCTGTCTTTCCCTAAAGATTGCGATATCTCCTCCCCCAGTTGAGCTATAGGGGAGATCGAACCGGTTTCTGAAAGCTAAAAGGTTTCCCTATCGACGCTAAATTCTGAAAAAAAGTTCAAAATGTATGCCCATGTACCTAGTTCACACTGGTACCATGGTACAAGTGCTAGTCCTGTCTTTCCCTAAAGATTGCGATATCTCCTCCCCCAGTTGAGCTATAGGGGAGATCGAACCGGTTTCTGAAAGCTAAAAGGTTTCCCTATCGACGCTAAATTCTGAAAAAAAGTTCAAAATGTATGCCCATGTACCTAGTTCACACTGGTACCATGGTACAAGTGCTAGTCCTGTCTTTCCCTAAAGATTGCGATATCTCCTCCCCCAGTTGAGCTATAGGGGAGATCGAACCGGTTTCTGAAAGCTAAAAGGTTTCCCTATCGACGCTAAATTCTGAAAAAAAGTTCAAAATGTATGCCCATGTACCTAGTTCACACTGGTACCATGGTACAAGTGCTAGTCCTGTCTTTCCCTAAAGATTGCGATATCTCCTCCCCCAGTTGAGCTATAGGGGAGATCGAACCGGTTTCTGAAAGCTAAAAGGTTTCCCTATCGACGCTAAATTCTGAAAAAAAGTTCAAAATGTATGCCCATGTACCTAGTTCACACTGGTACCATGGTAAAAGTGCTAGTCCTGTCTTTCCCTAAAGATTGCGATATCTCCTCCCCCAGTTGAGCTATAGGGGAGATCGAACCGGTTTCTGAAAGCTAAAAGGTTTCCCTATCGACGCTAAATTCTGAAAAAAAGTTCAAAATGTATGCCCATGTACCTAGTTCACACTGGTACCATGGTAAAAGTGCTAGTCCTGTCTTTCCCTAAAGATTGCGATATCTCCTCCCCCAGTTGAGCTATAGGGGAGATCGAACCGGTTTCTGAAAGCTAAAAGGTTTCCCTATCGACGCTAAATTCTGAAAAAAAGTTCAAAATGTATGCCCATGTACCTAGTTCACACTGGTACCATGGTACAAGTGCTAGTCCTGTCTTTCCCTAAAGATTGCGATATCTCCTCCCCCAGTTGAGCTATAGGGGAGATCGAACCGGTTTCTGAAAGCTAAAAGGTTTCCCTATCGACGCTAAATTCTGAAAAAAAGTTCAAAATGTATGCCCATGTACCTAGTTCACACTGGTACCATGGTACAAGTGCTAGTCCTGTCTTTCCCTAAAGATTGCGATATCTCCTCCCCCAGTTGAGCTATAGGGGAGATCGAACCGGTTTCTGAAAGCTAAAAGGTTTCCCTATCGACGCTAAATTCTGAAAAAAGTTCAAAATGTATGCCCATGTACCTAGTTCACACTGGTACCATGGTACAAGTGCTAGTCCTGTCTTTCCCTAAAGATTGCGATATCTCCTCCCCCAGTTGAGCTATAGGGGAGATCGAACCGGTTTCTGAAAGCTAAAAGGTTTCCCTATCGACGCTAAATTCTGAAAAAAAGTTCAAAATGTATGCCCATGTACCTAGTTCACACTGGTACCATGGTACAAGTGCTAGTCCTGTCTTTCCCTAAAGATTGCGATATCTCCTCCCCCAGTTGAGCTATAGGGGAGATCGAACCGGTTTCTGAAAGCTAAAAGGTTTCCCTATCGACGCTAAATTCTGAAAAAAAGTTCAAAATGTATGCCCATGTACCTAGTTCACACTGGTACCATGGTAAAAGTGCTAGTCCTGTCTTTCCCTAAAGATTGCGATATCTCCTCCCCCAGTTGAGCTATAGGGGAGATCGAACCGGTTTCTGAAAGCTAAAAGGTTTCCCTATCGACGCTAAATTCTGAAAAAAAGTTCAAAATGTATGCCCATGTACCTAGTTCACACTGGTACCATGGTAAAAGTGCTAGTCCTGTCTTTCCCTAAAGATTGCGATATCTCCTCCCCCAGTTGAGCTATAGGGGAGATCGAACCGGTTTCTGAAAGCTAAAAGGTTTCCCTATCGACGCTAAATTCTGAAAAAAAGTTCAAAATGTATGCCCATGTACCTAGTTCACACTGGTACCATGGTACAAGTGCTAGTCCTGTCTTTCCCTAAAGATTGCGATATCTCCTCCCCCAGTTGAGCTATAGGGGAGATCGAACCGGTTTCTGAAAGCTAAAAGGTTTCCCTATCGACGCTAAATTCTGAAAAAAAGTTCAAAATGTATGCCCATGTACCTAGTTCACACTGGTACCATGGTACAAGTGCTAGTCCTGTCTTTCCCTAAAGATTGCGATATCTCCTCCCCCAGTTGAGCTATAGGGGAGATCGAACCGGTTTCTGAAAGCTAAAAGGTTTCCCTATCGACGCTAAATTCTGAAAAAAAGTTCAAAATGTATGCCCATGTACCTAGTTCACACTGGTACCATGGTAAAAGTGCTAGTCCTGTCTTTCCCTAAAGATTGCGATATCTCCTCCCCCAGTTGAGCTATAGGGGAGATCGAACCGGTTTCTGAAAGCTAAAAGGTTTCCCTATCGACGCTAAATTCTGAAAAAAAGTTCAAAATGTATGCCCATGTACCTAGTTCACACTGGTACCATGGTAAAAGTGCTAGTCCTGTCTTTCCCTAAAGATTGCGATATCTCCTCCCCCAGTTGAGCTATAGGGGAGATCGAACCGGTTTCTGAAAGCTAAAAGGTTTCCCTATCGACGCTAAATTCTGAAAAAAAGTTCAAAATGTATGCCCATGTACCTAGTTCACACTGGTACCATGGTACAAGTGCTAGTCCTGTCTTTCCCTAAAGATTGCGATATCTCCTCCCCCAGTTGAGCTATAGGGGAGATCGAACCGGTTTCTGAAAGCTAAAAGGTTTCCCTATCGACGCTAAATTCTGAAAAAAAGTTCAAAATGTATGCCCATGTACCTAGTTCACACTGGTACCATGGTACAAGTGCTAGTCCTGTCTTTCCCTAAAGATTGCGATATCTCCTCCCCCAGTTGAGCTATAGGGGAGATCGAACCGGTTTCTGAAAGCTAAAAGGTTTCCCTATCGACGCTAAATTCTGAAAAAAAGTTCAAAATGTATGCCCATGTACCTAGTTCACACTGGTACCATGGTAAAAGTGCTAGTCCTGTCTTTCCCTAAAGATTGCGATATCTCCTCCCCCAGTTGAGCTATAGGGGAGATCGAACCGGTTTCTGAAAGCTAAAAGGTTTCCCTATCGACGCTAAATTCTGAAAAAAAGTTCAAAATGTATGCCCATGTACCTAGTTCACACTGGTACCATGGTACAAGTGCTAGTCCTGTCTTTCCCTAAAGATTGCGATATCTCCTCCCCCAGTTGAGCTATAGGGGAGATCGAACCGGTTTCTGAAAGCTAAAAGGTTTCCCTATCGACGCTAAATTCTGAAAAAAAGTTCAAAATGTATGCCCATGTACCTAGTTCACACTGGTACCATGGTACAAGTGCTAGTCCTGTCTTTCCCTAAAGATTGCGATATCTCCTCCCCCAGTTGAGCTATAGGGGAGATCGAACCGGTTTCTGAAAGCTAAAAGGTTTCCCTATCGACGCTAAATTCTGAAAAAAAGTTCAAAATGTATGCCCATGTACCTAGTTCACACTGGTACCATGGTACAAGTGCTAGTCCTGTCTTTCCCTAAAGATTGCGATATCTCCTCCCCCAGTTGAGCTATAGGGGAGATCGAACCGGTTTCTGAAAGCTAAAAGGTTTCCCTATCGACGCTAAATTCTGAAAAAAAGTTCAAAATGTATGCCCATGTACCTAGTTCACACTGGTACCATGGTACAAGTGCTAGTCCTGTCTTTCCCTAAAGATTGCGATATCTCCTCCCCCAGTTGAGCTATAGGGGAGATCGAACCGGTTTCTGAAAGCTAAAAGGTTTCCCTATCGACGCTAAATTCTGAAAAAAAGTTCAAAATGTATGCCCATGTACCTAGTTCACACTGGTACCATGGTAAAAGTGCTAGTCCTGTCTTTCCCTAAAGATTGCGATATCTCCTCCCCCAGTTGAGCTATAGGGGAGATCGAACCGGTTTCTGAAAGCTAAAAGGTTTCCCTATCGACGCTAAATTCTGAAAAAAAGTTCAAAATGTATGCCCATGTACCTAGTTCACACTGGTACCATGGTACAAGTGCTAGTCCTGTCTTTCCCTAAAGATTGCGATATCTCCTCCCCCAGTTGAGCTATAGGGGAGATCGAACCGGTTTCTGAAAGCTAAAAGGTTTCCCTATCGACGCTAAATTCTGAAAAAAAGTTCAAAATGTATGCCCATGTACCTAGTTCACACTGGTACCATGGTACAAGTGCTAGTCCTGTCTTTCCCTAAAGATTGCGATATCTCCTCCCCCAGTTGAGCTATAGGGGAGATCGAACCGGTTTCTGAAAGCTAAAAGGTTTCCCTATCGACGCTAAATTCTGAAAAAAAGTTCAAAATGTATGCCCATGTACCTAGTTCACACTGGTACCATGGTAAAAGTGCTAGTCCTGTCTTTCCCTAAAGATTGCGATATCTCCTCCCCCAGTTGAGCTATAGGGGAGATCGAACCGGTTTCTGAAAGCTAAAAGGTTTCCCTATCGACGCTAAATTCTGAAAAAAAGTTCAAAATGTATGCCCATGTACCTAGTTCACACTGGTACCATGGTACAAGTGCTAGTCCTGTCTTTCCCTAAAGATTGCGATATCTCCTCCCCCAGTTGAGCTATAGGGGAGATCGAACCGGTTTCTGAAAGCTAAAAGGTTTCCCTATCGACGCTAAATTCTGAAAAAAGTTCAAATGTATGCCCATGTACCTAGTTCACACTGGTACCATGGTACAAGTGCTAGTCCTGTCTTTCCCTAAAGATTGCGATATCTCCTCCCCCAGTTGAGCTATAGGGGAGATCGAACCGGTTTCTGAAAGCTAAAAGGTTTCCCTATCGACGCTAAATTCTGAAAAAAAGTTCAAAATGTATGCCCATGTACCTAGTTCACACTGGTACCATGGTAAAAGTGCTAGTCCTGTCTTTCCCTAAAGATTGCGATATCTCCTCCCCCAGTTGAGCTATAGGGGAGATCGAACCGGTTTCTGAAAGCTAAAAGGTTTCCCTATCGACGCTAAATTCTGAAAAAAAGTTCAAAATGTATGCCCATGTACCTAGTTCACACTGGTACCATGGTAAAAGTGCTAGTCCTGTCTTTCCCTAAAGATTGCGATATCTCCTCCCCCAGTTGAGCTATAGGGGAGATCGAACCGGTTTCTGAAAGCTAAAAGGTTTCCCTATCGACGCTAAATTCTGAAAAAAAGTTCAAAATGTATGCCCATGTACCTAGTTCACACTGGTACCATGGTACAAGTGCTAGTCCTGTCTTTCCCTAAAGATTGCGATATCTCCTCCCCCAGTTGAGCTATAGGGGAGATCGAACCGGTTTCTGAAAGCTAAAAGGTTTCCCTATCGACGCTAAATTCTGAAAAAAAGTTCAAAATGTATGCCCATGT